>CM074726.1:124046965-125246965 GCA_037306005.1 Rhinophrynus dorsalis
AGAGCAAACTTCCAGAAGAGAACAAACCATGCCCAACACCACCCAAGCAGGTCAACCAATTACCCTGCACCTGCCAGATTGAGCCAGAACCCCCAGATAACGTAAACAGTCAAGCACAGCCACATACATGCAGCAGTGCCCCCTGCTGTCCGAAATCCACTTAACACTCGCTGCACTTGAACGGAGCCCCAAGGCAGGAAAATCAGCCTCCAGATTGGGATGCCAGCCACAAATAGGTAGGAACTGGAGGCCCAAATAAGAACAGGACTGCCATGCCAATCACATGCAGCATCAGGCTCTAAAACACCTCCCGGATGATACCCAACACCCAATGGGACCCCGAGCATCATCCGCACACCACTGAATCAGAAGCACAACTGGGAACTCTGGAAACCATTGCAGACACCAAGCCAATCCCACCTGTGCCCCCAACTGCGCATATGAAAAAAACGCACACTCACAAACGTTGTCCCCTTCATCAGCAGAAGGGAGCCCCACGTATTCCCCAAACAGTAGCAACAACTACAAAGGACACCTCAACCAAGCCTGGCCGCAATGCAGAACCCAAAGATCCAAGGGGAAGTATCTAAACCACCCCAAGGCCCACCTGGCCAGCAATTACTACCAAGGACACCTCAACCAAGCCTGGATCCAAAGAAAGCCAGCCTGTGTATCCGAGATGCCCCATGGTGACTAAGTCCCACAAGTCCAAGCACCTATACACAGCCTCGATAACACCCTAAGGGAAAGAACCCCCTGTCATCCACATCCATCACCTGTAGACAACACCAGGACCTCCCGAAACCCAATTCCAGCATGGACCCTCCTCTAAGAAGACTCCATCCTCACCACCACATGCCACCAGGAATGAACAGCAACTGTGCACCAACCTCCATTCTTGAATTCCCCAAACCAAAGGGGATCAACCATAACCCCCCCGGGCCCACCAGGCAGCCTGCAGACCTGTCCATACCGAACCCCAACCGTGCCCGCCTCTCTGACTGCACTGAATGAAAGGCCCCCAAACAGGAAAAACAGTGGCAGACCCTAACTGAAATGACAGCAAACCACCAAGCCCCTGAAGAATATTTTTTTTTCTCTCTTCTCCTCCCTTTTTTGGGCCAGGGATTAGATATATAGATATATGAATACAGATACTCACACTTCAAAGGAGAAATACCTGGGTACTAATGTCAGCTGGACTTTGACACATCCAAGTAACTGGCCAGCACTCACTTTGTATGAAAACATTTCATGTCAATGTGTTAATGTGTGCAGAATACACACACACATTGTTTACATGGGTATACTAAAGCAATAACATGAGAAAAATTATTAAACAAGTAAATATCAAAAATTTTAACATTTTATATGTTACAAAACTTTGTGTAAAATACCCCTGGTCCTTAATAGGTTAATGCAAATGGAATGTTGCCATCTGTGGTGCAGTTGTGTGTTGCCGAGCATTACTCAATGTCTTGAGCATAAATAAACTTTGAAATAAAGGCAGTCTGATTTCTACCTGCACAGCTATAACTGTTCTATCACACACTGGACAATACATTGTCCCATTTACAGTGCACCATTTTTTGTGATAAATTTGTTTCAAATCAAAAAAGTTCGTCAGTTTCCATGTTAGGAATACATTAGACTGATTATGTACCAGAATTCACACATTAATACCATAATTAATACCATAATTAATACCATATGGGTGTCCATTCAGAAAGGTTGAAAGAAAAACACAATGTAAAGCATATACAACAGACATTAAAGCACTGAAAAATTACCAAAGTGAATCTGTGTTAACCTAAATTACAACTCTGCTCTCTTTTGTCCCATCACAGATTGAGAAAACTGAGCCATATATGTATAAATACAAAAGGTGGAACAATTCTGGGGCAAACCAGTAACATCACATAGAACCAACAGAGGTGTAGGCTCCCAATGTCTGAACTGGACTTTACCACTTTGAAAGTCAAGTAAAGCATTATCCCTCTATTAAGCCCACAAACAAGACCCCTTCCAATGACAGGGGGTTGCAGGCCTATTGTAAGGTGTACATATGAAAACATACACAGATGCTTACAAAGTAAAAGGTGCATATCCTGGACCAAGCAAAACATCAGAAATAAAAATTATAAAAACATGCAAACGTTTCCATTGATCTAAATAGGGCTTTTAACCACAATGACAGGGATGATAGAGAGAGAATGGACAGACTGACACCCGGCAGGAAGGTGCAGGGGAGTAAATAGAGGGTGGACAGAACACAGGTGAAAAGCCCTGGAGCTCTGTCAGACATGCAGGCCAGGTGTTGGCCGCGGTACTCCTTTGGCTCATATACCAAGCATCCTATGCAGCTGATGCCTCAGATACCGCATATAGCAATTTGGCAGTAAATCTCACAGCCCTGGTTAACCGGTCCTAACTTTGACACCCTACTCCTAAAACCTAGTGACCCATGAATGATATAACCTACTCACCTCCGGATGCAGAATAGGGACGCGACCAGCTTCTTTCTCATACTCCTCCATAGTGTCAGCCATCTTGATGTTAAATCCCCGGATGCATGCCTGGTAATGATAAGGAGGAGGAGGGAGAATCTACTTCACCTTCTACACCATACTGACTCGACTGATACTCTGTATACAACACAACATTCTGTATACAACACAGTAACACACGATCAGCAATTCAATGTCATATACTACAATACAGCAAGCTTCACCCTGTCCTGATTTTCACTAACTGCAGTCCCACTTCCTGTCACCAACCTTCAAATACCTTTTACCTTCCCCACTTCCTGCCACTGCCTTCTGACCTTACAAACTTCCTGGCTGGCTCAACCCTCCCCATGACATGTTTCCCCTATCTGTACACTATGTTTCCCGTACAGGGAATCCTTGTCCATCATCCCTGTATGGTACTGATGCAGCTCTGCAGGAGGCACCGTGTGCTGTACCTCCAGGTCATGTATGCTGGCTTGTAGTTTTGCAGTGTTCCTCAGGGAATCCCTCTGGAGCCTTCTGATGTACCTGTTGGTCATCTGGAATTCCCTGATTTGCCTCCTCTGTAGCACCAGGCACTCCACCTCCACCCTCCTGCTGCATGCACTGCTGGAGGAGGATGTACCTGGTGAGGCTGCAGGTGGTGAGGCTACATGTGAGGCTGCTGCTGGTGGTGAAGCTGCAGGTGAGGCTGCTGGTGGTGAGGCTGCTGCAGATGATGGTCATGTGCCCACCACATCCAGGGTCTCCGAGCTGCCCACTGATGTCTGTGCTGCTGGTGGCAGGGTGAAGTCTTCCCTCGGCACTGAGGCTCCCCAATCAGGCTCAGGTGTTCATATTTCAGTGACCAGGGGTCATACCTTGGCCACTGGTAGCTGCTTGGCAAACACACCTAGGATCATACCTGGGCCATTCTGGGGGGCCATCCAGGATGGTAGTTCCATCTAATGGGCATATGGCCCATATTGAGGGGTGGTCACTGTCCCTGGCAGCCATTGTCTTCCTGGTGGTGGTGGTGCTGCTGCTGCTGCAGGTTGATACCTTGTGGAGGTAGTGTGATGCATCCACCTTTCCTACTGTGGCATCCAGTCACTGTATTGGGGTGGTGCAGCAGGTGGTGATGATAGAACTGGTGACTACCGGCTGGTCCTCTCCTTACAGGGTGTGGACTCTGCCTCCTACATGGGCTCCTTCTGTGCTGGAGGCCTATAAGCTGTGTGAGTAAATTAAATGGCATGATTAGTAAATGTAGCAATGACAGAATTAAAGGGATAGTAAAGGTTAATTTTACCTTGATGTAATATTGTAGGCATGAAAAAAAGATGTAGATAGATGTAAGTCTTATCTCTCAAAACTTTATGGTTTGAGAGATATCGCTTGGTAAAGTTACCTCTTCCTGTCTGTTTTAGTCAAGTCAGTGCTCTATGGGACAGCTGCAGATTCTGGTCATTTGATCGGATGGAGGCTCTTCAGCAGAGCCAAAATCACACTATTTAGAAATAAATACCTCATTGGAATGGTCTACAAAGTGTGTTTGCAAATCAGGCACAGTTTATAGACCATTCTAATTTTTTTTAGGCCTGTGTGTTGCACATACACCCAGTTATTCTCAGTGGCACTGTGATGTGTGACCTGATCCATCTTTTTTGTGATTCAGTGAGCAGTGATGAAGACCTGATGAATTGAAAATGATGATGACTTCTCCAGTGATATAATTTCCCCATTTCCAATGTTTTCTATGGAACCTATACAATGACACCTTAGCAACTTGATTCATGTTTTTGAATAGTCTCCATAGACTAACATGGGGATTGGTGAAGTGAGGGTATGTAAGGGTTTATTTTGCCATATCATCTCTTTTTCACTGCTTCGTAATTGTGTCCTGTGTAGCATGCAATCGTTACCTTCTCGACTCGTGTGTGTTTCCGGTTAACCCTTTGAGTACCGGAGGGGTTGCCAAAACATTGTTGAGAGATGCATTGATGATCCCTCTAGAACTCAAGAGGTTATGTGCTGAGTTCTCTGTGGGTACATGGGTGACAATGTGGTGGAACGTTGATGATGTTTAACAGACAACAGTTCGTGAAACATGGTTTGTGTTGCTTGTATGTGATCAGCACAGCAACATGAGGGTTGAACTGAGACTTTGACAGGTGTGGGCCTGGTCGAACCTTGCCTATGGAAAAAATTACTATACAAAATTACTATACTTATAACTTAAGACAACACAATTCTTTATAACCAGTAAGGTGTCATTTGTGGGGTCTCACCCCCCCCACACACAGAAAAATCCCTCAATATTTGTCACTGTTACATTGATTCTAGTTGATTCCTAATAAGATCCCTTTCATAATTCTCATCAGAACATCCTGTTCTCTGGTTCTGTTCAGAGTACATTTAATTAGGTTGGTCCAAATTGGTGTTGAATATATTAAGTTCAAAGACACAGCAATTAATTTATACAGAGAGAAGATTGTTGAAATAACTCTCCATGTCCCTTTGTGCTGGGTAGCCTGGATGGCGAGTGGCGTCCAAAGAATAAAACTCCCCAGGGTGTTTTCTTTCCCCTGGTGTAGAAACTGTCCTATCACTGGCCCCCCCAGAATGCACTCATGTGGTGATCCACAGTTTAAATGGGACTTAACTTCTCAAGGGTTGTCTTAAGCGCCCGTGCTGGGTAGCCTGGATCGTGAGTGATATTATCAGAATCCATACCCAAAGAATGTCTCCTTTCCTCCATTTAAAAACTAAATTAATCACTGGCACCCATATGGCTCCTCCATATTGCACTGCCTGGTGCTTCCTTGCTGAATAAAAACTGGCAGAGGAGAGTTCTTCATTTAGCCCTTCCGGAGCTATTAGCCATAATCTGAAGATCTACTTAATTTCCAACTGATGACATCTTCTCTCTCTGTTACCTCCCTGCTTGAGAGGGGGTATATGATCAATGATCATCCATTTTAATGAAGAAGGAGCATGCTTGTGGTCCAACCAATGTTTTGCAACTGGTTTGTCACTCTATTTTCCGCTAATGCCTTTAGAATGGTTGCACTTGCAGCTCTGTTTTCTTCTTTTGTTATCACAACAGGCACTGCAAATTCTCCATACCCTTACAGTTCTAGAGGCTGGGGGAGAGAGAGTCGCAATGCGCTGGAGACTTGTAAATAAGCATACTAATAATTCTTCATTTATTGCCTCATTCACTCTGATATGGTGAGAGATTTGACAGAAAAATGGGAACTCTGATCACTGGGCAACAGGATTCTGATTTATGACATGAACACAGATGCTGTGCAATGTGTTGGTGTCCAGGGGGAGTCCTAGATGTTTCACAGTGGCAAAGATGTCCATTCCAAGAATACTTCACCTATGGAATTGAAGAACACATTGTATCTATGTAAGATTGGATGATTGCCTTATCAATCAAAGTCTCTAGGGGGAGTCCTCACTTGAATCTTGGTAAGGTCACAGAGATAGAATATTGAATGCATGCAGTATATTTGATTTTAATCTTTAATTCTTTGCTGACAAATTTTAATATGTTTTCATGATGTTAATGGAAATGTATTGGAATTTTGACTTTATTTTAGAAAATCTTTTCCCTTTACTCCACCCCATGCACCTGTTTGCTTTAAATATGGCTGCGGTATGTTTGTTCTCTAAAGCATCTTGATAAAGGCCCAGGTTGGGGCCGAAAAGTTGATGGAATAAACCAGCACATTTTTAAAAACTGCAAAACACCTGTGAGTGCATATATATATATATATATATATATATATATATAATCTATGTAGTCTATATATGTATTCTTTGCAGATTGGGGATATGTGCCTTCTTTAAACCATGTTTTTATTTGTGTATTTATAAACTATTTTTATTTTCATTAATGTTGTCTTTTTATATTCAGCAAAATATATATACTTCTTATATCTTACATTTTTAATTATATTTGTTTTGTTTATAGGACTAGGAGGGCACAAGAAAGAGGAGTGTTTTGTTATTTTATACATGTAATAGTTGTGTGGCTGTGATTTATACCTTTTAATGTTTTTTTGCTTGAGTCACAGTGTACTCAAAAAATTGTCCTACTAAAATCAAAGCAGGAAATATATTCTATATAGATTGTGGAGCAGAAAGGAAGACACACAAGAGGACACAATGTCAATGCTGCCCAACCTTGACCTCCACGCAAAAAAATAAATAAATATATATAAAGGTCTAGCTCACAGACTATTCCTGATAAATCACATGCTCAAACACAGACAACAACTAAGGCATACATATACCATAAAACGATTTTTATATATATTTCAAATTACCTATTACAATAATAGGTAAATAGCAAACGTAGAAAAATATATATATTGGTGGGTATCTCTATGTCCAAAGCCAATTTCCACAATCAAAATGGGTATCGGATCACTAACCCAATATATAATGTATATTTCAATACCAAACATCAGCTCAGATCTGAATTGGCCTGAGACTGTTCCGCCTCACATCCACACCTCATGGAGACCAGTAGTGACTGGTTGATCTCTCAGTAGTGTAAACAGTAGCCTGTATCGTACAACCAACAGCTTAAACAGCCACACTGGGTACAATAAACTGGTACTTAAAATGACCCCACAGAAAGACTCACATCCCGCCAGCAATCAGCCACTTATGGTGAATATGAGATCATGCACAATCTCCTAGCTCACAATAAAAGAAACCCTATGTATATATCCCCATAGACAAATATACAAATTATATATTTTCTCCACAAGAGACAACAAGTCTCAACATCGCATATGGTAAATAGCCCAAATTTTATTTAAAAAAACAATAAAAAATTATAAAAAATAAAAATACACAAAAACTCTACAGGTGCAACTTGCAAAAAAAAGAAAAATTATGATGTCTAAAAAATAGATCGATCCTAAAAAGAGTCCATCCACCTATAGTGATGTTAAAATGATATATTTATACTCAGTGTGTGGCAATTTAATATATTGGACTTGACTTGCATACCCCAATTACTTCTTGAGATTGGGTACCTGTGACTTATTAGAAGCGTTAGTTGACAATAGGTAAGTTGGCTATATTTGAACCGATTATTCTCTGCAGATGTCAGATAAATCCAAACCAGCTTTTCTCTGCATTATCACTTCTGTATCAAACGACTAGCATTTTATGCAACATAATATGTATTGTAGTCACTCACGGTTACCCTCTGGATCCTTCCTTACCGGTTATACTATCCACCACTCCAATGTTTGATCCCAGGAAACGATGTTATACTGGGGTTGTGTTCTCAGGTTCCTCGATCTGCATTTCTTCCTCCACTATCCCGCCAATTGCCTCTCGTTCCAACACACCTGTATTATCAACACACTGATATGAAGCTAGGTGGCTGCCATCCACCTTATGTTATAGCTTCATTAAAATAATTTGTTAACAATGATGTTGGTCTCTTCTATAACTCCAACGCGTTTCTAGATCCAACTCTGATCTCTTCCTCAGGGAAAAAAAACTTAGACAGTATGCAAGCTGACACCTAAGTTGTACCATTTTTTTTAATTTTCTTCCTAAAGTGCACAAGAGCCTGGAAAGGCCTCCTGGTAGACCAGTTATATCAGGAATAGTGTCTATGACAACTAATATGAGTCGATATATAGATACTTTTCTTCAAAAATATGTAAGAATATTGCCAGCATTTTTGAAAAATGGTATTCATATAATTGATATTTTGAAGAAAGTTAAATGGGAAAAGGATCTATTTTAGTCACAGTTGATGTTACTTCATTATACACAATAATTGATCATGTAAAAGGCTTACAGGCTACACGATATTTTTTGGAAAAACAAAATATTTTACATAAATCACAGATAGATTTTTTATATGCATTAATGACGTTTATTTTGCACCATAATTATTTTTGGTAAAATGGTGAAGTTTATTTACAAACACAAGGATCAGCTATGGGTACCAGGTTTGTACCCAGCTATGCTAATCTATATATGGAGTATTGGGAACATATGTATATTTGGGGAGAACATGGTTTTGAAGCAAACCTGGTACTCTGGCAACGGTGTATAGATGACGTATTTTTTTGTATGGAAGGGCACGGAAGCTTCTTTAAATGATTTTATCACATATATTAATGAGAATGATTATAATTTAAGATTCACAGCGAAGTATAGTAAACACGAGGTGGAATTTTTGGATTTATTAATTTATATTGAGGAAGACATAATTGAAACTAAAACATTTTTTAAGAAAGTCGACTGTAACAGCTATATATCATCTAAAAGCTGTCATTTTCCCCCTTGGTTGAATAATATTCCCAAGGGGGAATTTATGAGAATTAAAAGGAATTGCACAGAGGAAAAGGTATTTAAAGAACAGGCAGATGTATTAAAGAATAGGTTTTTAGAAAAAGATTATTCTAAAGAACAACTAGATAGTCAGTTAACTGAAGTTCAGAATATCAAAAGAGAGGATTTGTTAATTGAGAAAAGTAAGAATAATGAGAATAGTGAAAGACAGAAAAATATTCCAATAATAGTTCCTTTTAATTTAGGATTTAAGAAATTTAGGAACATTATAAATAGACATTGGAGTATTTTAAGGGAGGACAAAACTCTCAATAATATTCTGCCAGAAAAACCTATGATTATATTTTCTAAAGCAGCCAATATTGGTATTTCTGTTGCTTCAAATATTATGAAACAGGAAAAAGAAAGTGACAATTGGTTAGATAGTAATAAAGGGTTTTATAAATGTGGGCAATGTCAGGGATGTAAAACAAGTAATGTAAAGAGAACAGTAAAACATTTTCGTTCGAATACTACTGGAGAGGTTTTTAAAATCAAACATTTAATGACATGTAATACTAAAGGTGTTTTATATGTATAAGGAGAAATAGAAGGAATAGCCTGCGCACAGCTCCTGTGATAAAGAGTGACTACAGTGACTCTAGGGCTAATACTATCTAGATATAAACACGTGAGATGTGGGGAAGGTGATAGAAGCACCCTGTAGAAAACAAGAGAAATATAAAGGAATCCTATTAATGCTGCTGCTGCTCCCAAGTACTCAGATCCGTCGATGAGTATGCAGGCAAAATGAGGGTGAAGAGTGGATCAGCGCAATCATAGATAGGAAAAAGCATAAAAGAAAAGATAATGATAGACTAAGTGTAGTATTAAAATGAACCAATGGAAACAAAAAGAAAGAAAAAGAACACTAGAAAATAGGCTGAATGAGGCTATATGTGATGATGGGCTGGATATATAAAATATACAAATATCAAAAAGTATATGGGGAGAATCAGAAATAAATGTGGACAAATCTGAGATGAAGGCTGTAGAGCCTGTATGAAGATGTGACAAATGTAATGAATACGAGTAAAAAATGGATGCAATACAAAGTATCAATCGTCAACATATGTATTAAGTGAACAGCAAAACAAGTGTAAATGATAAAAGCAAATGTAACTGAAAAGAAAAAACAAATGGTAGCTAACCATAAAATAAAACAATATAATAATGGTGTAGATGTGGTACAGATGTACCCTTACTTGATGTATACTTGATATAAAGCTCGTAGAATCTAGAAGGTCCGACTTAATTTGCAGCGTCCATACAGAGAAAGTTCTCGCGTCTTGGGCTTGATAAGTCTCGATCCTCCGTCTGTGTACCCGTCTAATTAGTGCCGCCAAGTGTCCCAAACACAGCGGTCACAAAGGTGGATAACGTGCTGGTTCAGTCCCTCAGAGTAGTGCTTCGCAATGCACAGAAGTGCTGAGCAGGAGTGGTAGTAACGTAGGTAGAGCTGTAGTATCTCGCTCTACATAGGTTCCTGCACCGTTTGTTATCACCATTTCAGCCCTGCCTCATGCCTTTGTCAAGATAGGTTGACAAAGGCATGAGGCAGGGCTGAAATGGTGATAACAAACGGTGCACAATTTTGAAGCATTTGGAAGTACTTCCCTATTGTTGCACTGCATTACGCACAGTCATTTTTGCATTTGAACACCACCATCTGATCGCTGTGATCTCTGCACGGCTCCGGGACTCCAACACATCGCGGAGCATTGACCGTTTGCAGCAGGAACCTATGTAGAGCGAGCTCTACCTACGTTACTACCACTCCTGCTCAGCACTTCTGTGCATTGCGAAGCACTACTCTGAGGGACTGAACCAGCACGTTATCCACCTTTGTGACCGCTGTGTTTGGGACACTTGGCGGCACTAATTAGACGGGTACACAGACGGAGGATCGAGACTTATCAAGCCCAAGACGCGAGAACTTTCTCTGTATGGACGCTGCAAATTAAGTCGGACCTTCTAGATTCTACGAGCTTTATATCAAGTATACATCAAGTAAGGGTACATCTGTACCACATCTACACCATTATTATATTGTTTTATTTTATGGTTAGCTACCATTTGTTTTTTCTTTTCAGTTACATTTGCTTTTATCATTTACACTTGTTTTGCTGTTCACTTAATACATATGTTGACGATTGATACTTTGTATTGCATCCATTTTTTACTCGTATTCATTACATTTGTCACATCTTCATACAGGCTCTACAGCCTTCATCTCAGATTTGTCCACATTTATTTCTGATTCTCCCCATATACTTTTTGATATTTGTATATTTTATATATCCAGCCCATCATCACATATAGCCTCATTCAGCCTATTTTCTAGTGTTCTTTTTCTTTCTTTTTGTTTCCATTGGTTCATTTTAATACTACACTTAGTCTATCATTATCTTTTCTTTTATGCTTTTTCCTATCTATGATTGCGCTGATCCACTCTTCACCCTCGTTTTATATGTATGATTGAGTGTAAATGTGGTAAACAATATATAGGCAGGACTAAACGCAGATTAAGAGATAGAATACGAGAACATTTGAATAATATTAGGATTAAGTTTGTGAAACATAGCCTGTCAGCCCATTTTTTAGAATGTGATCAAGCTGATGTAAAAGAGATTAGTTTTATAGCTATAGATAGTATTAAAAGAAATTGGAGGTGAGGGAATTGGATTAAACACATGTCGAAGAAAGAAACAGAATGGATTTTTAATGCCCAAACTATGATTCCTTTTGGTTTGAATGCGGAAGCAGAGCTTTTTGTTTTTTTATAGGAAGAAAGTTTTTTTATTTTTTATTTTTTGGGTTTTTTTTATAAATAAATGTAAATTTATATATTAATTTATGTTTTTGATTATTATTTTTAAGATGCTTTAGTTTGTGTTTGAGTTAGTATTTCAAGTTCATGAGGTACACACTAATGATTTAGGAGTGTAGTACTTCACCTTTAAATTTAAATAAGATTGTGTTTCATTAAATAATTGGTGCTTATATACAGGTGCACAGAAGTGATAATGCAGAGAGAACCTGGTTTGGATTTATCCGACATCTGCAGAGAATAATCGGTTCAAATATAGCCGACTTACGTATTGTCAACTAACGCTTCTAGTAAGTCACAGGTACCCAATCTCAAGAAGTAATTGGGGTATGCAAGTCAAGTCCGATATATTAAATTGCCACACACCGAGTATAAATATATCATTTTAACATCACTATAGGTGGATGGACTCTTTTTAGGATCAATCTATTTTTTAGACATCATAATTTTTCTTTTTTTTTGCAAGTTGCACCTGTAGCGTTTTTGTGTATTTTTATTTTTTATCATTTTTATTGTTTTTTAAATATATTTTTGCCCTGTATTGAGCTATTTACCATTTGCGATGTTGAGACTTGTTGTCTCTTGTGGAAAAAATATATAATTTGTATATTTGTCTGTGGGGATATATACATAGGGTTTCTTTTATTGTGAGCTAGGAGATCGTGCATGATCTCATATTCACCATAAGTGGTTGATTGCTGGCGGGGTGTGAGTCTTACTATGGGGTCGTTTTAAGTTCCAGTGCGGCTGTTTAAGCTGTTGGTTATACGATACAGGCTGCTGTTTACACTACGGAGAGAGCAACCAGTCGCTATTGGTCTCCACGAGGTGTGGATGTGAGGTGGCACGATCTCAGGCCAATTCAGATCTGTGCTGATTTCTGGTATTGAAATATACATTATATATTGGGTTAGTGATCCAATACCCATTCCAATTGTAGAAATTGGGTTTGGACATAGAGATACCCATCAATATATATCTTTTTCTACTTTTGATATTTATCTATTATTGTATTAGGTAATATGATCTATATTAAAATCGTTTTATGGTATATGTATGCCTTAGTTGTGGTCTGTGTTTGTGCATGTGATTTATCAGGAATAGTCTGTGCACTAGACTTATTTATATATATGAAATATATTCTGTTTAACCCTTTGAGTGCCAGAGGGGTACGCAACGCATTGCAAAGCAATGTGTTGGGTACCCCTCTGGCACTCAAAGGGTTAAATGATAGTCCACACCAGTGGTTGACAACCCATCCCCCCAGGGCTACCTAACAGTTCAGGAAGTGTAAATTTCCCTACTACAACATAGGTGTGTTGATCAGAGATTCAAACAATTTGATTAACTTACTTGCTTTCTAACAAGGAAACCCACAAATCTTGGCCTGTTAGTTGGCCCTGACAGCAAGGGTTAAGATTCAGCCACTGACCTACACAATGGTTAAGCAAGAAACATTAGTCTGAGGTGAGAAACGTTGTAACGGACCCCTAGGCCGTTACATGGAGGCCTTGTCTGTGTAATGTATGCAAAGTTTTAGCATAGGGTTTGCAGGGGACAGGTAGGCTGCCTAGGGATTGGTCCCTCCTGTCCAGGCATCTGGTGACTCACCTGACCAGGATTGGTCTGTGTATTTTGTCACTCTGAATTCTATTGGTCAAGATTCAGAGTGGCAAGATTAAATTATGTAGAATGCCCTTCTTTGTGTACAACCCCATTGTGCCTTTTGTTCTACTGTTTATGTTTCATTGTTTAGATGTGTATTGCAGCCAGACACTATTGATTCCCCTCAGTATGTCTTTGTACTAACCCCATTGTGTATTGTCTGAACAACGGTATAAAAGAGCTGATTTTTGACTGAATAAAGCAGAAGTCGTTTTGGACTTGAACCTGTATCCTGTCCTTATTCTGAATGGTTTAAAGGGACCCCTCTGTCCCCCATTCAGGCAGCTGATGTTCCAGGGTTCCAGTGGGCAGATTTCCTGTGTTCCAGTCTTGTTTCCAGTGACTATTTCCAGCCTATTATCCAGCTGCAAAGTTCAAGCCAGCTTTCCAGCCTACAGCCTAACAGGAGGGATTCCAGCTCTTTGTAGTGGATTTGCCAGGCTACCCACTTGTAGCCAACCTCAGGAGAGAGAAACCCAGCACGACGGCCCTGGACAGCGCGGCGTCCTAGGGTTTCCGTTACACTGGTGGGCAGCGGTGGGATCTCTCTCTCACTACACTGAGGAGATTCAAACCACCCACTGGGATCGGCGATGGCGGAGCAGTACAGACACAGATCTTTGGCGGAACTGCAGGCTTTGGTGGAGGAACGGGGGAGAGAAACCAGAGGGCTTAAACGAATGGATCTCTTGGCCGTACTGCAGGAGATGGACGAAGAAGCTGAGGAGCAAGCAAGAAATACTGCGCTACCCAGAGATTCCAGCCCAACTCCCCGGGACCGGAGTCCTGACCCGCAACTGGAGGACTTACGACTGGCAGCTGCTCACCCGGTGGACAGGAAAATCCGCCAGAGGATGCGGCATTTGGGACCTAATCCTGCCTGGGCAGATGTACAGCAACTCATGAAGGACGCCCAGACAGAGTACTTGGCTGAACTACGGGCCCAAACCCCTGGCTCCTTCAGCCCAACTCCCACTGTACGCTCGGATCAGGAGGACACTAGACCTCGAGTTTCCCACCATATGTTTCAACCATTTGATGAGAAAACGGGAGATATTGATGGATATTTGCAGGGGTTTGAGAAACAGTGCCACCTGCATCGCATCGACTCCAGGGATTGGGTCAATTATCTGGTGGGCAAACTGACTGGCAAGGCAGCAGAGGCATACCGGGCTGTGCCTGTTGAACACATAGCCGATTATTCGGAGGTAAAGAAGCGATTGCTGGCAAGGTACGCCATTACGCCGGAAACTTACCGCCGGGCCTTCAGAGACATGCAGCGGAAGAAGGGCAGTACCAATGTGGAAGTAGCCTACGACTTGGAGAGGGCCTTCAGGCAGTGGATGCAGGGATCAGGGGTTACTACCATGGAGGAAGCGTACCAGCTGTTAATGTTGGAACAATTTTACACACAGCTTTCTGCCCCAGTGCAGGCATGGGTTAAAGACCAGGACCCCACCACGGTGACCCAAGCGGCAAAGTTAGCTGATCGATATGAGGACACTCGAGGGGTGGAATATCTGGGGCCAAAAGGACCTACCCTCAATCCTCTTGCCCCTTCATACAAGGCTAAGACAGCTCCTGAAACTAACCGGCCAGGGGCTCCTGTCCAACCCCGGTCCCCGTCCCGGCCGGCACAGCGGCCTGGACCAGAGTGTTTTGGATGTCGACAATTTGGACATATCAAAAGAAACTGTCCCCAAAAAGAGAAAAATTCCGTGCCTCGGCCTGGTATATCTCGGGGCGGTGGATACGGATCTATGCCCAGTCAGGGGTACCGGCAAGTGCACTGTGTACACGAGGACTCTTATGCCCCGGAAGGCCCCCCACTTGACCCCGAAGATCAGGGGTGGCCTGGCCCTAGGGAAATATGCCTGCATCCCGAGGATAGAGGAGCAGGAACCTTTTGCCATGAGATTGCAATGGTGAAAGACAATAGGAAACAGCACGTCCAACCCGTACAACTAAATGGTCGGCCCGTGAAGGGACTCAGGGATTCGGGGGCTACCCTTACCTTGGTGCAGCCCCGCTGTTTGGACCCGGGTCACCGGCTTCAACGGACTGTGGAAGTACGAGTGGCCGGAGGAAAACTGTACCAGCTGCCCATGGCTCAAGTTCACCTGGACTGGGGCTCTGGCCAAGGATACCGAGAAGTGGGAGTAATGCCTGGACTCCCTGCTGATGTGCTGCTGGGCAACGATTTGGGCGATTTGCAAAGCCACTTTGGTCAACCCTCGGAACCACAGGATTGTCAAGCAGTCACCCGGAGTCAGAACCGGAATCCCGGGGTAAGCCAGACTAACTTCCCGGCCGACCCTGAACTACCCGGGGCCGAGCTTAGGTGGTCCCCACCTGCAGAGTTTAGGGCCACATTACTTACTGACCCTACCCTAGCCAGCTACCGACAGAGAGCCCAGACGGGGGAGGTAGGCTCTGGGGGGGAGACGTTCCAATGGACAGACGGGTTATTGTACCGACACACAGTTAGCCCAGTTCATGGGGTGACTAAGACCCAGCTACTGGTACCCACGCAACATAGGGCTGACTTACTAGCACTGGCACATGAGATTCCCCTAGCCGGACATTTAGGGGTCCGGAAAACAGAATACCGCCTCAGCAGGGCCTTTTTCTGGCCCCGCATGTCCAGGAATGTGAGAACCTTCTGCCGGACATGTGACACGTGTCAGAGGGTAGGAAAACGGGGAGACAGACCCAGAGCCCCCCTTCAGACCTTACCTATCATCGGGGAACCCTTCCAGCGGGTGGCGGTGGATATCGTGGGCCCTTTGGCTAGGGCCAGCGCATCCGGGAAAAAATTCATAGTCACACTGGTGGACTTTGCCACCAGATACCCGGAGGCGGTTGCCCTATCCAAAATCACGGCAGAAAATGTAGCCGATGCCCTCATACCCATCTTCACCCGGGTAGGATTTCCCCGAGAGATCCTGACTGATCAGGGGACACAGTTCACCTCAGACCTCCTCCAGCAGCTTTGGAAAACCTGTGGGGTGAAAGCTATCCACACGACGGCTTATCACCCCCAGACAAATGGGCTCTGTGAAAGGTTCAATGGGACCTTGAAGCAGATGCTCCGAGCGTTCACTGACACTTACAGGGACTGGGAAAAGTATTTACCTCACTTGCTCTTCGCCTATCGGGAGGTGCCACAGGAGTCCACGGGCTTTTCTCCCTTTGAGCTATTATATGGGAGAAGAGTCAGGGGACCCCTGAATATCCTCCGGGAGTACTGGGAGGGAAAATGCCCCACGAAAGAAACCCCGGCAGTCACTTATGTGATAGAGTTAAGAGAAAGGCTGCAATCCCTTATGGAGGCAGCTAGGCAGAATCTCCAGAAAGCGCAGGATCACCAAAAAGAATATTATGACCGGACGGCCCAAGTCAGGGAATTCAGCGCAGGGCAGAAGGTGTTAGCTCTGCGACCCATTCGGCAGAACAAGTTACAAACTGCCTGGGAAGGCCCCTACCAAATTGTGGATAGGCAGGGGGAAACCACGTACATTATCAGTCAGGGACCCCATCAGCGGGATCGCAGAATTTGTCATGTGAATGCTCTAAAGATCTATCAGGACAGGGCAGACGCCGTCCTTGCTATTTGCACCCCAGTCCCTCAGGAGGAGGAAGATCGGGAAATTCCCGACTTCCTAGCCACGGCCCAAGACCCAGCTCCCAAGGACCTGACCCTAGGGGAACAGCTTGCCCCTACTCAGCGGGATCAGATTAGGGAAGTCATCAGCCACTGGTCCACCATATTCTCGACTAAACCAGGACTGACTCACCTCACCCAACACGTAGTTGACACTCCAGGCCAACAACCCCTACGACAGCCCCCATACCGGGTCCCGGAAGCGGTAAAAAATCACATCAGGACGGAAATACAGGAGATGCAGGAGATGGGCGTCATAGAGGGGTCCAGCAGCCCATGGGCCTCACCGGTAGTCCTGGTGCCCAAAAAAGATGGAACCACGCGGTTCTGTGTGGACTACCGGCGGCTCAATGATAAAACCACCACAGATGCCTACCCTATGCCAAGGGTGGATGACTTGCTGGACCGATTATCTGGGGCCAGATTTGTGACCACCTTAGATCTCAGCCGGGGATATTGGCAAATCCCTCTAGCTCCGGAAGCCAGGGCCAAGTCGGCATTCATCACCCCTTTCGGCCTGTACCAATTCACGGTCATGCCGTTTGGGATGAAGAATGCCCCAGCCACCTTCCAAAGGCTAGTGGATCAGTTGCTCGAGGGAGCGCAGGAGTTCGCCTGCGCTTACCTCGACGATATTGCCATTTACAGCCACTCCTGGGAGGAGCACCTATTACATGTGGAGGCCATTTTAGGGAGAATTCACAGGGCAGGGCTGACCCTTCGCCCCGACAAATGCCAAGTGGGAATGGGTGAGGTGCAGTATCTAGGACACCGAGTAGGGAGCGGAGTGCAGCGTCCCGAACCAGCCAAGGTGGAGGCCATTGTCCAGTGGCCCCGGCCTACAACCAAAAAACAAGTCATGGCTTTCCTGGGTACTGCGGGGTACTACCGCAAATTCGTACCCAGATACAGTGACATTGCGAAGCCGCTGACTGACCTCACTAGCAAGAAATTGCCCCGAGTAGTCAACTGGACCCCAGACTGTGAAACAGCCTTTGTAGCCTTGAAATCAGCGTTAGGGGAAGCTCCAGTATTAGCAGCACCGGATTTTAACCTGCCTTTTCTACTACACACAGATGCCTCCAACGTGGGCCTGGGAGCGGTACTAAGCCAGGTGAACGTCAAGGGGGAAGAGCATCCGGTAGCCTATCAAAGTCGTAAGCTCTTGGAGCGAGAAGTAGGCTATGCCGCAGTAGAGAAAGAATGTTTGGCCTTGGTCTGGGCCATCAAGAGGTTCCAAGCCTACCTCTATGGGCGAGAATTTACGGTGCTCACCGACCACAACCCCTTGGTCTGGCTTAATCGAGTATCGGGGGACAATGGGAGGCTGCTACGGTGGAGCTTGGCCTTACAGCCGTACAATTTCACCGTCCAGTACCGGTCTGGCAGAGACAATCGCAATGCAGATGGACTATCTCGTCAGGACGATGTTTGATTTTCCTGTTGCCCAGCCTGGACAAGGGTACTATTTGTTGTTGCACAGCCCCGGACAAGGGGGCTACTTGTTGTTACTAGCCCAGAACAAGAGGCTGTCCAAGCCTTTGGCCCCGGACTGCCAAGGCTTGGGGCTGGAAGGGGGGGGTGATGTAACGGACCCCTAGGCCGTTACATGGAGGCCTTGTCTGTGTAATGTATGCAAAGTTTTAGCATAGGGTTTGCAGGGGACAGGTAGGCTGCCTAGGGATTGGTCCCTCCTGTCCAGGCATCTGGTGACTCACCTGACCAGGATTGGTCTGTGTATTTTGTCACTCTGAATTCTATTGGTCAAGATTCAGAGTGGCAAGATTAAATTATGTAGAATGCCCTTCTTTGTGTACAACCCCATTGTGCCTTTTGTTCTACTGTTTATGTTTCATTGTTTAGATGTGTATTGCAGCCAGACACTATTGATTCCCCTCAGTATGTCTTTGTACTAACCCCATTGTGTATTGTCTGAACAACGGTATAAAAGAGCTGATTTTTGACTGAATAAAGCAGAAGTCGTTTTGGACTTGAACCTGTATCCTGTCCTTATTCTGAATGGTTTAAAGGGACCCCTCTGTCCCCCATTCAGGCAGCTGATGTTCCAGGGTTCCAGTGGGCAGATTTCCTGTGTTCCAGTCTTGTTTCCAGTGACTATTTCCAGCCTATTATCCAGCTGCAAAGTTCAAGCCAGCTTTCCAGCCTACAGCCTAACAGGAGGGATTCCAGCTCTTTGTAGTGGATTTGCCAGGCTACCCACTTGTAGCCAACCTCAGGAGAGAGAAACCCAGCACGACGGCCCTGGACAGCGCGGCGTCCTAGGGTTTCCGTTACAAACGTAAAACAAAATACATGTATAATGCACAATCAGGGTCAGCAGCAGTGGCATGGGAGTGGGACCTTAAATTTTTTTACAAATATATTTCAACATGCCTGTGCTGCATATGCTTAAGTAATGTGAATGTTCCAAGATATGGTCCCTGCTTCTTCTCTTTATATGTACAGAGTATATAAAGCATTTACAGGTTTCTGCACTGTTCTGAACTCCAACAAGAAATATTCTCACATTCAGGACATTAATTGTGAGGTGCTGTGTGGCGGCTGGTAAACTAAAGCCCGATAGCAGGTAGATGCTCACCCGTATATGAACACCACACCACGGGGAGGCTGGATATATGACAGACCCCAAAATGTAGGCCACAACACAGGGGCAGGCTGTGTGGTCCAGAGGACAGCAGTGCTCAGTTTGGATAGCCAGAGGTCAGGAGTATAGATATCGCAGAGGTCAATTTGGATAGCCAGAGGTCAGGAGTATAGATATCAGCAGAGGTCAGTTTGGATAGCCAGAGATCAGGAGTATAGATATCAGTGGAGGTCAGTTTGGATAGCCAGAGATCAGGAGTATTGATATCAGTGGAGGTCAGTTTGGATAGCCAGAGATCAGGCGTATAGATATCAGTGGAGGTCAGTTTGGATAGCCAGAGGTCAGGAGTATAGACATCAGCGGAGGTCAGTTTGGATAGCCAGAGGTCAGGAATATAGATACCAGCAGAGGACAATTGTGATAGCCAGAGGTCAGGAGTATAGATGTCAACAGAGGTCTATATATTGTGCCTGAGGTCCAGGAGAAAGCAGACTGAGACAGAATCAGGAATCCAGAAAACTGCAGGGATATAAGGATTCAGAGAACAGAAGCTGCAACAGGTAGCAGGTAGCAGGACACTCTCTAAAGGACTGGAGCTCATAAAACAACAAAGCCCCGATGAAAGGGAGTTCATAGTTTAAGTAAGCACTGAACTGTGTGACCTCATCACGCCGCTCACCTTCCCAACAGACCAGCCCCCCAAAGGGAAACAAAGGACCAGAGGAGAGAGCACTTCCGCCCCCTCCTGATGCTGCAGCAAGACCGTCACACCACACCGACATCACCCGACGGTGTGAGCCACAGGCCACATGCACAGGGACAGAGATAGAAGACCTCTCTCCCATCCACACTGACGGAGGCGGCTGTCTGTGGCAAGGGCTAGTGAGTACGGGCCTTACATTAATGCAGGAATAAAAGGACATGTCATTTAAATACCTGCTGCAGACCCTAAGTCTGACATAACTCCTGATGAACATTGGGATCTGCCTATCTCATTCTCTTCCTCAGCCTTTGCAACTGCTGTCACCAGTTCCAACACCACATCTTCATGCCCATTCACAGGAACCTGCCCCTCATCCTCCTGACCACTCACAGGAACTGTCCCCTCTTCCTGCTCACTCACAAAAACATGACCCTCTTCCTGCCCTTTCTCGGCCAAAACCTGACCCCTCACAGGAACCTGGAACATAGCATCATCCACTATATCCTACTGCTGCCCATTCACAAGAGGATCTCTCTGGCCTATTACACCCACCCCATCTTCCTCATCATCACTCACCCATTATATTTCCTTTTGGTGCTACTCCTCATTTATCTGGTGAAGAAAGTTTCTGAGCACACTGAAAGACTCTAAGGAGACATCATCATCACCACTATCTAAGTTGTTTGGTGACAATGGAGGTGCACCTGGTGTCACCAACTTTGCTGGTGCAGGTGGCTTGGGCTTCACTACAGTGCTATTGACAATTGTTGCTCCATGTAATACTACAAGATTGTTCGATAAGAGTAATTGATAAACGTATATTATTGTTTTTTCTGAAATTCTTTTTCAAAATAATATTATGTTGTTTATTTTGCATTTGTCTTTTAATTGATCCCATGATATGCAGCATGGAGAGATGTTAACATAAACATTTTTACTCGATTCATTGTCAGTTTTTATGCAAACAAATATATATTTTGCAATGCATAAATAGTATCTGATTTATGGTATTTTCCTTTTTTTTATTTTAGTACTTCAATTTTCATTGTGGCACAAGATTTGATGATTGAACTGCCTGGGAGTTAAATATATGAAATATGTTGAAACATTAATTTGGTCAGTGGTTGAAAATGCTGTGCATCAGTGCAGAAACAAATTTTAAACAGTGAGCATGCTTTTTAGTTAGTAATTCAGAGATAGACAGCCCTGCTTCAGGCAAAACAACTCAAACAGCACTTTTTCAAGAGGGGAGCAATTTAAGATTTTTCAGCTAAATACAGTATATCAATATATTAATGGTATGTAAATCATATTAAATATATGTGTGCTTTGCAAAAATGAACAAGGTAAAATGCACCAATATTTTAAGACATGAAGTCTAATGCCATCAAATACAGTGTTCCAAATCAAAATGTATAATCTGGATTAAAATAAATGCACAGTATAATCTAAGGGGCTATATTTCCTATGTAAATTAATTATAATTTTTATATTAATTAAAATATTGTTGCTTTGAATAATACACTCCACTTTTGTCTTTATCCATATGCACCTTTCTGTTACAGTATGTCTTTGTCTGTTATACTTTATTCGCATGATAACCATAGATAACATGTTGTGGATCACAAACATATTTGTCAACCGTTCAAATGCCAGAGAAGTGTCCAGTGAATTGTGTGGCACTCAGAGGGTTAAGAAGCCTTAATAAATACCTCATTATAATAAACCACCACTTCTCGTAATCTGTAAAGAAAATCCTAGTGTCCCGTAAGAATCAATTTCGTGTGAACTAATCCTCTAAATTTAAACATTAAATTACCAGTGATCATATCCACGGACTGACACATTTTTATTATAGTATCCAAATACCCCAATTTTCTCCCAGTCCCAGTACACAAGGGGGAATAGATTGAGGTCCTTTACAGCAAAAAATATGTCTATTAAAAGGGATAAAATAACAAGAAACATTTATTTGAGCGGCTCCAAAGCATCCGGATCCTTAATCTAATACTTGTTGCAAACAAAAATAAATGGGCATTATACAGCTTGTGCTCACTGAACAACAGACCTTCCCCGGTCTGGATAAAGACACACACACTATAGTCTACTGCACCAACGCTGAATATATCCGTATATATAAAACTTAAAAAATGTTTATTAAGTCCTTGTAAAAAACAGAACAGTACTTATCATTTCTGTAGACTCGTACAATCAGAATGCCTCAGATGACCGGAGGTATGGTAAAATCAACGCGTTTCATGTAATCACCACTTAATGATTAAGCGGTGATTACTCGAAACGCATCAATGTTACCATACCTCCGGTCATCAGAGGGATTTTGATTGTATGAGTTTACAGAAATGATAAGTGCTGTTGTGTTTTTTACTATGACTTAATAAACATTTTTCAAATGTTATATATACGGATATATTCAGCGATGGTGCAGTGGTCTATAGTGTGTGTGTATTAAAAGGGATAGTAATATTTAAAATATAGAAAAATAGTTTTAAAGCCCGTATACACGGGCCAACACTGGCGGCACTGCGGTCATGTGCGGTACTGACTGCCCGAACGCCCCACGGCTGATACGGAGCAGGGCACTCCGAATTCAGACTGTAGGACTACGGTCTGAATTCAGAGAGCTCAGCTTCGTATCAGCCGCGGAGCAGGCAGTCTGTACTGAGCATGACGGCTTCTGACAAACATACTTAACGAATTATAATATAGGATATGTTGTAGGGTTTATCCCCCTGAGTAAAACAAGGGTACTCCCACCATTGAATTCTGCTTTATTCAAAAGTTATTATAACTGAACTTAAAATTTAGGTGCAGTATCACAGTGGCCTGAAATTGTCAGTGGTTGTATTGCTCCAACATTCTATGGACAGCTCTGATCAGTGGACCATAAATCTCCATAGTATGGTGTAGTAACAGCACCACTGTAGAGTTTCAGGCCACTGTGATACTGTACCCAAAAAATTAAAGTTTGAGCTGTTATAACTTTAGAATATAACAGTTTTCAGCAGTAGAAGTACTCTTGATTTACTCAGGGGGATAAACCCTACAACAAATATATTTTTTTACATTTTATGTATTACTATCCCCTTAATAGATTTGTGCTATGACTGCACTAAGCAAACTGTTGTTGTACTTTGTTTAATAGTCACTTAAGTAAGGGATATAAAACCTCCTCTTACAGGTATGCTTCGAGGAGTTGATATGAAGATGCAGGGAGACTTTCTCACCTTCAGACCAGTATAGTGGCTTGTTCCCATTACTGCAGCCAAGTACTGTATTTTTTCACGAAGGAACTAGTAAAACAATGCTATGTATAGATGCAGCAAGCAGCTGCTATGCAGTTCTTAGGATGACAAGGTGCAGGGAGAAAATTTGTCTGCCTTTTGGTATCAAATCTCCACAAAGTGAGTGAGTGGGGAGAGATTTTAAGTGACAATGCTAAAGAATTATTATAAAATGCAACAATGGTTTGTGCAGTCCTGGCATAGCACATCTCTATTAAAGGTATAGTAATACTTGCAAATTACTAATCCCCATATTGTAGTTTTGTTAAAAAGAAACTTATTGCCCCCAGTGTCATCTCTCAAACCCTAATGGTTTGAGAGATAATAGTGCTCAAAGTTCCCCCCTCCTTCCCCTGACTGAACGCTGAATGCAAACATATGGGGATTAGTAATTTGCAAGTATTACTATCCCTTTAACCCTTTCAGTGCCAGAGGGGTACGCAACACATTGGTTTGCAATGCATTGCGTACCCCTCTGGCACACAAAGGGTTAAATAGACCCAGTAGGCCGAATTAAAAAAAGTGGGTTGGTCCCCCCAGCGCACCCCACCCCTGGATGGCATTGTCCTTAAAGTGTTAAATCTATTTTGGCCAAATTATTTTACAAAACCCTTAATTTTTTAACTTTAAATATTGGTATAATATATACTCTACAGGGTTCACATTTTTTGTAATTTGTATGGCACAGGACCGCTTTTTGTTTTTGTTCCTCTTTTGGGAACTTGGAGAATCCCCTCCTGCATCCTTGCTGCACTGAGTCCCTTAGTCACTGGCTTTATAGTGTTTAAAGAATTAAAATTGTAACTTTAGGAATTTTGAACTGCTCCCAAATGTGCAGCTGGTTTGCTCCAGAATTGCTCTGGTGCTTTCCAGTACATTAGACTCTGTAACATAATGGGAAATGTTCATTGTTATAGTGCGAAAAAAAAAGCTTCAATAATTCAGACTATATCCGAGTTGTTGAACACAAAAGACTATTATAATAATTACATGTATCTTACATGTTTTATGAATAACTTTGTTTTAACTAGGCTTGCACAAAAGCAATGATTTTTTGTCATAATTTCTTAATTACAATGTATAACTACTCTACTTTCCTTAACTCATTCAAAGAACTCTTCAATTATATAGAAAAAAGAAAAATAGACTAAATTCAATTACAGAATGAATCAGGAAAGGAGGCCTCCACTCTGTTTCCCCAAATAACCCATGTCTAGAAGGGTAATGAACACTTACAGCAGAATCTGGTATTCCTTGGACCTCCATGTTTTGAGAACTAAAACTCCCACCATTTCCAACCTGCCAATGGCTGGCTAGAAGTCAAAAGATTGACTGCCCCTAGATTTCAGTGCTACCCATGTTTTTCCATGTGCTTCACAGCATATAAAGTAACACGGGCACCCTGAATGCCAATGTGGTTTCTTAACCCCTTGTAAACTGTGGGATTACAATGAGGAAAAACATGAGCCCATTGTTAGTACAGACTGTGCTCTTACTTGAGAATACTTTGAGGACTAAGGGCTGGATTCTATGGCAGGTGCTAATTTTATCACTGCTTTTATCTCCAGTTTTACCCACAGGCTTCAGTAGGAAAATGTTTGATAAAATGGGTGTTAACATTTATCACTTGCAATAGAATCTAGTCCTAAGTCAGCTGTCAGTAACAGTTACCTCCTCTTTTGCTGCTGATAACTAAGTGGATCTGTTTGAGCAGTAAAAAGTTTACTCCGCCCTTAAATATGACCATTGTCACTAGAAGGCACAGAAACCACATGTAGGGGCATTATCCTGCTCATGACCCAGATTTAGGGAGCAGGTTGGTACTTATTTTAACTTCCAAAATATAACACAGAAGGAAGCTAAACATACTCAAATCAAGTATATCTGTAAGAGAGAGAGTATTAACTGATAATATTTTAGAGTTGTTTACAACAAACTTGCATCTTGAGTGTAAACATCCATGGGCAGAATCATGACATTTTTCACACTTTTTTGTAGAGTATATATGCTCAATACAGACATAAGGGTTTTATTTATTTACATTGCCAAATGTGTAAGCTTACTCTATAGCCCCAGTCTTTAAAGTGCAAATAGCACCGATCCCTAAAGGGTTAAGTTAAAGGGGATATTTGTCCTTTAAATTTATCTTTTCACATTGTGTTTTCATTCTAATGATGTAAGTCAACTTGGCAAAGGTTTCTTTATATAAAATGTTTTTACAGGTATGCTTCAATAGTCTGTTCTGTGGGTTGAATATCCAAACATTAAGGATAGTAACATCATATGGTTCACAATGACAGATGACCATGCATCTCATATTGACTGAAGTAAAAAAACATATTTCAGCCTAACACTAACAAAGTGAAAGTTTATATTAAAATTGGCAGTGTCGCTGGCTCTTTAAGTGTATTCTAAACTAGCAAAATAAGAGAAACAAAAATGAATGAGAGAGTGGTTGAGCAACTACTGTGCTTGTTAGTAATGTTTTGCTTCTGGCATGCTTCAGGCACATTTAAGACAGTTAAGGTCACATCAACTTAGGAAATAGCAATACTTTGTTCTTTTTTCAATTAAATATCAGAAAGGTTTGGTTATTATGGGCTAACTTTAGTTCTTGCAAAACTTCCTAAAGCTTTTGATCTTTTCTCCCGTTGTCATCTCCTGTCAAAGAAGAAAACGGACCCAACCTGAATTCACAGTTATGTCTTCACGCTGAACCTTTTTTTCTAGAGCATTTTTATTTTTCCTGTAAAAATATAAGTATATGCTAACTAAATTGTTCTTATTAAGTAGAACTCTCGGAGCTGCAGAAAAAGCCTTAAGTAAGGTCAAGGGCTTGAATTTATGAAATACTGTATGATACCAAATTGCAGTAAGACTTCAGCTTTAGACTGAAAACCAGTGCAAGTTAATTTTGGTTCAAATAAAAGGGAATTATTTAGACAGAGGACATTAACATATATTTACATTAAACCTGAAGTTAATTAAAAAACCTTGATATTTGGAAATACTATATATATATATATATATATATATATATATATATATGTATATAGAATTATAATAAGCACAAAAATGGTAAAGAGCTATTCTAAGGCAAATCAACAGCATAATAGGAGAGAATATACCATTTTTTGCTTTATCATGGATTTAATTCATTGGTGATAACTGAGAAGAAGAACAATTACAGACTTACTTTAATTTCCAGCTCCACTGTGGCGCGGGCAGTCTGTACTGTGCATGACAGCTTCTGACAAACATACATTTAGCAAATTATTTTATATATGTACTAGCAATGTGGGACGGCGCTGCCCGTCAGGATATATAGAAAATTAATGCACACACAGTGATGCAAGACAAACACACACAGAGACACACAAGCAAATGCACACGCATGCACTGAGATGCATAAAGAGTGACACACTCATACACATACATGCAATGCACAACATGCAGACACATAGAGTGTGATACAGACAAGCAACACACACAGTGAGGAACACACAGGCACACACAGAGACACACACACAGAAGTGAGTCATAAGGGGGTGACTTATGTGTCATTGTAATGAGTTTGTGCTTGTACTTATGCCTCCACTGTGGCATTCATTCATATAGCTGAAATGCATGTGGTAATTGCACATACTATGGTGAAAAGTGGATCATGCTGGCTCCCGGGGTGTGAGTGAGTGTGTGTGTGTGAGTGGCATTCATTCATGTAGTTAAAATGCATGTGGTAATTGCACATACTATGGTAGAAGGTGGATCGTGCTGGCTCCCGGGGTGTGAGTGAGTGTGAGTGAGACTTTGGTGGAAGGTGGATCGTGCTGGCTCCTGGGGTATGAGTGAGTGCGTGTGAGTGCGAGAGTGAGTGATTGCATGTGAGTGATTGCATGAATGTGTGAGTGTGTGAGTGTGAGAGTGTGTGAGTGTGAGAGAGTGTGAGTGTGTGTGAGTGAGTGTGTGTGACTGAGTGTGCGTGCGTGAGAGTGTGTGAGTGAGAGTGTGTGAGTGAGAGAGTGTGAGTGTGTGAATTATTGCGTGTATGACTGAGTGTGTATGATTGAGTGTGAGTGAGAGTGTGAGTGTGTGATTGAGTGTGTGTGATTGAGTGTGTGATTTTTGTCTGATGTCTTTGTGTCTGTGGTGTAGGAGAGAGTGGCAGCCATTTTGTTTTTTCAGTTACTTGGATAGTGGTGGGCGGGCTGGATAACTCCCTGCATGATTTAAATCACTCCCCCATTGATTCATCCAATGGGAGCAGTAACTCCTCCTGCATGATTTAAATCACTCCCCCATTGATTCATCCAATGGGAGCAGTAACTCCTCCTTATTTAACCCTTTGTGTGCCAGAGGGGTACCCAACTTTGCAATGTGTTGTGTACCCCTCCGGCACTCAAAGGGTTAAGTTGAGGTAACATAGCAATATAACACACGGTGGCTCTTCAGTTGAGGCAGTGTTGCAATATGCTGAGGGAGCAAATAGAAAGTGGTGTTTGAGGCTTACCCTCTGTAACATATAGCAAAGCATCTCTCTCCCTTTAAGGAGAAAGGGCGGGAATCAGGAAGCAGGAAGTGGAGGAGTGACAGTTGAAAACAGACAGTTAGTGAGATTGACTGAAGAGATGAAAAGAGTTAAATAAAGGAGTTGCTATGAAGTTTATCCCTGAGTTTGTATTTTATGGAAACATTACACCCTCGTACTGAAACAGAGTGTATGGAGGGTTACAATTATCTGTGGGAGGTGAAACAGTGTGTTTGTGGGATCATGATCCTGAGTGAGTGTGTGTGTGGACCAGGAGAAGTTATTGATATCCCTTACTTCAGGAGCGAGCGGCAGCTATATATTTTTTTGTCAGTTGGATAGTGGTGGGTAGGCCAACTCCCTGTATGATAATCATGCCCCCAATGAATCACCCAATGGGAGCAGTAATGTCCCCATTGAATCACCCAATGGGAGATGTGTCTCCTAATGAGACATAAATTATGTAATGAGGCATTCTGTTCAATGTGCGTTTGTTTTCTGAGGAGACATAAATTATGTTCTGTGTGTGAGGTACCATAAATTATGCAATGAGGCTTATTCTTTTATATATATAGATAAAATATAATTATTTCTATTTCTTTTTCCTCAAATTTTCCAACAATATACAGGTTCTATCTTTAGCTGAACTTGCTTATTATTTTATGTTTACTCTTTAGGGTTGGCCCCATAAACATTGATGTTAACCATTAGATGCTTAACTAGACAATGCATCCAAGTGGTTAAAGGATTAGTAGTGTCCAAAAAAAGTTTTTTTTGCATTTAGAAGAGTTTAAAAAGCTGAGCTAAATGCAAAAAAAACATCTCTCCAACTGCTATGGTTTGAGAGATACAGGCATATAAAGTTCAATGTCTCCTACTGAAAGCTGTAAAGCTCTCAGCAATAGATCAGTGTCGACCTACATGGAGGCACTTGAGCAGAGGCACAATCTCATTAGTTACAACGAATCCCTTCATTGGAATTGTCTAAAATGTGTGCTTGCAAACCAGGCACAGGTTTTAGACCATTCCAGTGAAGGGATTAATTGTAACTAAAGAGATTGCAGCACTTCTCAAGCGCCTCTGTGTCGGTCAACGCGGATCTCTTGCTGACAGCTTTACAGCTGTCAGTAGGAGACATCAAACTTTAAATGTCTGTATCTTTCAAACCATAGCGGTTTGAGAGATACCTTTTTTGCATTTAGCTCAGCTTTTTAAGCTCTTCTAAATGCAAATAACATCATGCTGTATATTTATTGAAAGGGTGGACATTCTACAGATACTGTACAAAGTGCTAATCTTTAAATGCATATGCATACAGTATGTATAGATGCTTTGTGTACATTTCGATTCACAGTCTGTCAGCACACAGTGGGCTCAATTCTACTACCAATGTTAAAAAAAACAAAAAAACACAACACAATAAAAAAAAAAAACCCATAGGAAACAACTAAAACTAACATGCAGGTAGCATTCTTTTATCTACGTTCAGTGTTTTGTGGTTACATTTTCTGACAATAATCCTGCGCCTCAGAGTTGAGGCATAGAAGCCACAACAACGGTCTCAAAACCATCATTGTTTGAACAAAAAGCAGTGCAGAATACAGTATACATAATAGAAATCCAACATAGAGTGCCCCCCTTCGACATATTAACCTCTCCCTTTCAAATTCAACTTATAGTGCTTTCTTTCACCATTTTAATTCAACAAATATTGTTCACATTTGACATTTTAACCCTCCCTTTTGAAATTCGACTGACAGTGCTCCCATGACCTTCCTTCTCCATTTAAATTCGACCAATATTGCTCCCATTCAACACTGTTTCTTCTCCAATTGTATGTGACATACCCTTGTTGTATATGTATTGCATGATTAACCCTATGAGTACCAGAGAGGTAGCAATGCATTGCAATGTGTTTGCTACCCCTCTGGTACTTAAAGGTTTAATAGGCAAGGTATGTGGCTGCATACCTTGCCTGTATTTGTATAAAAAGTTTATATTTATTGTATGTTGAAAAAAATCTCCAGATCTCAAGGGGGGCATAAGGACCTCTCCTGACACCCCTAGCATGGATCACCTATCTTATGTTTAACATTAGACATGTGCGAATTCATTCGGAGACATTCGGATTTCGTCGAAAATGGGGTCATTCGGAGACATTCGGTCAATCCGAAACTCAAGGGTCATTCGGAAAAAATGATCCGACTCCGAACAGCCCAGGTCCGAAATTTTTTGAAATTTTCGGAAGTTTCGGCAATCGACACATTTCCAAAAGTTTTGACTACTTTTGTCCAGGACTTTTTTGTACTTCCTGTGCGCGCTCAATTACTTTCCCTCCATAATTTTCCCTCCCTGTCTCTAGTCCAATTCCATTCTCTGTTTCATGCACTACTTCCCTCTTTTGTCTGTATTCGAATAGCCTTCTTCGTTTCATGATGGGGGTTGGACTAATGACACAGTCACACAGACAGACAGCCTGCATTTCCTCATTGCGTTGTTGGAGCTCAGAGAGAGAAGAGATTAGAGAGTGTACAGTTGTTGTGTAGGCAGGCAGGTAGCATTAGGCTAGGCTTAGGTAGGCATCCAGCATTAGTTCCAGTTATTGCCACTGCAAGAGCAAGTAATATTTGTTCATGTGCAAAATATAAAAAAATATTAGGTATTTGTTCGAATACAGGGCCGGCCCTTACATGGGTCCCAGTGGGTCCATGGACCCAGACGGCACTTTGACAGGGGTGGCTATTTGCCGTCCCATAGCATGTTTATTTTGTGCTCTTCCGCCAGTTCTGTGTTGCAGGTTGTCCCATCAGTGTGACTGTCAGCAGCCGGGCAGCCCTATGCTCACTCAGTGGCGATGCCTGCTGGCTGCTTCAGTGACGTGAATTATGTGATAGTGAAACATTATGCCTATTTTGTATTGTTTATCGCCCACCTAAAGTCAAGACTTGAGTAAATAGGTCTACCATCCCAGATTTGCTAGAGAGGTTTTACAAATACAGGAGGGTGCCCCCTGTACGAAATTAGTCTAAACATTTGGGATCCCTAGTATGAGTGCACAACAGTGCATGATGTGTCCTGAACAGGATTGCTGTGAGGTGTCTCCACCCAGAAGGTGCTGGCTGGGCTGAGCTTCAACATTGTGACGAGTGACCAACTAAGAGCACCGTGCAGACTTAATCTGCAGCCATAGCATCACCCCCTCCTACTCTCCAGGTCCTGCTGACTGGCAATAACAGGTGAGTCACTAAGAGATCTGAAGCCTTTCTGGAAGTCCTTTCACTTGGAAAGGGGCTAGGTATTACTTGGGGGAGTTGCCTCGTGTGTAAATAATTTCTAGGTGGGAGATGAATGTGCATCACTTATGTGTTTCCTAACAGTAGTTAGAATACAACTCCCATCATACCCTGATCATGACGTTGGGAAATGCCCAGCAATTACCGTAGAGCCCTGTATTGCACACTCAAGGAAAACAGTGATATTGCTATACTAAGACAATGCTGTGGACCCCTCTTCAGAGTAGATGTCAAGCATTTTTTTTTATTTCTCTCCTGTGTTGCAGTTTGTTCACAACAGAATGTCTCAATTTTTCTTTTTAACACACTGCATCTATCACATTACAATCATTGATGTTTATTCTTGATGTAGTATGAAACACTACAATCCTGACGAAATCAGGATAGGAAAACGAGAGAGAGGAATTTGGGTACTAAAGAGGGACAGTAGGATAGGAGGCTGGTACCAGAAAATGAAACCTTAATCTTTACCCATGTACTAACATAGAATGTGACATGTAGTTTGTCCATGTTCGAGTCGACCACTTATGTTGAGTAGGATGTGACAGTCATGGGTTTTCGATGTTCGAGCATATGCTATATTGAAGGACAGGCATGGGGTTTCGATGTTCGAACATATGCTATATTGAATGACAGGCATGGGTTCTCGATGTTCGACGTTTGCATTGTGACTGTCTGTCACGGATTTGAAGACTCTCAGACTTAAGGTTTGGTAAAATAACTTAACTTTATTAAAAGTTAAAGGCAGTCCCCGTAGGGTAAACATACATAACAATACAACAGTAATATAACATATAATAGGTTCTACCGGCCTTGCCTAAATACCGGGCAAGGCAACCCAAGTGACCGTTTTAATGACAGGCTCTACCGGCCTTGCCTATACCGGGTAAGGCAACCGTGAGATGACATATACCGGTTCTACCGGCCTTACCAATACCGGGCAAGGCAGCCCCCACGGAATGCTGAATGTAGGCTCTACCGGCCCTGCCAATACCAGGTAAGGCAACCTTAAAGATGGTGAATTACAAGGTTCTACCGGCCTTACCAATACCGGGCAGGGCAGCCCAAAGGAGAACTGGAGTAGGCTCTACCGGCCCTGCCAATACCGGGTGAGGCAACCTACAGGATGGTATCGTCAAGGTTCTACCGGCCTCACCAATACCGGGCAGGGCAGCCTGAGCAAGTAGACCAGCTGTCAGGTGACTAAGACAGCATAGAGCATAAGTATAGAGGTCTTACTCAGCAGGAGTCTATTGCCAGGGATACTCAGACAACTGCAAGGAAGTGGACAGCGACTGACCACAGTACTGGATGTTCAGGAGCAAACCAACGTCCGCACGTTGGGACTAATGGTAATAGCGCCACCAGGTTTAATGGAGCAAACCAGTGACCGCACGCTGGAACCAACAATGTATATCGCAACCAGGTTTAGTGGAGTAAACCAGCGTCCGCACGCTGGGACCAACAACGTATATCGCAACCAGGTTTAGTGGAGTAAACCAGCGTCCGCACGCTGGGACCAACAACGTATATCGCCACCAGGTTTAATGGAGCAAACCAGCGACCGCACGCTGGAACCAACAATGTATATCGCAACCAGGTTTAGTGGAGTAAACCAGCGTCCGCACGTTGGAGCCAATAATGTATCTCGCAACCAGTTTAGTGGAGTAAACCAGCGTCCGCACGCTGGGACCAACAATGTATATAGCAACCAGGTTTAGTGTAGTAAACCAGCGTCCGCATGCTGGGACCAACAATGCATATCGCAACCAGGCTTAGTGGAGTAAACCAGCGCCCGCACGCTGAGACCAACAATGTATATTGCAACCAGGTTTAGTGGAGTAAACCAGCGTCCGCACGCTGAGACCAACAATGTATATCGCAACCAGGTTTAGTGGAGTAAACCAGCGTCCGCACGCTGGGACCAACAATGTATATCGCAACCAGGTTTAGTGGAGTAAACCAACAAAGTATGATCAGCAGCGAGAAGAACAATGTCGCCAGAGCGACGGCTGGAGCAGGAGATTCAGGAAGATTCAGGAAGATTAACGCGCGAATTGCTGGAACACAAGAACACTGGAACTCTGGAACACAGGAACACTAGCATACAGGAACACTGGAACACTGGAACACAGGATTAGCAAGTACAGCAGGAACAGCAGGAACAGGCCCAGAAGCCTGACAAGCAGGTCAGGCAGAGTGGAGTCAGAAACACCACGAAAGGGCAACCTGGAAGTGCTCAGCCTGGGTTTAAAAAGGCTGTGTGAGGAGGGCTAATCACAGACAGCCAATCATGATACTCAGCAAGTGACTGACACTGAACAGCAACCAAACTGGCATTATGCTGGAGTAGAGGTGACATGCACAGACTGGCAATGTACGACAATGTCCGTTTTTGGGATGGATCTTTTTCTAAATGCACACCCTGTCTGCAAAGAATGATAGCAGCATGCACGGAGGCGCACTGCTATAATTTAACCCATGTTAAATTCGGCCGAATAATTCGGAATGGATCAGAATTTGGTCCGAATCGAATAGGCCCGGTCCGAAATTAGGATCATCCGAAATAGAAAAAAAAAAATGTGTCCGAATTTCGAATTTTACTGAAAATTTTGCCCGTGCACAAGTGTATTTAACATAGTTATATGTGCTTAATTAAAAAATCTGCATATGTCTCCCCATGTGTCACCTATCCAGAGGGATAGTCCAGTCCACTTTGTACATAGTGGATCTTATGTACAATAGAAATAAAGGGAAATACTGGGGCAAATCATCTACGCAATACAGGAAAAATAAAATCCCTCAAATCCATTTTTTAAAATGGAACTTTCAGCTAGGGGTGTGAGAGAAATTCCACGAAATCCATGTTATTGTCTGCTTTTTCGCAGGAAAATCCTCTTTAAAACTAGAGATTAAAATGTTCTCATTTTCCACCCATTGGCCAAAATTTTTCACCATTTTTTCAATGGCTAGAAAGTTTCCGCCCATTGATTTACGTTGTTTTCGCCTTTTTGCTATAAAAACATGACATATTTGCTGAAATCAAACACAATAGAAGCAGTTACTGAGTGAGGTAGAGGAGCTGTGCTATTCTGCTGTAATCTTGAGGAAGCAGGAGAGGTTCATAGTGACTGTTATCACTATGAGAAGATTTAAAAATAATTAATGGAGGAACTGTAAGGACCCTTATGTGTCCACTGAGTCTGAGGAAGAGGAAGTGAGCACTACTGAAGCAATGCTGTCCAGTCCCCCCTAAATCACCTGAAGGGATCTTAGGGAATTTAATGGGAAGGGAGGAAGAAAAGGGTATGGGAAGGAAGGGAGAAAAGGGAATGAGAAGGGAGGGAGGAGGGAGGGAGAAAAGGGTAGTATTAGTGAGAGCAGGATAGGTCAGATGCCTTTGCCTGCTGCTAGACGTGCTGCCCCTGCTGCCACTAGTGCTGCACCTGCTGCCAGATGTGCTTCCCCTGCTGCAACAAGTGCTGTGCCTGCTGCCAGTGCTAAACCTGCTGCCACCAGTGCTGAAACTGCTGCTAGTGTCTTGTAATACTCAGGAGGGGAGGAAGGAGAAGATGATGCCAAGTATGACAGCAGGGGACCCTAAGTCACACTTGACATCCCCAAGCAGTCCCACCAGTGCTAGTACTACTACTACTAAGAACGTCCAGCAGCTTGTTAGTATTAGGAATGAAGGAGGGGGTAATCAGTATCCTCATATTACTAGTGACTGTGAGGAGGAAGACTCTGGGGCTGAACTTGATGTGCGTGTTGTTAGTAGTAATAACATTGATGGTGAATTAGCCGGTGGGACTATTGTTAAGGGAGTGGTAGGGGAAGCATTTGAGAGCATTCAGACTAGTAGTCAAGGGAACCCACATCATTCCTCTGGCTCTGGGAGTCCTCCTCCCCTTCCCTTCACTATAATATCCATGTGGAACATGATCTTGAAGAGGCCAGAACTGATGTTGAGTGAGAGCATGCTCAGAATTAATACCACCATAATAAGCAGGAGCACAGATGAGCTACCTGCTGTCAGTCTGCCTTCTTCAGATGAAAAAGAAATGCCAAGTGTGACATTAGGGGACCCTCTGTCACACTGGTCATTGTCACCTCCTCCAAGCAGCAGTGAGAACTAGTGGTAGTGATGTTGATGATGATAGAGAAGCTGGGGCGGAAGAGACATTGATGGCCTTTTTATCAGAAACTGAGAAGGTATCACAGTGCCTGTGGTATGCTCTGATTTGCTGAGTTGGTTTGGCCCGCCCCTAGTGACCTTTTTATGCCTGGCCGTGACACCTGTCAGGTGCCCTTTCGTGGTGTTTCAGAGCCAGTGTTGCTGTTGCTGAGTTCCTGTGTTCCGGATTCCTGTGCACCGATTTGGCCTGTTCTGACTACGCTCCTGTGTTCCTGCTCGTGATTGACCTGGCTTGTCTGAGAACCACCTCCGTGATCTGACCCTGCTTGGCTGACGTTCCTGTTCGTGATTGACCCGGCTTGTCTGAGTACCACCTTTGTGATTCGACCCGGCCTGGCTGACTTCCCGCTCCGTGACCCAAACCGGCCTGTTCCAGTGACCTGCTTATTCCTGCTTCCTGCTCCGGTTGTCGCCGTAGCGACATTCTGACTTCCGCTGCTGCTGTCTGCCAGGCTGATAGTGTGACCTCCTTCACCCTTGCAGTGCCTTGTCCCCAGTGCTGAGTCTCCGTGCTCACTTGCAGAGCTGTGCTTCCGTTACTGAGCCTCCGTGATACTTGCAGAGCTATTCCGCTATACTGAGCCTTTGATTCTTAAAGCTGCATATTAACCCTTGCTGTGCTGCCACATCCTTAACTGAGCCTTCTCTCTCCTGTACAGAGCCTAAGCTATATCGCACTACTTATGCTGAGCAGGCTGCGTATATGTTTTGGTTGGTCGGCGGCTCATCCTGTCAAACCGCAGAGTAGCCGCGTTCGGTAACGCTCGCAGTAGGCCGCCATTGGCTCTTGCTCATACGTTTGTTCTCTAGTTTGCGACCGTAGGGGCTAAAGGCTCAAGCTATTGCAGCAAAGGGTAGGCTCCAGAGGGAGGCTATTGGCTTCTCCGCTTGCAGCATAGTGTGGTCTCCGTTGTTACGCCCGTGGGGGCTACTGGCTCAAGCTCTTGAAAGTTGTCTTTGGTATACGCCCGTGGGGGCTATTGGCTCAAACTATCTCTGTTCAGTTGGTCTCCGTTAGTACGCTCGTATGGGCTATTAGCCAGCTCTTGCAGTGCAAGCTAGTACCGTTGTTACGCCCGTGGGGGCTACCGACTCACGCACTTGCAGATTAAGTTGTATCCGTGGCTACGCCTGTGGGCAACTGTTCTGCTGATTCTTCCTCTGGTCACGTATTGCCTAGCAGCTTCCCTGTCTTAAGAACTCTAAGTGTTGCTCCATCTACACTTACAACTACCCTATCACCACCTTGGGCGTGCCAAACTCAACAACAGAGATGGACTGCTTTTTGCATTTAACCCTTAAATGTATTTCACTACTATGTGCCTGTCCTGAGACAGTATATGTGATACTCTGTTTCTGTATACTGGGCCTGTGGGGGCATATCTGTCCATATTTTGCTATTATTTTGTGTTGCCTATAGAGGGCGATCGTTTTCCTTATTTTTCATTTAATAAAACTGTGTTTTGTTTTACTAACTGGTCTGAGTGTCTTAAAAAACCATTACAGAAGGAATGGGATACAGGGATGAGGATGGCATCACCACCACCACCACCACTACTAGCAATGAACCTTTGGAATTTGCAACTGCTCTAATTCCTGCTTCTGCTGAGTTGCAAGTGCAGCAGGATGCCGAGGAGCAGGCTAATGTGCCACAGACCCCCGTCGACACAGTGGGAATGAAGTCAACAATTGATGCGGGACTATGACAGGTTCAACTTGCCAGCAATACTCCTGGTCCTAGTTGCATTGTTGATGCTGAGGCAGTAGCAGCAACAGCAGTAGCATCATCTGCTGCCAGCACAGACAGTGAAGGGGAATGTTCCCCCCCTCAAGTAATGAGTGTGGAACTATATTTGGGGCAGGCACAGTGCAGTCATCACCAACAGCACTGTGCACGATTTGTGTCAAGTCTGTGAGAAGGGAAAAGGAGGGAACACACCTTGGCACAACTTTCCTGATATCATACATGAAACACAGACACCATGACATTTATGTCAAACATGTTAAATCCAAACACACATTACAGGGATCAAGCACCTCTGTTACTGTACCTCCTGACTCTCCAGAAAGGAAACAAGAGGTGAGGCAGAGATCAAAGAGGAGGAAGAATAGAGAAACCCAGACAGAGACTGGAAGTTCCATGATGAGCGAAACAACTAGCTCGCCATCACCATCACATTCCTCCTCTAGGGTAACAACTACACCTTCTGCCAGTCCACCTCATTCATCTTTACCTCCCCTGCCAAATGATAACCACGCTGTTGATGTTAGGATGTGGCAGTTCGTCTCTACCCATTGCACACAAGCAGAGCCTGAGGAGATTCCATCCCGCAGAATATGTTAAGATGGTGGCAGGGAGGGTTCATCATTACTATTAAACTGTCAGAAAGTTCTCATGTGTCCTTAGCAGGGTCTGGACAAGAGGTATAGTAACAGTGGCAGTACTTAGGTTCTGGTGTCATGGTGTTTGGATACAGTTGTGCCCCCAGATGTTATTTACCACAAACACTGTGCACATTGCAGTTTCTAATGAGAGCCACAGTTCCTGCACTCAAGGGAAACATTTCTTTTCCAATTACAACACACATGATTTTGGAGGAGCGGCAGGTGGAGAATAATTATTGGCCAACTTCTTCTTTTCTCCACATATACTGAGGGCTACTTATTGTGCTGTTACTACCTCAGACACATCACTGGAGCTAGTCGCAGCAAGTGGAACCTCCATCATCCATCACCTATATTACTGTCATTGTTGATCCCATTCCCTTTCAGCTGCCTAATCAACCTGCTGCTTAAACATCTCAGCAGCAGCAAAAACAGCAGCTGCAAATTCAGCAATTATGGGCTCAGACTCAGGATGAGGACATTTGACAATGGCCAATGGCCAACATGACCTGCTGGCACTAGGACAGTAGAGCATTTTTTTTTATCAGGGCTTGCCCTTTAGAAAAAAAAGCAAGAAAAACATAGTCCTACAAAAAAAAAATTGGGGGGGGGGGGTGTTTCTAACAAGTCTAAGTCCTACATATCAATGTTTCCTTAGGGCTTATGCCAAACAAGGTTAAGTCCTACAAATCAATGATTCATCAGAGCTTGGGACATTTATAAATCTAAGTCCTACAAAGGCCTCTAACAACAAATCTAACACATCATCCTCTACAAAATACTCTATCAAGTATCAGTCCACCCAAGTGGCAGCTTATGTCAGAGGGTTCCTGTCTCTATCACTTTACATACACATTTCTTATTTTATTTCATTGATTTATTTTATTAGCTGTCCCCCACCAACACCAGTCAAGAAAACCCCCCAAAACAAATTCCCTGCTCAACTGATTAATTCATTAACCAACACAGGCACCTTCCTCAGACCCCTATTATACCATGTCTCATGGATTTTTTTAAATTGTATGTAGGATTTATTTTGTATTAACTGCCCCCCAATCCCAGTAAACAAACCCCTCAAATAAACATTTCCTGTTGAACTGACTCTTTCCCCACACCCCACAAACATAGGCACCCTCATGCCCCTTTTATACTATGCCTTTTGGAAATAAAATAATATTTGCTATGTGTTGTGTGTAACTTCGATGTTCCTATTGATTTCAGTGGAATGATCTAGGTGAAAAACAGCAAAAAGCGGAAAATCTGCACTTTTTGCAGGAAATTATTTGCCAAGCAGAAAGCGTCATTTTCCACCAATTGTAGTTTGAGGTGAAAATGTTTGTCCGTCCCTACTTTCAACCCCTTGAAACATCTCCAACACATTGTAAAGCTTGCAACAGGTTAAACGTCCAATTTAAATAAAAGGACTGTATTATCCCTTATGATGTAGTGGTTTACCAGGTGCAGGGATTAGTCAGGTGCAGTGCAGTACATAAATGGAGTTCTTTGTTTATATTTCTGTGTCAAAGAATATTCATACATTCCTCTTAGTGAATGAATTGAGTGCCAGAGGGGTACGGAATGCATTGCAAAACAATGCATTTCATACCCCTCTGGCACTCTAAGGGTTAACAAATGCTCAATTTCACTTTAGGATAAATTTGGTAACTTTGAGAAAATACATTTCATTGTTTCAGAGTATTTGTCCTATGTGTTAAAGGGGAACATTCACATCCCCAAAAATTGTCACCATTGTTTTTAAAATGTAAAGCAATATTAGCACTGGATTTATTAATTTTCTCCACTGCTTAAGAGTGGAGATATTAATCTTTGAAATGTGCCACGTCTGGGTCTGCGGCACCGTGTATGTGTGGCATGGAGCTGCAGGACTTCCCACCTCCCTCCCAGCAGCCCCTGGGGTGCGCATTCGCGTTTCCCTTTGGAGCTGCATTTTTCTGGGCTAACCTGATAGGGAGCTCCGTTTACCATGCTACTGAGGTTGCAACAATTTTGTGAGATTCAAAGATGGTATTCCTCCATATCACTGCTGAAAGTTAAAGGAGCAGTAAACTTTTTTTTTATGAAAACACATATTTTATAGAGCATATCCTGCTGAATAAAACAATGTCACTCCCACTGCTGTCAGATGTTTTATTCAAAATGTATAGCAGTTTAAATAACCAGGAAGTGAATTTACTGTATTTACTTCCTGATAGTTCTAACTGACAGGAAGTGACAGGCAGTTTCGATCACATTCTATGGAGATCTGTATGTCTCTAACTTTTCTGACTTTCCTCTCCATTAGAATCTAACAGGAAATCTAATTAGAATTTGACCACTAGAGGGCACTGCTAATGTAAAAAAAAAACATGGGTTTAAACTGTAATAACTCTGGAAATATAAATCTCTCGGCAGTGGGAATACCCTTATTTTACTCAATAGGAAAATCCCTACAATATATATTTTTTCATAAAAAAAGTTTACTGCTCCTTTAAGTAATATGCTATATGTACTCTTTTTGATGAACAATCCAAGTAGCCCCGTGTGGCTAAATAATCTAAACTTGTCTTTTCTACTACATTTTCAAAAGCTGGACAGGCTATAAAAAAGTCTATTTCACAAAATTAGTGAATATTAATTATTGACCCTGTGATGTCCTCAGTAGTTGGTACAGTCCCTATCATGGGGCATAGGCATAATATTGTCTTAGGGATATATTAGTTCATTCTGATCCCTCTCACTTATACAGGAAACCCTCTACTTTGGTTGGAAAAAACCATAATAACAGTTGGGTGTTATAGGTGCACAGGCTGTGTTACCTGCAGCCAATGGGGGCGGGGTGGGGCATTTGGTCTGAAAAGCGCCTTCAGAAGGAGGGCTATTGGATCGGAACATTGGACTGGATTATGCCAAGGGGGTTAAATAAGTGAGTGTAATTTACATGCTTCCTGAATAGGAGATGATTGTTCCCTTTAGCATCAGTGCTACTTCGTCACTTTATAAGTATTAAGTATAACTAGGTATTATGTAATTGTTATAATTATTGTTCAGGTCTAATTCATATTCCTGTGATACATGTGTTCTTTTCATATGCCTTCTTTCTACTTGTTCACATCTTGGTAACTGAGTTTTTTCTGTATTTGTACCAATAGATGTCACAACTCACAACTGGTTATTTCCTATCCTCCAGTTTTGACCTTTCACTTTCAATTTCTCTTTCTCTGTACAGAGACCCATTTCTTCCGGTTATCCTCATGAAGCATCCAGTGTTGTTTGATGCATGTTGAAGTATCCATCAGTATTCACTGCCACAAAGAGTTCTTTAACATTCTGTTATCCCCAATTTAATGTGGCTTGTGTTTCTCATCTGACCATATCGGTTTATAGATTGCAGTAACAACAGAACCCCCATGCAATATCAGGTCATGGAAGTGCTGCATCAGAAAAATGCAAGTTGAAGCTGAAATAACTTTTGTATAAAACTGATTTCAGTAGTTGGAGTATAGATGTTATAATCAGCAGGATTCACTCTGCCTTATTTATTTTTCCAGATTACATATACTATCTCTTTATATTGAACTGTAAAATCATCTCTTTCAGGGTATATTCTCACTCTTGTTGCAGGCATCTTGGTGTCATAGGGGATGTGCTTTAAAACAAGAATGTAAGATTGTGTCTTTCCATTTAGGATTTTAGGATCACCATCCTGTAGTTGGATTTGTATCATGCCTTTCCAAATGTCCAGATATACTAATTTCATTTACAGAGAGATTGATATTCAGAAAGACATACATTAGAGTAGTAAAACAGTCATGCATTCTAATCAGCATTGGAATAGGTTTGCTGGCAGAAACTTCTGGATTTCTTCCAATCTAGCCCATATCTTATTCAGAGAGAAATTCTGAAAAGGATTTGGTTTGGCAATGCTCATTATCTGGGAGGAAAATAAATATAACAATAAAAATACAGGCCAGCTAAAGAAAGAATGTTGTTGAATCATAAAATAAGATAAATGCCAAAACAATTAGATCTGAATAAACCTACAGATGAAAGGATCAATTTGAATTTGACTCACGCTCTGGGGAAGAACCACACTTCTATAAATGTTAATGCTATCAAAGTACCAGCATTCTGTATTATTATGGAACCCAATGAAACTTTATATGAGTTTTGAAATAGCATTTAACATCCCTGTACTTGCCTCTGATTCAAACGTCTGTAACAATGTAAAAAGCACCTGTATAAGTACAACACACCATTGTTAGTAATAGAAAATCAAGCATTCTGTATTTGTTTTAGGTGCTGTCAAAATAAGTAAAACTAGACTATAGTAAAGCTATTAAAGGGATAGTAATACTTAAAATGTAAAAAAATATATGTTGTAGAGTTTATCCCCCTGAGTAAATCAAGGGCACTCCCACTGCTGAAAGGTGTTTCATTCAAAAGTTATTAATTTTCAAAGTTGAATTTTTTAGGTGCAATATCACAATGGCCTGAAATTGTGCAGTGGCGCTGTTGCTACACCATCCTATGGAGATTTATGGTCAACTGACCAGAGCTGTCCATAGGATCGTGTAGCAACAGCGCCACTGTACAATTTCAGGCCACTGTGATATTGCACCTAAAAATTTCAACTTTGAAAATTAATAACGTTTGAATGGAACACCTTTCAGCAGTGGGAGTACTCTTGTTTTACTCAGGGGGATAAACCCTACAACATTTTTTTTTTACATTTTAAGTGATACTATCCCTTTAACCCCTTAGCGACCCTTGACGTACCAGGACCGTCAAGGGTAAATGTGACCGAACGACCCTTGACGGTCCTGGTACGTCAAGGGTTAAACTCTTCCATCGCGGCCGCACGGAGCGATGGAAGAGTTCAAGCCGCTTGTTACTAAGTGTCCCGGTATCGGGACACTTAGTAACAAGCGGCTGAAACATTGTTGCAACATGCGATTCGCTTCAAAAGCGAATCACATGTTGCAAAACCTGAATGACAGGGACAGAATTTGTAAATACTGTCCCTGTCAGATCTCTCTGCCTCCCTCCACCTTGCATACTGCTAAGGTGGAGAGAGACAGAGGGAGATGGTGTTCCAGTGTGCCTGTAAAAAAAAAAGTTTAAATAAAGAAAATTAACCCTTTGATCACTGTTCTGCAGTGATCAATAAGTGCCCCCCCATCTGATCACTCTTGGAGTGATCAATTTGCTGCAGATCAGTGTTTTCTGATCTGTGGGACACCCCCCATCCCCCTTGAATTTTTTTAGATTTTTTAAAAAATTTTAAAAAATTTTTAAAATTTTTTTTTTTTTTTTTTTAATAATAAATATAGTTTAGGTATTTTGGTAGGTAGTTGGGTAGATTTAGTGTAGACGTGTGTTAGGGAAAGTTTTAGGGATAGATTTAGGTTTAGGGGGGAAAAAAAAAAAAAACCAAACCCCCCCCCCCAAAAAAAAAAAATATATAATAAGCGCAGTTTAGATAGGTAGTTCAATTGGGTTAGGTAGGTTCAGGATATACGTAGGTTAGGGTAAGTTTTAGGGTTAGATTTAGGTTTAGGGATAGCGTAAGAAAAATAAAAAAAACAAAAAACCCCAAACCCCCCCCCCCAAAAAAAAAAAAAAAATATATATATAATAAGTGCAGTTTAGATAGGTAGTTCACTTGGGTTAGGTAGGTTCAGGATATACGTAGGTTAGGGTAAGTTTTAGGGTTAGATTTAGGTTTAGGGATAGCGTAAGAAAAAAAAAAACCCAAAAAACCCCAAACCCCCCCCAAAAAAATAAATAAATAAATATATATATATATATATATATATATATATATATATATATATATATATATATATATATAATAAGTGCAGTTTAGATAGGTAGTTCATTTGGGTTAGGTAGGTTCAGGATATACGTAGGCTAGGGTAAGTTTTAGGGTTAGATTTAGGTTTAGGGATAGCGTAAGAAAAAAAAAAGCTTTTTTAGTGGGCAAAATGCAGCGCAGGTACAGCGTTGAAGAGGCATATGCCTTTTTGGCGTCTGACTCTGAGGCAACAGACACTGCGTCAGATTTTGACATAGCGCAGTTTTCAGAAAGTGAGAGCAGCTCTAGTGATGACGCTGGGCCTTCTGTCAAGAAAAGACGCACTGCCCCAAAAGCTGCTCTGGCAACTGCCCCAGCACCTGCCAAAAGAACTGCCCAAAGACCTACCAAAATACCTACCCAAAGAAATGCCCCAAGTGCTGCCCCAAGAGCTGCCCTGGCAACTGCCCCAGCACCTGCCAAAAGATCTGCCCAAAGACCTACCAAAGAAATGCCCCAAGTGCTGCCCCAAGAGCTGCCCTGGCAACTGCCCCAGCACCTGCCAAAAGATCTGCCCAAAGACCTGCCAAAAGACCTGCCCAAAGAAATGCCCCAACACCTGCCACTCCGGATCCTAATGAATGGGTATCAATTTATGCCCACAAATCTCAGAATTCACAGGCAACCCAGGGATTCAAATTGATGTGGAAGGATTTACCCATGATCATTTTTTTGATTTGTTTTTGGGGGAAGACATTTTAGGTGAAATTGTTTCCCAAACCAATTTGTATGCAGCCCAGTATACTGCCGCCAACCCTAAGTGTGAAAAACGCTGTTTTTTTTTTTTTTTTTACTTACGTCATGGTTTACGAGGGATTGGTGGTAAAATGGCTGTGTATAAAATTGGAAAACACACCTAAAACGAGAGCCTGGGGTGTCTACTTTCCAAAAATATACACTTTTGGGGGGAAATCTTAAAAAAAGAGCACTGTTACACAGCCCCAAATGAGACATGGCACCAGTAACGCAAGCTGTGAAGATTCAAAGTGTGAACCTGGAAACGCGCATGTTCCAATTTGGCCCCCGTAGCTCCCCCAAACCATGAGAAAGCTATGCATATGGGGTATTGCCGTACTCAGAAGAAGGAGCTGAACACTAAACAATGAATTTTTAAAAATCTTCACCTATCATGTGCTTGAAATTCACATCAACATTAAAGTGCAAGTGTGAAAAATGCTGAATTTTTTTTACTTACGTCAAATTTTCACAGGATTGGTGGTAAAATGGCAGTGTATAAAATTGGAAAACACACCTAAAACGAGAGCCTGGGGTGTCTACTTTCCAAAAATATACACTTTTGGGGGGAAATCTTAAAAAAAGAGCACTGTTACACAGCCCCAAATGAGACATGGCACCAGTAATGCAAGCTGTGAAGATTCAAAGTGTGAACCTGGAAACGCGCATGTTCCAATTTGGCCCCCGTAGCTCCCCCAAACCATGAGAAAGCTATGCATATGGGGTATTGCCGTACTCAGAAGAAGGAGCTGAACACTAAACAATGCATTTTTAAAAATCTTCACCTATCATGTGCTTGAAATTCACATCAACATTGAAGTGCAAGTGTGAAAAACGCTGTTTTTTTAACTTACGTCAAGATTTACGAGTGATTGGTGGTAAAATGGCTGCGTAAAAAAATTGAAAACATACATAAAATGAAAGCCTGGGGTGTCTACTTTCCAAAAATATATACTTTTGGGGGGAAATGTTAGAATGGAGCATTGTTACACAGCCCCAAATGAGACATGGCACCAGTGATGCAAGCTGTGAAAATTCAAAGTGTGAACCTGGAAACGCGCATGTTCCAATTTGGGCCCCGTAGCTCTCCCAAACCTTGAGAAACCTATGCATATGGGGTATTGCCGTACTCAGAAGAAGGAGCTGAACACTAAACAATGCATTTTTAAAAATCTTCACCTATCGTGTGCTTGATATCAACAGTAGTATTGAAATGTAAGTGTGAAAACTGCAAAAAAACAAAATATTACCACAATTTTGAAATTTTTTTCTGGAAAAATAGCTGCATGAAAAACTCCAAAATTCTCCTGATTATTTACCTTATATTGTGTAGTTTTCAGAAACATATACCTTTGTGGGACATTTTTGGTTCTGGCACCGTCAGCTAAGCTATGATGCTCACATGCCAATTGTTGAGAAATTACAAGTTGGAAATAATGGCATCCATCTTGTAATATTTACCTTGTAAATGTGAGGAAGTGATTGAAATACTAGGCATATGGGGTGTTCTTATATTCAGGAGAAGCAAATGAATATATTTAGGGGTATTTTTTGTCATAAACTAATTGTATGCAAATCCTGACACGAAAATATAAGCAAAATGTTGTTTTTTTCAATTTTTTTCCTCTTTTTTTTCTATTTTAATCAAATTAAACAATGAGGTATTCATATAATTGTGGTATCAAAAGAAAGCCCTACTTGTGCTTAAAAAAACAGTATATAATTTATGTGGGTGCACAAAAGGAATTAAAGAGAAAATATGGTTGAACAAAGACATAGTCAAAAAAGTCAAAATTGCTCCGGTCCTTAAGTCAAATCAAACTCAGATTTTCCCGGTCCTTAAGGGGTTAACCTTGGTGTGTACTAGTATTAATGTTTAAAAGTTTAAATGGTTAATAGTTTTCTGGGACTTCCTAGTGTTAGAAGTTCTCTAAAATGTGTTGAAGCTGCATGTAATGTGGAAGGCTTGCTTGCTACAAGTAATATGGGAAACTTCATCCATGTCATTGTCTGGTACCTTGTTTTGTTAAATGTTTATTTACTGTTTGGACATTCAAGATGAGATCTTAAAGTTCTTCTGTTAGGTTAGTTTAGTGACAACTTGTATGCAAAAAGTCCCAAAGAGATGTGCCACTGCCACCACCACCACCACCACCACTATCAATGTTGGTTTTTTGCCGCCCCTGCAGAGACTCATAAATTTCCCTGTGTTCAGAATGGGATATTCTGATTGATGATGTAGCTGCTTCTGCTGGTTGAAATGCTTTTATTGATAATAAATTATCTCCAAGCCATATTACAGGCTTTAACATAATTGCAGTTTCATTTAATGATGACACATCAATTTTAAACATGATCTTACTTTTAAATGTAAATGTATAAGTGCATACTTTTATTTTCATACATCACTTTGTTTTTATTGAATCTTTTTATTGATTCTTTTTAAGTTGCACATGCATTTTTGATTGTTACTCTCATCAGATACATGTATCATCCTCTTCTGTTTTAATGTTCATTAATTGTTTAATTATTACCATGTGTTTCAAAACATTATAAATAGTACCCAATCAGTTATTTCCCAAATGACCTGTGAAGAAGCAGATTGTACGTCTGTGAAAATGTTCTGGCTTCCATACCCCAGCCCATTTTCTTGTTCAGTTCCCTCCCATGCCCCCTGTGAGATTCCCCTGCCCTGCCCCTTACTCATCTCTGATGTTCGGCGTTCCAGGCTAGCCATCTTCATGATGCCACAGACTTCTAAACATATTACTGCATCCCCATTATGTTGGAGCTGTTATCAGCTGACAAAAAAACAGCTTTTAAGGAGCGGGGTAAAAGCCATTCCTCTATCACTGCTCTAGCTAACTTAAAACATCTACTGCTTTGTGGGACTGTAACTCGAAACTCTGCATGCACAAGGTGGCGTGATGATGGTATGGGCTATCCTGCTGCTACTGCTGCCACCTTTTAATCACACTGCCAGAACCAGAAGCATGATTACTGGATGTCACCTGATGCTGTAAGGTAGAGTTGTCCACTGTTGAGGCTGGGAGTTAAACCCAGTGATCAGTCATAGTCATATAGTCTGTGCTCTGTCCAATTGTCCACATATCTGTTGTCAGGTGGATTTTCTTGCCATACGCACTTTTTCAGCTCTTTGCCCACCACACTAACCGTTTGCATGATTTTGAAATCTTTCTCTGTCTGGCCGTTCTAGGGTTGAGAATGTGACATACGTTAGCTTGTCCCTGCCGGACAAATAGTGTTACCGCTTTTGGGATTTATAAAAATATCTGCCTCCTTTTTCCCAGTTAGGCAGGTATAGACATCTAGCTCCCCTTGTCCCTATTGTGAAGGTATAAACATCTGAGACCTCATGATCCTATAGTGGAGACTTAAACATCTGAAGTCCATTTGTCCCTGTCGGGTAGGTACTGACATCCAAGCCAACATTACCCCTTTTGTGAAGGTATAAATATAATTTCCTCAGCCTCTCCATCCACTAGAAACTGGTACCTTGAGACTCCTGTGCACTGGCCTCTCTATGATCATCAGGCCCTTTATGTCCTACATATAGCCAAACAGGATGCAATGGCTAAAATCCATCTTGAAGAAGCCAGTGGGGTACATGGGGAAATCAGTGTGTCATGCTGGTCATAATCAGTGTGAAAAGAACTGGTGGTGCATTCTGGTTGTGTGAGGGGATTAATCTGAGACATAGACTGTGATCTCCTCTGTTTCTCCTTTGCATGGGCTCTTCAGTGCTACTGCTGCTTATTGTAACGATTTGTTTGACACACAGACACAGGTTTAGAATAAAACACAGTTTTATTAAAATGAATAACCTTCACAGGTCCTGTAGTATATAGCAGACTAGTACAGACACATGACAGGTTAAATAGACATAAGCCTACACAGGTCCAGCATAAACGATAAGTCCACAATAGTCTATACTGACACAGGTCAGGCAGAGTGATGGCTTCCTAGAAGCAAGGTCTTGAATGGGTTAATGAACTTCAGAGTGTAAACAGTCCCATGTGCAGAGAGGTCAGTGATGGGACTCTCTGCATATAAACAGCTGAGGAATTGATAACACCAATAGCCAGATAACAGAACTGGCATGAGCTGTTAGGCAATACTGGAGACAGCGATATGTGAGGCACTGCTGGAGCAGTAATGGAGGCAACACTTGCACACTGCACAGTTAACCGGAGGCAACCGGTGGCTCAACAGCCGGAGTGGTAACAGAGGCAGATACTTGTTCTGAGCAGAAGCAATAACGGAGACTAGGCCCAAGGTAAACTGCCATAGCAGTAACGGAGACAACACTTGCACTCTGCACAAGTTTAACCGGAGGCAACCGGTGGCTCAACAGCGAGAGTGGTAACGGAGCAGACACTTGCTCTTAGCAGAGGCAATTACGGAGACTAAGCCCAAGGTAAACTGCCGTAGCAGTAATGGAGACAACACTTGCACTCTGCACAAATTTAATCGGAGACAACCGGTGGCTCAACAGCCAGAGTGGTAACAGAGACTGGCCGCTGATACTCTGCACAAGGAAATAACCCACTTGCCAGACAGTCAGAACGTCGCCTAGGCAACACAGCACAGGAACGCCAAACAAGGCGGGAAGATACACAGAGCAGGAACGTCAGCCAAGCCGGGACGGATCATGGAGCAGGAACGTCAGCCAAGCCGGGTCGGTTCACGGAGCAGGAACGTCAGCCAAGCCGGGTCGAATCATGGAGCATTAACATCAGAGAATAGTCAGGCAATCCGGGTCAGTACACAAAGGCAGCAGACAATATGCAGAGTAGTCAGGTAGGCCGACTCAGCACACTGGGAAACACTGAGCAGAAATAAGCACTGGCACAGGAACACCACGAAAGGGCACCGGAGGGGTGCCCCTAGCCCAGTATATAAATGTCACACTGAGCAGGACTAACACAGGTAGCCAATGGAAGCAAGGACCAAACTAGACTGACAGAAAAACAAAAACAAAAAGAGCATGTTCACCGTGATACTTATACCACAAGGTTCCTTGCATTTTGGCACCACTTGGATGGTTGCTTAGCAACCAACCTATTTTATTTTATAGTAACCATTTGCTGGCAAATACATCATTCTAATGCAGCCATTCTTACTTTAACAATCACCAGACTTCACTTACCATCACCAACTTGCATGTTCATGTTCCTGTCATGATCCTCACTAGTCAAACACCGACACAGTGCATGTGGGATGGAGCAACACAACATTGACTACACTGCTTCTCCTCTAAACAGTGAAACACTATCTGTATGTGGCTGATGTTGTATCCAATGAAGCACCATAGGACCGTCAGTGTTTGATTGGAGAGTGTCATCATGGGCCACACACAACCAGTATGGAGTACTTTTCCTATTACCCTAACCCCTTCAGGTAGGACCAAGCTAAGGTGCATTTTGATAAAATATGAGGCTGGGCCAACCCAATCCACATCCCCACCAGCTGCTACTTTATTTGTGTTGCCTATCATCACCAGAACTCTAGCAGTGTATTCAGCATTTGACCCTTATGTACTCTGTATGTCTCCCATTACCACTTTAGATTGTAAGCTTTTGAGCAACGACCTCACATCCAGTGTTTCACTCTACAAAGCACTTGTAAACATGCATTTTCTAAACCTTTAAATTGTAAAGAGCTTCATACACTTGTGGAACTATATAAATAAACATGTGAGTTCCTGTAATCACATCAGTTACCCCCAGGTGAGCATGTCAGGTCCCCCCAATTTCCCCGGGCCCTAGGCAGGTGCATAGGTTGCCTTGCCCAATGATCCGACACTGGGTGCATCCTTCACCACATTGTGACTCCAGTGGCTGGCACACAAGTACCTTTCCTGTACATATTTTAACATACATATTTTAACATATGTTTGTAATATATTTGTTTCAACATTATTAACCCTCTTTTCACCTGTCGGCTTTACTGTTCTTCTAGTTAAATTAAAATGTGATTATGATGCCTGCTTCATACGTTAAATTTATTTTTTATTTATTTAGAAAATGATTTACCAGGAAGAATACATTGAGATTTCTCTCATTTTCAAGTATGTCCTGGATAGTTTTCAGTAAAGGGTTACGTATTTATACAAATTGAGAAACATCATATATTACATATTATTATATATACATACACATATAAATATACATACATATTGAATAGTAAAATTATATACAGTTACACACTGTTTTTACATATAAAGAAGCATTTACTTTTACTAAATTTGACATGTAGGATTGCCATTATGTGCACACACCATTAACCTAAGGTCACAATGTTGCTAATCTGTAGAATGAATCCTTTAACTCAGAGCGCACTTGCATGATATTTGCATCATTTGGATACAATGCAAAAGAAAAAGAGAAGAGAAGGTGGCTACCCTAGTGCTGAACTTTTTTAATTTTCTTGTACCACCAAAATACCCTCCATGAGTTATACTCACAAAAATAATTGCTGTCAACCACGTATGTGGAAGAAACATCTCTACACTTTATGAGAATTGTTTGCTGTCCCAAACCAGCACAGACTTCAATTTCCAATATTGCAAGTTCAATGGACTGTTCAATAGGCTGCTCCTTCAGATCACACTCTCTAAGCAGCTCAGTAACATGCAGAAATAGAAAAAGGGTGTCCAGTTGTGCAGATTCTTAGACTCAGAAGAATGTATAAAGAGAAAAAATGATATACTCATAAGTCGAGTTGTCAGCACTTCTCAGAGATGACAGGCAGGCTTACCGAGAGAACAGATTAGTTTCTGTTTGGATGTAATACCTCCGCCACCTCTCTCATGTATCCTTGGGGAATCCCACTAGTAACAGGTTGTGAAGATGATCCTGGATGGCTATTTATTGCACTTTAAAATACAAAATGAAAAACTATGTTCAGTCTTAGGCCACAGAATAATAACGAATGCATTAAGGGATGCATATATCACCGCCTCATCAGATACTGGGTCTATTACAAAGGAAAAAACCTCCATGAAACACACACACATAAATATTCTCCCATATTAAGTGTTAATTACTAATTAGAGTCAAGCCTCCTCAAAACAGAATTCAATTTAGCCTAACACATCATTAAAATCACGTAGGTATTAAGTTTACTACATTCTATAAATATTATAAGCGCTAATAAATCAACACTTACTCGTATTAATAAAACAAGCTAGTAAATAGACCAGCAAAGATCAATAGATCCCACAATAAACCTTTTTTTGGAAATATGAATTTAAAATCATATAAAACTATTCACACATTAACCTTTCACATTACTCCAAAGTGTTGGGTGTATATTTATTGCCCTCATATGTTAATTTCCTTCTTAGATCTGTCTGTTATTAGAAATGATTTTTTTTTCTTTCTTTTTACACACTTCATACATGTGCTTTTAAATCTAAGTGAATGTGTATCTATAATTAATTACAAGTAGGTGTAGAAGTCGTTTAAAATCTTTCAGACTATATAGAAGAGGCTAACAGAATCCTTAATGATGCCAGGTACTATATAACTTTGAGAGGTAATCTAACCACAGGATATATGAAGGAATTTAGTTTGCTGGTAGAAGGAGCATTTAAAGAGGGTCTTTTGGTCAAAAAGGAAAGGGAGTTTCTGTATATTCCAGAACCAAGGATACCAATATACTATCACTTGCCTAAAGTCAATAAGACCCTCTTATCACCACCTGGAAGACCCATTATATCAGAGATTGATTCTTTGACATCAAACTTGTCTGCATATGTTGATTACATCTAAAAAAAATTAGTTCTTAGTCTACCATCATACCTGGGGGATTCATCTCATTTGATAGATTTATTATAGGATATATCATGGTCTGAAGACTTTCCTTGGATTACACTGGATGTGTCATCCTTGTACTCCAATATACCACATGAAGGAGGGCTTAATGAAGCTAGACATTTTTGCTTCAAAATTACTTGATGCCTACAAATCAGATTAACCTTATTATTGCTGCTATAGAGTTCATTTTGACATCATTTTTTTTTATTTAATGGTCAATTTTATCTATAAATGAGGGGGAAGGCTATGGGCACCAAGTCTGCCCCAAGTTATGCCAACTTATTTATGTTGTTTGGAAAAATGTAAGATTCAAACAGGTAACCCATTTGTTACAAACTTGGTGCTCTAACATTGTTTAATAGATGATATTTTAATCATCTGAAAGGCAATAGAAATTAAGCCAAATATTTCATTCAATACATGAATGACAATACTTGGCCCCTAGAATTTACATCCACTATTGATAATGTTATGATTGATTTTCTAGACCTTGAATTGAAGGGTTAAACTAGTGGTCTCATATCCAGTGGTGGGCGGAAAGTAAGAAAAATTTCCCATATGACTTTTCTCAAAAAACTGACAATTTTTCTCTTTTATTCACAAAGGTTTTCTCCTTTACACCCATTCCAGCAAATGTTTTGCCTATTCTAAGTTCCAACACATTTTTCTCCAATTCTAACACATTTTTTGCCTATGCAACACATTTTCTCCTATGTTTAATATGGTATAATATTTCCAGCACAATATTACTTCTTCTGAGAGTTGTAGTGAAGAAATAAGTAGCTGGAAGTGAAAGTTGTGAGTCCTACAGCAACATATACCTTGAAAACTGTGTTAGCATGCCGAGTGCATTTGTCCTTTGCCCACAACACTTACTTTTTGCTTAAGTGACACTAGCAAATATTCATGATGATGCCAAGTGATTAAAAAAAAATAAAGTACAACCTACAATATGGCAGATGTGTATGGTAGTTGTGGAGGGGACTGATGTGGTGTGATTGGTGGGACCTTGACAAACTGCATCTACCCTGGTAGGAAAGAGATCATTATTTATTGCACATGTTGCAGCAACCATTGCTGCAGTTAGTTTTTAAACTACCACTTTACTCCCACATCCCTACACTGCTCCCCCTTTCCCCCCTCCTAATTGTGCATTACTCAACTACTGTGTATGTGGTTTTCTTTTTAACTATTTTTTATTGAAGGTACACATGCATATCCATCATACAGTAAGAATATTTAGGCGATAAGACAATGTACATAGTCCAATATAAAGTCCAGAGCAACCTAATGAAAAGGGATATACACATGCATGCCCCCCAAAACCTACATTTCCCTTTTTCAGAACAAAGAATAATAAAGAAGCTCCCACTCCACCCCCCCCCAAACACCCACCCGTACCCGTGTGGACAAGCAGACCCCCCCCCCAGCAGAGACCAAACCCATACATTGAAGGCTGTGGACATGCATTCAAGTGTGAATGACAGCACAAGAAGGCCATCCACTACAGGCAAAGTACCCCACTGTGTACAATCTATTAAGCAAGTTTATGTCTAATTAAGAATAATGGCTTCGTATACATAATAGTGGACTACCATAATATCATAATAAGACCAAAGTAGGACTCATGCATCAGGGAAAATCCAGAAGAGCCACTTCCTCAATCTAGTGTACTCATACTATGAGAGGAACTTGGTTACCCAACATCCCCAGAACATTCTGCATTTACCTGGATTGCTCCTATGTAAGTATATACCCTGATAGTGTTGAAGATTGGAGTTAACTATATTAATCCAGCCACTCCAGCACCACCACCTTTCACTGCATGATCAATACTTCCCTAATAAGTGTATAGTCTCCTGTTGTATGTAATTGGTCAGGTAAAATGGAGAGTAAGGGCTAGATTTAAAGACAGCCGTTCAGATAAAAATACACCACCAGGTGTTTTAACATGCAGTAGGCCATTCAAAGGGCCATGTAATGAACTGCTAACGGCAGTTCATCCAGTGTGCTGGCCGCTACACTAACGTGTGTTTTGGCCCACAGAAAAAAAAAAAAAAAAAAAACGTTCCACATTGCCATTCAATAGACTGCATTAGCTGAAAAAGATCCGATGAGGGACTCAAAATTTAAGACCCAGTTTGTTTGGCCCTCATCGGATCTTTTGCCAGCTAACACAGCTCTTAACTGTCAAAAAAAAAAAACAAAGTCCTCAGTGGATGTATTGATATGGGGCCCCAAGCCCCACATCAATACATCCAAAGTGCCTAAATTGTGTCAAAAGTTAGTAGAATTAACCCTGTGAGTGCCAGTGGGGTATAATTACCCCTCCGGCATTCATAGGGTTAATCCGACTAAGTAAAAAACAACATCACATTACAAGTTACACTTACCATTAATCCTGATGTCCAGCGGAGTCCTCAGCTCCCTGCTCCTCTTCTGTCCTTCTGTTCTCTATTTTCTCTTCTTTTTTCTTGCTTCACTTCTTTCTTCTCCCCCAAAGAACAAGTGCGCAGATATAATAGATATTCTCAGAATAAATAAATGATGCCTTAGCTTAATAATATAACTGTCTTCGCTGCTGTGCATGGACACAGAGGCGGCAGCAGTGGAGACAGTGCCGAGAGCCACAGGTCCCCCCTCCTTTCGGGCCAATGCCCATTCCGCATTGAGGTAATCAGAGCAGAGACTGCCTTTATATCTAGGAAGCCACTGATCCGATTCCCTCACAGCCATTGGCTGAGATGTGCTGACACACATATCCCAGCCAATCAGATTCGAGCGACTGTGCTTCAAACTGATTGGCTGGGATGTGTGTGTGTGTGTCAGCACATCTCAGCAAATGGGGGGGACCAGCGGCTCAGACACATTATGGGGGCATATTGATTTATTCCTGGGCAGTTAATACATTGTTTAACCCTTTGAGTCCAGAGAGGTCCGCAACGCATTGCTTTGCAATGGGTTGCATACCCCACCGTCACTCAATGGGTTAAACGATATATAGTTTATTCCTTTTGTTAATACTTTTTTTAATTTTTACAGCAAAGGAGAAAGAACATTGAAGAGAAGGCAGAAGAATGAAGAGAAGGACAGAAGGAGAAGGACAGTGGGTGACAGGTAAGTTTGACACAGATTAGTTAACAATTGGTGTGTGGCAGTATGTCAGGCACCAATTGTTAGCTTTTTTTTACTGTTAAGTTCCCAGTACTACCATTATTTAGCAGGTTTTGGGAACTTAACACACAAAACAGATGTTTGGCCACAAGACCATTTTTGTGGGCTAACGTCCATTGTGCCTTATGCTGGTAGGACATTTGGATACCGACCAAGACATTTTCTTTTGTCGGTCGGTATCCATTTTGCCTTACTGGCATTTTTATCTCCAGCATTTGGATCGAGCCCATAATGCTCTGCTCAATATGCTCATCACTTACCTTTGATTCTGGTTCTAGTTAAATTATTTTGGTTTTAACAGATTTTTTTCCTAGGGATGTTTCTAAGACATAGTTTTGCAATGTGTTGGAAACATCTATAGCATCTAAGCAGTTATTTTATAGACACCATTTTCATCTGCTAATAATCCCATAATTAAATTGTTTATATCTGGAAAATGTTTCAGAAGTAGCCTTTAACTATTCCACAATCAATTTCTTGTTTTGTTAAGAGATACAATTTTTAAATATAAAACTTTAATATCTTTACAAAATAGGAATGTAAAATGGTAGTTGAAAACATAATTGTCTCAGCCCCATGTCAGTGAACACTAAACCTGCTGTTTATAATGTACATTTGCAATTTAGTTTATAATTCTTCATTGCTTTAAGAACTAAATTGTATTGTTCTTTGAATGGGAGCAAACTGCTTCCAGGACTGCACTTGAAATGAGGCATGAAATCCTTGGTGACTATTGCAGATAAATGCTTTGATTAAAGAAATATGCAGATGGTGATCAATGGCCCAAGTCTGCTTATTTTGATACATTTTATTTATTTAATGTAATTATGCACATCCTAAGAGTTTACTTAATGTTTTGTTTTGGTTATCAAACTAGTATTACATAATATGTTTCTATTAATTTGAGCAAATGTTGTTACAAAGGAGAGAGCCTCTTCACACATATAGCACCTTTTAAATTCCAGATGCATCACTGAATTTTAGCTGCATCTACTGAAGCAGAATAATTCTCTTACAGTAAACAATATATCCCCCCGCTATAAAAATAATTGATCTTTTCCTCTCCACAAGGAAAATAGAAATGCAATGGCATGCAGGGCATTTTTGTTATCAACACATTCTTTCGAATATGGGCTTAAGGGACCATGGGGTAGAGTTATGGAGAGATGGATGCAATTCATCCAACATCAAGGTGAGATACTGTCTCACAACCCATGCCAAAATTGCCCAATCCTGCTCCAAGATTGAATGCAGGTGGATAAATAGAAAACTTTTTTAAAATATATTTCTGATTAAATCAGAAGTTTCACTGCTCTCCTGGGCCAATAAGTTTTATAAAATCTGTGTCTAGGAAGGCATGGCATATTACTTTTGTCCTGTGCCAACTCACACTTACTGACTTACTTCACACACACAATCCCAAAATACAATTGTGGAACAGCAATATTGCCAAGAGGTTGGCAATGGGCATGCTGCCATATTCTTTTTTGACAACAGAGGATTTAGAGAACTGATGTCATGTGTAGCTTCTTGCTGGCATATTCCAAGCTGCAGTTATTTTTCCAGGACTGTGCCAGAATTGTACAAGCAGGTGGCTGTGTGGACAGAGGGCTGGAAAGCTCACACAGCAAGAAAATCCACCTGATAACAGATATGTGGTCAAGTGGGTAGAACACATACTATATGACAGTGACTCCTCAATGGGTTTCTCTCTCAAAACTACTGGCTTACAGCATCAGGTGGCAGCCAGTAATCTTATCTCTGGTTCTCGCAGTATGATTAAAAGGCAGCAAAAGGACCATTGGCATGCCGCCTTGTGCAGTCAGTGCTTTGAGAGAGAGTCCCACAAAGACATATGTACTAAGTAAACTAGAGCAGGTGACAGAGAAATGGCTTGTACCTCACTCCTTAACTCCTAGTGTGCCAGGTGGGTACATTGTATGCGTTCGCACAGCTGTACCTGCTGTGCCAAGCTCGTACAATGTGCATCTAAAATGCGGTCACTACATAAGCCGGTATAACCGGCTTGCAGTGGCCACATTTTACATTAAAAGTGGCCTGGCACTCATGGGGGGCATGAGGATCACTCCTCATACACCCCCAGTTATTGATCTCCCAGCCGATTGCGCTGGGAGATCAATAAAGAAAGAGGAGAAGCGCAGCTTCTCCGTTCCCCTCTCTCCTACCCAAACTTCCGGGTAGGAGCGGGCGGGACCAGGGGAAGCCTCCCATCGTCATTGGTGACATGATCACCGATGACGTTAGGGAAGTTTCCCTGGTCCTGTGGTAGGAGAGAAGGCAAAAGAGCTTATTGCTCTCCTGCGTCGCCATATTGATCTCCCAGCGCGATTGTGCTGGGAGATCAATAACTGGGGGGACATTAGGAGGGATCCTGATGTCCCCCCACGAGGTCTGAGATAAATAAAAAAAAATATATAAATAAATAAAAAAATTAACCCTGCGACTGCCGCAGAGGTCCCCAGCACATTGCTTTGCAATGCACTGGAGACCACAGTGGCACTCACAGGGTCAATACTTTTAGGCAATATTTTTTTTTAACCAAGACCCCATTGGGGGACATCAGAAGGGGCCCTGATGTCGCCCAATTAGGTCTATAATATAAAAAATTGGAACTTTTTTTAACCCTGTGTGTGCCACAGGGGAGGGAGTTCATTGCAGCCACCTCCTCCTGTGGCACACACAGGGCTATTTTTCACTGACCTGTAATAAGAGTTTGTTGGGGGGACATCAGGAAAGGTCCTGATGTCCCCCCACAATCTCTGTTAATAATAAAAAAAAAATAAAAAAAAAATAATAATAACTCTGTGAGTGCCACAGGGGTCCGCCGAACATTGCCTTGCAATGTGCTGGAGACCCATGTGGCACTCACAAGGTAAATTCTTTTGGCCATATTTTTTTTTACTAAGACTTCATTGGAGGACATCAGGAAGGGTCCTGAAACCCCCCAATGAGGTCTATAAAAAAATGAACAAAAAAAAAAAAAACCTGTGTGTGCCATAGGGGAGGGGGTTCATTGCTGACCCCCCTTCCTGTGGCACACACAGGGCTATTTTCACTAACTTGTAATCAGAGTTTGTTGGGGGGTGGCATTAGGAAAGGTCCTGATGTCTCCCCATAATCTTTGATAATAATAAAAAAATAACAATAAAAAAATAATAACTCTGTGAGTGCCACAGGGGTCTGCAGAACATTGCTTTGCAATGTGCTGGAGACCCCTGTGGCACTCACAGGGTAAATTATTTTGGGCCATATTTTTTTTTACTAAGACCTCATTGGGGGACATCAGGAAGGGTCCTGAAGTCCCCCAATGAGGTCTATAAAAACATTTTTTTTAAATTAACCCTGTGTGTGCCACAAGGGAGGGGGTTCATTGCAGATCCCCTCCTGTGGCACACACAGGACTTTTTTTTACAATTGCTTTACATTCAAAGCTTGTTGGGGGGCCCTGAGGCCCCCCAACAAGCTATGAATAAAGAATAATAATAAAAAAACCCTCTGTGTGCCAGAAGGGGTCCAATGCATTTCAATGCATTGGACACCCCTGTGTCATGCACACAAATTGCCTCCAATCCCCCCACGTACCCTACCCACCAGCCTAGTTACACAGCCCGCTGGCAGTCCCATTCCCAGTTTGACACCCCCCTCACCGCCCAGCCTGGTTCCACTGCCTACTGGTAGACCTAAGTGCTAGTATGCACTGGATTCAGGCTGGGAATCAAAATGTATGTGGGGAACATACAGTGCACACTGATAGACACAAATCCTCCATATGTACTATCTTACCTCCCCCCACCACCACCGCCATACTTGCTCACTGCCCATTGGTAGATATACCCACATACACTGCCAGACCCGTTGTCCACCCCCCCAACCTGGTTTCACTGGCAGTCACAGGTCAGGAATACTGACTGACCACTAATAGCCATAGAATCATACATACACTGTTTGCTTCCCCATCCTTGTTTCACTGGTAGCCATGCTCCTGGCACCCAATATGGTATCTCAACCCACACCAGCAGGGTACCATTTTCCATCCTCCTAGGAAATCCCATGGTGTTGAACCATTTTCATATCTTTGAAGTTTTGTAAAAAAAAAAATGTGTTTTTTTCTGTAGCACCACATTCTGGAAATAGTTGTGCACACTAACTTAGGGGTAGAAAGGCAAGTGACCCCTCATTAGATGCGGCAGGTTATCTTGTTTCCAAAATGGTATGGTTTCTCTACCTTTTCTTCACTTCTATAGCTGTTATAACCATTCTATAGCTGTTATAACCATTTTCATACCCGCAAGAATTTTTGAGAACATGTTAGAGAAATCAGAGGTTGTAGCAGTAGTAGTTTTGTACTTCTAGCACCCCTACGGTATGTTAGCTCATACCAATGGGATGCCATTTTTCTCCTAAGAGCACTAACTAAAAAATACAGTTGGAAATCCCATAGTTTTCACAGATTTCACTACATCTGAAGGGACAGAAATGTAAAAAAATTAATTTTTTGTCTATATCGGCTCTTCTGGAAATGGTTTGTGTACCCTTTCTTCATTTCTCTAGTTGGTATAACCATTTTTGCATAGACAAGTAATGTTTGAGAAAATGTTAGAAAAATTAGAAGTTGTAGTAGGTGTTGTTTTGCACTTCTAGCGCCCCCTGAGGTAGGTCAACTCATGCCAATGGGGTGCAATTTTTCTCCTAAGAGCACTAGCTAATGGATATAGTTGGAAATTCCATGATTTTCACAGATTTCAGTATGTTGGAAGGGGCAGAAATGTAAGAAAATGCCTTTTTTTTTCATTAGCGCCACCTTCTGGAGGCATTTGTGCCCACCAGGCTTGGGGTAAGAAGGCAAGTCACCCCTCATTAGATGTGGCAGGTTATCTTCTTTCCAAAATGGTATGATTTATCTACCTTTTCTTCACTTCTGAGAGTGTTATAGCCATTTTCGTACAGGCAAGTCAGGTTTAGAAAATGTTAGAAAAATCAGAGGTTGTAGTAGGTGTCGTTTTGCACTTCTAGCATCCCTGAGGTAGGTCAACTCATGCCAATGGGGTGTCATTTTCCTCCTATGAGCAGTAGCTAATGGATACAGTTAGAAATTCCATGGTTTTCACCGATTTCAGTACATTTGAAGGGGTAGAAATGTAAGAAAATGCCTTTTTTTTTCATTAGCGCCACCTTCTAGAGGCATTTATTCACACCAGGCTTGGGGTAAGAAGGCATGTCACCCCTCATTAGATGCAGCAGCTTGTCTTCTTTTCATAAATATATAGTTTTATATAGTTATTCTACTGTTTTAGGGTAGATTTACCACAAAAACACTAGAACGTGCATATTAGCTCAAAGTTTAAAATGTCATTTTGCGCTGCTGGTGATTAGGGGTCTACGCTAGCCATGGACGTAGGTGAAACTATACAAATTTGGTATTTTTTTACTCGGGGGACTCAGGGCTTTTTCAAATAATTGAAACGTTTTCAATCAAGGTAAATGTTTTTGATACATAGTATGTGATTTTAGCAAAATGAGTAAATTTTCACTTTTTTTGTAATTATGACATCATAGCTTTTTGCACAATGTAAAATTCTCTTTATGTAAGGTACCACGAGAAAGCTCAATTAGTTCTGAAAAAAAAAACGATATATAGTTTTCCATATGTAACTAGAAATTCCCAGAGTAAACCAAGCCTAAACAGGAGGATAGCAAAAATGCTGAAAAAGTGTCTGGTCAGCAGGGTACAGGAAATGGCCAGAGCTTCTGGCACTGAAGGGGTTAAAAGATGGTTTTGTGTCTGCTTATAATGGCTCCAATATAATAGCTGCATTGAGAGCAGGTGATATGGTGCATGTGCACTGCTTTGCCCATGTGTTAAATTTAGTTGCAACCAGATTCTTGGTAAAATCCAAAGCCCTCAGAGGGAGAGATACTGAATATCAACCACATAATCAGTGTCCATTTTAGCCACTTCTACAGTGCACACAACCTGTTATATCCCATAAAAGAATGTAACAACCTGCCCCATCAACAGCTGAAAATGGAGGTTCTACTAGGGATGGGTGAACGTTTTCTCCTGAAAACAGAAATAAGAGAAAAAATGGCACTCCACGCCTAGTCTGAACTTTCCCACGAAAAGTGCAGTTTTTCTGATTTTTGCTTTTTTTTTTCTTAACTCATTGCATTGAAATCAATGGGGAGACTGAAGCTTCACCCACAACATTTACCTTGCTTCCCACAGGAATTGTACAAAAGGCTCTCAGAGTCCCACTGCATGATCTTTTATGATTCTGAGAGGAACAGTGAGCAGCATATTAGTCAGCTAGTGAAGACAGGCTAAAAAAAGGAGTTCTAGTTTAGTTTAGGGTGTCTTGTAGGCAGGATATTTGTTCTCTGCATTAGTGGAGTCTGGGGACACTCTGTGGGGCAGGAAGGGAGAAAGGAGGTTTACCCCAAATACATAGGCAGCCGTGATCCAATTTCCTTTCTGATCTGGCTGTTATCTCTGTACTAGTGAAGTCTGTGGAAATGTGTTTTGGTTGTCTTGGATAGGGGTGACAATTAGTTAATAAAATAACTAAATTTAAAAAAAAAAGGTATGTAATGTGGCAGATACAGGGACCCTGATGTAAGCTGTGACTGGGGCACACTGATACATGAAGACATCACACACAATCAGTTCTTTGGTGTTCTTTACAGCAAAAACACACACGGTAATTGAGTAATGTCCAACAAACACACAAGGGGTAAGGGGAGGTTGAAAGGATTTAGGAGCATTGCAGTGAGGTATGAGTAAAGTGGTAATCTAAAAATTGACTGCATCCATGGTTGATGCAGTGTGTGCAATAAATTATGGTGATCCCTCTATTCCTCCTGAGAAGGATTCCAATTGTCCAAGTCCCTCCAAAGTTACCCACTCCCATACACATGTTCTACAGTTAATTTTGATGCTAGTAACCCTTGTTTTTGTTTAGAAAGCTTTATTGAGAAATAAGTAGTCAGTACAGAGAGAAGAATAAGGTGAAAATTGATCCAAACAAACAATTACATTGTAAGTCATAAAATACATCCACTAGTTAGATGGTTAATTTGTTCAGAGGTACATATTGCCATTAGAGCTATACCAGAATCAGCAGTGAGACTCTGAAAGCACTCATAAACATAGAAGAAAGTTAGAAGGGTAAGGAAGTTGCTAGTTAGAAGGCAGAAAATAAGTGAAGGAGGCCTGGAAGGAGGTAGAAGAGGGAAGGGGAGGAGAGGTAGTGGGGAGAAAAAAGCGAGAAGGGGGGACAGCAAACCCACTCAGCCAAAAGAGATTGGAGAAGAAAGTAGCTCCACAGATTATCTCTTGATATTGTGAAGTTGTTGTGCTCCCAATGAAGGGTCTAAAGGAAATGGAGATATAAATATGTATATAAATATATTCAGGGCCCATACAAAGGGCTCTCCAAAGATCTGTTCATTAAAAGAACAGTACAAAGGACAAGGGGTCACCCACTAAAACTTGAGGAAAGGAGATTTCATCTACAACAGTGGAAGGGATTCATTATGGTAAGGACTATAAAGGTATGGAATTCACTGCCTGAAGATGTGATGTGATTATTGAATACATTAGATTCCTATAAAAGGGCCTGCATACTTTATTAAAAGAACAGAACATAGATAGCTATGTATTTTAGTATTGGGATTAATATTTATTTAGTGCTTGTTGATCCAAGGAGAAATGTGATTTGGAGTCAAGAATTTCCCCCCATTCAAAGCAAAATTTGAAATAGCTGAAATAAGGGGTTTTTTTGCCTTCTTTTGGATCCACAGCGGTAAACATGAATAAGAAAAGGGTTGAACTTGATGAACGCAAGTCTTTTTTCAACCTAAACTATTATGATATGGTAGACTAAGTGAAAGAAGGGGGACCAGGGATGAGAATTTGGAGTTCTATAAAGTAACATTACCATGTTGCAACCAAGTGGACAATATCCAAGCAAAATCTGACATGATATTAGTGGAAACTAAAAGATGTTTTTCTATCATGAGATATGTGTGAACTGTGGAGAGCCAAAGGAAATGTTACCTCCAATGAAAGGTATGAGAGATTTTGCTGCATTAAATAGTATAGTTATGCAAGACCATATATGGAGTTTCTGTTTCAATTGAATATGGTAGTTGAAAGGGAACAACATAGAAAAGGGTCCAAAGTGGAGTTAATGTTCTGCAGTATTGTTTTCCAATAGGCCCAAATTATTGGACAGGACCACCACATGTGTAGCATGAAGCCAGGTTGTGCTGGGCACCTCCAGCAGAGACTTGAATCGGAGGATGGATGTCGTGCAAGTCACACTGGGGTCATGTACAACTGGATACCAGTTTATAGCTCATCACATATTTCTTTAATTATATATTTGTAGTTTAAATGCTATTCAAAGATGAAAGGATCCCCCTCCTGCTCCTTCTATCCACCTCCCCTTAGATCTACAAGCCGGTCGTGGGACCAGAAGAATGCAGAGAAGGACAATCTTCATTTAGCAATTATAAGGAAAACCCTGCACCCCTTGACAAAGGAGGGCAGGATTTCCCTTTTGCTTACTGAAGATTGGCCCTCAAAACTCTCTATGTGGACCAGACAGAGAGACAGCATGATGCAGGGAAAGGGGAGGGAGGGGGTCCTTTTGGCTTGACTAGCATTTAAACTACAAATATGTAAGTAAAGAAATATAGCGCTACATGTTATAAAAAAACATAAAGAAGACTCAGAGCTGCACTTTAGTGGAAACATTACTATCCCTTTAAGGAGGTCTTGCACAAAAAAGATCATATGATATGCTAGGATTGTAGTGTGTCAAGGGATTTCTTCTGCCAGATCAAAAATGTTGTATTTCCAAGGCCATCAGGGAATTTGGGGCTACATATAATTGATTTGAGTAGGGAAGGAGGAGGGGCAACGCTCTAGAGTTTGTTCAGTGAGCAGTCCAAGAGCATAGTATATGATCAACGATTTGGTGTTCTGTACAGGAGGGAGGAGCTGGGACCCCAGGAGTCCAGCAAATCTGAAGTAGGTCTAGCAGGCCAAGTGTGTCCATAAGAATACCAGTCCAATGCTTGGGAGAAAGAGGCGAAAAATCAAAAAGTTTGGCTAAGGCTGTGGCTCTATAATATTGCTGGAAATCTGAAAGTCCTAAACCCTCTTTCTCTACTGTTTGAGAGAGTATAGATAATCACACTGCAGGTTTCTTGTGGGACCATATAAAGTTGTGGATCAACGAAAGTAGAGAGTCAAAGAAATGTTTAGTAATGTGGATGGAGAGGGCACTGAAAATATACTTTTGACTAATCTTTCCAGGTTCACAACAGAATGAGAATCTTCCAAGTCGAGTAGTCTGCTGAGATGGATTTTAGGTAAGGAGATAAATTGAGTTTGGGTAAAGTATGAAGGTCAGGGGATATATGTATTCCAAAGTATTAGATCAAAGTGGAGGCCCATTTAAACTTATATTTACTTTGGAGGGCTGACTGTTGCAAACATACATATTTATGCTAATCTGGCATAATTTATCTGGGCCTGAGATAAATAGTAATATTTGTCAAGTATCTCTGTTAGAGAGGGGGTGGAGACAAGAGTTTTAGTCAAAAAGTATAATATATCATCTGCATACGCTGCAACTTTATAAGTGGAATGTAATTTTCAACGATAAAAATGCACAAGAATCATGGAATGTATTTAAAATGCTCTTGGACAAATATACACGTCAATATATACCATTGGGGAATAAGCACAAGAGAAGTAAAGTGAAACCAATGTGGATTAATAATGTGGTTAGCAGGGAAATGAGAAATAAAAAGCAGGCTTTTAAGATGTTTAAGCCAAATGGGTGAGATGCATCATTTAAAAAAATATAATGAATGTAATAAAATCTGCAAACAAGCAATTAAGCTAGCTAAAATGGAAAATGAGAGAAACATTGCAAATTAGAGCAAGAAAAACCCTAAACAATTCTACAAGTATATTAACAACAAAAAAGTTAAGGTTGATATTGGTCCTCTTAGGACTGAAACAGGTGAATTGATTAGTGAGGATAAAGCTATGGCTGACACCCTAAATACGTTCTTTGCTTCAGTATATACAAAGGAAGCAGCAATGACAAGCTGTGGGCAAACAGACAAAACCATGGAATTTCCTCCAACATCTACATGGCTTACTGAGGACAAGGTCCAAAAGAGACTGGAAAGGGTTATAGTGAATAAAGCACCTGGACTAGATGGTATACACACAAGGGTACTTAAGGAACTTAGTTCAGTAATAGCAAAACCATTATACTTAATATTTATTGATTCACTTTCATCAGGAATAGTGGCCTGTGATTGGAGGAAAGCTGATGTAGTTCCATTGTTTAAAAAGGGAGCAATATCCAAACCAGCAAATTATAGACCTGTGAGCTTGACTTCCATAGTGGGTAAGATACTAGAAGGGTTATTAACTGACAGTATTCAGAACTATGTGAAGACAAACAATATCATTAGTAGGAATCAGCATGGTTTCATGAAGAACAGATCATGTCAGACTAATTTACTTGCATTTTATGAAAGAGTGAGTAGTAATTTGGACAGGGGAATTGCTGTTGATGTAGTATACTTGGATTTTGCAAAAGCCTTTGACACAGTGCCTCACAACAGGTTACTGCATAAATTAAAAGGCTTCGGTTTGGGCGGTGTTATCTGTACATGGATTGAGAACTGGTTAAATGATAGATGGCAGAGAGTTGTTGTAAATGGAACTTTTTCAAATTGGTCTAGGGTTATAAGTGGGGTTCCGCAGGGTTCAGTCCTGGGCCCAATGCTTTTTAATTTGTTTATTAATGATCTAGAAGTGGGAATTGAAAGTAGCATCTCAATCTTTGCTGATGACACTAAGCTATGTAAGGAAATACATACAGAGCTGGATATTTTTTCCCTACAGAAGGATTTAGATAAACTAAATGAATGGGCAGAAAAGTGGCAGATGATATTTAAGGTAGATAAATGTAAGTTTATGCATTTGGGTTGTAGAAACAAACTTGCTACATATACTCTAAATGGGAAACAACTTGGGAAATCCTCATTAGAGAAAGATTTAGGAGTACTGATAGACAATAAACTTCACAACAGTGTGCAGAGTCACTCAGCTGCTGCAAGAGCAAATAGAGTACTAGCCTGCATAAAAAGAGGTGTAGAAGCAAGGGATGCTAATATTATCCTACCTCTGTATAAATCCTTGGTTAGGCCTCATCTAGAATATGGAGTACAATTTTGGGTGCCTGTTCTAAAAAAAGACATTACTGAACTGGAAAAGGTGCAGAGACGTGCAACAAAACTGATAAAGGGATTGGAGGATCTGAGTTACAAAGAGAGACTAGCCAAACTGGGTTTGTTTACATTAGAGAAGAGACGTCTAAGGGGTGATATGATTACCATTTACAAATACATTCAAGGTCAATACAAAGAACTATCCAATGAATTATTTATGCAAAGAGCTGATCTAAGAACAATAGGTCATCCATTAAGACTTGTGGAAAGGCGCTTTTGACTAAAACATAGGTAGGGATTCTTTACAGTAAGGGCGGTAAGGCTATGGAATTCTTTATCTTGGGATGTTGTGCTTGCAGATAATGCAACTGTATTCAAAAAAGCAATGGATGCCTATCTAGCACAGAACAATATTGACAATTATGACAGATGGCTTCAAAGCAAATAGGATATTGATCTTGGGAACTATTTGACTACCAGTTGGAGTCAGGAAGGAATAGTTCCCCCCCCACACACACACACTTGGGACTACATTGGAAATTGCTCGGGAGGCTTTTTTGTTGCCTTCCTCTGGATCAACAGGGGTGTTATTGGCATGGGCTGGACTTGATGGACGCATGTCTTTTTTCAGCCTTATCTACTATATTACTATGTTACTATGTTAAGTCTCAGAACCAGCTTTTAAGTCCCAAACCCTGATAAGTAAAGGTTCTAATGTGAGGATAAAAATTAAAGGGGAAAGGGGGACATCTTTGTTGGGTGCCATTTGATATAGGGAAAGGATCTGGCAGGGTGTCATTAGCCAGTACTCTCTTGCAGGGATTAGAGTCTCATAATGTTACATTAGAGAGATTAGAGACTCCTGATGGCAGATAGCATAGAAGGGTCTAACCCTATGTGTTTAAGAATCTCGGAAATGTACTGCCATTCCACTCTGTCAAATGCTTTCTCTCTATCTTTTGAGAGGAAAATTGTAGGGATCCATTTATGGACTGCCCGGTGGATTAACTAGATGGTAGTAGTTGCATTGTGTCTGACTTCCCTGCCAGGAACAAAGCCGCTTTGGTCTGTATTTGTTAAGGTGGGTAAAAAGAGCGTGAGATCTAAGATTTGGGCAAATATTTTCAAATCAGCGTTCAGTAAGGACAGCAGTTACTACATAAGGAGGGGTCTTTGTTAGCTTTGGGGATTACAACTATGTGCAATTAAGTGTTTGGGGAGGAAATGATTGACTAGATAAAACTGCATTGAAAGCCTTTTTCCATATGGGGAAGCAGTGTGGCCAAGAATTTACAGTAATAAAGGAGCAGAGATCTGCCAGGACCTGGAATCTTGCCTTGTTGCATAGATTTAATGGCCCATACTATTTCAAGTTCTGAAACAGGGGATTCTAAGTTCAGTTGTTAGTGTGAGTTAATAGAGGGAAGTTTCACTTTGGCGGGGAAGGCACAAAATCGTTGTTTCCATGTCTGGGAAGATGGGTTGCAATTGCCTCTTAGGTTGTAGAGATTATTGTAGAGGTTCCTAAACTCTTTAGTGTTTTTGCGAAGGAAACACAAAAGGATGCATTGGATACCTCAATAGCACTCAAAGGGTTAACCCCTAGAGTGCTAGCTACTTACAGCATACGAGAATGGATAGCTGTTCCCACTATGCCAAGCTCGTATTCTGTACATGTAAAATGCGGTCACTACATAAGCCGGTATAACCGACATGCAGTGTCCGCATTTTGCAAAAAAATGTGCCTGGCACTCTTGGGGGAGCATGAGGATCACTCCTCATGCACCCCCAGATATTGATCTCCCAGCCGATTGCGCTGGGAGATCAATATCTCAGAAGGAGAAGAGCAGCTTCTCCTTTTCCCTCTCTCCTATTGGAACTTCTGGGTAGGAGTGGGCGGGACCAGGGGAAGCCTCCTAACTTCATCGGTGACATAGTCACCGGTGATCTTAGGTGACTTTCCCCAATTGCGATCACTCCTACTGGAGGTAGGAGAGAAGGGCAGGAGAGCTTTTGCTCTCCTGCAGTCGCATTATTGATCTTCCAGCACAATTGGCTGGGAGATCAATAACTGGGGGTACACCAGGAGGGATCCTGATGTCCCTCATGAGGTCTGATATATAAAAAAAAACCGAACACACAACAAAAGTAACCCTGTGAGTGCTGCAGGGGTCCCCTGGAGACCCCTGTTGCACTCACAGGGTCACTTATTTTGAGGGACAATTTTTTTTCTTCTAAGACCTCATTGGGGGGATCAGGAGGGGGTCCTGATGTCCCTCAATGAGGTCTATAATAAAAAAGATTAATAATAAAAAATTAACCCTGTGTGTGCCACAGGGAGGGTCCAACAGACCCCCTTCCTGTGGCACACACAGTGCTTTTATCTGTAGTTTGTTTTCAGAGATTGTTGGGAGGCCATCAGGAATGCTACTGATGGCCCCCCAACAAGCTCTGATTACAAAGTAATTATAAAAAAAAAACTTAACCCTCTGAGTGCCACAAGGGTCCAATGCATTGCTTTGCAATGCACTGGAGATCCCTGTGGTACTCACTGGGTCAGTTATTTGGTTAGTTAGTAGTCAGAGAATGTTGGGGGACCATCAGGAGTGGTCCCAAAGGCTTTGCAATGCGCCGGAGACCCCTGTGGCACTCACAGGGTCACTTCTTTTGTGGACTTTTTTTTTTTTTTTTTTTTTTACTAAGACCTCCTTGGGGGGATTAGGAGGGGTCCTGATGCCCCTCAATGAGGTCTATAATAATCCTATATAATAATTCGCTAAAACGTGTGTAACACTGCAGTCATGCGCAGTAGAGACTGCTGCGCGTGCTATAGTCATGCACAGTAGAGACTGCCCACGCCACGGCTGATACAGAGCTGGACGCTCCTCTGCTTTACAATGCACTGGATACCCCTGTGGCACACAAAGGATTATTTATTTTTTCCCCATTTTATTTTTTATTCAAACATCATTGTGGGGTTCTGATGCCCCCAACGAGGTCTACACAAAAATATTTGGGGGGAAAAAAACAAAAAAAAAATGCACTTGCCACGGGGGGAGGGGGGGTCCACCGCAATGCATTGGACCCCATGTGACACATACACTTTTTTTACATTTTTTTTTTTTAGACATTGATGGAGGGGAAAAGAAAAAATAAAATAAAAAAAAACCTCTTTGTGTGCAACAGGGGTTCCAATGCTTTGCTTTGCAGTGCATTGGGCACCTCTGTGGCATGCACACAAAATGTCTCCAATCCCCCCACCCCCACATACCCTATTCCCCTGCCTGGTTCCACAGCCCACTGGCAGTCCCATTCCCCAGCCTGACCCCAGCCTGTTTCCACTGGCTACTGGTAGACTCAAAGTGCCAGTATGCAGTAGATTCAGGCTGGGAATCAAGCTTTGTATGAGGGGGACATACAGTGCACACTGGTAGTCACAGATCCCCCATATACACTATCGGACACACCCACCACCACCACCACCATCCTTGGTCCGCTCCCCACTAGTAGACATACCCACATACAGTGCCTAACCCCTCACTTTCCCCCCCACACACACTTTGTTACACTGGTAGTCACAGGTCCGCACGTACACCGGCTGATGCCCTAGCTTCTTTCATCTGTTAGCCATAAAATCACACATACACTGTTTGCTTTACCATCCCAGTTTCACTGGTAGCTACGCTCCTGTCACCCTGATTGGTGTGTCAACCCACAGCAGTGGGGTACCATTTTCTTAGGCTGGCAAGAAGTCCTCCTAGGAAATCTCATGCTGTTGAACCATTTTAGTATCTTTGAAGTGACTGATGTGTAAAACAAACGTTTGTTTGTTTTTCCTGTAGCACCATATTCTGGAAATAGTTGTGCACACTAACCTAGGAGTAAAATGGCAAGTGACCCCTCATTCAATGCGGCAGGTTATCTTCTTTCCAAAATGCTACTGTTTATCTACCTTTTCTTCACTTCTGAAGGTCTTATAGCCATTTTCGTACAGGCAGAAATGTAAAAAAAATAACATTTTTTCCAATATCGCCTCTTTCTGGAAACATTTATGCACACCAGTATTGGGGTAAGAAGACAATTGACCCCCTCATTAGATGTAGCAGCTTATCTTCTTTCCAAAATGGTATTGTTTATCTACCTTTTCTTCACTTCTGAAGGTGTTATAGTCATTTTCGTACAGGCAAGTCAGGTTTGCGAAAATGTTAGAAACATCAGAGGTTGTAGTGTGTGTAGTTTTCTACTTTTAGCACCCCCTAAGGTAGGTCAACTCATACCAATGTGGTGCCATTTGACTCCTAAGAGCACTGGCTAATGAATGCAGTTGAAAATTCAATGCTTTTCACAGAGTTCCATACATTTGAAGGGGCAGAAATGTAAAAAAATGCTATTTTTTCCAATATCGCCTCCTTCTGGAAACATTTATGCACACCAATATTGGGGTAAATAGGCAAGTGACACCTCATTAGATGCGGCAGGTTATCTTCTTTCCAAAATGGTATTGTTTATCTACCTTTTCTTCACTTCTGAAAGTGTTATAGCCATTTTCATACAGGCAAGTCAGGTTTGAGAAAATGTTAGAAACATCAGAGGTTGTAGTAGGTGTAGTTTTCTACTTCTAGCACCCCTAAGGTAGGTCAACTCATACCAATGGGATATAATTTGACTCCTAAGGGCACTAGCTAATGAATGCAGTTGAAAATTCAATACTTTTCACAGAGTTCCATACATATGAAGGGGAAGAAATGTAAAAAAATTTAATTTTTTCCGATATCGCCTCCTTCTGGAAACATTTATGCACACCAGTATTAGGGTAAGAAGGCAAGAGACCCCTTATTAGATGCGGCAGGTTATCTTCTTTCCAAAATGGTATTGTTTATCTACCTTTTCTTCACTTCTGAAGGTGGTATAGCCATTTTTGTACAGGCAAGTCAGGTTTGAGAAAATGTTAGAAACATCAGAGGTTGTAGTGTATGTAGTTTTCTACTTCTAGCACCCCCTAAGGTAGGTCAATTCATACCAATGGGGTATCATTTGACTCCTAAGGGCACTAGCTAATGAATGCAGTTGAAAATTCAATACTTTTCACAGAGTTCCATACATTTGAAGGGGCAGAAATGTAAAAAAGGTACCATTGTTTCCTATAATGTCTCCTTCTGGAAACATTTATGCACACCAGTATTGGGGTAAGAAGGCAAGTGACCCCTCATTAGATATGGAAGGTTGTTTTCTTTCCAAAATGGCATTGTTTTTCTACCTTTACTGCAAATCTATTATGGTTATCACCATTTTAGTGAAAGCAGATAATTTCAAAAACAAAAGTGTCATTGTTACGTACTTGTTCCTAGCACCCACATATTGTATGTTAACTCACACAAATGGGCTACCATTTTTCTCATGTTGGTAGCAGGTACTGAATACAGCAGGAAATGTTATGGTTTCAAAGATTTTATTATCTTTGAAGTGGTGGAAATGTAAAAAAATATGTATTTATTCCTATAGCACCAACTTTTGGAAATATTTTGCACTTCAGCCCAGGGATAGAAAGGTAAGTGACCCCTCACTTAATGCGGGAGAATGTCTACTTTCCAAAATGGTATACCTTTTATACCTTTCCTTCATGTCTCTAACAGTTATGAACATTTTAGTACAAGCAGCGATTTTCAAGGAAGCAAACAGGTAGGTGTATTTATCCTTCAATGTAATTACAAAACCCATCATTGCGATATGTACGAAGAACTACATTGGCTAACATTCGGATCTAAACATGGCCTTCACTTCTCTTGCATGGATCATAAACACTTCTCTAGAAAACTACCAGACTACCTGAGCAGTATGCTCACTCCTTCTCCATACTAACTATAACCGCCTCTCCACTTCTAAGAACTCACTGAGTATACCACATTTCAAGAAAGAAGCCAGTTGATCTGCCTGTTCCTTCAGAGCTCCGAAAGTCTGGAATAACCTACTTGAAAAATCAGATCTTCTCCCAGTCTAAAATCCTTAAAAATAAGTGCTTCTTTATATCTACAAACAATATGTAACAACTGTAAATAACATTTTTAGTATATGTATGTATGTGTGTGTGTGTATATATATTATTAGTGATGAGCGAGCATGCTCAGCCGAAGCTCGGTTCGGCTCGAGCATCGCTCTGCTCGGCACATGGCGGTACTCGTACGAGTACCGCATTTGCTCGCCCGTCATGTTCGGGTCTCCTCCCTGCACGTTTCGCAGCTGCTGCGCAGCCAATAAACGTGCGGGGAGGCTCTGACATCAGTGTAATGCCAGCAGCCATGTTGGCTGCTGGCATTACACTGATTGGCTGGCCAGAACCCGTGATCGGGTGCTGTATAGCACCCGACGCGCGAGTTCGGCTCATTCTTAGCCAGGGAGAGATGCGCTTAGGCAGGGAAAGTCAGTGTAGGGAGAATAAAATTGTTGAAACTCTTTCAAGACCCAAAAGTCCTTTTTAGGACTGTTGTGTGTGGGGGCAGCATTTATATTTTGTTTGGGGGGGCACAATTTCCTTTTTTTTGTGGGGGGGATATTTTTAAGGTGACATATAATACTAGATGCACAGGAAGTCAGTGTAGGGAGAATAAAATTGTTGAAACTCTTTCAAGACCCAAAAGTCCTTTTTAGGACTGTTGTGTGTGGGGGCAGCATTTATATTTTGTTTGGGGGGGCACAATTTCCTTTTTTTGTGGGGGGGATATTTTTAAGGTGACATATAATACTAGATGCACAGGAAGTCAGTGTAGGGAGAATAAAATTGTTGAAACTCTTTCAAGACCCAAAAGTCCTTTTTAGGACTGTTGTGTGTGGGGGCAGCATTTAATTTTTTTTGGGGGTGGCAGAATTTCATTTTTTTGTGGGGGGGGACATGTTCTAAGGTGACATTGTACTAGGTGCACAGGGACAAATATTTCACAGTGCAGTGACAAGCTGACATATTCTGTTAGGTGCACAGGGCCAATGATTTTACAACGCAGCGACAAAAAGGGCCATTTTAAACGTGTGCCTAGCCATAGATTATTGTCACATTCTGTTTAGTGTGCAAATTCACAAATTAACGTCACATATTCCGTTCACTGTGCCTAGCCGCAGATTAGCGTCACATTCTGTTTCGTGTGCCTAGCCGCAGATTAGCGTCACATATTGTTTAGTGTGCCTAGCCGCAGATTAGCGTCACATTCTGTTTCGTGTGCCTAGCCGCAGATTACCGGCATATATTCCGTTTAATATGAAGAAGGCGGGTAAAAAGGGACGGGGAAGTGGACGTGATCCTGATAGTTCAAGTAAATATACAGCAAATACTGTTTGGCAACAATTTTTCGCCTAAAATCGTTTTTATCTTCCTTTTTGTGTGTTTTACGGTCAGTCTGTAAAAATGGCGTACTACGGGCGAAACATCGTTCCCAGCAGCGACGTTGGAGTCCAAGATGCATCCAGACATCCTCCCTATGCTGTCCCTGAACCATTTCTGTGGTGTTTCCATCATTTTCTGACCTTTTCCTATGAACCAGGCACCCTCCCCTCATCAGAGCAGGGGGTGCCTGGTGTAATGCTCGAGTCCTCCCATTGACTTCAATGGGGCTCGGGTGCTCGGCCGAGCACTCGAGCCTCCGGGGGCGATCGGCCAGAGCACCCGAACACCCGAGCATCGGGGTGCTCGATCATCACTATATATTATATTATGTCTCTGTATTTGTGCAAATACACAACTCTTTGCTGTAAACACTCTAGAACATACATGAAAACAAGAGAAATCTGTCTGTATTCTTCATGGTAAAACATTTTCCAAATAAAATAAATGTCTAAATAAAATAATAATATGATCATAAGAAGAAAGAAGATAAGAAGATAACAATACGAAGATAAGAAGAAAATGGAAAATAGAAGATTGCAGAAGACTAACAGTGGATGACAGGTAAGTGTCAAAGCTGTGGGGATAGGGTGATAGGATAGTGTTAGGGCTAGTATTGTTTCACTTTATTGAGATTGCTAGGGGTAGTGTAGGGTTAATGTTTGGGAGGTGGGGGAAGGATGACTGTGTTTTAGCTCACTCTCATTGTCTGACACTGTGTCAAACAATGTGAGTTGGCTAGTTCCATTTGTTGTTTCAACAGCTCATTTTATTTAGCATGTTTTGTGGGAACAAAAAGCTGCAATGAGTGTTTGGCCACAATGTGGGTGTTGTCCTCCAACACTCATTGCAGTGAATGCTGGCCAGGTAGTACAATTCCAATAGTACAATTGTATGTGTGCTGCCTGGAACACCTTTGGCCCCTAATGATGCTTTTAGCACTGTGAATAAAATTGAGCCGAAGGCCCTCAGCTGTTCTCACAGGACATCAATCAATTCATGTAAAGCAGCTGATGTAGGAAGCTTCAAATTTCCTGTGATCAATATAAATATCAGGGAAGTTGTAGAAGTAAGAACATTCATTGAAGTTTAGAGCAACAAGTTTGTTTCAGTTGTTCCTGGTAATCCCTCATAGGTATCAACCAATCATGTATTGCTATTGTCAACAAGGACCTTATTATTATATGTATGTTTTTCACAGATGAAGTATAGAAGAGAAATAGATATGATACTAGATTAAAATAACATATCGATGAAAATAACAATGAAAAACTGAAGCCAGAAAAAATAGTTCAATAAGTAAAAATATATATCCTTTTTTCTTGGAAATATTTGTCAAAAATGAGTTCCAGCCTGGCTATTGATGGTCCATAGCACCAGTGCATTTGGGAAGCTTGAATCTATATCTGCACAGCAGTCACCTGGTTCCTTGAAATGTATTTCTTTCTTGCTCTCTGAAGGTTATGTCAGTGGGATTAACGATAGCATGCAACTTCAATAATTCCAAACCAGCATTTGCTTTTACATGTTGTCTGGCAAATGACAATGGTCCTAACATATCTGAGTGAACTCCAGTTTCGACATGGTTATTAAAGGGATAGTAATACTTCGTTTTAACTTTATTTTATTTTGTAGGCATTAAAAAAACATGAAGAATGATATAAGTCTTATCTCTGAAACCTTTATGGTTTAAGAGATATTCACAAACAAAGTATCCCCCCCCTGTTCAACCAGATCAGAAGGGAGATGCCCAGGTAGACTGCAGAGAGGGACAATCTTCAATTAAGATAATGGAAAAAGCTGAAAAACTTGTCAAGGGGGGAAGGGCTTTCATTGTTTTCATACAAAGAAAATTGTCCCCTTCTGTTACCTGTCCTGTCATACAACCAGACTCACATTTGAGAAGAGATGGCTTACACTAGGAAAAAGGGGCGGGGAGGGGAACTTTGCTTGTGAATATCTCATAAACCATAAAGGTTTGAGAGATAAGACTTATATCATTCTTCATGTTTTTTTAATGCCTACAAAATAAAATAAAGTTAAAACGAAGTATTACTATCCCTTTAAAGAAAGTGATGTTGATGTACAAAGAAAAAATTAGAGTAATCATGTATGTATGTATCTTTATTTATAAAGCACCATACATGTGCAGAGCACTTTACAGATGTTGTAGTACGATACCAAAATACAGAACTGAGTTAAGAGCATCAGGCTAAAATGTGATCATTGTATTATTTGAGGGAGAAAAGAGCAACAAAGGGAATCATACAATGTGAAAGGGACCCTGCCCCAAGGAACTTACAATCTAATTAGAAATCATGACAACATACAGGGACAGTATAGGAGCCAGAGGAATGTCTTTCAGGACCTACCAGCAGGAGCACAGATATACACATTTGTGGCTCAGTCATTTTAATTGGGCTACCTGTGCTTATTCAGGGATATTCCACAAACATGCGCTGTTGGTAGCTCTTGAGGACCAGGTTTAGCTATCCCTGTCTATAGCAACTGTCTATAGTCCTAAAGCAATACAAATCAAGAGTTATTTTCTATTAAGTTCGCTAAAAGTTTCATGTCAAAACCATGCTAATACATGACTAGAAAAGATATTTCCTTTTTGATTAAAACTGATGACCTTTTGCTATGCTATGTCATCCATGCAGAATGAAGACATATTGTATGCCAGTGGTACTGTAATTAATGTCTGATTACATTTTATTGATTTAGAAACATTTATCTTTATTAAAACAACAACTCACCTGCTAGCAAAACAAATTGTTTTTCTCTGTATTATTCTTTCTTAGGTTGTCGTCTTGTGTAATTTAGATATGGAATTAAGAGGAAGTTTAAACTTGGAATATGTGGCTCTTAAAGGGGAATTATGCATTAGGAATAAGTGGTTCTTAATTTGTTTAACCATTTCAGTGCCAGTGAGGTATCCAATACATTGTGTTGCTGCAATGAGTTGGATACCTTTCTGGCACTGAAGGGGTTAACTGAAGGACTTACATCAGTAGGGGTCCTTCAAACAGCAGTTAGTTATATGTACACACTATTTTAGCTGTTTTTACATAGTAACATACTAACATAGTAAATTAGGTTGAAATAAAGTCCATTGAGTTCAATCTTTGCCTCATAACCCAGAGACATGAGAATTATATAGCTTTCCTGCTGCCAGATAAGTTAGTCTTTATCAGACATTTCCTGTTTTTCCTGATAATACACAGTACAACCCTGTATGTTCCCTTTTGAAAGAAATGTATCTAATGTTCTCTTAAATGTATCCATTATATCTGCCATTACCACATCCTTGGGAGAGGAATTCTATAATTTAACAGACCTTACTGTACAAAACCTTCCTCTGCTGAAGTCGAAATTGAAACCTCCTTTCCTCTAATCACTAGGGATGTCCCCTGATTATTTGATCAGGCCTTGCAACGAATAGCTCACCAGAAAGTTCCTTGCATTGACCTCTCATATACTTGTACATTGTGAAATAGTCATCTTTTCTCTAGAGTAAATAAACCAAGTCTGTCTAGTTGATCCTCATAGGTCAAGTCCTTCATTCACCTAATTAATTTTGTTGCTTTTTGCTGTACTCTCTCTAGTTCTAGAATATTCTTCTTCAGAACTGCTTCCCAAAACTGCACTAAATATTCGAAGGTGAGGTCTTACCAATGATTTGTTATCCCTATTTTTTATCTCTCTTGTAGTCCACTGCTACATGTTTTAATTAACAATCTGATAAATTTGAATTAGTTTTAAGAGCCATTCAAGAGTATCAAAGCTCTCTGAATTTTTAGCTTTTTTGGTAAGGAGGTATGACCTAGAGGCATAATACTATAGGCCATTGTATACAAGATACAAACAAACAAATCTGTGCTCCTCTATATTCTGTGAATACTGTGTGCCCTGTAATGGGCATATATAATAATCCTTAGTAAATCTATTTCTGAAACACGTTGACAGGGACCCTTTAAATGATATTATGATGTTTTTATTATTATTTGTGGGTCCCAATGTAGTGCAATTAAAAACAGCTAACATACAATTAAAATAAAAAAGGTGTAGATGAAAGACTTACCTGGTGCAGGACCCATATGGGCCTGCAGTAATAAAGTGATTGCATAGAGAACATTGTTACATTTATAGCCTTCCTCACAAGTCATGTGAGGAATGGTTGATACCAAATAGACAGGAGGTATACACATTGGAACAGATCAAAAAGCTTGGTTCTTAAAGGCCAAGTGGGATAGAAAAGGAAAGGAATGGTGAAATAAAGTAATAATGTGTTTTTTTCTTTGTGATTAAATTGGATAAAATGAGAAGCTGCTAAATTGAGCTGAAGGAGATATGCACAAAGACAGGTAAGTCTTACATCTACACCTTTTTTATTTTAATTGTATGTTAGCTGTTTTTAATTGCACTACATTGGGACCTACAAATAATAATAAAAACATCATAATATCATTTAAAGGGTCCCTGTCGACGCGTTTCAGAAATAGCTTCTTCCTTTAGGTTTTTAATTTAGATTGGACAATTTGTGGGACAAAATTCTCACTTATTTCACTTACATTTACTAAGGATTATTATATATGCCCATTACAGGGCACACAGTATTCACAGAACATAGAGGAGCACAGATTTGTTTGTTTGTATGTGTTTTCACTTGGGTTTAGGCCTAGAGTCAGGGGGACTGGAGAACCCCCTCATTTCTTGCTGCTATCTATATCTTTCATCTTTATATTTATATTTAATTTATATTTATTATATGGATATTTTATGATGAGTTAGCGCTGTGAGCTTCTTTCTTTTTTCTGAGCCGGTAAGGCTCTGTCAGAACCGGAGTCTCCGGGGCAAATCCGGAGAGTTCCCAGATATGAATATAACATACAAGGGATTAATCCATTTACTTTTTATAATACATAGTATGTTTCAAACTGCTTGTACCACTGTATTCTTCTTAAGCGTTTCCCCTCCCACCCCTTTCCATCGCACCATTCATAGTTCATTGAGATTGAAAGCAGGTCCGGACAGATGGTAACAAGGGACAATATTGTGTCAGTATACTGTTAAGGGGAGCAGTGTTTTCCTTATATTTGCATCACACAATATTGTCCTTCATTGCAATTTGTTGTGTCAAGTGACCGGCTTTTGGATCTCAGTAAAATATAAATGATGTGATGTAAAGGAGAGTAAGATGGAAATTTTAATTCTATTTTCAAAAAGAATATAAAGGTACAGGCAGTATGAAATATACTGTACATTATATAAAAGTGAATTGAACAATCCTATGTCTTTTCATATTATGACATTACTATCTTTTTAAACATATTAAAAGAGACAGTTGATGTAGATAAGTGTAAGTTTATGCATTTGGGCTGTAGAAACAATCATGCTACAAATGTACCAAATGTGAAACAACTTGGGTAATTCCTCATTGGAGGAAGACTTAGGAGTACTGATAGAAGATAGACTTCACAGCAGTGTGCAGAGTAACTCAGCTGCTGCAAGAGCAAATTGGGTAGTAGGGTACTATCCAGCATAAAAAGAGGTATAGGTCTTTTCTGGTCCAGCGGGTTTGGTTGGGATAGATAGGTGGGTCTAGCAGGTTAAGGGTTATGGGGGGTTTGGGTCTTGTGTGTTTAGGTTATCTTGTCAAAGGGTGGGGAGGGGGGAGGGAAGGAGGATGGGGGTAGTGAGGGAAAGGGGAAAAGAAAAAAGGGAAAATGGTGTTTGGCAACAGTACGGCGTTACTTACTGTTATCAGTTGATGTATACCATTGTCTCATATTGGTATACCTGTATCTGTTGTACAACGCTTTACACAGTCTATTCCATCTTCTGCTGTCTTCAATAAAAACATTAAAAAAAAGATATAGATACACGAAATGCTAATAAATTTCTACCTCTATATGAGTCCGTGATAAGGCCTCATCTAGAATATGGGGTACAGTTTTGGGCACCAGTCCTTAAAAAAAGACATAACTGACCTGGAAAAAATGCAGAGATGTGCAACAAAACTGATAAATGGATTGGAGGATCTGAATTATAAAGAAAGATTAGCCAAACTGTGTGTGTTTATATTAGAGAAGAAACATCTAAGGGCTGATGGGATTACCATTTACAAATATATTCCAGGTCAATACAAAACTCTCCAATTATGCGGAAAGTCGCATTTGACTAAAACAAAGACAAAGATTTTTTACCGTAAGGGAGGTAAAGCTAGGGAATTATTTGTCTTGGGATGTTGTGCTTGAAGATACTGTAACTGCTTTAAAAAAAAGTAATGGAACCTAACAGCCAGATTAGACCCTCTTGGGGACTATTTATTCATGAAAGGACTCTGTTTTAATCATTCAGTATATAAGCTGACAACCTCACAAGTGTTTAGCATATCCATCTCACCTTGATACATACATACAGTGGCTGGAAAGAAACCATGCCATGGTGAGCCAACACCTACTGTGCTGACAACACTGACAACACTAAAAAGAATGTAATAAACTCAGAAACACATGAACAAACTAAAAAATGTATCATTCATATGTTAACAAAATATTTGTAACTTCCAATACAGAAATTTGTTTATTGGTGGGTCAAAGAGAGCATCAGCACAGATGTATTGTAATCAGATGGCATCAAATAACATCCTGCAGTCTGAGACTCATCATGCTTCCTGCCTCATCAGAGGTGTCCCAGTGGGTCAGAATGTGAGAGCAAATGAAGGCCAGGTGAGTAATTTGAGAGGGAGGCAAGAGTCTTAAAGGGGATCTCTCACCTTACTACACGTAATGCTCATAAGTTAGAGCATTTATCTAGAACACTGAAAATAGTGTTCATTATATTTAAAAAGCAGTTACACGCACAAGAATTGAACTTTAAAAAGTGTCTGGCAGCCTACTTCCAGCTTGTCGAACTTTGCTGACCAGAGACAGCTCCGTCCCACTACCCATCATCCTCCCATGACAGAGGCTGTCTGTCACTAAAGTGGAGCGATCGCATTGGCAGAGATCGATATCTAGCCAATGCGATCACTCCACTTTAGTGACAGACAGTCTCCATCATGGGAGGATGATGGGTAGTGGGACAGAGCTGTCTCTGGTCGGCAAAGTTCGGCAAGCCGGAAGTAGGCTGCCGGTCACTTTTTAAAGTTTAATTCTTGCACATGTAATTGCTTTTTAAATATAATGAACACTATTTTCAGTGTTCTAGATAAATGCTCTAACTAATGAGCATTATGTGTAGTTAGGTGAGAGATCCCCTTTAAAGTAATTTATTTGAAATTGGCCTATTAGAAGTTCATAGTCCTTTAGTTTGACTACATTATTGATTAGTGTATTTTCCCAATCGCATGTTTCTCTCCATGGTCATTTGTTTGAGAAAAGTAGGAGAACTTTTTGGGGTAGTAACTTCTCCATGGGTCTACTTGATTTATCTCCCTCTTTATGTCATTCTCCTCATTTCCCCCCACTTTCAACCTCTCTCTTATGCTTTCCACAAATCCTCATCCCTCCTACTTTCCCTAGATCTCTCTTAATCCTTTTCATGTATGCTTTTCCCTGCTTTCCCCATTGTTCACTTTCGTTTGCCATACTCATTTTCTCCCTCTTACCCTCCCTCCCATTATTCCAGCCCCATTCTCTTTAAGGCATTCCAGATCCCCACTGTTTTTAGGTGCTCCCAACCCCTCTCAATCTTGACCCCTCTTTCAGCCTCCTCCCTGCCCCCCACCTCCTAGCAAGAAGTAATTGACTATTACAATTAATAATACAGTTGGTGCAGTGTATATGGATACCTGCCGAACCCTGTTTATAGTTATGTTAAATTTAAATAAAAGTGGTTGCTTGTTTGTTTTCTGAGATATCACCCTCTTGGCAAGATCTGCAGCAGTTAGGAAATTATCTAGAAAACTAAATGTTCAAGATTAGATCATTAGAATTGTGATAGAGACAGGAACCCCCTGACATAAGCTGTCACTAGGGTGGACTGATACTTGACTTGATAGAGTATTTTGTAGGGGATGATTTGTTAGATTTGTTGTTAGAGGACCAAGACCTGAGGAAACATTGATTTGTAGTACGTAGGCTTGTTAGAAACAAACCCCTCAAAATTGTTTATTTTTTATTGTAGGACTATGGGTTTTTTTTATAATTTTTTGTAGTTTTTTTAAAGCACAAGGCCTGAGAAAAAAAAATTCCCTGCTGGCCTGGATCCAGCAAGTGATGCCCTGTTGGCCAGTCACCACTGGCTATTGTCAAATGCCCTGATCTAGATGCGGAATTTGTGACTGCTGTTCTTGCTGCTGCTGTTGAGTTCTTTAAGAAGCAGGATGATTAGGTAGCTGAAAGGGAATGGGATCAACAACAGCAGTAACATGGTTGATGGATGATGATGATGGTTCCACTTGCCACGACTAGCTCCAGTGATGCATCTGAGGAAGTAGCAGCACAATGATAGCCCCCAGTCTATGTGGAGAAAAGAAGAAGTTGGTCAAAATTCTTCTCCACCTGCCCTTTCTCCATAATCATGGGTGTGTTGTTATTAGAATAGAAATTTACCCTTGAGAGCAGGAACTTTGCCTCTCATCGGCAACTGCAATATGCACAGTGTGTGTGTGGTAAAAAAACACCTGGGGGCACAACTGTGTCCAAACACCATGACACCAGAACCCAAATACTGCCTCTGTCACTATACCCCTAGTCCAGACTCTGTCCAGACAACTTGTTGACAGTTTAATAATAATGATGAATCCTCTCTGCCACCAGCTTAGCATATTCTGTGGAATGTAATCTCCTCAGATGCTGCTTGATGCCCTGTTTGCAATCCTCCTCCACCACACTGCCATGTGTGGCCAGTGCACCACACAGTGTGCAATTGGTGAAGATGAACTGGCAAATCAACAGAGTGGCTATCATTTGGCAGGGGAGGTATCAATGAACGAGATGGATTGGCAGACAGTGTAGTTACCCTAGAGCAAGAAGGTGATGGTGATGGCGAGCTAGTTGTTTTGCTTGTCGTGAAACTTCCAGTCTCTGTCTGGGTTTCTCTATTCTTCCTCCTCTTTGATCTCTGCCTCCCCACTTGTTGCCTTTTTTGGAGAGTCAGGGGGTACAGCAACAATGGTGCTTGATTTCTGTGGTGGGTTTTTGTCTTCAACATGTTTGACATATATGTCATGGTGTCTGTTTTTCATGTGTGATATCAGGGGGGTTGTACCAAGGCGCATTCTCTCCTTTCCCCTTTTCATTGACTTGTCACAAATTATGCACAGTGCCGTTGGTAATGACAGCACTGTGCCTGCCCCAAGAGAAAAATAGTCCCACATCTATGAATTCAGGGGATAGGGATAGGGAACAGGTGGAGAAGAATGGTCTTTTTCTTCTTCTCCTCCACATTCCTCTGCACTGTCTGTGGCAGCGGATAATGTTGCTGCTATTGCTGCCTCAGATTCAGTACTGCAACTAGGATCAGGGAGTATTGCTATTGCTGGCAAGTGGAACCTGTCCTAGTCCTGTATCACTTGTTGATCCCATTCCCACTGTGTCCATGGTGGTCAGTGGCACACTAGCTTGCTCCTCAACATCCTGCTTCCCGTGCAACTCAGCAGCAGTAGGAATTAAAGCAGTTGCAAATTCTGCAAATTCCAAAAGCTCATTGCTAGTGGTGGTGGTGATGCCCATCCTCATCCCTGTCTCCCATTCCTTCTCAGTTTCTACTAATAAGGTCGTCAATGTCTCTTTCACCCCATCTTCTTCACCACCACCACCACCACTAGTCCCTACATGCTGCTGCTGCTGCTCTATCACAGACATCTCACTGCTGCTTGGAGGAGGTGATGACAAGCAATGTGACAGAAGGGCCCATAATGTCACACATGGCATTTCTTTTTTACCTGAAGAAGTCAGACTGGCAGCAGTAGCAGCAGTCACAGGCAGCTGGTTTGTGCTCCTGCTGGTGGTGGTGGCATTAATTCTGCACCTGCTCTTCCCCAACACCAAGACTGTCATGTTCAACTTGGACACTATAGTGAAGAGAAAGGGAGGACTCCCAGTGCCAGAGGAATGGTGTGGGCTCCCTTGACCTCTAGTCTGGGTGCTTGCAAATGCTTCCCCTACCACTCCCTGACACTAGACCCACCGGCTGCTTCACCATTACTGTAAACACAAACCACATCAAGTTCAGCCCCAGAGTCTTCCTCCTCACAGTCACTAGTAATATGAGGATATTGATTACCCCCTCCTTCACTTCTAACATTAACAAGCTGGTGGACCGTCTTAGTACTAGCACTGATGGGACTGCTTGGAGATGGTAAGTGTGACTTAGGGTCCCCTGCTTTCACACTTGGCATAATCTTCTCCTTCCCCTCTCTTGAATATTATAAGACACACTAGCAGCTTCAGCACTGGTGGCAGAAGCTTCAGTATTAGCACCAGACACAGCACTGGTGGCACTGGCAACAGGGGCAGCACGTCGGACAGCAGGGACGGTATTGGTGTGCAGAAGCTTCACCACTGGAAGCAGGCACAGCACTGGTGGAATCAGGTTCAGCACTGGCAGCAGGCACAGCACTGGGAACATTAGGGGAAGGATGTCTGACAGCAGGCACAGCACTAATGACAGCAGAGGCAGCTCTTATAGCAGCAGGCACAGGCAGCTGACCTATCCTGCTCTCACTAGTACTACCCTTTTCTCCCTCCCTCCCTTCCCATACCCTTTTCTTCCTCCTTTCCCATTAATTTCCCCAAGATCCCTAGGGGTGATTTAGGGGGACTGGACAACATTACTTAAGTAGTGCTCAGTTCCTTCTCCTCCTCAGACTCAGTGGACATATTAGGATCCTTCCAGTTCCTCCTTTTAATATTTTAAAACCTACTCATAGTGATAGCAGTCACTATGAGCCTCTCCTGCCTCAATTTTTCCTCAAGATCACAGCAGAATAGCACAGCACATCTACCTCGCACTGTAGCTGCTTCTATTATGTTTGACTTCTGCAACTACGTAATTTTTATAGCGAAAAGGCGAAGACTAGTGTTGAGCGAGCATGCTCGGCCGATGCTCGGATCGGCTCGAGCATCGCTCTGCTCGGCACATGGCGGTACTCGTACGAGTACCGCATGTGCTCGCCCGCCATGTTCGGGTCTCCTCCCCGCACGTTTTGCGGCTGCTGCGCAGCCAATAAACGTGCAGGGAGGCTCTGACATCGGTGTAATGCCAGCAGCCATGTTGGCTGCTGGCATTACACTGATTGGCTGGCCAGAACCCGTGGTCAGGTGCTGTATAGCACCTGACCAGCGAGTTCGGCTCAGTCTGAGCCAGGGAGAGCTGAGGATAGGAAGGGAAAGGCAGTGTAGGGAGGAAAAAAACAAAAATTGTGAAAAAAAAAGAACCAAAAGTCCTTTTTAGGACTACTGTGTGTGGGGGCAGCAGGTTATTTGGTGTGGGGGGAAAAAAACAAAACAAAAAAAAAAAATATATATATATTCTGTTTAGTGTGCAAAGTTGCAGATTAGAGCACATTCTGTTTAGTGTGCACAGTTGCAGATTAGAGCACATTCTGTTTAGTGTGCAAAGTTGCAGATTAGAGCACATTCTGTTTAGTGTGCAAAGTTGCAGATTAGAGCACATTCTGTTTAGTGTGCAAAGTTGCAGATTAGAGCACATTCTGTTAAGTCTTCAAACTAAAATATCAAAGTCACGTATTCCATTCAGTGTGCGTCGCCGCAGTTTAGCAGCACATTCTGAGTACTGTGCAGAGTTGCAGAATAGGAAGAAATACTGTTAAGTCTTCAAACTAAAATATCAAAGTCACATATTCCATTCAGTGTGCTTCGCCGCAGTTTAGCAGCACATTCTGTGTACTGTGCAGAGTTGCAGAATAGGAAGAAATACTGTTAAGTCTTCAAACTCAAATATCAAAGTCACATATTCCATTCAGTGTGCTTCGCCGCAGTGTAGCAGCACATTCTGTGTACTGTGCAGAGTTGCAGAATAGGAAGAAATACTGTTAAGTCTTCAAACTCAAATATCAAAGTCACATATTCCATTCAGTGTGCTTCGCCGCAGTTTAGCAGCACATTCTGTGTACTGTGCAGAGTTGCAGAATAGGAAGAAATACTGTTAAGTCTTCAAACTCAAATATCAAAGTCACATATTCCATTCAGTGTGCTTCGCCGCAGTGTAGCAGCACATTCTGTGTACTGTGCAGAGTTGCAGAATAGGAAGAAATACTGTTAAGTCTTCAAACTAAAATATCAAAGTCACATATTCCATTCAGTGTGCTTCGCCGCAGTGTAGCAGCACATTCTGTGTACTGTGCAGAGTTGCAGAATAGGAAGAAATACTGTTAAGTCTTCAAACTCAAATATCAAAGTCACATATTCCATTCAGTGTGCTTCGCCGCAGTGTAGCAGCACATTCTGTGTACTGTGCAGAGTTGCAGAATAGGAAGAAATACTGTTAAGTCTTCAAACTCAAATATCAAAGTCACATATTCCATTCAGTGTGCTTCGCCGCAGTTTAGCAGCACATTCTGTGTACTGTGCAGAGTTGCAGAATAGGAAGAAATACTGTTAAGTCTTCAAACTAAAATATCAAAGTCACATATTCCATTCAGTGTGCTTCGCCGCAGTGTAGCAGCACATTCTGTGTACTGTGCAGAGTTGCAGAATAGGAAGAAATACTGTTAAGTCTTCAAACTCAAATATCAAAGTCACATATTCCATTCAGTGTGCTTCGCCGCAGTTTAGCAGCACATTCTGTGTACTGTGCAGAGTTGCAGAATAGGAAGAAATACTGTTAAGTTTTCAAACTCAAATATTAAAGTCACATATTCCATTCAGTGTGTTTCAACGCCGTTTAACAGCCTATTCTGTGTACTCTGCAGAGTTGCAGAATAGTAAGAAATACTGTTAATTTTTCAAACTCAAATATTAAAGTCACATATTCCATTCAGTGTCTTTCACCGCCGTTTAACAGCCTATTCTGTGTACTCTGTACAGTTCCAGAATTATAAGAAATACTGTTAAGTTTTCAAACTCAAATATTAAAGTCACATATTCCATTCAGTGTGTTTCAACGCCGTTTAACAGCCTATTCTGTGTACTCTGCAGAGTTGCAGAATAGTAAGAAATACTGTTAATTTTTCAAACTCAAATATTAAAGTCACATATTCCATTCAGTGTCTTTCACCGCCGTTTAACAGCCTATTCTGTGTACTCTGTACAGTTCCAGAATTATAAGAAATACTGTTAAGTTTTCAAACTCAAATATTAAAGTCACATATTCCATTCAGTGTCTTTCACCGCCGTTTAACAGCCTATTCTGTGTACTCTGTACAGTTCCAGAATTATAAGAAATACTGTTAAGTTTTCAAACTCAAATATTAAAGTCACATATTCCATTCAGTGTGTTTCAACGCCGTTTAACAGCCTATTCTGTGTACTCTGCAGAGTTGCAGAATAGTAAGAAATACTGTTAATTTTTCAAACTCAAATATTAAAGTCACATATTCCATTCAGTGTCTTTCACCGCCGTTTAACAGCCTATTCTGTGTACTCTGTACAGTTCCAGAATTATAAGAAATACTGTTAAGTTTTCAAACTCAAATATTAAAGTCACATATTCCATTCAGTGTCTTTCACCGCCGTTTAACAGCCTATTCTGTGTACTCTGTACAGTTCCAGAATTATAAGAAATACTGTTAAGTTTTCAAACTCAAATATTAAAGTCACATATTCCATTCAGTGTGTTTCAACGCCGTTTAACAGCCTATTCTGTGTACTCTGCAGAGTTGCAGAATAGTAAGAAATACTGTTAATTTTTCAAACTCAAATATTAAAGTCACATATTCCATTCAGTGTCTTTCACCGCCGTTTAACAGCCTATTCTGTGTACTCTGTACAGTTCCAGAATTATAAGAAATACTGTTAAGTTTTCAAACTCAAATATTAAAGTCACATATTCCATTCAGTGTCTTTCACCGCCGTTTAACAGCCTATTCTGTGTACTCTGTACAGTTCCAGAATTATAAGAAATACTGTTAAGTTTTCAAACTCAAATATTAAAGTCACATATTCCATTCAGTGTCTTTCACCGCCGTTTAACAGCCTATTCTGTGTACTCTGCAGAGTTGCAGAATAGTAAGAAATACTGTTAATTTTTCAAACTCAAATATTAAAGTCACATATTCCATTCAGTGTGTATCACCGCCGTTTAGCAGCCTATTCTGTGTACTCTGAACAGTTGCAGAATAGTAAGAAATACTGTTAAGTTTTCAAACTCAAATATTAAAGTCACATATTCCATTCAGTGTGTTTCACCGCCGTTTAGCAGCCTATTCGTTGTACTCTGCAGAGTTGCAGAATAGTAAGAAATACTGTTAAGTTTTCAAACTCATATATATTAAAGTCATATATATCGTGTAAGATGAAGAAGGCGGGTAAAAAGGGACGGGGAAGTGGACGTGATCCTGAAAGTTCAGGGCGCGGGTCAGGACGCGGAGAAACTGTGCCTGGTGCCAGAGCACAAGAAAGAAAGACATCCACCATACCTAGCTTCATGTCTGATTTCACAGGGCGTCGCAGGACATCACTCTCGAGGTCCGACCAGTGCGAACAGGTGGTCGGTTGGATGACAGCTGATACTGCTTCCAGTCGGTTAAGCACCACCCTGTCTTCCACCAAGTCCACTCTCAGTAGCCAAGAGTCTGGTCAACATAATCCTCACTCTGATCATCCTTCCTCCCACCATACACGGTCTGGTCAAAGAAGTGATCCCACACTGGGATATAGTGATGAGCTCGTCTCATCACCAATCCTTCATTTGACCCTCTCTCCAAGCAGAGGAACATGACATCTTGTGCCCTGATTCACAACCTCTAGAGGCTACCCAATCACAAGAAGATGACAGATGTGAACGGCATTTAAGGTCAAAGGAAGTAGTGGATGATGATGATGATGATGAGACACAGTTGCCATTAAATCAACCACTATTTCCTTCTCAAGACCTTGTTGAGGAGAATGTTATACAGTTGTCAATGACCGAGTATGTGGTGGGATCAAGACTTGAGGAGGATGATCAGAGTGAGGAAGTGGAGGAGGACTTGGTGGACGATGAGGTGACTGACCCCACCTGGGAAGGTGTAGAGCCGAGCGATGACAGCAGTCCTGAGGGTGAGCCATCTGCAGCACCGCAACAGGCTGGAAGAGGCAGTGGTGTGGCTACAGAAAGAAGGCGGACCGCACCAAACCGGCCCGCAAATGTTCCACGGAGCACCCCCTTGCGTAAATCTACCTTGCCAAGGGGTAGGTGTTCCGCGGTATGGCGTTTTTTTAAGGAAAGTGCGGACGACAAAAGATTTGTAGTTTGCAACCTGTGCCACACCAGAATGAGCCGAGGCATGAACACTAGAAACCTCACCACCACCAGCATGATCCGACACATGGCATCCAAGCACCGTAGTAAGTGGGAGGAACGCCTGGATCGCCCATCTGTGTCTGCAGGCCACACCACTGCCTCCTCTTCCCCTGTTTTCGGTGCCGGCCAATCGCCTGTCGAAGGCGCAGGCCCGCATACCTCCCGCCCTGCACCTGTAGCATCTGAAGCACCATCAGCGACCACATCCACTTCCCTGTCCCAGCACAGCGTCCAAATGTCGTTACCCCAGGCATTTGAGCGCAAGAGAAAATACCCAGCCACCCACCCACAGGCCATAGCACTAACCTCACACCTTTCCAAATTACTGGCCATCGAAATGCTGCCATTTAGGCTTGTGGACACTGAGTCCTTCCGCAGCCTGATGGCAGCAGCTGTCCCTCGGTACGCGGTCCCCAGCCGCCACTACTTTTCCCGGTGTGCCATCCCCGCATTACACCACCATGTGTCCCGTAACATCACCCGTGCCCTGACCAACGCAGTTACTGGGAAGGTCCACTTAACGACTGACACATGGACAAGTGCTTGTGGCCAGGGACGCTACATTTCCCTGACGGCACACTGGGTGAATGTCGTGGAGGCTGGGAGCGACTCGGACCCTGGGATGGCACGGGTGCTACCCACGCCGAGGATTGCGGGCCCTACCTCCATCAGGGTTTCCACCAGCACCTACGTTATTGGCTCCTCCTCCTCCGTTTCCACCTCCGAATTCTCTACACACACCGCCACTCCCCCATCAGCCAGTAGCTGGAAGCAGTGTAGCACTGCAGTGGGGAAGCGTCAACAGGCCGTGCTGAAGCTGATCTGCCTTGGGGACAAACAGCACACGGCCTCAGAGCTGTTGCAGGGGATTAGTCACCAGACCGAGCAGTGGCTCTCGCCACTCAACCTGCAAGCAGGCATGGTTGTGTGTGATAATGGGCGTAACTTGGTGGCGGCTTTGGAGCTCGGCAAGCTCACACACGTACCATGCCTAGCGCATGTATTTAATTTAGTGGTGCAGCGATTTCTAAAAACCTACCCCAATGTGCATGATCTCTTGACCAAGGTGCGCCGCGTGTGTGCACATTTCCGTAAGTCATCTACAGCTTCGGCCGGCCTGTTGAAGCTGCAGCAGCGCTTACAATTGCCAGCTCACCGGCTGCTGTGTGACGTGAGCACGCGCTGGAACTCCACCTTCCACATGTTGGCCCGGCTTTGTGAGCAGCAGAGGGCAGTAGTGGAGTACCAGCTGTTACACGGTCGTCGCCTCTCCGTTCAACTTCCTGTAATCAGAAGTGAGGAGTGGGAATGGATGTCAGACCTCTGCGAGGTTTTACGCAATTTTGAGGAATCGACACAGATGGTGAGCGGCGATAACGCTATTATCAGTGTAACCATCCCACTTCTGTGTCTACTGAAACGCTCGCTGCTCACAATTAAAACCGACGCTTTGCATGTGGAAGAGGTGGAAATGGGGGAGGAAGAGCTTACACAAGGTGATAGCCAGAGCACCCTCACTTCGTCTTCTCAGCGACAATTGGAGGAGGCGGAGGAGGAGGAGGAGGAGGAGGAGGAGGAGGAGGAAGACACGGTTGCCTCCGCTACAGAGGGTAGCCATGGAACTTTAGTTCCATCTCTTCAGCGTGGGTGGGCAGAAGAGGAGGAAGAGGATGAGGATATTGAGAGTCAGCCTCCTGGTGAGGACAGCGAAATCTTGACTGTTGGTACTCTGGCACACATGGCTGACTTTATGTTAGGCTGCCTTTCCCGTGACCCACGCGTTGTACGCATTTTAGACAACACGGATTACTGGGTGTTCACCCTTCTGGACCCCCGCTACAAAGAGAATTTCTCATCTCTCATTCCTCCGGTGGAGAGGACAAGCAAAATGGTGCAATACCAGAAGGTTCTTGTTGAAAAATTGCTCCAAAATTTTCCATCTGACAACGCTGGCGGCAGAGTACGTGCTACCTTGGCCAACCGAGAAGGGGAGAAAAGGGGAGCACACAGCAGTTCCGAGAAAGGCAGGGCAACACTCTCCAAGGCGTGGGACACCTTCATGACACCCCGCCAGCACCCTCACCCTGATGCGCAGCCTAGTGTCACAAGGAGGGAAAAGTTTTGGAAGATGGTGAAGGAGTACGTAGCAGACCGTGTCAGCGTCCTCAATGATCCCTCTGTGCCTTACAACTACTGGGTGTCCAAGCTGGACACGTGGTATGAACTGGCACTCTACGCCTTGGAGGTGCTGGCCTGCCCTGCCACCAGCGTTCTGTCTGAGCGGGTATTTAGTGCTGCTGGTGGCATCATAACAGATAAGCGTATCCGCCTTTCCACCGACAATGCTGATAGGTTGACACTTATAAAAATGAACAAGGCCTGGATTTCCCCTGACTTCTCCACTCCACTGGAGGAAAGCCCCGGGGGAACATAAACTCACTTTATATATGTTATTTACAATGATGGGAATACTCTGTATTCCCATTCACCCCTTCCACCCAAAAAACGGGTATATGGTTGACTCTTAATCTTCTCATCCTCCTCCTCCTCTTCCATATGCCCTGGGATATAATTTTTATATAGGGCCAGCTCACCAGCGTGCCCTGGGATATAATTTTTATATAGGGCCAGCTCACCAGCGGGCCCTGTGATATAATTTTTATATAGGGCCAGCTCACCAGCGGGCCCTGTTTGACAATTTTTATATAGGTCAGCTCACCAGCGGGCCTTCTCATATAATGTTTTATTGGGTCAGCTCTCTAGCGGGCCCTCTCATATAATGTTTTATAGCGTCAGCTCACTAGCGGGCCTTCGCATATAATGTTTAGGATGGTCAGCTCTGCAGCAGACCCTCACCCATAATGTTTTAGATGGTCAGCTCAGCGCACGTTTCCCTCTTAATCATGGCCTCAGTTCTGAAAATCAAGGAAATTTTTGGGAGAATTTGCCTCTGCGCACGTTTCCCTCTTAATCATGGCCTCAGTTCTGAAAATCAAGGAAATTTTTGGGATAATTTGCCTCTGCGCACGTTTCCCTCTTAATCATGGCCTCACTTCAGAAAATCGATGAAATTTTTGGGAGAATTTGCAGATGATATACAAGTAAATATACAGCAAATACTGTTTGGTAACAATTTTTCGCCTAAAGTCGTTTTTATTTTCCTTTTTGTGTGTTTTACGGTCAGTCTGTAAAAATGGCGTACTACGGGCGAAAGATCGTTCCCAGCAGCGATGTTGGAGTCCAAGGTGCATCCAGACATCCTCCCTATGCTGTCCCTGAACCATTTCTGTAGTGTTTCCATCTTTTTCTGCCCTTTTCCTATGGACCAGGCACCCTCCCCTCATCAGAGCAGGGGGTGCCTGGTGTAATGCTCGAGTCCTCCCATTGACTTCAATGGGGCTCGGGTGTTCGGCCGAGCACTCGAGCCTCAGGGGGTGCTCGGTCAGAGCACCCGAACATCCGAGCATTGGGGTGCTCGCTCATCACTAGCGAAGACCACATAAATGAATGCGTGGAAACTTTATAGCCATTGAAAAATTGCAAACAATTTTGGCCAGTGGGTAAAAAATGCAAAAACTTTAATTGATAGTTTCGGGGAATTTCATGAGGGAACACAGCAAGAGATTTCACCCACCCCTAGGGGTGGTCATAGTGCTAGTGAGGCTCAGGGACTGAAATTGATGTGATTGGTGTTAGTAGTAGTAGTAACAGTGATGGTGAAGCAGCTGGTGAAACTAGCATCAGGGGAGTAGTAGTGGTAGTAATGCAGCACGTCCAGACTAGAGGTCAATGGAGCCCACACCATTCTCCTGATCCTGGGAGTTCCCTTACCTCCATGGCATTGTCCAGGTAGAACATGATTCTGAAGAACACAAAATTGTTGCCTAGCAGCAATAATACCACCACAACCAGCAGCATAGATCAGCTCCATTTGCCTGCTGATGGTGCTACCTTTCTGCTTTCTTAAGGTCAACAAGAAATGGCAATTGTGGCAATAGGTGACCCTCTGTCACATTTTTCATAATCTCCAACCAGTGAGTTGTCTGTAATAGAGCAGCAGCAGCAAGGTGGGACTGGCGGGGGTTGTGGTGATGACTATGGTTAAGAAGCTGGGGTGAAAAATACATTAATGGCCTTTTTAGCCCAAACCAAGAAGGAACTGGGGACAGGGATGGGCATCACCACAACCACCACCAGCAATGAGCTTTGGAATTTGCGGCGTTTGCTACTGCTCTGATTCCTGCTGCAGCGGATGAGTTGCAAAGGTAGCAGTATGCTGAGGAGCAGGCTAGTGTGCCACAGATCACCTCCTTCTCACATGCTCAAACCTAACCACATGTTGTCTTGAGTTGACCCAGTCCTATCTCAGCTCACTCAAGAACTTTCTCCTTTACTAACTCCAACCCTTTCTCACTTATTCAACCTCTCACAGCCGGCACCTTCCCATCCTCTTTCAAACATGCACTAAACACGCCTTTCTTAAAGAAACCCTCTCTGGATCCAAACTCACTCTCTAACTACCAGCCCATTTATATTCTTCCATTCACTGCCAAGCTTCTCGAACAGCTCATCTCACGAAATTTCTCTGCTCCTATTCCCTATTAGATCCCGTGCAGTCTGGATTCCGCACTCATCACTCTACTGAGACTGCCCTCACTAAAGTGGCCATTGACTTGCTCACCAAGTTAAAAGGGCCACTATCCCCTACTCATTCTCCTGGATCTGTCAGCTGTGTTTTACACAGTTGATCCTCCATTTTCTTCCAAGAGCTCCACTCCCTAGGTCCCTGTGACACCACTTTCTCCTAGTTTTCATCCTACCTCTGCAACCACTCCTTCAGTGTCTCCTACTCTGGCTCTACTTCTTTACCTGTTCCACTATCTGTCAGAGTACCACATGGTTCAGTCCTGGGTCTCTTAATCTTATCAATATACACCTTGTCACTTGGCAGACTAATAAATTCCTTTGGTTTTCACCATCATCTCTATGCTGATGACACTCAAATCTATTTTTCCTCCCCAGACCACTCCCTTTCCCACCTGTCCCATGTATCTAACTGTATCTCTGTTGTGTCTTCCTGGATGTCCTCCTGTCATCTCAAACTTAACCTTATCAAGACCAAAGTCATAATTGTCCATCCCTATCCAACCAGCCCTACTCCAGATATTGCCCTCACTGTTAACAGCACCACCATCACGCCAACCCCTACAGCACACTGCCTGGAGGTCACATTTGACTCTGCCCTTCATTCCTCACATTCAGTCACTCTCCAACTCATGCTGCCTTCACCTCCGTAACATCTTTAGAAGCTGACCTTTTCTCAACCAAGACACTACTAAATCTCTAATCCAAACACTCATCATGTCCCATCTTGACTACTGTAACTCACTAATAATTGGCCTTCTTTCACATGACTAACCCCACTACAGTCTGTAATGAAATCTGCTGCAAGACAATCTACCTCACTCATCGCTTCTCTGGGACCACTCCGCTTTGCCAATCCATACACTGGCTCACATTAGCATATAGAATTAAATTCAAAATTCTGGTGCTAATGTGCAGAGCCCTAACTAACACTGCACTCCCTATATTTCCTCTCTCATTTCCAAAACACTCCAACTCTCCATCTTCACTCTGCACATGAACTCTCTGCAGATCTTATTACATCCTCCCACTCCAGTCTACAGTACTTCCCCAGTGCTTCAACTGAGCTCTGGAATTTCCTCCCCCAACCCATCACACTCTCCCCAGCCTGCAGATCTTTAGCTGCACCCTGAAAACTCACCTCTTCAGGGAAGCCTATCACCTACCCCCATAACCTTTACAAGCAAGGTCAGACCAACAGCTTGTCCTACTACTGCTCACTCTCATCCCCTTCTAAATGTCACTCTTCATCTGCTTACCCATCACAACCTCATTGTTCAGTCTTTTCCCCAAAAAAGAGCCACCACTTCCTTGGACCACTGCACTCAATAGCATGTCTTTCTCCCATTCATTGACCAACAATTCATTTGGCAGGAGGCCCTTACACCCCATAGCACTTAATCCTTCTGTGTCCAACCTAACTTCCTCTATACTTTAAGCTCTAACGAGCAGGGCCTTCTGACCCTTTTAGTTTCCATATTTGATTTGTACTGTTTAATATCTATGTATGTCTATTCCCTATTGTACAGAGCTGCAGAATAAGTTGGCGCTTTATAAAGAAAGAATAAAAATAAGAATGTAATCCCTACAAAGGTGCACTCTTCTATATTTGGTGATTTTGCCCACTAATCACACCTTTTTGGTCCCATTTCCTCTCCCACATAGAACGTACATAAAGTGATAGTAATGTTTCACAAAAACAGGAGCTCCAATTAATCTTCATAGTATTTGAGCCATAGAGAATGTTATTTAAATACTGTGAGCATTGTAGTTCAAGAGTAATTGAATGATAACGTTTCCCCCTCCCGCACCTTTTACCTAATGTAAGCTCCCACTCCTCAGATGTGGAATCCAATCCAGAGACCAGACAGCTTACAGCAAGGGTCAATATTCTTACTGTGAGAACAATGAAAACCCTGCCCCCTTTGACAGGTTTTTCAGCTTTTTCCCTTATCCTAATTGAAGATTGTCCCTCTCTGCAATCTACCTGGACACTCCCTGCTGCTCTAAGCTGAGAAGTGTTACATCAGTAGAAAGGGCGGGAGGGGGATATTTTATCATTCAATTACTCTTGAACTGCAACTCTGACAGAATTGAAATAACACTCTCCAAGGCCCATATACTATGAAGATTAATTAGAGATGCTTTTACTATGAAACATTGCAATCCCTTTAAAGGGATAGTAATGTTTCAAAATAAAAGCATCTCCAATTAATCTTCATAGTATTTGGGCCATGGAGCGTGTTTTTCAACACTGTCACAGTTGTAGTTCAAGAGTAATTGAATGATAAAGTGTCCCCCTCTGCCCCTTTTACCTAGTGTAAACCACCTCCCCTCAGATGTGGAATCTGGTCTTAAGTCCAGACAGCTCACCGTGAGTGACAATCTTCTTACTGTGAGAACAATGAAAACCCTGAGCAGAGTTACATCAGTAAAAGGGGTGGGAGTAAGATACTTTATCATTCAATTACTCTTAAACTATAACTCTTTCAGTATTGAAATAACACTCTCCAAGACCTAAATAATATGAAGATTAATTGGAGCTGCTTTTATTTTGAAACATTACTATCCCTATAAACATCTCTATTAAAAGGGATCCCTGGCAGATCCTTCTGTTTACTGATTTGTCCTCCACCTCGCCTCCTCAAAAAACATTCCTTTTAGCTATATTAAATGCTGCTAAAGCTCTTATTTCCCCATGCTGTGGAAAAATGCATTTCCACCTTCCCTCAAGGCGTGGGTGGTGAAGGTGGAGGAACAGATCATTTGCATCAGAATAGAATGGATACCTAGGGGCCAGGACCGACACTGTTGACAAAATGGATAGACAAGTGGTTTGACTCAAAGGATGTTCTTATGCAGTAATCTCATCTCAATTACATCATATATATGTGATATATGTGTATGTGTGTGTGTGTGTGTGTGTGTGTGTATAACATCAGCCCACTATCCTGGATTGGGAAAAAATGGCTTCAACAGTTTCAATTGTTTCAATTTTGATTATATGTTACATAGGGCAAACACTCTGACACTACTAGACAGTGTGAGAGTTGACTTTTATTTTAAACTCGAGTTTCACTATTCATAAATCTGTTATGAATATGTTTAATTATTTTGTGAACAAGTCAATTTTAAATATGATTTAAAAATATAAAAATATTTTGGAAGTTAAAAAGGATATTGTTTTGAATTTCTATTACTGGGAACGTTTATTGTTGACAATTTATGAATAATTTCAGAGTACAATTTTTTCAGCAACAATAAGTTTTTTTTGCAGAGAGGTATCCAATGCATTGCTTTGCAATGTATAGGATACTTATATGGCAATCAAAGTGCTAAGTGATTTATTATTAATAGGCATTTATATTTAAAGGATAGTAATGTTTATTTATTACAGTAAGATTGATTCTTCTGTATACATTTGCCTATCGATGTGTAGCTTTATAACCATCCATGACCATCTATAATAAAGTATCCCCCTCCTGCCCCTTTTACATATGTAATGAATCAGTCCCTCAGATCTAGAATCCGGTCAGCAGACTGGACAGATCAAAGTGAGGGACTAACATCTTTCTATCTGCATAAGGAAAATCCTGCCCAATTGACAAAGGTAGGCAGGTTTTTTCTTATGCTGAAAAATAGTCACTCATCGTGATCTGTCTGAACCGGCTTGCTGATCTTATGGGAATAATTGTGACGTATGGAAAAGGGTAAATGAAAAGAGCAAAGTTATGTATGGTTCTAAAGCTACACATCATTCTACAAATCTATATAGAAGAATCAATCTTTCTGAAGTACTTAAACATCACTACCATTTTAAAAAGTGAAATTACAAATAACCGCCAATACATGGAGCTTGGTGCCTAATTCACCTTTCAACAATCTTTGTGCCCTGAGTAATTATAAATAATATATACACAGTATTGCTAAAAAGGATAAGTAATACAAATGAACAAATAACCAATGATCTCACCAAAAACAATGTTCAATCACTATATTTATTGGACTAAATATTAAATATTATGGAGGGCCTTTAAATGTTATTTGTAGGTCAAATCTTATTAAAATGATTTTTCTACCTAAATTTTTGTATGTTTTTCAAAACACTCCATTCCCTATTCCCAAAAAATATTTTCGACAAATAGATAAAATAATTTTGCATTTTATATGGCAGGGGGGTCGGGCTAGGATCAAGTTAACTACTCTTATGAGACCCAAGTGTGAGGGGGGAATTGCCTTGCCCAATTTTTATAGATATTACTTAGCGGCACAATGCCGATATGCGTTAGATTTTGTTTCTCCCCAACCTCGCTATCAGACCACCCAAATAGATACGTTATTATTACAGCCTGTTTCTGCGCTACCCCAGTTTTTGCATGGAGGCCCTGCGTTTTTTAGGATTCGGACTCCATTGGCAACAACTCTATATGAGGCATGGGTGGAGTTAAAAAAGCTATTGGTATACATTGCCATGGACCCGAATACCCCCTTGTGGGGTGCCGCAGGGATACACCAACTACTTGGCAGTGACTTTGGTCCTTTATGGGCTAGATTTAGGATTAATACTCTTGGTCAGTTATATCAGGATAATCAATTGAAGTCTTTCACACAATTGCATGACGAGTACCACGTGCTGCATAATCTTTTCTACTCATATTTAGGTATTAGACATGCCCTGCGAGCTCAGTGGGGAGATCGAGCCCCGATGATTTCTACATTTCCGCTTCTTACTAGATTGATGCTTCTTGAGCCTCTGAGACCACTTTCTTTCATTTACCAGTGGCTGGAGTCTCACATGGGGTACCAGGAGTTCCCTTCACGGAACAAATGGGAAATGGATGTGGGTCCATTAGAGAATTGGGAGTGGGATTTGGCTAAGGCGGGACCAGCACTGGTGGCGACATCGACTAGACATCAGATGATACAGCTAAATATTTTACACAGAATTTACTATACGCCGGTTAGACTGCATAAAATGGGAAATTCAGATACCGACTACTGCCCTAGATGTGCTAGTGTTCGGGGCACATACTTACATATGGAGTCAGGGCATTCTGGAGAGAAGTAATGCGTATTGTAGCCCTAGTCTTGGAGAGACCTGTTCCTGTGACTCCAAAGATTTGTTTATTGTCTATATTTCCCGATGAGATTGAGGATGCAACTGACAGATCTCTACTGAGTGAGCTCTTGGTGATGGCGAGAAAGGTGGTGGCTTTGAACTGTAAGTCGAGTAGAGCCCCTAATTGTAGGGCATGGGTAAACCTAGTTTTGCAATGTGTTCCACACTATAAATTGATTTAAATACACCAGGGTAACCCAAATCAGTGTAACAGTTTTCAGTACACTCAGAGGCAGGCAATTTGGTAAAACACAGTTTTATTGAAACCAGACAGAATAAAGTAACCCTCGTGGGTCCAGCAATAGTTAACAAACAGTACTGACACAGGACAGGTTACTAAACAACATTAACCCACACTGGTCCAGTATACATATATCAGAGAGCAATACATATATTGACACAGGTCATGAACAGTTCGTGTGATATAGTGAGACACTGATGGTAAATGCTATTAGGCAAGTAGACTGGGAGGCCCTAATAGTAAAGCCCAAGAAGCACTCTCTGTGGATGAGTGCCAAAATAGCGACTAGGCCCAGGAAGGGTGAGCGAGGCCCAGATGGATAGTGACTACCAGTTGTACTGCAACTGGAGGAACAACGGAACGCCCAGGAATATACACAGACTGCGACCCAGGGTAACTGTACTGGACAATAGATGTAATAACGCTAGGCTCAATGGCAACTGCCAGGTGACAGAGCTGACTGAGGCGCCCCGGAGACCAACCTCAATAACGGAGTAGTGACTAGTCAGTGTATAATGTGCCAAAGAATAGCTCCTATCCGGGTGAGTACCAGACGGCCCTGTAATGGGCATTTGGCTTGTTGGTGATTGACAAGAGCAGAGACTAACTGTGGCGCCCAGGAGACCAACCACAGTGGTGACAATAACAAGCCAAATGTTATAATGAGCAAGCGAGATCAACGTCAGCCATGGGTAAGGAGGAAGGAGGAAACAAGGCACAAATGGGTCGCAGTCACAGAACGGTAATGCAGTACTCGAGGCAAACAACTGGGCCAGCACGCTCAAGACAGTGCACAGGAGATACTCTCTACTGGATGCGGTAGTACACCAGACTGGAGGCACAGCACAGGAACGTCAGCCAGGCCGGATCGGTACACGGAGCAGGAACATCAGCCAATCCAAGTAGATCACAGAGCAGGAACGTCAGTCAGGCCGGGTCGGTACACGGAGCAGGAACGACAGCCAATCCAAGTCGGTACTCGGACCAGGAACGTCAGCCAGACCGGGTTGGTACACGGAGCAGGAACGTCAGCCTATCCAAGTCGGTACACGGAGCAGGAACGTCAGCCAGACCGGGTCGGTACACGGAGCAGGAACAGGATCAGAGAGAGTAGTCAGGCAGTCCGGATCATACACAAGATATCAAACATTAATAAGTTTGACAAGCTCTGGGGTAGATGGCAGAACTGGTGGTCGAATGGAGCAGATGCTACTATGGCACCTGATAATGCACATCTTACTGAAGATGTTTGATTAAGGTCACATCTGCTTTTTGAATGGATGGCCACAATGTATAATTGATGATGTATTTTATGGGGAATACTTGCATTATACTAGGGACATATAGGTATAATAAAAAAGAGGGAAAGAAAAAAAAGGAGACAATAAGTATGAACCCTGTCCATGCTGAGACCTTGTGGCATTGCTGGCTGTTGGGCGGGTGTGTGTGGGGGGTGCTGCTGGTTCTAGAGGGAGAGGAATCTGGGAACGGGGATATAGTGAGATTTAGGTTAGGTTAGATATTAGAAGTCTGGGTTGTTGGAGGTTAAAATAATAATAAAACCCTCAGGTTGGCTCTGTGAGCCCTAATGATATGCATATTTTCTTTTCATGGATACAAATTTCTATATACTTTTGCTGCATTTGAAAGATTATGCATGTACTTTTCTGTATTTGTGATGTGTATGGAGCAATCTGATAATAAAATCTATTCAAAAAAATATATATATATTATGGGGGGGCGTGGTTTAGCCGAGGGACATGGCGTTCTCATAATCCCTGTGCTCCATACCCATGTGGATAGAACTGCTTTTATAATTGAACCCCAGCATTTCAACAATTTCTTTTAAATGAGGAGAAATACGTGTAAACCACATGAGAGGCAAACAGAAACTTCCAAGCAACCAAACCATTTGCAACTGATTTTCTCCAGATGCGGCCTTCAAGAACATCTTACCTTATACAGCATCCAGATGTAGAAATACCATCTTCTCAAGTGGGGGAAGAAACTCTGACCTCTACAAGTCAGCTCCTTTGCTTCTGCAATGCGATCCAGAGTCTAGAACATTAGTCTCCATGATGCCTCAGCCTATGGATGCCTCAATTTTAAAGGCAAACCTACTTGCTTTATTGGTGGATCTGTCATCCGAAACCTTAATGGAGGATGTGAAGAGCACCCTGAAGACTGAAATGGCTTTGATTCTCTTTGATCTTACCCAACTAAATTAAAGAGTAACTTACCATGAAAAAGATAAAAACATATGCACTGAACATATGACTAATCTGAAACATATGGTCGTAGAGCATCTGTGTTAATGACCTAGACAACAGGGAAAGATGCTGCAAAATAACCTGAGAGCAACTCTCTTCCAGTCATTGATAGAAAACACCCCCCTCATGGAGAGCAACTTGGAAAGAGGCCCTTAAGCTTAGGAAAATGGAACACACAGAGATGTTATTGTCTGCTTTCAAAGAATTTAGATCAAGGATTTGATTAAGAGAAGAAGCAGGGAGAGGGGCACATTATAGTGTGCAGGTGCAAGTGTGCAATTATACAACAATCACTCACCAAACAAGCTTAAGCTCTGCAGAGAGGTGAAGGGCCTCACAGACCATCTGAGTCTTCCTCAAATACAGTATAGTTGGGGTTCCACTTTTCCTTACTGTCAGATACAAGGGCATTTCATCTACCCTGCATTCACCTTATGAAAAAAATGATCTTCAGCTGTTCACTAAGAATAACCAACTCTCTGGACAACACTCTTCTTGAGAGTCCCCAAAATTCAAAGTCTCAAAGAAGAACAGAATTGTTACCAGGATCCCCTTCCACAAAGAAAAAACCAGAGACAACTCAACATGTTGGCCTCTTCAGTGCAACCTTCTACATCTGAATGGACTTGAACACAGTATCCAGTCCTTGGTTCCAGTACCTCCAGTTCATACATACCTCAGTGTCCATAAGCGTGACCCTTCATTATCAAATCTACATTATTAATGGACAGATTATATAGCTTATTCACCATTCTTAGTTAGGGAAGCTTTATTTATGCATGATGTTTCTGTAATTAGAGGCTGTTTTATATTACTTATTAACCCTTATGGAATTACATAGTGTGGAATATTTGTATATAACCTGTTGATCTCATGATTCACGGAATATCCAGTACACCTTATTGAGGCTCGCTGGGCTCCCATGTTATACTTTGGAGGGTTCTGCTTGGATTGAGGTTCACTATGCATTTCACCCCAACATGTATGCCTTTATATTTCATCTACAGTTCTAATCTTAATTTTGCCATTAGATCACCTTCACTCAATAAAAGAGATGTGGCCTGACTCTTGTATCCAAAAACTTAAAGGAATGTACTTACCTAAAACACTTACCCACCCAATACAGAATAGAGGGGACCTTGTTCTATCCTTATATCTCCAAAATAAATTTACAAAACCTTCTCCTGACAGTATCCCTAATATGTGAAGCAACCTTCCCTCACCACACGATTCAATTATTAATCTACCAGTCACACAATTTGTGACTAAGATTACCTTATGTAATATGATACTCATTCTTGCCCTCTCCAAACCCATTCCCAGCTCTGCATATTAATCACAATTAATACAAGCATTATCTCTACAATTCATTTTCAACCTATAACTTCTTAATTCGCTGTTCCCCTCTTCCCTTGCTACCCCTCAATTCCATACATCCTCATACATTTTCCGTGATTCCTTTCTAACTTACCCTGCCTTAGATATAGACCAAAATCTCCTCTCAAACAATACATCCTGGTCTGCATCCTATTCCACCACATGGGTACTCTCTATGAATCCAATCCACCCCACATGCCTATGGCACTTTTCGTTCTAGTAATTCTACAACTCAATGTCCTACAAGCTCTACCATACAGAGTCACATCTCATTGTCAATACACTCATAATTTCCCTTCAGATTCACCATGCGCTTGACTCCTTCTTACCTCCTGTCCCCTTCCTTTCCTCCCTATTTTTTTTCCTCCTTTCTCTGCTCCCCTTCATTCCCGCTCCATGGGACCTTCATGGATCCTACATAATATCTCACAACAATCTTTATTATGTCTCATATTAAAGTAATTACATTCAATGTCAAGGGATTAATTCTCCAAAAAATTATCTATAGCCCTTAAAGAATTTGATCGATTATCAGCTTGTACAGGAGACACATTTCCATATTGACACATTCTCCAAATTTTCTAATTGCAAATTCCCATACTTCTACCTTTCTTCAGCTTCAGAAAAATTGTGGGAGTCACTATTCTTCTTAAAGCATGGCTTCCATGGACACTAGTGAATATGAAAACTGATTATGTAGGTCATTAGATACCTCTGAAAGGCCTACTTTATAACAAACCCTTTGCTATTTTAAATGTATATTGCCCTAACTCTAATCAAATATCCTATTTAAACAAAACTCTCTCCTTCATAAAAGAAGAAACTGACAGCAAAACAATTGTAGGCAATAGACTTTTCATCTGGCAAATTCCCCCTCAATAGATCTGATATCTTGGTCTGACTACTCATCAGTTTCTCTCTTTCTCCTTATCCTCAGAGTGCTCCCGAACACAGGTTTGGAAGTTTAATTAATCTCTCCTTCTTAAGGAAACTATTTGTGATTCAGATATAACTAAACTACAAGCCGACTGATATTCAAGATCCATTATTATGGGAAGCATATAAATATGTCCTTCTTGGACACATCATTAACATAGGCTCCCACAAATGTAAAGAACAATGGAAACACATACAAGAGTTATTAGATAGTATGAGACTTCATGCCTCATGTCATAAAGTATCCCAAACTCCATCTGACCATTCTAGAAAAAGCTAAATTAGAGTTTAATTAACTGCTACAAATACAAATGATCAAATTGCAATTGTGGATTAAATACCAACACTACCCTTCTAACAACAAATGTGGTAACTCACTAGTGCAATTGATCAAATCAAGCACATGTAGCACAGGAGTAGCCCAGATTCATACTACCTCTAGTACCATCATTAAAAAATATCTTCATATAGTACAGGTCTTTATAGATTACTATCTTTCCCTATATAACATTCAACCGAATCCCCTTACACCTCAGATACACTTTTCCTCCGGACTAAGGTAAATCCTAATTAAAGTCAACTGCCCCACCCTCACACCTTAAATGAGTACCCACTGGAAACCCAGATAACAGATGAGGAAATCTCCTTGGCCATCAAATCCATGTCATTAGGCAAATGATCTGGCCCAGACAGATTCTCCCTTCTTTACTATCATACTTTTTCTTCTTCATTGATTCCATTCAACGTAATTACCAAAGCAATCACTTTCATCCAACATAGTAGTCATCCCTAAACCTAACCCTGCCATATGTAGCAATTATTGCTCTATCTTTCTTCTAAATGTTGGCTTAAAGTTATTTGCCAAGATATTATCGACTCAACATAAACCCCTTTTCCTTATTCTCATTCACCCCGATCAAAGCAGATTTGTTCCCCGCAGAGATGCTAGACACAATTTCCCTCATTCACTTAGTGAAGAGCAAAAACATTCCCACAATTTTCCTGCCCACCGATATGGAAAAATAGCATTCGACAGAGTGAATTAGTCCTACAAATCTGGACTACTGTAACATATTGGGTTGGGGCCACACACTACACAGGGTATATTAAGTCTCTACTATCAACTGACAGCCATGATTCTTGTCAATGGTGTCCTTTCGAAACCCTTCAATATCACAAATGGTACACATCAGGGATATCGTCTCACTCCTCCCTTATTTTTATTCTACCTCTGGAGCCACTTCTCAACATGGTCCAAAACAATCCTCTCATCACAGGGCTTTGATTCAGGTCAAGCTACCTTTAAAACTGCAGCATTAACAATGTAACATTTTTCTTTTCATCTCCCCAACCCTCTATTTCTCCTCTCCTATGGATCTTGACATGCAAAAATAAATTATAACAAATCGGAGATCCTAAATATCTACCTCAAGAACAGACGACTATGCCATGGAAGCAATATCACTTTTGTTCTGCAGAACACTCAGTAAAATATTTGTGTATAATCCTCACACCAAATATTTCCATTCTTCCTGATAGCAAACTCCCATTAGCTCCATTAAAAGAGACTTTCAAAATTGGAAGTTTCCTTTCATATCATGAATAGGTAGAATAAATCTTATTCAAATGGTGATATTATCTAAAGTTTTATATGTGTTCAATGCCTCACCTATACTTATTCCTTAACGAGAATCTTAGCTTAGATAGTTTGGTGTTACTTGACTTTCCCTGGATCCAATGCAACTTTTATGGATTTCTTCTTTCTCAGTGGTACCAATTTGTAAGAAGCCTCCTATTCTTGGACACATTCTAAATACATGGATGATAATCAATCACTCTACAACTAGCCCCCTACCCCTCACCACTTAAGTCTATTGTTGGAAATCCAGACTTCCCAAAAAGAGAAGACAAACCTCAGTTTCAAATTTGAAAACAACATAATCTAGCCACCTTTCAAACACTGGCACATAAGATGCTGTACTTAATATTGCATTATTACACGCTAAATTGGAGGTATTGGCTCCACTCAGAGAACAACTGTTGCTCTGTAACAAGAGCTGTAGCCAAAATTGAGTCTTACTGTGCTAATCCTCCCCAAAACCTTTGTCCCCTCTCCTTCTGTTACTCCATGCTTCTAGACCCTACCCCTTTCAAGAAACCCCACTTATCTCTCTATGGAGAAAGAACTTTCTATTTCTCTTGACTCTCAACAATTGTTCAATACCTTTCATTTTAACTTCAAGAGTGCCAGGGGCACCAGAATTTGTGACATGAACTACAAGATCTTGTTCTGATGGTATATTACACCCCTATAATTATCTCTCTTATCTGAGAATTCTTTTTCTTTCTGCTGGAGATGTCAACAGAGTATTGACAACTAGTGTTGAGCGAGCATGCTCGGCCAATGCTCGGATCGGCTCGAGCATCGCTCTGCTCGGCACATGGCGGTACTCGTACGACTACCGCATGTGCTCGCCCGCCATGTTCGGGTCTCCTCCCCGCACGTTTTGCGGCTGCTGCGCAGCCAATAAACGTGCAGGGAGGCTCTGACATCAGTGTAATGCCAGCAGCCATGTTGGCTGCTGGCATTACACTGATTGGCTGGCCAGAACCCGTGGTCGGGTGCTGTATAGCACCTGACCAGCGAGTTCGGCTCAGTCTTAGCCAGGGAGAGATGAGGATAGGAAGGGAAAGTCAGTGTAGGGAGAACGAAAGCAAATTTGTGAAAAAAAAAGAACCAAAAGTCCTTTTTAGGACTACTGTGTGTGGGGGCAGCAGTTTATTTTGTGTGGGGGGAAAAAAAAAAAAAAAAAAAATTTCATATATTCTGTTTAGTGTGCAAAGTTGCAGATTAGAGCACATTCTGTTTAGTGTGCAAAGTTGCAGATTAGAGCACATTCTGTTTAGTGTGCAAAGTTGCAGATTAGAGCACATTCTGTTAAGTCTTCAAACTAAAATATCAAAGTCACATATTCCATTCAGTGTGCGTCGCCGCAGTTTAGCAGCACATTCTGTGTACTGTGCAGAGTTGCAGAATAGGAAGAAATACTGTTAAGTCTTCAAACTAAAATATCAAAGTCACATATTCCATTCAGTGTGCTTCGCCGCAGTGTAGCAGCACATTCTGTGTACTGTGCAGAGTTGCAGAATAGGAAGAAATACTGTTAAGTCTTCAAACTAAAATATCAAAGTCACATATTCCATTCAGTGTGCTTCGCCGCAGTTTAGCAGCATATTCTGTGTACTCTGCACAGTTGCAGAATAGGAAGAAATACTGTTAAGTCTTCAAACTAAAATATCAAAGTCACATATTCCATTCAGTGTGCTTCGCCGCAGTTTAGCAGCATATTCTGTGTACTCTGCACAGTTGCAGAATAGGAAGAAATACTGTTAAGTCTTCAAACTAAAATATCAAAGTCACATATTCCATTCAGTGTGCGTCACCGCAGTTTAGCAGCCTATTCTGTGTACTGTGCACAGTTGCAGAATAGGAAGAAATACTGTTAAGTCTTCAAACTAAAATATCAAAGTCACATATTCCATTCAGTGTGCGTCACCGCAGTTTAGCAGCCTATTCTGTGTACTCTGCACAGTTGCAGAATAGGAAGAAATACTGTTAAGTCTTCAAACTAAAATATCAAAGTCACATATTCCATTCAGTGTGCGTCACCGCAGTTTAGCAGCATATTCTGTGTACTCTGCACAGTTGCAGAATAGGAAGAAATACTGTTAAGTCTTCAAACTAAAATATCAAAGTCACATATTCCATTCAGTGTGCTTCGCCGCAGTTTAGCAGCATATTCTGTGTACTCTGCACAGTTGCAGAATAGGAAGAAATACTGTTAAGTCTTCAAACTAAAATATCAAAGTCACATACTCCATTCAGTGTGCGTCACCGCAGTTTAGCAGCCTATTCTGTGTACTGTGCACAGTTGCAGAATAGGAAGAAATACTGTTAAGTCTTCAAACTAAAATATCAAAGTCACATATTCCATTCAGTGTGCGTCACCGCAGTTTAGCAGCCTATTCTGTGTACTCTGCACAGTTGCAGAATAGGAAGAAATACTGTTAAGTCTTCAAACTAAAATATCAAAGTCACATATTCCATTCAGTGTGCGTCACCGCAGTTTAGCAGCATATTCTGTGTACTCTGCACAGTTGCAGAATAGGAAGAAATACTGTTAAGTCTTCAAACTAAAATATCAAAGTCACATATTCCATTCAGTGTGCTTCGCCGCAGTTTAGCAGCCTATTCTGTGTACTCTGCACAGTTGCAGAATAGGAAGAAATACTGTTAAGTCTTCAAACTAAAAAATCAAAGTCACATATTCCATTCAGTGTGCGTCACCGCAGTTTAGCAGCCTATTCTGTGTACTGTGCACAGTTGCAGAATAGGAAGAAATACTGTTAAGTCTTCAAACTAAAATATCAAAGTCACATATTCCATTCAGTGTGCGTCACCGCAGTTTAGCAGCCTATTCTGTGTACTCTGCACAGTTGCAGAATAGGAAGAAATACTGTTAAGTCTTCAAACTAAAATATCAAAGTCACATATTCCATTCAGTGTGCTTCGCCGCAGTTTAGCAGCATATTCTGTGTACTCTGCACAGTTGCAGAATAGGAAGAAATACTGTTAAGTCTTCAAACTAAAATATCAAAGTCACATATTCCATTCAGTGTGCGTCACCGCAGTTTAGCAGCCTATTCTGTGTACTGTGCACAGTTGCAGAATAGGAAGAAATACTGTTAAGTCTTCAAACTAAAATATCAAAGTCACATATTCCATTCAGTGTGCGTCACCGCAGTTTAGCAGCCTATTCTGTGTACTCTGCACAGTTGCAGAATAGGAAGAAATACTGTTAAGTCTTCAAACTAAAATATCAAAGTCACATATTCCGTGTAAGATGAAGAAGGCGGGTAAAAAGGGACGGGGAAGTGGACGTGATCCTGATAATTCAGGGCGCAGGTCAGGACGCGGAGAAACTGTGCCTGGTGCCAGAGCACAAGAAAGAAAGACATCCACCATACCTAGCTTCATGTCTCATTTTACAGGGCGTCGCAGGACATCACTCTCGAGGTCCGACCACTGTGAACAGGTGGTCGGTTGGATGTCAGCTGATACTGCTTCCAGTCGGTTAAGCACCACCCTGTCTTCCACCAAGTCCACTCTCAGTAGCCAAGAGTCTGGTCAACATAATCCTCACTCTGATCATCCTTCCTCCCACCATACACGGTCTGGTCAAAGAAGTGATCCCACACTGGGATATAGTGAGGAGCTCGTCTCATCACCAATCCTTCATTTGACCCTCTCTCCAAGCACGCTTGCAGAGGAACATGACATCTTATGCCCTGATTCACAACCTCCAGAGGGTACCCAATCACAAGAAGATGACAGATGTGAACGGCATTTAAGGTCAAAGGAAGTAGTGGATGATGATGATGATGATGAGACACAGTTGCCATTAAATCAACCACTATTACTGTCTCAAGACCTTGTTGAGGAGGATGTTATACAGTTGTCAATGACTGAGTATGTGGTGGGATCAAGACATGAGGAGGATGATCAGAGTGAGGAAGTGGAGGAGGACTTGGTGGACGATGAGGTGACTGACCCCACCTGGGAAGGTGTAGAGCCGAGCGATGACAGCAGTCCTGAGGGTGAGCCATCTGCAGCACCGCAACAGTCTGGAAGAGGCAGTGGTGTGGCTACAGAAAGAAGGCGGACCGCACCAAACCGGCCCGCAAATGTTCCACGGAGCACCCCCTTGCGTAAATCTCCCTTGCCAAGGGGTAGGTGTTCCGCGGTATGGAGTTTTTTTAAGGAAAGTGCGGACGACAAAAGAATTGTAGTTTGCAACCTGTGCCACACCAGAATGAGCCGAGGCATGAACACTAGAAACCTCACCACCACCAGCATGATCCGACACATGGCATCCAAGCACCGTAATAAGTGGGAGGAACGCCTGGATCGCCCATCTGTGTCTGCAGGCCACACCACTGCCTCCTCTTCCCCTGTTTTCGGTGCCGGCCAATCGCCTGTCGAAGGCGCAGGCCCGCATACCTCCCGCCCTGCACCTGTACCATCTGAAGCACCATCAGCGACCACATCCACTTCCCTGTCCCAGCACAGCGTCCAAATGTCGTTACCCCAGGCATTTGAGCGCAAGCGAAAATACCCAGCCACCCACCCACAGGCCATAGCACTAACCTCACACCTTTCCAAATTACTGGCCATCGAAATGCTGCCATTTAGGCTTGTGGACACTGAGTCCTTCCGCAGCCTGATGGCAGCAGCTGTCCCTCGGTACGCGGTCCCCAGCCGCCACTACTTTTCCCGGTGTGCCATCCCCGCATTACACCACCATGTGTCCCGTAACATCACCCGTGCCCTGACCAATGCAGTTACTGGGAAGGTCCACTTAACGACTGACACATGGACAAGTGCTTGTGGCCAGGGACGCTACATTTCCCTGACGGCACACTGGGTGAATGTCGTGGAGGCTGGGAGCGACTCGGACCCTGGGATGGCACAGGTGCTACCCACGCCGAGGATTGCGGGCCCTACCTCCATCAGGGTTTCCGCCAGCACCTACGTTATTGGCTCCTCCTCCTCCGTTTCCACCTCCGAATTCTCTACACGCAGCGCCACTCCCCCATCAGCTAGTAGCTGGAAGCAGTGTAGCACTGCAGTGGGGAAGCGTCAATAGGCCGTGCTGAAGCTGATCTGCCTTGGGGACAAACAGCACACGGCCTCAGAGCTGTTGCAGGGGATTAGTCACCAGACCGAGCAGTGGCTCTCGCCACTCAACCTGCAACCAGGCATGGTTGTGTGTGATAATGGGCGTAACTTGGTGGCGGCTTTGGAGCTCGGCAAGCTCACACACGTACCATGCCTATCGCATGTATTTAATTTAGTGGTTCAGCGATTTCTAAAAACCTACCCCAATGTGCATGATCTCTTGACCAAGGTGCGCCGCGTGTGTGCACATTTCCGTAAGTCATCTACAGCTTCGGCCGGCCTGTTGAAGCTGCAGCAGCGCTTACAATTGCCAGCTCACCGGCTGCTGTGTGATGTGAGCACGCGCTGGAACTCCACCTTCCACATGTTGGCCCGGCTTTGTGAGCAGCAGAGGGCAGTAGTGGAGTACCAGCTGTTACACGGTCGTCGCCTCTCCGTTCAACTTCCTGTAATCAGAAGTGAGGAGTGGGAATGGATGTCAGACCTCTGTGAGGTTTTACGCAATTTTGAGGAATCGACACAGATGGTGAGCGGCGATAACGCTATTATCAGTGTAACCATCCCACTTCTGTGTCTACTGAAACGCTCGCTGCTCACAATTAAAACTGACGCTTTGCATGTGGAAGAGGTGGAAATGCGGGAGGAAGAGCTTACACAAGGTGATAGCCAGAGCACCCTCACTTCGTCTTCTCAGCGACAATTGGAGGAGGCGGAGGAGGAGGAGGAGGAAGACACGGTTGCCTCCGCTACAGAGGGTAGCCATGGAACTTTAGTTCCATCTCTTCAGCGTGGGTGGGCAGAAGAGGAGGGAGAGGATGAGGAGATTGAGAGTCATCCTCCTGGTGAGGACAGCGAAATCTTGACTGTTGGTACTCTGGCACACATGGCTGACTTTATGTTAGGCTGCCTTTCCCGTGACCCACGCGTTATACGCATTTTAGACAACACGGATTACTGGGTGTTCACCCTTCTGGACCCCCGCTACAAAGAGAATTTCTCATCTCTCATTCCTCCGGTGGAGAGGACAAGCAAAATGGTGCAATACCAGAAGGTTCTTGTTGAAAAATTGCTCCAAAATTTTCCATCTGACAACGCTGGCGGCAGAGTACGTGCTACCTTGGCCAACCGAGAAGGGGAGAAAAGGGGAGCACACAGCAGTTCCGAGAAAGGCAGGGCAACACTCTCCAAGGCGTGGGACACCTTCATGACACCCCGCCAGCACCCTCACCCTGATGCGCAGCCTAGTGTCACAAGGAGGGAAAAGTTTTGGAAGATGGTGAAGGAGTACGTAGCAGACCGTGTCAGCGTCCTCAATGATCCCTCTGTGCCTTACAACTACTGGGTGTCCAAGCTGGACACGTGGTATGAACTGGCACTCTACGCCTTGGAGGTGCTGGCCTGCCCTGCCGCCAGCGTTCTGTCTGAGCGGGTATTTAGTGCTGCTGGTGGCATCATAACAGATAAGCGTATCCGCCTTTCCACCGAAAATGCTGATAGGTTGACACTTATAAAAATGAACAAGGCCTGGATTTCCCCTGACTTCTCCACTCCACTGGAGGAAAGCCCCGGGGGAACATAAACTCACTTTATATATGTTATTTACAATGATGGGAATACTCTGTATTCCCATTCACCCCTTCCACCCAAAAAACGGGTATATGGTTGACTCTTAATCTTCTCATCCTCCTCCTCCTCTTCCATATGCCCTGGGATATAATTTTTATATAGGGCCAGCTCACCAGCGGGCCCTGTGATATAATTTTTATTTAGGGCCAGCTCACCAGCGGGCCCTGTTTGACAATTTTTATATAGGTCAGCTCACCAGCGGGCCTTCTCATATAATGTTTTATTGGGTCAGCTCTCTAGCGGGCCCTCTCATATAATGTTTTATAGCGTCAGCTCACTAGCGGGCCTTCGCATATAATGTTTAGGATGGTCAGCTCCGCAGCAGACCCTCACCCATAATGTTTTAGATGGTCGGCTCAGCGCACGTTTCCCTCTTAATCATGGCCCCAGTTCAGAAAAATCGAGGAAATTTTTGGGAGAATTTGCCTTTGCGCACGTTTCCCTCTTAATCATGGCCTCAGTTCAGAAAAATCTAGGAAATTTTTGGGAGAATTTGCCTCTGCGCACGTTTCCCTCTTAATCATGGCCTCACTTCAGAAAAACCGATTAAATTTTTTGCAGAATTTGCAGATGATATACAAGTAAATATACAGCAAATACTGTTTGGTAACAATTTTTCGCCTAAAGTCGTTTTTATTTTCCTTTTTGTGTGTTTTACGGTCAGTCTGTAAAAATGGCGTACTACGGGCGAAAGATCGTTCCCAGCAGCGATGTTGGAGTCCAAGATGCATCCAGACATCCTCCCTATGCTGTCCCTGAACCATTTCTGTGGTGTTTCCATCCTTTTCTGCCCTTTTCCTATGGACCAGGCACCCTCCCCTCATCAGAGCAGGGGGTGCCTGGTGTAATGCTCGAGTCCTCCCATTGACTTCAATGGGGCTCGGGTGCTCGGCCGAGCACTCGAGCCTCCGGGGGCGCTCGGTCAGAGCACCCGAACACCCGAGCATTGGGGTGCTCGCTTATCACTATTGACAACGCCTCTCATATTTGGTGGTTATGCCCTATCATAGATACTTATTAGTCTCAGGTTGTACAACATTATCAATGCGGATCTTCAAGTCACCATTCCGGTAGACTCACTCCTATGCCTCTTCTTACATCACCATCACCTCTTACCCCCTCCTTGTTCCAAAAAGAAATGCATCCCATTACTTCTTAATGGGGCTAAATCCCTCATCCCTAAATATTGTAAAACAAAGAAATGTCCTCCCATATCGAAGTGGCTTGCCAAAATGAATCTTCCCTCAATGGTGAGATGTCATGCTATCTCTTCTAACCTCCATCTTCATTTTATTAAAATATGGTCTTTATGGAATCAAAATAATCCCTTCCCAACACTTAACCGTAACTCTGTCCCTAGGTCCTTGGCATAGGCTTTCTATAACCCTATGTAAGACTAAAATGAGTACTCTATTATTATAATTATTGTTAAGTTGAATTATTTTACATATGTTACTATCCTGCTTGTATATGTACCATTGTCAATAAAATATTTTAAAACTCAGAATTAAAAAATAAAAAAATATTACAACAGATATAAAGATATATCCAAAATAACTGGACCTAAATAAAACATGCCTAGACCATATAATAAAGCTACTATATGTAAGAAATCAAATAGGCTAAATAAATACAAAAAACTAACTAAATATATATATATATATGTATATGTAACTCATTGATAAAATATAAATAATTAACATGGATGGGTGAATAATTACCCACAAAAAGTTGTTGACGTTTTTTCACCTTGCTCATTGTATTGAAATCAATTGGAAAATTGAATTTACACACAACACAAATGGCAAAATGTTATTTTTTTTCTGACAGGCATAGTATAAAAGGGGTCTGGGAGCAGAGTTTGTTGACTCATATTGGGGGACAGTAAAATAAATAAATAAATAAGGATTGCACTGTGCTTGCCCCAAGAGAAAAGAAATCCCACACCCAGGACCTCAGGGAGATGGGGGCAGGTGGCGAAGAGTACCATCTTTCTTCTTCTCCACCACATTCCCCTTCACTGGCTGGGGCAGTATCACGGTGCCCATGATATGCTGGCGACATTCTGTCGGTCTCTGTCTACTGCTGACGCTCATTGGCTGTAGTGACTTTGTCCCGCCCAGTATTTGTCCTTAAATACTGGGCCTTGTCACTTCTCCGGTGCCCTTTCGTGGTGTTTCCGTTACCAGCGCTTGTTCCAGTTCTCGTGTGATCTCTGTGTACCGACCCGAACTGCCTGACTACTCTGCTGTATCTGTTCCTACCTGTGTACCGATCTGGACTGCCCGACTACTCTGCTGTATCCGTTCCTTCTGATCCGGTCCGGCTGACGTTCCTGCTCTGTCTACCGACTTGGATTGGCTGACGTTCCTGCCTGTGTACCAGCTTGGTAGGGCTACTCCTCCTGTATATCGCTGCTGCCTGTGGACCCATTCTGGTCCTCAGTTTGGGGTCCTCCTCCAGGCTTCTGTCTCCAGACAGTTCCATTGTGCCTCAATGCCACTCCTGCAGTCTAGTCTCGGTTCAGTCATTGTCATGATGGCGACATTCCGGTGTCTATCCCATCAGTGCACCACGGTACCCTTGACCCTTCTTCTTGCCTATAGCTGAGGTTAGTGTTACTTTGGGCGCCTCAGGCTGTGCTTACATCAGGCAGTCGTTATTGGTCTTAGCATTCGTTAACCCCTTCGGAGAAGGTGCCACTATTTCACCAGTTATTCTACTGTGTAGTCTCCGCTGGGTGTCCTCCCGGGCATACTGTCTCAGTCCTCCATTACTGCTAAGGCAGTCCTAAAGTTGATCCTGGGCCTCTGTTGTCTACTGGGCGTTTCTCGCTATTTAAGCACTCCCTGCAGAGCGGGAGTCTTAAGGGCCTCGCACTATTAGGGCCTGTCAGCATTCCTGGCCTAATAGTAACCCATTCCTTGCTGCCTCGGTTTGAGTTTCACACAAACGTTGCCTGACCTGTGTCAGTATATTGTAAATTCTGTATTGTACATATACTGGACCCGTGTGGGTATATATCTTGCTATAACCTGTCCTGTGTCATTACTGTATTGTGTAAACATTTACTGCTGGACCTGTGAGGGTTATCATTTTCTGGGCCTGTTCAATAAAACTGTGTTTTATCTCACCTACTGTGTCTGAGTGTCAATAAAACTGTAACAGGCAGATGATGTTCTTGCTGCTGTTGCTGCTTCTGCCTCTGCATCAGCACTACAACTGGACCCCATTCTCACTGTGGCCACAGCGGTCTGTGGCACACTAGCCTGCTCCTTATCATCTTGCTGCCCTTGCAACTCAGCAGCAGAAAGAATTACAGCAGCAGCAAGTGCTGCAATGTCATCTTTGCTGCTAGTGGTGGTGGTGGTGGTGGTGATGCCCATCCCCATTTGTATCTCAGTTTCCCATTCCTTCTCAGTTTGGGCTAAAAAGGTGATTAATGTCTTTTCCACCCCAACTGCTCCACTATCACCCTCATCATAATCACCACCACCAGTCCCAACTTGCTACTGCTGCTCTATTAGAGTCTCAATAGTTTGAGGTGATGATAAAAGTGCCAGAGGGTCCCCTACTGTCACACTTGCCATCTCTTGGGCTGAAGAAGGCAGAATGGCAGTACTAGCACTAGCAGGAACTGGCAGATGATTTTTCTCATGGTGGTATTACTGATGCTAGTTTCCAGTTTTGATGTACTCAGTATTATGTTCCAGTGGCACAGTGCTTGAGAAAGGGCAATCACAGGTCAGGGAGATGTTGTGGGCTTCCTTGACTGCTAGACTGGCTGCTCCGTATCACTTCCCCTTCCACCTCAGCATTAGCAGGATGATCTACTTTGCTCAGACTTTTCCTATCAGATGCTTCACTAACAGTAACATCATCAGTTTCAGACTCTTCCCCACTATCACACCCTCCAAGACACCCAAAACTCAGAGTCTCTAGCTGCTGTATTGTAGTAGTAGTCAGACTGCTTGAGGATGGCAAGTGTGACATAGGGTACCCTGTTGTCACACTTGCCATCATCTCCTCCTCCCCTCCTCCTAAGTATGTCAAGGCACACTGTGGCATCACTAGCAGCAGGCACGGGTAGCTGACCTGTCCTGTTCACACTGCTACTTCCTGTGCCTGGTCTACTATTTTCCCCAAGATTCCAAGGGACGATTTATTGTGACTAGCCATAACTGGGTCTGGGGGAGTCAGGGTCCCCAGACACTTCATTGCTGGTAGTGGTCACTTCCGCCTCCTCCTGAGCCTCACTGGGCACATCATGGTCCTTCCATCGCCTCCTTTTTTTTGTCATTCAGGTGCTTATAGTGATGACAGCACACACAAAGAGCCCCTGCTGCCTTAATTTTTCAAAATATAGCAATGCACAGAGGCCTAGCACTCCCTCTCTCTCTCTCTCTCTAGCTTCTGGCATTGTGTTTTACTTTCTGGAAACATCAAATTTTGTCATGAAAATTCTAAGTACATGCAAGTAAAGGGATGAAAAGTTTGTAGCAACTGAAAAAAATAGTGCATTAGATGAAAACAGCAAAGGTTTACAGCCTTAAAGCAGATTTTCCAGCGAAAAAGTGTTTTTTTGTGGCTATTTTTATGGGAACACAATGGGACCTTTCACCCACCCACTACTAATTAATATAAAAAATCCAATTGACTGAATAGGTGCAATATAACTAACTCAATATACAATACTCACTTAGAAAATCCTAGATTTCCATCAAATGAGTTGCAAAATGGACAGGACTGTTATGGTTGGCAGGCAAAACCAGGCGTCAGATGGTATAGTTAATAGAACCTCTATTATGAGAATAATGGCAGTAATGCAATATATATATATACACACAGTGGGTGATAGAAACGGAGAGTACTGTATCAGGAGTAGCAGTCTCCCAATCTCTGCAGCACACTATCCGAGACTAGGCCTCAGCCCACTGGAGTTTTGTGGCAAGGTAACACCCAAGAGATACTGACTCAGCCTGCAGTCAGTCGCTAGGAGTCTGCTAGAGCCCCAGGTCAGTATTAGGAAGGATCTCTGAATAGAGGAACCAACAAACTGAGAGAAAAGACAGAGCCTACTAGTAAGCACCAGATAGGATAGTCAGACGAGCCAAAGTCATATACTGAGCGAGTAGTCAGCCAGAGCCACAGGTTTGCACCAGATAGGATATCCACTGAAGCGATGGAATGCTGGATGCGCAGTGGATAGAGCCTCAGGTCAACACTAGAGTGGGTAGTCAGACAAGCCTAGGTCATACACAGAGCAGGTAGTCAGCCAGAACCACAGGTTTGCACCAGAAAGGATATCTGATCCAAATCAGAACGCACAAGGAGAATAGTCAGACAGAGCCACAGGTCATCACCAGACAAGCCGGATCATACACAGGAATCAGGAATACTAGAAAATGAACTGCTCAGAACAACCTAAGGGTGACTGAGTCAGGACACAATCTGCCCTTTAAACCCCTCCACAGGAAGTAGGTAGGAGGAGCAGCTTAGAGGGAGGAAGTAGATAAGAGGAGACTACAGAAAACAAACATACATAAAACAGAGGCCTGCGGTATGCTTGTAGCCTTGCTCCTGCAGATGACGCATCTGGCATTGATGCGTCTAACCGCTTGTGGAAATGACACCGGAGTGTCATAGTGAACATTGCCACAAGCGGCGGTGCTACAAGGTACTGTGACAGTACTCTTCCTTCAAAGACTCCTCCTCCGAGGGACCGGATGAGGTTAGTCAGGGAAACGTGCATGGAATCTGTACACTAGGAGAGGAGCGTGAACATTAGCAGCAGGAATCCAGGAGCGCTCCGCCGGACCATATCCCTTCCAATGGATAAAATACTGTAAGTGCCCTCTAACCATACGGGAGTCCAGAAGGTTGCAGACCAAGAGCTTTAACAGGGAAACAAGAAAGACATTGTGTATACGCATATTGGCAGGCAGTTCCAACGCATAAGCCACTGGGTTGATCTTGCGCAACACCTTGAAGGGACCAACAAATCGAGGAGCCAGTTTATTGCATGGGACCTGGAGGTGCAAATTACAGGACGACAACCACACTCTATCTCCAACCTGGAAGGTTGGTGCTGGCAGACGTCTATGGTCAGCCTGCCTTTTTTTCTCGCTGCACTGAACCACATAGGGTATGCTATACCGGAACCCATGAGGAACGGAGTGCCTGCAAATGCTCATCCAGAGCTGGAATAGCTTGTGCATGAAAGTTTTCAGGAAGAACAGAGGGTTAGAACCCATAGTTAACCACGAAAGGAGAACTCTGAATGGAAGACTTCACCGCACAATTTCTGGCAAACTCCACCCAGGGCAACAGGGTAGCCAAACTGTCGTGGTGGTCAGAGACATAGCAGTGGAGAAATTGCTCCAAGGCTTGGTTCGACCTTTCTGTCGCACTGTTGGATTACGGATGGTATGCGGATGGAATGCAGCGCTACAAGGTGCTACAAGGTGCAGTGACAAGCACATACAGTCAAGACATTGTCAAGGCATGAAATAATTATTTTAATTAAAATAATAAATGTGTCCTTCAAACTTTGTATTAATCGAAGAATCCTCTGGAATTACAGCCTTGCAGACCTTTGGCATTTTACTTGTCAATTTGTTGAGGTAATGTGAAGAGATTTCACTCCCTGCTTCTTGAAGCACCTCCCATAATTTGGACTGGCTTGATGGGCACTTCTTAAAGGGATAGTAATACTTTTTTGTATCTTTATTTTATTTTGTAGGCATTAAAAAAACATGAAGAACGATATAAGTCTTATATATCAAACCTTTATGGTTTGAGAGATATTCACAAGCAAAGTTTCCCGTCCCGCCCCTTTTACCTAGTGTAAGCCATTTCTTCTCAGATGTGGAATCCAGTCCATAGACAAGACAGATAACAGAAGTGGACAGCCTTCTTCCTATTTGAACAATGAAAGCCCTGCCCACCTTGACAAGTTTTTCAAGTTTTTCCATAATCTTAATTCAAGATTATCCCTCTCTGCAGTCTACCTTGGCACCTCCCTTCTGATCTGGCTGAACAGTGTTACATCAGTAAAAGGGGCAGGAGGGGGATACTGTGTCATTGAATTACTCTTGAACTACAACTCTGACAGAATTGAAATAACACTCTCCAAAGTCCAAATACTATGATTATTAATTGAGCTGCTTTTATGATGAAACATTACTATCCCTTTAAGTACCATATGGTAAAGCTGCTCCCACAATATAAACAAGGACATTTCTAAGAGACCCCAAACTTTGAATGGTAGCATATATGTGTATGTATGTATGACACCTCAAAGGGTGGTCTGTATCCAAACAGTGCTAGATGTACAGATGCAATGGACCAACAAAAGGATACTCCCCTGATATGGCTAATACAAACACAACACTAAGCAGTAGGGATGGGTGAAAGTTGTTGCCATGTTCCCATGATAAATTTTGCGAAAACCACATTGTTATTTGCTTTTTCACGGGAAAATCTGCTTTAAAACTAGCAGTTAAAATTTTCGTATCTTTCGCCCATTGGCCAAAATCTTTCACCATTTTTTCAATGGCTAGAAAGTTTTTGCCCATTGATTTACATTGTTTTTGCACTTCCACTATAAAAACGTGACATTTTCTCTGAAGGCAGACACAATAGAAGCAGCTACAGAGTGAGATAGACGTGCTGTGCTGTTCTGCTGTGATATTTTACAAGAATTGAGGCAGGAGAGGCTCATAGTGACTCCTATCACTATGAGCAGCCAAAAGAGGAACTGGAAGGACCCTTATTATGTGTCCACTGTGTCTAAGGAGGAGGAGGAAGTGACTAGCAGTACTGAACCAATGCTGTCCAGTCCCCCTAAATCACCCCAAGGGATCTTGTGGAATTTAATGTGAAGGAAGAGAGAAAAGGGAATGGGAAGGGAGTGAGAAAATGGCAGTACTAGTGAGAGCAAGAAAAGTCAGCTGCCTGTGCCTGCTGCAAGACGTGCTACCCCTGCTGCCAATGCCACCATTGCTATTCCAGCAGCCACTAGTGTTGCACCTGTTGACAGACATGCTGCCTCTGCTGCCAGTGCCACCACTGCTGTACCTGAAGTCACTAGTGCTGTATCTGCTGCCAGTGCTGAACCTGCTGTTACCAATCCTCTGCCTGCTGCTAGTGTTTCTTGCAGTACTCGGGGGGAGGGGAAAATTATGCCAAGTGTGAAGCAAGGGACCCCAAATTACTCTTGTCATTCCCAAGCAGTCCTGCCAGTGCTAGTACTACTGCTACTAAGGTCCAGCAGCTTGTTACCGTTAAGAGTGAAGGAGGGAGTAATCAACAATATCCTCATATTACTAGTGACTGTGAAACTGAGGAGGAAGACTATGAGGCTGAACTTGATGTGGTTGGTGTTAGTAGTAGTAGCAGTAATGCTGAAGCAGCCGGAGTGGTAGGGGAAACATTTAAGAGCATGCAGACTAGCGGTCAAGGGAGCCCACATCATTCCTCTGGCTCTGTAAGTCCCCTTCCCTTCAATAGAGTGTCCAAGTTGAACATGATCCTTAAGAGGCCAGAACTGGTGTTGGGGGAGAACAGGCTCAGAACTAATACCATCAACACCAGCAGGGGCACAGATCAGCTGCCTGTGCCTGCTGCTACTGCTGCTAGTGCTAGTCTGCCTTCTTCTGGTCAAAAGGAAATTGCAAGTGTGACATTAGGGGACCCTCTGTCACATTGCTCGCCACCTCCTCCAAGCAGCAGTGAGATGTCTGGAATACAGCAGAAGCAACAACAGCATGTAGGGACTAGTGGTGGTGATGATGATGCTGGAGAATATGGGGTGGAAGAGACATTGATGGCCTTTTTATCAGAAACCGTGAAGGGATGGGATACAGCAATGAGGATGGTCATCACCACCACCACTAGCAATGACATTTTGGAATTTGCAACTGCTCTAATTCCTTCTGTTGCTGAGATGCAAGGGCAGCAGGATTCTGAGGAGCAGGCTAGTGTGCCACAGACCACCATGGACACAATGGGAATGGGGTCAACAAGTGATGCGGGACTAGGACAGGTTCCACTTGCCAGCAGTAGCAATACTCCTGATCCTAGTTGCAGTGCTGAATCTGAGGCAGTAGCAGCAACATTATCTGCTGCCACAGACAATGAAGGGGAATGTGGAGGACAAGAAGAAAGAGGCCATTCTTCTCCATCTGTTCCCTTCCCCTGGAAGTCATCATGGGTGTGGGACTATTTTTCTGTTGGGGCAGGCACCGTGCAGTCATCAGCAATGTCACTGTGCACAATTTGTGACAAGTCATTGAAAAGAGGAAATGAGGGAACACACCTTGGCACAAACTCCCTGATATCACACATGAAACACAGACACCATGACATTTACATCAAATATGTTAAAGACATACACCCACCAGAGAAGTCAAGCTCCGCTTTTGTTGTCCCTGACTGTCCAGAAAGGCAACAAGAGGTGAGACGGAGATCAAAGAGAAGGAAAAATAGAACAACCCAGGCAGAGACTGGAAGTTCCATGATGAGTGAAACAACTAGCTCACCATCACCTTCTAGGGTAACTACATCTTTTGCCAATCCACCTCGTTCATTACCTCCCTGGCCAAATGATAGCCACTCTGTTGATGTTAGGATGTGGCAGTTCTTCTCTACCAATTGCACACTGTGTGGTGCACTGACCACACAATCAGAGCATCAGGTGGCATCTGAGTAGATCCCATCCTGCAGAATATGCTAAGATGGTGGCAGGGAGGGTTGATCATTACTATTAAACTGTCAGCAAGTTGTCATGTGTCCTTAACAGGTCTGGAAAAGGGGTATAGTGACAGCGGCAGTACTTGGTTTTGGGTGTCATGGTGTTTGGATACAGTTGTGCCACAAACACTGTGCTTATTGTAGTTGCTGATTAGAGCCACAGTTCCTGCTCTCAAGGGAAAAATCTAGTGCCTAACCTTAAGAGTGCATCTATGTAATTGGTGTTAGTAATAAAGTGTTATACTCTAAATAATGAATATTAAAATTACCAGGCTACATCGCAGGCTTAGTTCAATCCTCTAGGAACCATGATATCAAGTCTGAAAATCCAATAAGATTCCCTCATAGTAAGTTTTTTAAGGGGATCTTGACCACCATTAATATTTTCTATAGGCAAAACTTGTAGGCCACTTGGGTCCTGGTTATGGTATCTTAAAAAAATGCCTTGAAACGCTGTCTAGCAGATGTCCTCTACGAATATTATATCGATGTTGTGTAATTCTAGCTTTTAAGCTTTGTGTAGTTCTACCAACGTATTGTAAATTACAAGGACAAATAAATTACAAACTTAGTTTCCCAATTTAAATAGATATTAATCTCAAAACGAAGTAGTACCTACTGGCAGACTAGAAGTGAGACATCTCTTTGCTTTATACTTAAAAACTCCATTATTCATTTTCTGGTTATAATTATTTTCAAACTTAGACTTCAAATTTATTTTTCTCAATTTTGGAAAATTTCCTGTATTATAAACCCTCAGATTACTTGGGGCCAATATGTTCTTTAAAGTCTTAGAACGTACAAATGTTACTTTGGGTCTATTGTTATTATTTAGTGTAGGTTAGATCTTGCAAAATGTTTGGAGTTTTCACAGAATACAGGGGGTTATGTAGAGATTTATATATAATTTTCTAATAGCCCTGTTATAGACAACACATTTAAGTTATCCCTACATGGTTCACATCTATAAGAGTTTTTTTTTACTACTATTATATAGATCTTGGTACACATTATACTCACATCTGTACCAAGATACAGTAATATATATTTTCTATTACATCTTTTATCCTGTCTAGTGATATCCAGGTTTGGTTACCCCAGGTTCAGATTAAACAGTAACTTCAGGGGTGTGGGGCCCCTTTTAGATATATTAAGGTCACACACTCACTTTAATTTTTTAATTAGTCTGCTAGCACACAAATCTTTTGATAACCCGTGCAGCATCCAGTATCCTTAACATCAACTACATTTACAATCAGCGTCCTCTGTTTATATTAAAGCTATACATGTATTATACTTATATCAATAGGAGTTTCAGTATGTTTTATGACAATGTTTACTGATCTATTTATTGTGAATGATATTAAGATTCTCTTATCTCAAATTTGATTGGCTGACTGTCCCTCATATAGAATCCATGCCACTTTGGCACCATATTCGCTAAACTTGGAGTTCCTGAGGCAGGGGTACAATTGCCCCAAAATGTGTCAAAGTAAACCAAGTTAATCAATTTGATTCATTTGAACTGACTCTATATTGGTGATTCTGGGATCTGAAAGAGACCAACACAGAGTACCAACCAAGCAGAACAAGCCACTGCATCAACTGCCTGACACAAGAGGACATGTCTCCATTGCATCGTACAGCACATTGGACGTGTTATCTAATAGGGGAATTTGCAATACAGAAGGACAGCAAGCACACTGGTGATACCGCATTAAAGACCACCCAATATGCTATCCACAAATAAGAGGTATAGTAAGCAGATTTGAATGATCGGGTGGTGCTTGATCACCTCAGATGAACTGTCCTCTTGCTTTGTGATAGTTGTCTGGTTTTGACTGCTTCTCTGGACGCACATTCCCATACAATCAGTGGGTTCTTGATGCTCTGGAGGGTGTTTTTGCTTTAAATATTTTAATATGGGCTACACCATAGATGTGATACAGTGTTATACATAATGTATGTGTAGCGCTTTTCTACATTGAAGGCATGCTCTAGCTATATTTTCTATTACATCTTTTATCCTGTCTAGTGATATCCAGGTTTGGTTACCCCAGGTTCAGATTATACAGTAACTTCAGGGGTGTGGGGCCCCTTTTAGATATATTAAGGTCACACACTCACTTTAATTTTTTAATTAGTCTGCTAGCACACAGATCTTTTGATAACCCGTGCAGCATCCAGTATCCTTAACATCAACTACATTTACAATCAGCGTCCTCCGTTTATATTAAAGCTATACATGTATTATACTTATATCAATAGGAGTTTCAGTATGTTTTATGACAATGTTTACTGATCTATTTATTGTGAATGATATTAAGATTCTCTTATCTCAAATTTGATTGGCTGACTGTCCCTCAAATAGAATCCATGCCACTTTGGCACCATATTCGCTAAACTTGGAGTTCCTGAGGCAGGGGTACAATTGCCCCAAAACATGTCAAAGTAAACCAAGTTAATCAATTTGATTCATTTGAACTGACTCTATATTGGTGATTCTGGGATCTGAAAGAGACCAACACAGAGTACCAACCAAGCAGAACAAGCCACTGCATCAACTGCCTGACACAAGAGGACATGTCTCCATTGCATCGTACAGCACATTGGACGTGTTATCTAATAGGGGAATTTGCAATACAGAAGGACAGCAAGCACACTGGTGATACCGCATTAAAGACCACCCAATGTGCTATCCACAAATAAGAGGTATAGTAAGCAGATTTGAATGATCGGGTGGTGCTTGATCACCTCAGATGAACTGTCCCCTTGCTTTGTGATAGTTGTCTGGTTTTGACTGCTTCTCTGGACGCACATTCCCATACAATCAGTGGGTTCTTGATGCTCTGGAGGGTGTTTTTGCTTTAAATATTTTAATATGGGCTACACCATAGATGTGATACAGTGTTATACATAATGTATGTGTAGCGCTTTTCTACATTGAAGGTATGCTCTAGCTACTAAGTGTCTCTATTGAGTTTTTTATATTTGGCTACAATTTTACTGTATTTTTTGTCAGGTAGCTCAACTTAAGGATTTTTATTACATGCTTTTAATTTACTAATAAATTATATTTTTGTATGTACAATTCTAGAGCCTTTGGGTCTATATATGAGCATTTATTTATATATTTTCTAGTATACATTACTACACTTAGCTCTTTGTTGTGCTGTCTCCCTTCCCTCTTCTGTTTTACATGTACCTGCTCAAGTTGACTCCAGGCTATTGATGGCAGCACAAAGATCCTTACAATACCTACAACTGAGAACCTATAACTGTTTGATTCATCATCCCTCAGCCTAATCTATATAATTTACCACCATCTCCATCACCTTCATCTGTCAATTGTGGACAAAAGTACTGTTTTTTTTCATTCATCTCATATCCATATTTGTAAAGGAATATCAGTAATGTAACTGAACTGTCTTTTAGAACTTTCTGCACACTGATTTAATTTATGAATGATGTCTTATCATCAGATGACAAATTATATATGTAATTGTACTTTAAAGGGATAGTATACTTAAACTATAAAAAAATATATGTTGTAGGGTTTATCCCCTTGAGAAAAACAAGGGTACTCCCACGGCTGAGAGATATTTTATTAAAAAATTATAACAGTTCAAACTTGAGTTTTTTAGGTGCAATATTACAGTGGCCTGAAAATTTACAGTGGCGCTGTTGCTACACCATCCTATGGACTGCTCTGGTCTGTAGACCATAAATTTCCATAGGATGGTGTAGCAACAGCACCACTGTAAATTTACAGGCCGCTGTGATAATGCACCTAAAAAATTCAAGTTTGAGCTGTTATAATTTGTTAATAAAATATCTCACAACCGTGGGAGTACCCTTATTTTACTCAGGGGGATAAACCCTACAACATATATTTTTTTTACATTTTAAGTATTACTATCCCTTTAATCAGTGAATATTTCACTTTAGGTTACTGTTCAAACTACTGTCATTTTCATACAGTATTTTAGTACTGAGTCTGGTCATGTGTGTATTCAAAATATTACTTTTGATTGTCTAAATCACATTAGGAATTTGGCAGAGATTTGAGTCTATATTGTGGGTATTTTGAATTACCAACATTTCTATCACAATCACCTGCCCCCACTTGGTGAGCACTTCTGTCATTTTATAGACTGTGATACTCTCCTTTCTCCTGTCCCAGAAACAGGATTGTTACACTTTACGGCTTTTTGATTGAGTGGCCTGTAACTGCAGTGCACCTCCACTTAATGTATTATATTTATTAAAATTACAAATTTGAAAAACAAAAGCACAAATAAAATGACTAGGCTTAAATGAACACCCTTGAGAGGTCAGCAGCACTTTGCAGACAATACCTTGGAGACCATAAATCTACAGTAATTTTTTTCCCATGTACTGTTAATTTTTTTAAGGAAGACATATGCATCCATCTTATAACGTTACAATTGAGGATAACTAGAAAAAAAAGGCATCAATATAGTTATGTAGTTCTCATTTCTCTGCTATGTCACTCTTGTCTGTTGCAACTGAGCTTAAAAAGTAGAAAATATTTCTTACTTCACATTTTATTTGGGTTTTTCAAAAACGCAATTATGTATTTAACAACTCTGTCCCCCTCTTTGTCTTTTCAGCATAAATTCCAGTTGCCACTAGAGCCACAGTGCAATTCCTTTTTAATCATTTCTTCATTTTGTTTTCAATGATCCCAAGTATAGCATACTCCAATCCAAGATAAAAAGAACCTCAACCTGATTTAGCTTCCTCTCATCAGCATTGTCACTTAGCTGAGAACCACTTTATTATAATGAAGATGTCAAAACAGCTCAGGACTTTAGCTGTCAAAATGCTTTAGCCCTCTATAACAAGCTGATATTCAAATGCAAACCATGTCTTACTTGTTTTGACAAAAAGAGTAAACATGTTTTGGGAATGAAACCTGCTCTTTTAAGTTTTGATAAAAAATAATTTTAATTTTCAAATATGTCAGGTAGGTTTATAAAGATATGAAATCCGGTGTAGTAGAACATTTTCCAGGCAATGTGTAATTGCATTTCTTCTTTCAAAGACATTGGGACTTTAGTTATATTTGGTTAAAGAACAATGGGCACAAAGATACTGGTTATTTTTATCTATGCATAGGTACCCTTTATTATCTGGTGTGTGGATATGTCATTTCTTGGGAGTAGCATCTCTTGCCATTTACACTCCTGGAAATAGCATTTTACTGTCAGCAAATCTGTGTTTCAAATGGTGAAATCCAATTTTCTGAATCATGAGCAATACTGGAATAGGGGGGACATTAAATAAAATGAACAAATTATGTGATAAACATGAGCATTGTATTCTTCACTGTAATTTGTTTTATTTTGTCAATACCAACTTCATTCCATTATATGTTTTTATTAACCCTGTGAGTGCCAGATAATTGCTTTGCAGTTCATTGTGGAACTCTATAGCTTGAAAGGGGTTAAGCATAAACTGAGTAATATGCATTTAAATAGTCTGCATTCCAAGCCATCATTTGTAAAACTGCTGTTTTTAATTAGCACACACACATGCAAACACATCTATAGCTATGTCACTTGACAAGGCCTGAGCCAGGTGAGTGATATTTAAGCAGATTATCTTCTTTATCAACCTTTTCTGCATAGTAATGCAGGCTGTGTAACAACTCTGTACATGGCCTGTCTGAGCAAGCAGAGCAGGCCTTGAAAGAAGATATTCTCTAGCTTTGCAGAAGATGTTGGTGAAAAAGATCTCCTCAAACCACCTCCCACACAAGGTGAAATGTGCTTGTTTCCATTGCTATCTTCCTGTTATTAAAATTGTGCCCATCCCTACTAGAAGTAAGGATGGGTAAAAAATGTTTTCCACGTACAATCCTGTACCTAGAAACCCTCTAAAATGTAATTAAATCGAAAACATTTGCCATTGGAACTTTGCTGGTTCCCTTGGGGGTGTTAAATTGGTATGTATGGTTCTGGCTACACTATTGGATCTGGCTATAGTTTATAATATGTGATTCTCTGACTACCACCATAGTAAATAAAGGATGAGGGGTTAGTATGTGTGGTTGTATGGCAACCATGGGAAATAAATGGTTAACATGTATGCACATCAGTATGTTTTCTCTCCCAGATACTGGGAGACGTCTGGTTGGCTCTACTGCTACCATGGGAAAAGGCTGCAAGGTAAGTATGAATGGTTCTATGGATACCATGATATAAGAGTGAGGGAGTTAGTATATGTGATTTTATGGCTACCAATGCAGTAGACCTAGCTGGGGTGAGTATGCATGGTTCTTTACCTACTGTGGGTCAATACTGTGGTCAGTAATTATGGTTCTAGTGAACTGAAACAAGGTTGGGGGTTGTGGCATTGAAAAAAAAAGGAAAATAGCATTTCATAGAAATTACCTCTATGTCTACCAATTAAGTAGGACAAGGCTGAGGAACAGTATGGGTGGTTATAGTGCAGTGGAGCAAGACTGTAGGTCACTATGGAAAACAAACTTTTCTATGGGGAAAAAAGCTCAATTTATCTCAATTTTCTGTTTTTGGGAAAGTGCTTTCACTCATCCCAACTCAGACATGATGTCTGCAAACAGAGAGGAGGTGTGGCTACTAATTTTAATAAAGTAGAATGTTCACTTATCACAATACTGTACATGAAACTAACTTAAGAATTCTTTACAGTAGAGGCATTTACATTTAGAAATTATTTTTTTACTAAAATCACCCCATCTACCAAACAATACAGTGCCCCATAGCCATAACCAATGCATTTAACAGCTACTTTGTTGGAAATGACACCTCCCTGATTACACAAAACAAAGGTAACTCAGTTCAGCCATCTACCAAACAGTCATTGGCACCTGTTGCCCGGTCCAATTATAAAATTAATTCAATTTTCTGCCAGTAAATGAAAGTGAAATATATGATCACCTCCTCAACCCAAAAATGAAATCCCAATCTAGCCCTGACCACCTACCAGCAATGTTATTAAAGCTCAGTGCCATGGTCATGGCCAAACCGATTGCATCTTTAATTAATGCCTCTTTGGCAACAGGCTATATGCCCAAAGCCTGGAAGGTAGCTAGAGTTTTGCCTAGCCACAAAAGTGGGGATAAAAATGTAGTATCAAACTACAGACCAATATTTCTACTCCCCACTTTATCTAAAATCCTAGAGAAATGAGTACACGTGCAACTAAATAAATATTACCGACAGACCAGTTTTTTCACCCCTCTTTAATCAGGCTTTCGACCAAATCACTCAACATTCACGGCCCTCCTAAAAGTAACCAACCATATCCAGAGGGCATAGAAAATGATGACCTCACAGGAGCCATTTTCCTAGATTTTTCCCAGAAATTTGACACAGTAGACCATAATATTCTTATAAACAAACTCCAAAGATCAGGATTGGGTAATAAGTCTCTAAACTGGTTCCAATCCTATTTATCAGACAGAATGCAGTATGTGTCAGTTGCCAGCAATGACTCCCTTCTGCTCAAAGTAACAAGTGGAGTTCCTCAAGGCTCCATTCTTGACCCTCTTCTATTTTCTCTTTTTATAAATGATCTGCCCAAGGTTTGCAAATCATCTTCAGTACACATGTATGCAGATGACACCATAATCTATGCTAAAAACTCAAACATATCACACTTTGAAGCCATATTACAACATGATTTCTGAGAGGTTGAAATATGGATAGCAAGGAACAAATTGTTCTTAAACACAAGTACCCTGGTTAGAAAACATATTGTGCAACAGATGTTGCTGCCAGTCATAGACTATGGTGATGTGGTATATGCTCCAGAAATCCATCTTAGTAAACTTGACACCCTGTATAATTCAACATGCCGCTTTAGCCTCCAATGTAATTACACTACTCATTGCTGTGATATGCTAAAAGAACTAAATTGGTTAACACTCAAATCTAGATGTGCACTTCACCTTTCTTGCTTAGTACACAACCGCTTATCTGGAAAACTATCAGACTTCCTGAGCAGTATGCTCACTCCTGCTCTCCATACTAACAATAACCTCGGCTCCACTGCTAACAACTCTTTGCGTATACCACAATACAAGAAAGAAGCAGAAGATCTGCCTTCTCCTTCAGAGCTCCAAAGGCCTGGAACAATCTGCCTAAAATAATCAAATCTGTTCCCAGTCTAAAATTCTTAAAAGTAAAGGCTTCTTTATATATAAAAACATATTGTATAATTTTAATATTCCATATGTATGTATACTCATATGTGTATGTACTGTATATATAATAACATTTAATATATAATGTTTCTCAATTTGTGTAAATATGTAACCCTTTACTGAAAACCATCCAGGACATACTTGAAAACGAGAGAAATCTCAATGTATTCTTCCTGGTAAAACATTTTCTAAATTAAAAAAAATTAAAATCTTTGCCATTTTCGCCAATTTGCAAAAATTATTTGCTATTTTTTCAATGGCTAGAAAGTTTTCACCGCTTTATTAAAGTGTTGTTCAATATAAAAATGTGCAGTTTTCCAAGAAGTGAAACACAATACAAGCAGCAACAGAGTGAGGTGCTAGCTGTTGTGCTGTGAAATGAATAGCTAAACTGAGGGAGGAGAGTCTCATAGTGATTGCTATCCCTATGAGCAAGTTTATTAACAATAAAAGGAGGACCTGGAAAAACCGTTATGCGTACAGTGACTTTGGATGCCCTGGTTTCCCAGATCCAATGCTGGCCAGTCCCCCTACATCACCTCTAGGGATCTTGGGGAAAATTATATCACAGGAGGAAGAAGAGAGTAGTAGTGTGAGCAGTACAGGTCAGTTGCCTTTGCCTGCTGTCAGTGTTACACCTGCTGCCAACAGTTCTAAACCTACTGCCAGGGTATCTTGTAATTCTCATAAAGGGGGACGAGGAGGAGATAATTCCAAGTTTGACAGCAGTGGACCCTAAGTCACACTTGCCATCCCCAAGCAGTCTTACCACTAGTACTACAACTAATAAGGTGCAGTAGCATCTACAGAGTGTTAAAAGTGAAGGAGGGGGTGATCATCCTATTGCTAGTGACTGTGAGGAGGAAGACTCAGGGACTGAAATCAATGTAGTTAGTGTTAGTAGTAGTAACAGTGATGGTGAAGCAGTTGGTGGGACTAGCATTAAGGGGGTAGTAAAGGAAGTAATGCAGAGCATCCACACTAGTGGTCAAGGAAGCCCACACCATTCCCATTACCCTAGGAGTTCCCTTCCCTCATTGCATTGTCCAGGTGAAATATGATCCTGAAGATGGCAGAAATGTTGACTAGCAGCAATAATACCACAACCACCAGGGACACAGAACAGCCGCCTTTGCCTGCTGCTACTGCAGCCAGTCTGCCTTCTTCAAATCAACAAGAAATGACAAGTGTGACATTAGGGTCTCTCTGTCACATTTCTAATCACCTCCTCCAACCGTTGAGATATCTGTAATAGAGCAGAAGAAGAATGGATGGGCTGGTTGTGGTGGCGATGATGATGATGATGATGGTGGTGGAGAAGCTGGGCTGGAAGATACATTAATGGCCTTTTTAGCCCAAGCTGAAAAGGAATGGGAGAAAGGGATGGGAATGGGCATCACCACCACCATCAGCGGTGAGCTTTTGGAATTTGCGGGGATGGCAACTGTTTTAATTCCAGCTGCTTCTGAGTTGCAAGGGCATCAGGATGCGGAGGAGCAAAATAGTTTGCCACAGACCACTGTGGACACAGCTGGAATGGGATCAACAAGTGATGCTGGACTAGGACAGGTTCTACTTGCAAGCAGCAATGCTCCTGGTACTAGCTGCAGTGATGATTCTGAGGCAGTTGCAGCAACAGCAGCAGCAACATCATCCTTTGCCCCAGCCAGTGAAGGGGAATGTGGTGGAGAAGAAGAAAGAGGCCATTCTTCTCCACCTTCCCCTTCCTGCTGAAGTCCTGGGTGTGGGACTATTTTTTTTGGGGGGGGCAGGCATAGTGCAATCATCAGCGGCAGCACTGTGCACAATTTGTGACAAGTTACTGAAAAGGGGAAAGGAGGGAACACACCTTGGTCCAACCGCCCTGATGAAACACATACACCATGACATTTATGTGAAACATGTTAAAGCCAAATGCTTACCACAGTATTTGGGCACCACTGTTGCTGTACCCTCTGACTCTCCCCAAAAATCAAGAAGAGGCAAGCCCAGAAATCAAAGAGGAGGAAGAATAGAGCAACCCAGAGGCTGATGAGCGAAACACCTGGCTTACCATCATCATCTTGCTCTAATGTAACAACATCTTCTGCCAATCCACCTAGTTCATCATTACCTCCCCCACCAAGTAATAACCATTCTATTTATGTCAGGATGTTGCAGTTCGTATTCATCCATTGCACACTGTGTGGTGGAGGATAATCGCAACTAGGGAATAAAGTAGCATCTTATCACGGTGCCCGTGATTGCTGCAGTTCCTTGTCTGTCACCAGTAGGGGGCTGCTATTGGCTGTCTGCAGATAGCCCGCCTCTCATTGCCTATTTAAACCTGGATTGGGCACCCTTTGGGTGCCCTTTCGTGTTGTTTCTGACCTTCTTGCTATCACTATGCCAGTGATAGCTGGGCCTCTGTTCCAGTGTTCCTGAGTTCCTGATCTCATGTGTTCCTGAGTTTCCTGATCTCTACTGTTCCAGTGTTTCCTGCCTGCTGAGTTGTTCCAGTCCTGGTTCCGGCCTAGTCTCTGGTGTTGCAGTTCCTGAGGTTCTTCTTCTCTGCTGTTTCCTGACCTGACTGATCTTTGCTGGTTCCTGTCATCTCATCGCCTGTCTCCTGTATCCTGGCGACCTCCTGCCCGGTCGCATCGGCGACATTGTTAGTTACTCCAGTGTGCGGTCACTGGTTTGCTCCAAAGCCTATTGGCTGTACAATCCTGTGTTGGTCACAGCGTGCGGACGCTGGTTTGCTCCTAAGCCTTGCGGTTATACAAACTCGCTTGTTACACCAGTGTGCGGTCACTGGTTTGCTCCGGGGCCTATCGGCTGTACCATCCTGTGTTGGTCCCAGCGTGCGGACGCTGGTTTGCTCCAAAGCCTTGCGGCTATACAGACTCGCTTGTTACACCAGTGTGCGGTCACTGGTTTGCTCCAAAGCCTATCGGCTATACAATCCTGTGTTGGTCCCAGCGTGCGGACGCTGGTTTGCTCCAAAGTCTTACGGTGCAAAAGGGACTGACAGCGCAGGCGCACGGACGTCACTGTGAAGAGACGTCCGTGCTTCCTGCTCCTTTCACCATCGGCAAAAAAACGATATCTGAAGAATCGGGTAATATTGCTGGCGACTAGCGCTACTAAGCAGCTAGTCGCCAGGTGTGCAATAAGTTAACATTAAGTTATTGCGGGGTGAAAGTTCCCCTTTAAATATGGATATAGAAAATAATTTTAAAAAAGGTAGCAATACTGAGAATATTTTAAAAGAAAAGTTTTGATTAGGGGTGCGACCTAAGTAAAGAAGTGTTCAAGCTAAGAATGATTTTTTAGAGTTGGGTACATAATCTTCTAAAAAACAGAGAGATGAATCACAAGCAGGCAAGAAGAAAACGTAAATTAAGAAAGGAAGGGGTTGCAGGGGAGGAAGAGGATATCAAGGAACAGCCAAAAGCACAAAATTTTAAGAATGAAGTATAAAAATAATTCAAGATCAGGTGGTATTTCCATCCTCTCTAATACAGATATCCCTCTGGATGAGGCTAGGGTTATTGAAAGAGCTTTATCCTTTGCCCCCTCAAAGAGGATGAATAGATTTGAAACATATATATATAGTTCTTAAAATTTACTAGGGCTTTGACGGTGAATAGGTACTTTCTTAAAAAAAAAATCAGGACCTCTAACAAATAATAGTTGGACATCTATAAGAGAGATATATAATGTGAGACATCTAGAAATGTTGGAAAATGAGAGTGAGATAAGGATGTTAGAACATAATTATGTACACAGTGGTAAGAAGAATTGAGTTTATTAAAGTGTTTGATACACTGGTTAATAAAGATTTAGAGAAATTAGGGGAACAAATTAAAAATCAGTACAGATGTACTTAAGAAAATATCAGACAATGCAATATGGGATCACCCTACGCGTTTAACAACTAAACTTTGCTTCCTCAGGGGCATAAATAATATATATAGTATATATATTATTTATGCCCCTGAGGATGCAACGTTTAGTTGTAAAAAGCGTAGGGTGATCCCATATTGCATTGTTTGACTTTTTCTTTTTAATTACATCTCTAAAGATTTTTAATTTGTTTGTTTAAAGATTTCTACGACTTTACCATAGTAGACTCCTGAGTTATTACACAGCTTGCCCATATAGTATCCATTAAAGGCCGTGTATATGGTGAGTCCTAGATAGAGGACACTTGTTTCCATATTGGGCTAATTGGGACATAGGAGGAGGCTGGATACTGTTATCACCAGGAGGAACGGAGGACGCTGGTGCTGAGAGAAACAGTCACTGGGGGTTATCCAGTTGATGTGATTGAACCCTGAGGCTGGACTGCCTCAGAAAAAGGTGAGTGGAATATCCACACCTTAATATCTGGTGATTTCCACTGTGGAGGAGGTGAATATTGATAGGACCATTTATGGTGAAGGTGTTGAAATAAGAAGCAAGAACAATATAATCTACACTTAAAATGTGTGCACTTTTTTCTTTTATGTTTTTTAATAAAAACACCACTTTTAGATCTCATTGCTTTGCTCCCTTCTTTCGCAGTAACATCTAATACCATCTGAGTATCAGGTAGCAGAAATGGACAAATTCACACATGACAGGGAAAGCCACAGCACAGGAAAGCCACAGCACATGTACTATTAACAGCAGCACAGAGAATGAGAAGGAGGGATTTGAAAGGTTCCTACCATCTAGGGACCACTACTATGACCAATGATTATTGTATGTCAGTAATCTGAGATTAATACAAGCTTACATTAGACAAAAAATATAATGCTAATAATTGCTGTAGGAATCATAACGATTTATATACATGTAGATCAATCACAAAGCACCAGTCCACCACCACCTTACATATATACCTCATTTAATGCTGTAACCATATATTTGTATTTAATTATCTCTTTGATATGCTGGGGAAATAACTATCTAAAGTGGATTTCAATTGGAATTATTTAATGATACATTTGATAAACTCTCCAAGCTTTGGAAAGCATTTAGTATCTTTGGAATGCATACAATCCAGAATGGCAACAAAGGGGATCTTGATTCATAGGCAATCATCCGAGATGTGTTTGATGAGCATTCCAGTTTTTTTAGAGTGCATCCAATTTCCATATGCTGGAGAGCAAAACATTTGTTTGATATTATCGGAAGTGCCAAGGTGTGATGGATGTTTGGACAGTATAAAAAGGATTAAGCTCATTATTAATATAATACCCTGATGAAGTTACAGTGTAACAAAATGCATAGAGAGAATATATTGTTATATTTTTTAGTTATCCATATTCCATTCTAAACAATTTACTAATAAATAAGAAATTATATAAGAATATAAGAATAAGAAGGTATTACTTTGAAAGTGTTTAGATAAATATCACTTGGATCTAACTACCATTGAAGACTACCGGTATTCCAGAAGGAGTAATTGTAAGGCCTCTATAAGTTAGTACACCAAGAGGCTAGTGAAGCCTCTCCAGCTAATGAGTACCCACCTAGAGGGGGTTGCACTGTTTCGTGGAGTCATATATACAGAGATTGCAGTTAGATGTACGTTTGCCCTGTTTCTATTTGCTGACTAGCAGCTGATGATGACACAGGTGTTTTGCACTCCATCAAACCTCCAGGCTCTGGCTGGGTTTCTCTAGTCTCTAGTCTTCCTCTTGGATTTCCACAGATGTTCTTTGTGCCCTTGGGGAGGGACAGGGGGTACAGCTACAGTGGCTGTTGATTTCATTTTTGGAGGTTTGATTTTCACATTCTTAACATATACATTGTGGTGTTTGTGTTTCCTTGTGCTTTATGAGGGTGGTTGTGCAAAGGTGTGTACCTTCCTTTCTCCTTTTCACAAAGTTGTTACAAGTAGTATACAGTGCAGTTACTTGATGACTGCACTGTGCCTACCCCAAGAAAAAAATATTCCCACACCCATGATTTCATTGAAGGGATAGATATAGAAAAATGGCCTACTTCATCTTGTTCACAATCCGCTTCACTGGCTGGGGCAGGTGATGCTACTACTGTCTCAGAATCATTATTGGTGGCAAGAGGAACCTGTCCTAGTTCCAAATCACTGATTTATTAACTAAGTCCCATGGTGGCCATGGTGGTCTGTGGCACGCTAACCTGTTCATCGTCATTCCAACGCTGAGACAGATGAACATCGGACTTTGGTGACTCAGCAGCAGGAATTATAGCAATAGCTCTTTCTTCCATTCTTTCACATCAGCTGCTCCCTCATCACCCTCACTATATCACCACCACCAGTTTCTTGCTGCTGTATGGGAGTGGGATTGGTTGGTGATGATAATTGTGATAGATAGTGTCACACTTTCCATCTCTTGAGATGAAGAAAGAAACCTAGCAGCAGTAGCAGCAGGCAAAGGCAGCTGACGTGTGATGCTGCTCACACTGCTAGCCAGTTCTGCCTTCTTCAACATAATGCAGGAGAATGGGGATCACAGGGTCAGGGGTATGTAAGCTTCCTTGACCACTAGTATGGCTGCTGACTTCTCCTTCTGTCTCAACAACAGCATCAGTATTTATCCCAGCAGCTGATCTTCTCAACCCCCTACCAATATCTGTCTTCTGTGTGGTAGTGGGACTGCTTGGGGATGAGAAGTGTAAGTTATGGTCCCCTGCTGTCAGTCTTGCCATCTCATTATCTGATGAAGGCACGCTGGTAACAGTAGAAAGAGGCACAGAGGGCTGATTTGTGCTGCTCACACTGCTAGCTAGTTCTGTCTTCTTTTACATTTCTCCCTCAGAGAGGAGGAGCTGCTAAGAATTTGAACAACTTTCCTATTATGATAAATTTTACAAAAAAGAATTAGATTTTTTGGAGGTGACTGTTAATAAAGTCAAAACTGAATTACAAACAAAACTGATAGGAACACTATTTCATAGCAACAATCTCAACATCCAAGGCATATGGTGAAGGCCAAAATCCCAATTATTGTGGGATACATGTATAACCTGCAGAAGATGGGAGAAATGTTCTTGGGATAGATTACCCCAGGGCAGCATCAAAAAGACTATTGAAAAAAATGAAATAATGGAAAAAGCACATATGGGATGAAGAAAACTGATAATGATGAGAATAAGTATTTCCATTTCCATACATTTTTTTAGATTTGTAATTTAAGTGAGGATTAGGTAATAATAATATCAATCAAATACAAAACAAGAAAATGCACATTTCAAATTCTATTTAACAGTGCAGGATATTTCATATGTACTGGCTAGAAAGCTGGTCTAATTGATACATTGTACAAAATGTGTGTACTTAGCATAGCATAATATGTCATAATTAGCCCATTGTTCTTTACATTTATTTACATGTCCTTTTTATCTAAACCTTATTCTTTCTACACTTCCTACACTGTTTATTCTCATGTTAGCAAACACATATTTACGATTAGAGAAAATCTGTACACATTCATAGCTATTGTTTTATGTAAACATAATATTTTCTTTCTGCTGGAATCTTCTACTTTTATTCATGACACTTGTCTGTCACTGTTTTATGTAGACATGTGTAATGTTCCTATTGAAGCCTCCCTTACTCTCCTTCAGACAGACTCCCAATTTGAGACAACTGATGGTGAGGAGTGCCCTGAATAAAAATACAAATAATGGCACATCTCCCTGCCTACAAAAGAGATGTGAAACTTGTGCACACATTTACACCACAGATGAGATGCCAATTCCAAACACACAGTTACACCATAAGATCAATGGTACCTTCACCTGCAAATCATCCAATGTAATATACCTTATCATGTGTGCAAAATGCCCAACAGCTCTGTATGTGGGAGAAACTGGACAAGCACTACATAAGAGGTTTAATTCCCACAGATCCAGTGTTAATAACAAAAAGACAGAGACACCAGTGGGAGAACATTTTTGTCAAAATTGGCACAGTGTCAGGGACATTAAGTTAACTGCATTGATGGGACGGTTCCGCACTCAGAGGGACAGAAAGGTATGGGAGGTAAAATTAATGTTAAAATTTAATGCAATTTGTAATGGTTTAAATAGGGACAGAGAGTTTTTGTCACATTATCACTTAGTTGGTTGACCTTTCCAACAGACCCAAGAGCATCATAAATACCTCTAAAGCCTCAGAGGAAGAGTGCAATTTACCAATGACTGATCAAAGTATCTGGATCTGGATTGAGTTTTCTTATCTGATTTCCATGCTAAACAATGCAATGTGTACTTGTATTTAAGAAAGATGTTTTCATATTTATCTGTATAACATGCCCGAGGAAGAGACCTAAGGACTTGAATGCTTGCATTCTAAATCTGCTTAGTTAGCCAATAAAAGGTATCAAAAACTATATTTGCCTCTAGTATTTGTCTTCTTTGAATATTATCATTTTCTTTGAGATTTGAATTCAGACTATGAATCAATATACAACAGTTACGAAGAGAAAATGATTATGGTAAACCTCATTCCTCTGTCCTTGTTTACAGATATCCTGCAGTACTAAGTACTACAAGTGTTGCCATGTATACATAACTAGTGTAAAAGCCCGTGTGCACGGGCCAAGATCCGGGCGATATTAACCCTTTGAGTGCCAGAGGGGTACGCAACGCATTGCTTTGCAATGCGTTGCGTGCCCCTCTGGCACTCAAAGGGTTAAGAGTCTGGTCCTGCTCTGTGTCCTGCAGCTGACACAGTCATGCTCTGTAGAGACTGGCCGAAAGCACAGAATGCTCCCAGCACAGAACTCCCAGCATTCCTACACCTCCCCCAACATTCTGTGCATTCGGACAGTCTCTACTGTGCATGACAACTTCTGTCAACCATCCTAGCGAATTATTATATAGTATGTAAAAAATATTAATGTGTTATTTAATGTTAACACATTTGTTTTACCAGTTGATCAGTGACCTGTGCCCTGGAAGACTGAGTTTGGATACCTGCTGCAAAAATACAATAAGTATATTGTGTGTGGTGTAGTGTGGTAAGGAAGAGGTTAAAAACAAATCTTTGGGTTTGGTTTTCCCTCTCTTTACTGTGAGAGAAGCAAATAATTGAAGTCTGGTGTGGTGGGAGTGACTAATTGCTGTGTTTGTAATTGGTGGATCCCTGGATTAAATAGCAGATACATAGTGAATACTTGAACGTGTGAATCTTGCATCCGTGTGTAAGTGCAGAAGGGTGGTAAGTGCTGGAATTTAAAACAGGGGGAATTCAAGTGCAGAAGGGTGGTAAGTGCTGGAATTTAAAACAGGGGGAATTCAAGTGCAGAAGGGTGGTAAGTGCTGGAATTTAAAACAGGGGGAATTCAAGTGCAGAAGGGTGGTAAGTGCTGGAATTTAAAACAGGGGGAATTCAAGTGCAGAAGGGTGGTAAGTGCTGGAATTTAAAACAGGGGGAATTCAAAGACAGGGGACTGCTATTACAAGGGACTGGTTCCATGTGAAGAGTTAGAAGGAATCTGGTTAAGTACATAAGTGTGTTTGGTGTTTTATTGGTATTTTTTTAAGGTTTAAAAAAAAAAAAAAAATTTGTGTGGGTATTGCAAGAGTTAAAAAAAAGCTGTTTATTGGATTTTTCTCTGACCTGTGTGATTAGGGCTGATTGCTAAGGGATTTCACCTGGCTGTTAGTTACTATAAATACAGTCCATTAGCTCTGTGAGACTGCTGTTGAAAGTGACTGGTTCCAGGTGAAGAGTTAGAAGGAATCTGGTGACTATCATTTCAAAGGATTTATTGCATTTAAGGTTGGTTACTTCCATATAGTGAGCATTAGAGGATAATATAAAGCTATTTTAATTGTAAAACCAAGCATGAGTGATAGCAGGTTAGCCAATCTCACGCAGTGCACATCTTGTCACATGTTTGAACACTTGGAGCAATCGTTCCAGGGGTCATACCACTGTGCCAAGTGTGAGCTTATTTTCTCTTTAGAGTCTAAGATATTGGATTTGGAGAGAAATATTGCAACATTGCGAGACATTGGTAACCTGGAAAGGAGTTTAGAACTCACAGAGCAGGTAGTATGTGGGGTTAGTGGTGAAGAGGGTGGAGTTGTAGATGAGGAGCGACAGGTAGGCAGCTGGGTAACAGTAAGGAGGGGAGGTAGTGGGCAGAGGAAGAGGAAGGCCAGTTCTGAGTTGACTCAGTCCAACAGATTTGCAAGATTGTGTGAAGATGTTGATGAGAATTGCTCAGAATTGGCAACACTGGAGAGGGCTGATTCCTCTAGCAGCCAGGGGAACAGTCCTCCTTCCAGGCTAGATGGGATGCAGAGCAGGCAGAAACCAAGGCAGGTGGTGGTAATAGGGGACTCTATTATTAGGAGGGTAGATAGGGTAATCTGCCGCCAGGAACGTGAATGCCGAACAGTATGCTGTCTCCCGGGTGCTCGGGTTCGGCATGTTGCGGACCGGGCTGACAGATTATTGGGAGGGGCTGGAAGTGATCCAGCTGTCTTGGTACATATTGGAACCAATGACAAAATAGGAGGAAGATGGAGGTCCCTAAAGAATGATTTCAGGGATTTAGGGTGCAAGCTTAAGGCAAGGACCTCTAAGGTAGTATTTTCTGAAATACTACCTGTGCCATGCGCCAGTGCAGGTAGGCAGAGGGAGCTCAGGGAGCTTAATGCATGGCTCAAGCAATGGTGTAGGAAGGAGGGTTTGGGGTTTTTAGAACACTGGGCAGACTTTGCTCTTGGGTACAATCTATATGGAAGAGATGGATTGCACCTAAATGGTAGAGGAGCCTCTGTGTTAGGGGAGAGAATGCTAGGAAGCTTGGAGGAGCTTTTAAACTAGGAAAGGGGGGGGTGGGTATAGATAGCAAAAATGGGGTAGATAGAGCAGATAGGAACTGGGTCCAAGTAAATGACCAGGGGGGTGGAGAAAGGGTGGGGAGAAATTTAGTCAGTAGGGAGGAACTCCTAGTAAATGAAGGTGAAGATAAAAGGCATGTAGGGATTAATATATGTAAAGACTTCAAAATCAATTGTATGCTAGCAAATGCAAGAAGTATGGTAGATAAAATAGGAGAACTAGAATTGCTGGCAGTTAATGAGCAATTGGACATAATTGGAATAACAGAAACATGGTGGAACGATGCACATGACTGGACTGTAAATATAGAGGGCTATTCCCTGTTTAGAAGAGACAGAATTAATAGAAAAGGTGGAGGTGTGTGTTTATATTTGAAAACAGAGCTAAATCCAGTTTTGCGAGGTGATATTAGTGAGGAAACTGGCCAAACTGTGGAGTCCATGTGGGTAGAAATCGAGACTAAATGTGGTGTGAAAGGTAAAAAAAAGTTGTTGGTGGGCATATGCTACAAACCACAAAATATCGATGACAATGATGAGGCCCAACTGCTATTGCAAATGAGGAAAGCTGCCCAGTTTGGGCATACTATAATTATGGGAGATTTTAATTATCCAGATATCAACTGGAAAAATGAGACCTGTCAGAGTGCTAAGGGTAGCAGGTTTTTGAACACACTTCATGAAAGCTACATGTCACAAATGGTGGGAGCACCGACAAGAAATAACAATGTATTGGACCTAGTGATCACTAATAACACAGAAATGGTATCCAATATTAAGGTAAGAGAACATTTGGGAAACAGTGATCACAACATGGTTACATTTGAGATCTGTCTGGCAAAGCAAAAATGTATAGGTTCAACCAAAACTCTTAATTTTAAAAAAGCAAACTTCAAATTGTTAAGGGCCTCAATACAACACATAGACTGGGATATGTTATTTAAAGGCAAAAATACTGAGGAAAAATGGTCAGAATTCAAATTTAGGTTGCAGAAATGTACCCAACTGTATATACCAATGGGGAACAAGTGCAAAAGAAGTAAGTCACAGCCAATGTGGTTAACTGCACATGTAAAGAAGGAAATGGCAAGGAAAAAAAAAGCATTCAAATTATTTAAGTCAGAAGGAACTGAACAATCTTTCTTAAAATACAGGGAGAGCAACAAAGATTGCAAAAAGGCAATTAGGGTAGCAAAAATAGATAATGAAACTCGAATTGCAAGGGAAAGCAAGACTAATCCAAAAAAGTTTTTTAAATATATAAATAGCAAAAAACTTAAGAGGGAGTGCATTGGACCATTCAAAAATGAGATGGGTGAGTTGGTTAGTGAGGATAAGGAAAAGGCTGATGTTTTAAACACTTTCTTTGCATCAGTATATACAAGGGAGCAAGGAATGGTAGAAGAGCCTCCGCAAGTATCAAATAAAACAATACAATTAATAGATATTGGGTTAACTCAAGGAGATGTCATGGGAAGACTGAACAAAATTAAGACCGACAAAGCACCGGGTCCTGATGGTATACATCCAAGGGTTCTTCAGGAACTCAGTGCAGTGTTAGCAAAACCCCTATATTTACTCTTTAAAGATTCTATTACCACAGGCTCAGTGCCACAGGATTGGCGAAGAGCTAACATAGTGCCTCTATTTAAGAAGGGAACTAAAACAGAACCTGGGAATTATAGACCAGTGAGTTTGACCTCTGTAGTGGGAAAACTATTAGAAGGCATAATAAGGGACTATATTCAGGATTACAACACAAAAAATAAGATCATTAGCACGAATCAACATGGTTTTATGAAGAATAGGTCATGCCAAACTAATCTTTTCAGCTTCTATGAGGAGGTAAGCAGCAACCTTGACAATGGCAAGGCAGTAGATGTAGTATATCTAGACTTTGCAAAGGCATTTGATACAGTACCACACAGAAGGCTGGTGTATAAAATAAGGAAATTGGGGCTAGGAGATAACCTTTGCAATTGGATACAAAACTGGTTGAAGGATAGGGAACAGTGTGTGGTTGTAAATGGACAATTCTCCAGTATAGTTAAAGTGGAGAGTGGAGTACCTCAGGGTTCAGTATTGGGTCCGCTGCTTTTTAACATGTTTATAAATGACCTGGAAATAGATATAGAAAGCAAAATATCAATATTTGCAGATGATACTAAATTATGCAAAGTCATTAATTCAGAACAGGATATTTTCTCTCTACAGAGGGACTTACATACAATGTCAGATTGGGCAAACATGTGGAATATGAAGTTTAATGTGGGGAAGTGTAAAGTCATGCATTTGGGAGGAAACAATCCCAAGGCTACTTATAAACTTAATGGAATAATTTTAGGTGACTCGTTGCTAGAAAAAGACCTGGGTATCCTTGTCAACTACAAACTTGGAAACAGTGACCAGTGTCAAACAGCAGTAGCAAAGGCAAACAAAGTCCTGTCTTGCATAAAAAGAGGTATTGAAGCAAGAGTGGATAACATTATTTTGCCATTATACAAATCATTGGTAAGACCTCACCTTGAGTATGCAGTGCAATTTTGGGCACCGGTTCTGAAAAAGGATATACTAGAACTAGAGAGGGTACAGCGGAGAGCAACAAAATTAATTAAGGGAATGGAGGACTTGACATATGAGGAACGACTAAACAAACTTGGTTTATTTACTCTAGAGAAAAGACGACTAAGAGGAGACCTTATCACATTGTACAAGTATATGAGAGGTCAATACAAGGATCTCTGCGGTGAGCTATTTATTCCAAGGCCTGCTCAGGTGACCAGGGGACACCTCTTGAGATTAGAGGAAAGGAGGTTTAAACTTCAGCAGAGGAAGGGTTTTTTTACGGTAAGGTCTGTCAAATTGTGGAATTCATTGCCCAGGGAGGTAGTTATGGCAGATACAATGGACACATTTAAGAGAAGATTAGATACATTTCTTTCAAAAGGGAACATACAGAGTTATACTGTTTATCAGTAGGCAGATCAGGAAGGTCTGATAAAGACTGATTTAATTGGTAGCAGGAAAGCTGTAAAATTCTTAGTTACTGAGGTATGAAGCGAAGGTTGAACTTGATGGACTTGTGTCTTTTTTCAACCTAATTTACTATGTTACTATGTTACTATGTTACTATACTATATTGATTGGTATAAAAATATTGCTATAGGTGAGGGGGTAGTTTAGCTGACTATGATGAAGACACTGAAGCAGGAAATCCTAGTTCATTTTTTGTCAAATCCCTGTTAGGGATGAGTGAAAACTCCTGTTTTGTTCCAGCTGGAAATTTTGCAAAAAAAGCACGGTGCTCCACTTTAATGGTGGGAAATTTAACCCAGAGAGAGACCCATGTATTAGCCCTTCCCTTCCCTCTCTTCCTTGTTCATTTTAGAAAGAAGTCTCCCAGAAGGAAGAGCACCCTTGCTGATTTCAGCAGAAAAACAGAGACACTGATTACCACAGGTATCCCACCCTCACATCTCTAATGCATTTGAAAAATGAAGCTAAAGGTTCACCTTGTAGTCCAGGGATTGAGTGGCTCCAGAGCCTCCAGTGCTTCCTCCTATATGACTTTGTCTCCGTTCACTCTTTTCCGCTGTCAGAGAATTGCGAGGAGTGAGGGTGAGAAGGGTAGCAAAAAAGAGTGAATGGAGACAAAGGCATATAGGAGGAAGCACTGGTGCCGCTCATTTCCTGGACTGCATGGTTTAGGAACTTGGCTTCATTTTTCTATTGCACTATGATGAGAGGGTGCGAGGCCTGTGGCAAGCAGTGTCTTCTTTTTTCTGCTAAGTACAGATGATAGGAGTTGTAGTTCAACAGCAGCTACCCAGCTACCCAACATGGCTTATAAACAGTAAATCATTTTCATATTAATTTCTTCCAAACTATTACCACTTTAAAACTTAAACCACATAGTGTCAATATAGGAGTTAGTGCATTTGTACATTATCCTAAATGCCTCTTTGGAGATGCCTATTGGGACATTTAATATTCATTCAGGGTATTGAACATATATATATATATACATCAAAAATGTTCACCCTCTACCATATTGTCACTCCCCTTTCCCTGGGTCTTCTGAGGAGTTGATATAAATGCCCTGTCACTTTACGTATTCTTCTTACCACCTCCTGTATGTGTGACTGTAGTTAGCACTTTACCATTCTGAGAAGCACAATCCCCTTCTTCTGGAGAAAAGACTTTTTAATAATTTGACATTAAAATATGGTTTAACCACAGAAGGGAATACCAGCTTGTTAACTATTTCATATAGCATAAATCATCTTTTCATCCATTTGACACCCATTCATCTTCATTTTAATTTTTATCATTCTTGTATTCACTGAGGACAGAAAATACTGCAACACAGTGATTTTCTGACTGTGTGAGAAAGAGGGACATAAGATGAATCTTACCTCTACACAGGCGCATGTATACACAACCAGTGAAGGGTTAATAATTTCAAGTTTGCTGAGTCTGTCACTGGAGGTTATGAGAGAAGAATATAAAGTCTTTGCTGACCCAGTGTTATTTGGACCATTGCAGGTACTATTTAATGCAACCTTCGTGAGAAAGTTGCTCTTTTGATTGGTGCTACATTCTGATGTAGCCCTGTTGATTCAGGTGACATTTTTAATGCACCTTTCTGATGGTCGCCCAAAAGATGGCAACATTTCAATAGTGAACCCAGAAATAGTATCAGCACTTCTTTATCCGATATTGGACAGCTGCTCTCTCAATAGACAAAATCTCCCAAAGTGGCTTGAAAATCCCAGAACCCAGAAAAAAGAGAGCGAAAGCACCAAATGTTTCTATATCGGATTATTTGCATTAAGCCTTTGTAGAAATAATTTTTTTTTTTTTATGTGATTTTCACTCCCAAATACTCCAAAACCCATCAATCCCAACTAAACTTATATCTATTCTGAAGTTCCCTACGCTCCCTTTGTGACAAAAAAACCCTCAATATCTGAGTCTTAGTCAAATTTATCCTATAATTAGAATATTTTCTGTATATATCTATTAACTTTAGCACTGCCGGAATGGAGAACTCCGGGTCTGTCAGAGAGAGGAGCACATTGTCTGAATAAAGAGTAATCTTGCATTCATATTCCCCTAAAAACACTCCTGATATATCTCCTGCCTGCCTAATCATAGCTGCCAACGGTTCCATAAACAATATATATAATAAAGGTGCCAATGGGCAACCCTGCCTTGTCCCATTTTTTATTAAGAACCGTTTTGATTCCATCATATATCCTACCACCTTAGCACTAGGGTTAGAATACAAGATCATGATATGTTCCCTAAACCTTACCACCAACCCATACGTCTGCAAAACCTTATCTAAGAAATTCCAATCCACCCTAGCAAAAACCTTTTCTGCGTCTAAAGCCCAAAACACAGATTTTATTTGATTGCTATTGAGTGGATTAAATTCATGACCTTACGAACATTGTACGATGCACTTCTGCCCCTAACAAACTCGGTCTGATCTCTATGCACCAATCTAGGGATCACCACTTTTTACCGGTCTGCCAATATTCTAGAAAAAATCTTTACATCCACATTGATTAGTGAAATTGGTCTATAATTCTGCACTCTAGTTGGATCTTTTCCTACTTTTGGAATTGGAAATATTGATGCCGGTAGAAATTCATCCGGCAATTGTCCACCCTCTGAAACCTGGGAAAATACTCTAAATAACAGAGGTGAAATTATTATTTGAAGTTTTTATAGAATATAGCAGAGTATCCATCTGGACCAGGAGCTTTATCTGATTTTAAATTAATAATTCCTTCATTAACCTCCTGTATTATTACTGGACGATTTAAGTTTTGTAATGTTTCCGCATCTATTCTAGGCAAATTAATATTCTTCAAAAAAGATTCCATATTCTGATTACAATCTAATGGTTTACCAAGATTATATAACCATCTATAATATTCCGAAAAAGCTCTTGCAATATCCTTTGGGGAAGTATATGTTTTATCCCCCACCTTTATCTTTTTTATTAATTTCTCTTTTCGTTTATCCTTAAGTTTATTAGGCAAAAATTTACCGACTCTATTATTATTATGATACCATTTTTGTAGTAATATAAGAATTCCCTTGTTGTCCTTTCATAGAGTTTCTGTCTAATTAACCCTCGTACATTCTCTATTTGCATTAACAAATCTCCTTTCTGTTGATCCTTATTCGATCTTTCCAATATTGCCAGTTTAACATATAATTCCGACAACTCCTCACCCGTTTTCTTTTTGAGAATTGTACCAGTCTTAATTAGAAAACCTCTTAGTATGCATTTAAGAGCACTCAACAATACTACGCCTGATACCTCCCCATTATCATTTAACTCTAAGAACTTCTCCGCCTCTAACCTCAATGAATCACAGACTGTCTCTGATTTCAAAAAGGATTCATTCAAGCGCCATCTTGATCTAGTTTTATATACAGAATTATTAACAGTCTCCAAATATATCGGTGCATGGTCTGACCATGCTATCAGTCCTATACCTGCCCTACTGATCACATTTAGAGATTGAGCTTTCATCAAAAAGTAATCTATCCGTGCATAAACCTGATGGACATTAGAATAAAAAGTGTAATCCCTTTTGTCTGGATTGCACAATCTCCAACAATCATACAGCGTGTTTTTAAAAATAAATTTTTGAATTCCTGAAACTCTACCTTTACATTGAAACTCAGTGCTCCTATCCATGTTAGAACTGCTGTCCATCTTAAAATCTATCGTACTATTAAAATCTCCTCCCATAATCAAGATACCTGTTAGTACCTTATCTATCCTCCACATAAGGTTCTCCAAAAACTTAACTGGCATCCTATTCAGAGCATAAATGTTAACCAAAGTGTGCATTATTTCATTAATCATTGCAATTAATATCAAATATCGACCATTCGGATCCTGCTCATCATAAACATGTTCAAATTTCACTTTACTAGAGACTATTATCGCCACTCCTCGCTTTTTCTTCTGACCTATCAAATTTGCACTATATACTATTTTCAAAGTTTAGTTGGAACAACCGACCAATGCGTCCCCTGTACAAATGCCAGATCTATATCCCATTCAATTAGTAGGTTATATAGACATCCCCTCTTTTGTGGAATATTCAGTCCCTGTGTATTCAGGGACATGAACTTAAGTGTCATCCCAATTTATCCCCAATCTTAAACTCCTTCACTACCCCTCTACCTTCTTCTGGAATATCCTTTACCCCCATCCTCCTTCTCATACATACCACATTCACTCTAAAAATCATTCTTCACACAGTTGAGATAAATTGTCATAATCTCAACCTGCTCCTGCTACCGCTGCAGGAATTTGAGAGGCATATAAGAGTAAAGAAGAACATAAACTGTCATTCTAACCCAACTGATACAGAGGAGAAAAAAAGAAAAAAAAAAGAAAACTATAAGCTTTATACCTCAGTTGTATGGGCACAATCTAAGTGACCTCACAACCACAGCCATCATTTCTTTCTCCCCCCTCCCCAGTCATCAACATAAGTCTACCCCTATTGACCCTTTAATATATTCCTGATGACTGTAATTGTAAGGTCCTAACCCAGACCCGACTATCTCCTCCCACATATCCCCTTCATGTGAGCAATCAACAGTTCAACTATCGCAAATTCTCATTATATCTCCCACCAATCCCTTTCTCCAACAGTGTACAAAATATATATATATATATATATATATCTCTAACCAACACCAAAACAGGTACCCTGGTCTGTGGAATCCCAACTAGGTGTAAATTCAATATATCCTGTATATAAAAATGTAATACTATAATCCCAAAAATGTGACTTAATAAACTACCACACCCCAGTGGATACATATACTAATCCAATTATAATATAGTTCACTGCTAAAATAAAAATACTAATATATTCACAGTGTACAATACCCATTCAAATATTAATATACCCATATGTAAAATATAACACCCTAATAGGATCCACAGACCACTAATACCATAAAGGTACCTGTTAAAAACTAAGCATACACCATTTTACCACACCTTGAAATATCAGAATACTAATGGTGCTACAATACATCTTAGTGAGAATCAAAATACAAATTCCACCCACGTAAATATCTACTATAAACTCCTCCCCTCTTCCCCTCATCCTCTACAACTCTCCTCAAACTAACAGTCCCAGTGACCTCAATTTCTCCTGTAACTGTTTTGGGTCCTTAAACTGGATTGATTGACCCTCATAATATATAGTCAAGGAAATTGGAAAACCCCTTATGTAACGGATATTGTTGCTTCTCAATATTTTAGTTCCATCTTGAAAACTTCGCCTCGCTGGCCTAGTTGCAATGGAGAGATCTGAGAATATTTTAAGATCTTTATAGGGTTCCTCCAAATTTGGATTTCCTCTGGCTCCTTTCGATACCTGCTCCTTAACATAACCATTAGAAAAACACGCAATCATATCTCGTGGAGCGGATACTTTTAGGCCAGGGGGTTTCCTTATTCTATGGAACCTCTCAAAGGGTTGAGATCCCAATATCTGGGGAGAAACAAATGCTGTAAAAAAATCCTTTAGAAAGTTCTCTAGTTGATCATAGTAATACATAGTAACATAGTAATTTATGTTGAAAAAAGACTTGCGTAAGTATTTAAGGATCATGATGGTCATAGTACGTCACGTAGTCCTTAAGGGGTTAAGGAGTATTTTGAAGAAAAAAAGTAGACAAACATATGGTTTTCTCTTGATTTTTTCACATGAACACAATGGGACCCTTCACCCTCCCCTACTTGCCATGTGATGGGGAAATTCAGTCTTACCATTAATTTCAATGCAATGAGCCAGGCAGAAAAAAAGGAAAATCTGCACTTCTGGATGAATGCTCTGCTGGAAGTGACACTTTTTGCCTGTTTATCTATTGTAGCAAAAATATTAAATTATCCCTTTTTTAGCAAAAAGTTATGGATTGAGAATTAAAATGATGGTTTCAAAGCAGATGTTGCTCCACAGGGATATATCCAGCTGTCATTTGGAATGAGGGAAAGGTTTTTTTGGCCCACTTGAGGCTTAATTGGCAATGGCTCTAAAGGTTTTTTTCCCATTCCTCTGTTTTAACAGGAGTCATATGGCATGGGCTGTACATGATAGACACATGTCTTTTTACAGCACTCATCAACTGTGTTTCTATGTTGCTATGTTGGATTTTTATAATTATCCACTATTATTTTTTCCCTGATTGTAGCTGATATTCTACAAGAGTGTTTTGTTGTTGTATACATATAATAGTTGTGACTGTGATTTATACACATTATTTTTTTCTTGCTTGACTCACAGTAGCCAGAAAATTGTCCTACTAAATTTAAGGCTAGAAATAAATTTTGTTTAAATAATAGCCCACACAATGTTATGCTAAGAAACATCATTTGAAGGTGGGAAACTTAAAGCAAAATAAATGTATAATGTAAATATAAACAATATGACTCACCAGAGCAGCACCCATATTCACAAAATTACTAAAAATAAATAAATATATACGTTAATTAATAAAAATAATTCACATTCTCTACTAACAGGTTCTTATATTGTGCAGGATGCGTGGTTCATAGGTGTTCTGTTACACCCTGAATCCTGTTTTCTCCACCACATTACTGTGTGTAGTCATTGTGTCACAATGGATGCAATGTGTGAACACATATTGCAATATTTGTACCTGCACAGAATAGCTTTCTAGATAGGGTAATAGCATTGGTGGAGGAGTTTGTAATTCAGTGGGAAAACTTTGAATGGGTGTGGAAGTGAGGAGGAACCATTGGTGGTGTTGGCTACAAAGGCTGTTGGGAGGTATAGCTGCTGGCTGAAGAGTACATTTTCACAGTTAATTTGGTCTTCTTAGTGAAGGTTTCCTTATGTCCACATTTTTGATGAGAAGTCATACTAACAGGTTCAGTGGCATGGGAGTAGGAGTGTTTATTTATTTATTTATTTTGCATGCTTGTCAGCATGCTTATGCTGCATGTTTTTAAGTAATGTAGATGTTCCAAGGAGGGATCTATACTTTCCCCCCTTTACCATTCAAACACACAGGGTACATAAAGTATTTGCAGTTTCCTGCTCTGTTCCAGACCCCAGAGAGAAATATTCCTATACCCAGAACTTCAGTGTAAGAGGAGGAGATATTACTGAAAAATCTGCTGCAGACCCTGAGTCTGACCCAGCCCCTGATGGACATTGGGCTCTGTCTTACTCTTGGTCCTCCTCAGCCTCTGTGGCTGCTGTCACCAGTCCTGCCACCTCATCTTCTTGCCCACTCGCCTGTACTCCTTCTTCCTGCTCACTCATAGGATCTTCCACTATATCCTCCTGCTGCCCACTCACAAGAGGATCTCTCTGGACTACTCACACCTCCAATTGTAGTCTGTTTTCTTCATCATCACTTTCCTATTCTATTCTATCTCTGTGTCACCCAATGCTCACCTAGGGAAGAAAGCTTCAGAGTGCACGGAAAGAGTCTGATGAATCACCAACACCATTGTCACCAGCATGGTGTAGATGGCTGGGGATCCACTGCAGTACTGCTGATTATGATGGTGGCAGCAGCAGTGGAATAGCTGCTAACAATTGCTGCCTCTTCTTCCATCCAACCCTGATTTAAGCATGGTGAGGCATCATGAGGATGATGCCCTAATTCTTCTGCGTACCTTCAAAGTCTTACTGCTTGTTATTGAGCATGTCTCATTATAAACAAAAACATTATTATAAAGAAAAATAGTATCATAAAATGTATTATTATGCTAAAAATTATTAAAAAGTATTAAAGACAAAAAAAATTATAAATAAACACATTTAAAAAGTCACTCACACTTACTGTACTATACACGCCAAAGGCCCAAACCCCCCAGCACTAACTCATTCAGTCTGAATGTCCCTCACTGCCCAAAGACTAACTCACACAATTAGACTGACTTACTAATCTAACATTGACCCATATACACTGCACAAACAGCTCTCCTCTACTGCAACAACTCTGTTCCTCTCTCTCTACTAACAAAATCTACACTGAAATGCAGAAAATTGTTGGCTTTTATAGTATAGACCATTGGTAAAATTACAGGTGTTTTTTTTTTATTAGGTTGGAAATTCTCTCCTCCAAAAATCCATAGTACAGGGAGGTGGAAAATTCTGTTACAAGAAGTTATTACCCCCTGAAATACACAATAGGGTGGAAATTCACCAGCAAAGGTTTTGTGGGAATTTTCTGTGGGAAAGCAAAAAATCAGGAAAAAATGGGACTTTTCACTCATCCCTACAATTTACTAAAGTATTACAATCTTGTGAGGGACTTGCTCACTACAAGTAAGATGTTATTAAGTTTGTAGGTAATTGTGAAATTTTGATGATACTGCAACTAGTGTCTCTTTACACAAAAAAGAATATATCAAGGGAGACAGCAGGATTTACTGTTTCTGACATATACAAATAGGATATATGCAAATTCTTGGGCACTCAATGTAACTTATCAATAGTGTTCAGATAGGTACACATATATGTAGTCATCAAAGAAGCAAGAACTATATATTGGCCCCATATACAGAAAGAAATCCAAAGAAAATAAATCACATGAAATGCTGACAATGCCAATAAATAACCTTGCTATAGATAATAGTGTGGTTTAGTTAAATATTTGCAGTCAAAACCATGTTAAACTTTAATCTTGGTATTTCACATTAGGCTTATCCCTTCCTGCCTTAAATATGAAGTGAACAACTGAAGTATAATGAAATTGAAAAAACAGTGATACAATCTTTCCTCTGCTATGAGCAAAACTCTTGTAAGGGAAGTAAGGAAGGCATGTATTCCTTTCCTAATTACAACTAGCACCTGATTACAGGGAACTAACAACCAAGAAGGTTGGAGTCAAAACCTCCCAGAATACATCCAAAAATGTATATAACTTATTTGTATGTTCAAGCTAGTGTATCAATAATATTATGATAGTTGTTATATATAGACAGGAGAGCAGCAAGAACTATATCTTGGTTACACATACAGAAAGTAAACAAAAATTGCACTTTTTTACTTTCTGCACAGTGATTATATACCTCTGTCTCTCTCTTACATGCACAACCATGCACGCATCTACACACAAACTCACACACATATTCTAGTTATCAGGGTAACCTATTTTTGAGACATTTGTGTGAAGCGTATTTTCTCTTTTGAAGCAGATATGAATTGCTCAATAAGCCTAAAATGAATCATGATTAGAATCATCTCTGAGGTTGATTTGTGATTACAGAACATAAGACAAAAATGCCAGACATAACTAAAAGTTGATGAACATTCCAGCTTTATTATTTTGTAATTTGTATGCACATCTACAACACTGCAGAAGAAACAAAAAGGAGAACATCTGGGGGAGTGCCCCTTGTGCAATAGCACACAGATAAACAAACAAACAATAGAACTACCACTGAAATCACCTTCTGAAAACATAAGATGAAGACTTGCATATGCAAGTTTCGACTAATCAGGCTCTTGGGATTGGCTCACTGTCCCAGACACAGCACTTTCAGATGAAGGAACAAAGACAGTGCCAAAACGTGTTAAAGAGACGACACCTGCCACCTGTGACAGAGAGACCTCAAACACCGGAAGCACAGAGTGAAGCCGAAGTAAGGAATGGAGTGTAAAGGGAGAGAGGAGAGGCAGAAAGGAAAGAATATTTGGGACTGTTGAAGTCCTTTACACGCTGAGACTCATCAGGACAATAAAGTAAGGGGCCATCCATACACTGGATCGAGGAACATAAGCTGAGCTCTGCACTTAGGTGCATCGTAGCGGGCTTGTTAATGTGAACTCTCCAGTATGGGGTCATTCATTACTCTTATTTGGATAACGTAGTCCACTGTATCAGTTTCTGTTTCTCCCAAACACTCCAATAGTACTCTTCCACTCACTGTATGATACATTAGTCTCATCGCACTGTACTGTGAAAACACAGGAGCATATCGCAATCTTATTTTAGAGAAGAAGTCCTCTTCTCAATTTGTGTATATACAATATCCTATAGCAACTGTAAGACCATATTGATTTTAAACCATTTTACATTGTGTTTCATCCAACTTTTAATTGATAATGTAATAAATATATTTTAACACTACACTTAGGTCCTTTTTTGCGCTGTCTCCCCCCGACCCCTACAGACACAGCATACTCCAATTGTCTCAATGTGGGAAATGTAGAAGGGCACTGTCCCAGACATAACATACTCCAATTGTCTCAATCTGGAAAATGTAGAAGGGCACTGTCCCAGACATAACATACTCCAATTGTCTCAATGTGGGAAATGTAGAAGGGCACTGTCCCAGACATAACATACTCCAATTGTCTCAATGTGGGAAATGTAGAAGGGCACTGTCCCAGACATAACATACTCCAATTGTCTCAATGTGGGAAATGTAGAAGGGCACTGTCCCAGACATAACACACTCCAATTGTCTCAATCTGGAAAATGTAGAAGGGCATTATTACTATGATCAGTCTGTTTATGTTCCTGGAGCTGTAAGGGACCCTAAACGGAGACAGTGAAATTTCTCTGCACTCAAATTTGTCAGTTGACAGAATTCCCTTCCAGACCACGATATTGGTGTGTACATTTCTTTCATCTTTTTCTTGATTCCTTCTTTTGATTAACAAGTTGCACTATTAGGCACCTTCTCTTTTTATGTTGTACATCTAAAACAGTGTCCTTTGGAAACAGACCTTTCTATAAATTATTATTCGTTTGTTTTTTCCATCATTCTAATATTTAATGAAATTGTAGCAAGTCAATGACAACAATTTAGTTGATTCAATTTAAGAAAAGGTAACTGTTATTGGAAAAAAGAAGAGAAATAAAAAAATTAATTGGGTTTACTAATTATAATGTTTAATTAGGATTGTACCTGCTAAAATTATTATTTTTTTCTCAAATGAGAGTATTAAATGATAGAATCTAATCATATATATGCAAACTTATTAAACCTTTATTTGCTTGCAGAAAGTAAGTTTACTAATTTAGAATTAATTTTGTTAAACAACATGTTCTATAAAGGATACAAATGAGGAAAATCTTAATTTATGTATTTATTTAAAGAGATAGTAATACTTCGTTTTATCTATATTTTATTTTGTAGGCATTAAAAAAAAACATGAAGAACGATATAAGTCTTATCTCTCAAACCTTTATGGTTTGAGAGATAATCACAAGCAAAGTTTTCGCTCACTGACCAAAACTGTCAAGTCTGCCATCTAGCTGTCAGATTTGGAATCCAGTCTGTGGACCGGCAGTGGTTCTTCAGCACAGCCGAGATCGCGAAATATAAGAAGAACTACTTCATTCGAATAGTCTAAAAAGTGTGCTTGCAACCCTTCCAATGAATTAGTTATTTTTATATTTTGCGATCTCGGCTCAGCTGAAGAACCACCAGTTGATCTGAGGGCCGGATTCGAAATCTGACAGCTAGATGGCAGACTTAATCATTTTGGTCAGTGAGGGGAAACTTTGCTTGTGAATATCTCTCAAACTATAAAGGTTTGAAAGATAAGACTTATTTCATTCTTCATGTTTTTTTAATGCCTACAAAATAAAATAAAGATAAAACGAAGTATTACTATTCTTTTGATAATGCCCTTCTGCATACAATAAATGGGAAGGGTTCGCAACACTTATTGAGCCATATGTTTAAATAAAAAGTGGAGTAATTGTGGGGCAAGTCAACTGCACCAAAGGAGACATTCAAATTCCCAAAATTTCCATTGATTTAATTGGGACTTTTAACCCTTTCAGTGATAGAGACGTATCCAATACATTGCAAAGCCATGCACTGAGGGCCTATCTAGCATTTAAAGGGTTAGAATTTACCACGTTTATTCCCCCCTCGTGATGCAGTTTGTATACCCCAAAATACTTCACCTTTCTTTTGACTGGGTTGCACTGTGGCCCGTGTACACGGCTTTTAAACTAGTAATGATAATAAAATATTATTATATGATAAAAATATAAATGAATGCTCTGTGTTTAATAAACACATTTATGCATGCCTACTGGCAGTTAGATGGTCAGAGATATGAATATAAGGTGTGAAAGTTGTGTCTGCATTCATGTCAAGCTAGTGATAGAATTATCTCCCTCTTACACCATTGCAAATACTTACCTACAACAGAGGACAAGCAACCTAATGGTATTTCAGATTGGAGACATGAACAACACACACACACACACACACACTTTCTTCCTCCATGTATTCTTGCCATGTAAACTAGGGATGGGTGAAAATGTTTGCCTCAAACCAAAATAGGCAAAACATTTAATTTCTGGACTATTGGAAAATGTCCTGTGAAAATTGCAGATTTTCCACTGTTTTGCCGAGATCATTGCATTGAAATCAATGGGAAGACTGAATATACACATTGCACATATTATTTTATTTCCCACAGGCATGGTATAAAAGGGATCTGAGCGTGCCTGTGACATATGCTGTGACTGGGGTAGACTGATACTTGACAGGATAGAGTATTTTGTGGAGGAATGAGCCTTGAGGAATCAGTGATTTTTGGGGGGCTCTGTATTGTTAGCGGCACAAGCCCTGAGGCATCAGTGATTTCTTTGGAGTCAGGATTGTTAGAGGCATAAGCTCTGAAGCATCAGTGATGATTTTTTGGACTCGGCATTGCAGTCTTAATAATAATGATGAATCCTCCCAACTACCAGCTTAGCATATTCTGCTGGATGGAATCTCCCCAGATGTTGCTTCATTCCATCCTTGTGATTATACTCCATCCCAATGCCATATGTGGTCAGTACACCACATACTGTGCTACGGGTGTACATGATCTGCCACATATTCGCATTTTCAGAACTATCACCTGCTGGGGGAGGTAATGATGACAGAGGTCAGTCACAGGAAGCTACATCTTCCTGCAACCGGACCCTAGCATCAGAAAGTGAAGGTGAGCCAGGTGTTTCACTTACCAAAGAACGTTCAGGCTCAGGCTGGGTTTCTATATTTTTCCTACTTTTTTATTTTCTGCCTTGACCCTCGGCACCCTTGGGGAGAGAGAGGGGGTACAGCAGCAGTGGCTCCTGATTTCCTTTGTGGGGGTTTGGCTATAACAGGCTTCACATAAATAGCAAATATTTCACGTGTGTGTTAACAGTAGGGGTGGGTGAAAGTTCAGGTTTTGTCCCAGAGAAAAAATCAGTGAAAACAGAGTGGTTATCTGGAAAATCCAAATTTAAATAAAGTTATTAAAGGTTTAGCAATGTTTCAAAATAAAAGCAGGTCCAATTAATCTTCATAGTATTTGGCCCATGGAGAGTGTTATTTCGATACTGTCAGAGTTGTAGTTCAAAAGTTTTATACAGTATTATAGATAAATAAAAAACAATGATGTACATAATTGTAGATGCACCATGAACTGGGTGCTGTTTCTCTTTCTTTTCTCTATTTGTATATAGTGACAAAAGTGGTGCAGGTGATACCCGCACCATAAGAGCAGCCAGCAGGATCTTCTACTGTTATATTGTCCAGCATCTTGCACTCACATCATAGAAGTGCCTGATTTCTCTCTTCCTTCTGGACAATCTTCAATTAGCATAAGGGAAAAACCTGAAAAATCTGTCAAGGGGTACAGGGTTTTCATGTTCTCACAGTAAGAAGATTGTCCCTTGCTGTGAGTTGTCTGGTCTTAAGACCAGATTCCATATCTGAGGGGAGGTGGCTTCACTAGTTAAAAAGGGCAGGAGGGGGATACTTTACCATTCAATTACTCTTGAACTACAACTCTGACCATTTTGAAATATCCCTCTCCATGGGCCAATAACTATGAAGATTAATTGGAGCTGCTTTTATTTTGAAACATTACTATCCCTTTGACATCTTGACTGTTTTCACCCATTTCCAAAAATGTTCTCTATTTTTTCAATGGCTACAAAGTTTTTGCCCCTTTAATTATAAGTTTTTCGCCTTTTTCGTTTGAAATACATGACATTTCCCAGGAAGTGAAACACAATACAAGCAGCTGCAGAGAGAAAGGGTGCTAGGCTGTTGTTCTGTGCAAAACTGGGAAAAATTAGGTAGCAGAGGGTCATAGTGTGTGCTATCACTATGATCACTTTTAACACTAATAAAAGGAGGAGCTTGAAGAATTGGCATGCGTCCAGTGAGTCTGAGGAAGAGGAAGTGACCACTACCAACATTAAAGGGTCTGGATGCCCTGATTCTCCAGACCCAATGATGGCCAATCCCCATACATCACCCCCAGGGAGCTTGGGGAAATTTGTGTCATGGGCAGAGGAAGAAGAGAGTAGTAGTGTGAGCAGGATAGGTCAGCTACCTGTGTCTGATGCCAGTGCTGCAACTGCCAGTGTGGCTTGTGATTCTCTGTTAGGGGGAAGGAGGAGATGATGCCAAGTGTGACAGCAGGGGACCTTTAGTCATACTTTATATCCCCAAGCAGTCCTGCCACTACTGCTACTAATGAGATCCAGCAGCTACAGACTCAGAGTGTTGAGAGTGATGGAGGATGTGATCATACTAGTAGTGAGGAGGAGGAATCAGAGTTTGAGATTGATGTGGTTGATGTTAGTAGTAACGGTGTTTGTGAAGTAGTTGGTGAGATTAGTGTTACCACAGCAGATACTCCTGATGAGGCTGAGGTGGTAGGGGAAGTAATGCAAAGTGGCCAAACTAGCGGTCAAGGTTGCCCACAACATTTCCCTGACCCTGGAAGTCCCCTTACCCCCACAGCATTGTTCAGATGGAACATAATCATGAAGAATGCAGAATGTTTGCCTAGCAGCAATAATACCACCACCATGAGCACAAATCAGCTGCCTGTGCCTGCTGCTAGTACTGCCAGTCTGCCTTCTTCAGGTCACAAGGGATGGTAATTGTGACCGTAGGGGACCTTCTGTCATATTTAACATCACCTCCAACTGGTGAGATGTCTGTAATAGAGCAGCAGCAGCAAGGAGGGACTGGTGGTGGTGATGATGATGATGATGGAGAAACTAGGATGGATGAGACATTAATAGCCTTTTTAGACCAAACAAAGAAGCAATGGGAGGCAGATATGGGGATGGGGATTGGCATCACTAACACTACCACCACCACCACCAGCAGAGGGACAGGTGAATTTGCAGAGTTTGCTGATCTGTAATTCCTGCTGCTGCTGAGTTGCAAGGGTGGCAGGATGCTGAAGAGCTGGCTACTGTGCCACAGACCACCATGGACACAGTGGCAATGAAGTCCATTAATGCAGGACTAGGACAGGTTCCACTTACCAGCATCAATATTCCTGGTTCTAGTTGCAGTTTTGAGTCTGAGGCAGTAGAAGCAACAGGATCAACACCATTCTCTGTTCCAGCTAGTAAAGGGAAATGTGGAGGAGAAGAAAGAGGCCATTCTTCTCCACCTTTCCCACCCTTCTGAAGTCTTGAGTGTGAAACTATTATTCTCTTGGGGCAGGCACAGTGCAGCCATTAGCGATGAAACTGTGAAAAGGAGGGAATTAATCTTGGAACAATTGCCCTGATAACACACATGAAACACAGACACTATGACATTTATGTGGAACATGTTAAAGCGAACCACCCACCAAATAAATTGGTCACTACTGCTGCTATACCCCTTGGCTCTGATCATCATTACCCATATCACTGCTGTTGTTGATCCCATTCCCTTGGATTCTCATTCCCTTGGAGCTTCCTAATCATCCTGCTGCTTAAACAACTCAGCAGCAAGAAAAGCAGTCACAAATGCTGCAATGATACCGGCCACATAACATGACCTGCTGTCGTTAGGTCAGAAGGGTATTTTTTTTCCTCAGAGGCCTAAAAAATATGCCCTACAATTAATTTTTCCTCAGGGCTGGGGCTGTCAAAGTCCTACAAATCAATGTTTTCTCAGGGCTTGGGCCTAGAACTAATCTAGGCCCCACAACAAATCAATGTTTCCTTAGGGCTTGTGCCAAACAAGTCTAAGTCCTACAAATCAATGTTTCCTCAGGGCTTGGGCTTCTAACAACAAGTCTAAGTCCCACAAATCATCCTCTACAAAATACTCTATCCCGTCAAGTATCAGTCTGCTGCAGTCACAATTGACGCCAGAGGGTCCCTGTCATGTTACATAGCAATTTCTTATTTAGTTTTAAATTGTATTTTTTTATTAACTCTCCCCCAATATCAGTCAACAACCCCCCAAAAAATCCTTGTTCTACTGATTCTTTCCCCAGACCCTACCAACCAACACAGAAACCCTCCTCAGACCTCTTTTATACCATGTCTTTTTTTTAACTGTCCCTCCAATCCCAGTCAACACCCCCCCAAAAAAAATCCCTGTTCAACTGATTCTTTCCCCAAACGTCACCAACACAGGCACCCTCATACACCTTTCATACTATGCCTTTGAGAAATAAAATAACATTTGCCATTTGTTGTGTGTAAATTCAATGATCCCATTGATTTCAAAGCAATACGCTAGACAAAAAAGGGTGACATTAACATACCGATATTTTATTTTCTTCTTTGTCCCTATGTATAACTAAAAGTGGGTTATGCCCCTCCTCCCAGCCCATATAGGATCAATCCTTGAAACGTTCATAAATAGGCTCCCCGCTCTTCTTCACCAGTCATCTTTTGTCAAAGATAGCAGAAAACACAAACAAAGGGCAGGGTGGGCCATAGAGGGACACAGAAGAAAAGGGAATATCGGGATGTAAATTTCACCCTTTCTTCTGTGTCCCTTACCATGGCAGTATACCTAAACTTGGAATATACCAGAGTAGTTTAATATATATATATATATATATATATATATATATATACTCACAGGACTTCTTCTTGGTGATAAACAATAACGAAGTTTATTCCATAAATAATAATAAACTTCGTTATTGTTTATCATCAAGAAGAAGTCCTGTAGAAGTCCTTATAGATGGAAAGGAACACCGGTGTACAAGAAGAAGACTTCCACCATGAATAATGGAATAATCTTATTAAATGAATAATTTACCCCCACCTGGAGGACCTTTCTGCAAAGTGGGCCAAGTTGTCTTTTTTTTTTTGTAAATTATTTTTTTATTGGAGGCATACAAGCACATGTATTATACAACAGTAACAAATAAAACACAAGGCAATATGCATTACAACATTGCAATAAATGAATAATCATGTTACAATATTAGCACATTGCATAACTACAGTACAGAATCCAGAATAACACAACATTACAAGACATGTGCATGCCCACCCTCCTCCGTCTACTTTTTCCATTTTCAGAACACAAAATCCAGTTGAACCCCCCAATCCCCAACCCCATACCCATGCAGACAAGCAACCCCCCACCTCCCCCGGCCAGGAACCAACCCCCCCATTAAGAGGTAGCTGATAAATGTCTATTTGTGGACGAAGAGACAAGAAGACCAAGCACTACACGTGAGTTACACTCAAAGAGTATAATCAGTCATCCCTATGTCTAATGTAAAGTAATGGTTAAGTCCGTACAACAAGGATCTACTTTAATGCCTCTAAAGGCCAATGTAAAATATGTTTAACAGAAAAATTCCAACAACCCTTATCATGATCTATTATACTCATCCCAGGAGAGAAACCTGGACACCCAGCATCCCCATATCAATCTGAATTTACTCTGGCTAACCCTGTGTAAATATACTCCTTGATAATGTCGAAGATTGGAATTAACCAAGTTAATCCAATGTATCTTGGTGGGTGGACCCACAGCCATCCACTCCAATGTCATGCACCATGACCAACAGTTCCCTTAGAAGTGCATGTTCACCCGCTACATGTAGTTGATCAGGTAAGATGGAAAGCAAATATGTCTTAGGTACAAATGAGAGTCCCCAACCCAGCAACTGGGTCAGTACATCAGCTACGTCCTTCCAAAACTGTTGGACAGGGGGACATTGCCAAATAAGATGAATAAAGTCAGCATCATCCTTGTGACATTTAATACACTTAGTATGAGGCAGGTTGCCCATTTTAAATAACCGGGTGGGTGTGTAGTAGACTTGGTGTAAGATTTTTAGTTGTATAAGTTGGTGTCTAGCTGTTGCAGACACCAGTCTAGGACTTTTAAGTGCCATATCCCACTCCCAGTCTTCGAGTCTACCCATGTCTGCCTCCTATCTGACTCTAAGGGCGATGAGATCTGTGTTTATGGCCCTAGTAGGTGGAGCAGTGCAGGGACACGAGAGTAAAGTAGTAGTTCAAAAACTGCCTGCAGCAATGGGTTCTGCAGCGTGTGCAATCAGTGATGATGATCCCTCTACTCCAAGGGAGGATGCAGTTTGTCAAGGTCCCAGCAAAACTAGCTCCAGCACCACCAGTGCCAGTAAAAATAAAGAACCATATAAGAAGAACACTGAAGATGACAATAAGTCACATTCAAGTGTTCATGATGCTGGCAATAGCATAATAGAGGAAGGTGTAGCAGCTGAACCGCCTGCTGCAACAGATAAAGAGACAAACAAGCACCAAAACACCGGTAGCAGGGAACTTTGTTACAGTAGAAGTAAAAAGAAATTGTTTGCAACCTCTAAAAGCTTAGAGGAATATAAGGGTAGTAGTGGGCAAGAATTGTCAGGTGATGCTGATGCTGCAGAGGATGACCAAATGATGACTGATGATGATGCAGATCTAGAATATACTCCTCAAGATCTAGAATATACTCTTGTTCAGATACAGATGAAGTTGAGAGTGAGGATGATGACAGGGCCATAAGGTTAGCAGAAAGTCAAAGGCTGAATCTTCCACCACTTTTAAGGAGCACTGTGCCTGTCTATAAACTGTTTGAGAAAGCCATTGGAAAGTCTGATCCTGAACAAGCACAGATGTCAAAAAGTACACAGTCACCCTTTCAGTCATCATCAGCAGCATTGCCTCTTCAAAGTCCAACTCCCACTCATCCACACACACCTGTACCCAGCAACAGCAACACAGGTTAACATACACAATGTTAGATATGATGAGTGTCTCTTCTGCTGCTGTAAGTGCTGCACCTTTGACACCTAGTAGTAGTGGAAGTAGAATTACATCAACATCTAGCCCCAGTAGTAGTAGTAGTAGTAGTAGTAGTAGCACCACCACCACCACCTCAGGAACCCCTCATTCTATGAAGTCCACAGTATGGAGATACTTCATTCAGGATCCTCAAGCTAAGCATGTTGCTATCTGTTGTCTGTGCAAAAAGCCCATGAGCAGGGGGAAAGCAGGCTCAGACCTAGGCACCTCCTCTATGAGATCCCACAGGTCTGAATGGAAGACACACTATCAGCAGGCCAAAGGTGCCACAACTAGCAGAAGCACTTTAAAAAGTTCCCATGGCTCTAGGGCAGAAAAAAAGAGGTAGTGAAGTTATTTATGTGCCAGAGAGTGTACTACTTTTAGTGCCAACAGTTAGCTCAGTCCAAATAACACTTATGGCTCCTGCTGCAGATGAGTATGATGACTTTGATGTAGGAGATGGCAAGAGTCACAGACTGCCCACACATGCTGAATCTACCTCCACCACTTCCTCTAGTCATGTTGTTAAAGCAATAACTTTTCAGGGTTCTTCTGCCATGTCCTACCAACCCACACTGACTGAGTTCCTAGGAAGGAGTCAAAGACTTCACAACAACAGTTCCAAAGTAGGCCTGTAGAATGGCAAGGTTGCAAACATGTTGGCAATTGACATGCTGCCGTATTCTTTTGTAGAAAACCAATGATTCAGAGAACTGATGTCATGTGTAGCCCCATGCTGGAATATCCCAAACCACAGTTATTTTTCCAGGACAGCTGTGTCAGAATTGTACATGCAGGTGGTTAGTGTGGTGGGCAAAGGACTGAAAAGTGCGTATTGCAAGAAAATCCACCTGACAACAGATATGTGGACAAGTGGGAAGAGCACAGACTATATGACTGTGACTGCTCACTGGGTTTCCCTCCCAGCACCAACAGCGGACAACACTAGCTTTCAGCATCAGGTGGAAGCCAGTACTCATGCTTCAGGTTATGGCAGTGTGATTAAAAGGCGGCAGCAGAAGCAGCAGGATAGCCCATACCATCGTCACGCCACCTTGTGCATACAGCATTTTGAGAGACAGTCCCACAAAGCTGTAGATGTTTTAAGTAAGCTAAAGCAGTTGATAGAGGAATGGCTTGTACCCAGCTCATTAAAAGCTGGTTTTGTGTCTGCTGATAACGGCTCCAACATAATCACTGCTTTCAGAATAGGTGGCATGGTGCATGTGTTCTGCTTTGCTCATGTGTTAAATTTAGTTGTGACCAGATTCCTGGCAGAATCCAAAACCCTTAAAGAGATGCTTACTATTGCCCGCAAAATCTGTGCCCATTTTAGTCACTCCTACAGTGCACACAATGCTCTATATTCCATACAAGAGTGTAACAATCTGCACCATCATCAGCTGAAAATGGAGTTCCCTACCAGGTGAAATTCCACAATGTACATGCTAAAGCCATTATTAAAAAATTTGGAGGGAGCCTCTTTGTCACCTGTCCAATGACCACTAATGTGAGATATATATGAGCTGCTGAAACCTTTTGAGGAGGCAATCATGCTGGTGAGTCACATTGGGACAGGAATTAGTGAAATTCTACCACTGCTATTTTTATTGAGAAAAAAATGAGGAGACATGCACCAGCTGGTAAAGGACCTGTTTGAGTGCTTTGAACAAGATCCTTGCATAGTGTACATTAAAAACAGTGATAAATACATTCTCGCCAGTTTGCTGGACTCCTGCTTTAAACACAAAATTTTAGAATTTTGGCCAAAGGGCTATCAGCCGTTTGTCACAACAAGGAGTAAAGACAATTGGCAGCAACTCTCTGTGGAATCAGATTCTGTCAAGGATAGTGTATGACGATAGTAAAAACAATATACATTCACAAATCACACCATGCCAGTCCCCCCCCCCACACCACCACTACAATACACATGTGCCACATTGTAGGTTGTACTTTACTTTTTTCCTTACTTGACATCATCATGAATATGTGCCAGTGTCACTTAAGCAGGAAGTTAGTGTTGTGGGCAAAGGACAAATGCATTCTGCATGCTAACACATTTTTCAAGCCAAATGTTACTGTAGTACTCACAACTTTGACTTTCAGCCCTCAGATGAAGTAATATTAAAGTGGGAAATATAGTAGCTATAGGAAATATATGGAAAAATGTGTTAAAATAGGCAAAAAGAAAGACATTTTCATGGGAAAAGCAAAAAAACTGCAGGTTTTTGCAAATAGTCATGCAGGAACTTTTCACACTTTTCACCCACCACTAGTCTCAAGGTCACCCTTTCAGCCTCCAGGCAATCAACTTCCAACTACATGGATTTGGATGAAGCAGAGGTCCCTGGAAGAGAAGATCTTCCCTGAGGGGAAGCGGCCCAGGTGGTTCCAATGATGATTTGCCATCTTAGGGCTATCAAGATTACATTTGTCCCCTCTTACTTTATCTTACTCAACACCTTCAGAATCATGGGGATCTGAAGAAAGACATAGGCCAGATCCAAGTTCAATAGAAACCTCATGGCATCCTGTCCCAGAGCCCAAGATTGGTCTCAATGGGAGAAGAACTTTCCACTATTCTTGTTGAGGCTGGATACCATGAGATCCACTGTTAGAGTTCCCAATTTCTGAGTGATTTGACTGAAAATCTGTTAATTCAGGGCCTACTAGCCTTGATCCAGATGGTTCCTGCTCAGGAAGTCTGCTTAAGAGTTTAGATTCCCTGGTGTATGTGAAGCTGTTATTGATTTCAGGTTCATTTGGCCCATTTTAGAACACTTTCTGCTTATGTATTCATCCACATGCTTCGTGTACCTTCCTGAGTCTTTAGGCACATTACTGTAACCATACTGTCTGAACATATGTGAACAGTTTTTCCTCAAAGATGCACATTGAGTCTTTCTAGACAGTTTATTACTGACCTAAATTCCAAGATATTTATACGTAAGCTCTTTTCTTTTTGAGACCAGGTCCCTTGACTCAAGAAATTGTTCCAACACCCCTGTAATGGAAGCCTAGGATGCCATGCTGTCCTGGGCTGTCGTGCTGGGCTTCCCCTCCTGGATGTGACTACAAATGGGTAACCTGGCTGGTAAAGCTGGATAGCTGACTGGAACCCTGGAAACATGTGGTGGAACAGATGACTCCTCACCGGTGAATCAGGATAAAATGCTGGAGCCCTGTAAACACAAGCCGAGCTGTGGAAACATTCACTGGAAATCTGCAGCTGAAGCATCCACTGGAAATGCTGAAAAGGCTGGAACTGGAGACTTTTGAATGGGGGGCAAATAGGCCCCTTTAAACCACTCAGAATGAAGACACCTGGATGCTTCTTAGTTCAGAACCAGATAGGGATATTTTATACAGAACTTCCAGACATCAGAACAATGGGAATACACATAACTACACAAAGGGACAATGGCGAATAATGGTGGTGTTTACAGTAAACACTGGACCAGACAATGGAACAACAGAGTGTAAACACAAGACAATGGGACAATACAGTGAGAATGATACAAAACAACAAAACAGTACAATAGAAACTGATGTTACAGACAATCAGAGCACCAGACTAATTCTTCACACAGAGGACAATAGTGAATACACAACAGAGGAGAAGAGATTAGTAAAGTGAAACCCTAATCAAAGTCTGGACAAGACAGTGATACAATACATCTTTTGAATAGCATTACACAAACACATATATTTAACCCCTGCCTGCCCATGAAAGATGGTAGGTCAACATTGAACACAGGGGTTCCGCATGTATTACAGTATATGAAAACACATTAACCATTCCCATAACATTTACATAGTACAGTAAGGAGTCAATCAGAATGCTGCCTAATTTCAACATGGGTTATGGGGAATTCTGAGTGCCTGACCTTGTTTTGTGGCTGTCCAGCCACCCAGAGCTGGGACTTCACCCAGTGCCTTTCAGTTTCTTTTGGGGGGTTTCCCATGACTGTTAAAAGAGCCCCCAGCAATGGCCTATGGCCCGTTACACCCCCCCCCCCCAGCCTTTCATACTTGCATCCATAGAAACTACCTACCATTGTATGTCTTTCAGTGGGAATCCTTTCTGCAATTCTCAGGCACCAGAGCAAATATCTCTTGACCCTTTAGGGAAGTGGGATACTCTGGGACATGTTTTAAAATAATCCTTTTTCCAGTTTGTTACAGGAAATACACTTGAATCTGCCTCATGTGCAGGCTTGCCCAGGCCACCACTTGAACAGAAGAAGTAAAATCTCCCAACAGTTGCATAAAATCCTTGGCTGTATGGTGAACCGGCTTTGTGAAAATGTTCACCTTGTTTATGATCCATTTAAATCTCTTGGAGGAGAAATGGGCTACTGTTTCCTTGTGTTCACAAATATTTCCAGAAAAATCAACTCTTTTGAAGGAGATAGCTGGCTCTTCTGCTTGATGATAATCCAACCCAACTCCTGCAAGAAACTGACCACTCTTACAATATGTATCTTTGCTTGGGCTGAGGACTTTGATATTATCAGTATATGTCTAGGTAAGGAACCAGAGTAATTCCTTCCTCCCTCAGTTTCTACAGAGCAACTGCTAGGGTATTTGATGTTTTTGAGGTCTTGAAAATATTCCTTCTGGCAATTAATACGAGGTCCAGTGGATACCCTGACCTTAGACACTGCGGGACCCACCTGTCCTGATTTGTAGTTTGAGACCAAATGTGGACATATTTCTGCAGATGACCTCCCACAAGATGTGAGGTCAGGGCCCACCAACCTTTATGAAAATGCCCTCCTGAACTGAACCCTATGGATGATATCCCTTCTTAAACTCAGAACTGAGAGTCTTGCTTCTTCTATGCAAAAGATCTGGAGGTCTGGGAGCACTCGGTGTCTCTATTGTTTGTATACCTTAAATAAAGTGAAGGCTTATTACATTTATCATATTTTTGATAAAAATTATGACTATGTCTAGTTGAAAGAATATATTTGGTGAGGCTATTTTCCAAATGAGTCCATACTACCATTAGAATATTGGGTAATTATCTATATCTCCTAATATATGCTAGTATTAGGATACTTTTGAGGTTGATTTTCAGTTAGAGATCCAGAAGAAACTATTTTCTAGCAAGTGTAGAATCAGGATCTAACCCAGAGGAAAGAAAGACAAGGATGGGAAGAAAGCCATACAGACACTTGCACTAGGGGTAATCCAGTGGATGCTAATATACTAAGAGGCTGGTCTATGCTTCTAGGATATGTGAGTAGGATTATTGAGCACTGACAAGGTATAATCAACAGTGGAGGTTCAAATATTTAATACAGTCTGCACTTAGAGTTTGTGCGTTCCTCTTTTTGTGTTTCTCTTTACATGTATATGGGGAGTCATTTTGTCAGCAGTTCCATTTGACGAGCAGCACCGCAGTCAAGGAGAACTGGACTGTTCTGTTTAACTTTTTTCTTGATTCAAATGAGGACTGGTAAGCTCTTAAAGATCATCTTTGTGGGATACAGTGCTCACCCAAGTGGTGACTTTTTAATGCTGCATGGAAGCATAGATGTCCTGCATGGATCTCATCCATCAAGAAATCCTGAAATTGAGCAGGCATGTTCTGACCTGCAGCCTGCTTCAAGCGTTCTTGACACAATTTTGCTGATGAGAGCTTAGTGTCAAAGCCCAAAAATTTTTCTTCTGAGGAGGAGCCTTATCAGGTTCCTTGTTCTTGGTGGTCCCTTTTTCCTTAACAGACCCAGCTTTGGGGGTAGTAGCCATGTATAACTAAACACACATTAAAAGTCACAAACTTTAATAAAAATTAATTAAAAGTAATAAAAACGTCCCCTGCACTAATCTACATGCATAGCCATAGAAGACATAGGGCTTAAATAGTACTGGCTGGAGTTCATTTCACTCTAGAACACAGAGGTCTTCCACTGGAGGTAAATTAACCTGACAGAAAAAAAAAGGTAAGATCTTACATGTGCTGTAATTCCTGCCGAACAGGCCAGGTGATATCTGCAGCAGCCGTCACTCTCTCTCTCTCCTTCCATGATCCTGAATCCAAAGACCAGAAGTCCTCTTCTTCATGCCTTCCATGCTGGGATGCCAGGCCAGAGCAAGGCTGCCTGTTCTCCCTCCTTGCACCAGACTATGGGCAATGGGAGGAATGAGAAGAGTTTTGACTAAGATTCTCTCCTCTGGCCGGTAGATGTGTAGAGACAGAGTTTCGGAGGGTATTCCCCCTCCCTGGATAGGTAGCATAACATGCGGCTGAAAGGTAAGGCTATCCACTAACTTAAAAAAATTCCATATAGTAGCTGCCTCACCTTTCCTTCCTACCCAGCTAGTAGGACCAAAAAAGACTGGAGAATGAATGCTGCAAGCCGATTTATGAGAGTTTCAAGCTTTTGTCCTACACCAGCTGGGAGGAGGGGCATAACCCACATTTAGTTATACAGCTGTGGTAAGGGACTCAGAAGAAAGAGGAAAAACTGCAGTTTTCAAAGAGAATTTTTGCAAGTGCTAATTGTCATTTTTTGCCAATTTTGGTCATGGTGTCTCAATTTCATATGTGTTAAGAGGGTGGTTGTGCCAAGGTGCGTTCCCTCCTTTCCCCAATTCACTGATTTATCACAGATCTTGCACAGTGCTGTTGCTGATGATGGCACTCTGCATCTCCTAAGTGAAAAATGGTCCCATGATATCAGGGGGTAGGGGCAAGTTGGAGAAGAATGGCCTCTTTCTTTTTCTCCACAGTCACCTTCATTGGCTGGGGTAGGGGATGATGCTGCTGCTGCCTCAGAATCAGCACTTCAACAAGGACCAGTAGTATTGCTGGCAAGTGGAACCTGTCCTAGTCCTACATAACTACTGCTGGACCCCATTCCCACAGTGGCCAAAGTAGTCTGTGGCACACTAGCCTGCTCCTCATCAGCCTATTGCCCTTGCAACTAAGCATCAGAAGCAGGAATTACAGAAGTAGCAAATTTTGCAAATTCTGCAATCTCACTGCAGGTAGTGGTGGTGTTGCCCATTCCCATTTGCACAGCTCCCTCCCAATCCTTCTTGCTTTCAGCTAAAAATGCCATTTATGTCACTTTCACCCCAGATGCTTCACCATCACTCTCATCACCACTACCACCAGCCCTTCTTTGCTGCTGTTGCTGCTGCTGCTCTATGTGAGTCTCACTGTCACACTTCCATCTCTACAGGTGAAGAAGGCAGACTGGCAGCATTAGCAGCAGGCACAGGCAGCTGATCTGTGCTGATGCTAATTCTGCTGCTAGACAGTTTTGCCTTTCTCAGCATCAGGTCCCAGTGGCACAATGTTGGGGGAAGGGGAATCCCAGAGTCAGGGGGATGTCGTTGGCTCCCTTGACCACTAGTCTGACTGCTCAGCCTCACTTTCCCTTCCACCTCAGCAGGAGGATCTACAGTGGTCATGTTGTCCCACCACCAGTTGCTTAACCACCATCACCTTTGCTTTCACCCCCAGCACTCTCTAGCTGCTGAGTGGTAGTAGAAGAGGGACTGCTTGGGGATGACAAGTGAGTTTGGGTCCCCTTCTGTCACACTTGCAATCATTTCCTCCTCCTCCTGAGTTTTAGAAGACACATTGGCAGCAGTAGCAGTAGGCACAGGTAATTGACCTGTCCTGTTCACACTGCTACCAACATCTTCCTGTGCTTTTGCTGAAGAAGACACTATTTTCCCTCTGATCAACATCGGGGGACTGGGCATCATTGTGTCTGGGGAATCAGAGATTACATCCTGACCATTCAATACTGGTGGTGGTCACTTCCCCCTCCTCCCATGTCCTGCTCTCACTAGTACTATCCTTATCTTCCTCCCTTCCCATTAAATTCCCCATGATCCTTATGGGTGATTTAGGGGAACTGGACAGTACTGGTTCACTTGTGCTCACTTCCTCTTTCAGAGGACAACTGGACACATAAGGGTCTTTCAGTTCTTCCTTTTACTATTTTTAAATTTTCTCATAGTGATAGCAGTCACTATAAGCCTCTCCTGTCTCAATTTTCAAAACAAATAACAGCAGAACAGCACAGCATGTCTACCTCACTCTGCAACTGCTTCTTTTGTGTTTCAATTCCGCAAATGGGTAATGTTTTTATAGTTAAAATGGCGAAAACCACGTAAATCAATGGGCAGAAACTTTCTACCCATTGAAAAATTGACAAAGAATTTTGGCCAATGGGCAAAAAACGCAAAGATTTTTATTGCTGTTTTAGTTTTTGTTGGATTTCTCATGGGAACACTGCAACAACTTTCACCCCCCCACTTCCAACTCTGTCTACCTCACTCAAGTGTTGTGATTGCCTGTGAGTTTGAACTTGTCTTGACAATGTTTAGAATCCCTAGATAACATCAAACACTATCTCTTTCCTTTGAACTTGACATATCGCATGTTAATTATTGATTGATTTGGATGCAAGGTGAGGACAAGAAAAATGTGTGACACATTTTGGTGCTACATTAATTTTTTTGGCCTATGCTTATTAGCCATTCTGATAGATTGCTTACTGAATGCTACGTAAGTCAGATATGGCTAATGATTGTTGGGCTTTTTTGACTTAAATGTCAGTTTTACAGTGCACAGTTGAATTGAGGCTTTAAAATAATGGGTTAAGGACAAATTTGCTGGAATGCCACACATTTTGTTTCCTACTGAATGACTTTGGACCAAATTTGCAAGCATTGAGGGGAGTAAACCCTTTAACCTCTATTTCTGAATTTCAGATTAATTTTACAAACAGTTAAAAAGTTATTATCATTTTAAAAGCAGCACTTAATAGATGGACTGTTCAAACTATATTTGCAGAGCTAAAATTCACAATGGGCTAGTTTCTAGTAAAGCATATCTTACTTTTACTTTGGGTTTGTTGTCCCTAAGGCTTATGTGAAAATCCAAATGAGGACACCTTGCTCTCAGTGGTCTAGAGAGAACAGAATTACATCACTAATGTGGCCCAAAAAGACAAAAGTGTACATCTGGGGTTACCTGCTACTCCGTTCAAAGCAGAATTGCCTGGCACTTTGTGGCTAGACTGTCATTGTTAGGCAGAATCTGTGTACATCAGGTTATTTCTTTTCTGTGTATGACACCTGTAAGCTAAAAGAGATTGCACTTTGGGTAACAAGGTCCTTTAGAATTGCTACATAACATTACAGGCTCATTCCTAGTTGTGCATTTCTGATTTTTATGATGCATAATTCACAATTAGGGTGAGAAGAATTAGAGACATTCTGGGACAGACTAACTGTATCATAGCAGACAAATGCTAATTTTCATGGCTTTAAATTTGGTTTTTAAGTTCTAGAATGCTAAAGATTTATGTTTTTTTCTGCTTTCTTGCCTAGCTCATTCCATTGAAATCAATGGGAAGGTACATTTTTCCCCAAATTGAAATTTTTCTATACTTTTCTACATGCATATAAATGGGTATCAGGCTCACACAGCATGCCATCCTTTGTTTGTGAGATGAGAAAGCTCCATATTTTTGAGCTAGAGAAGATAAGTAAATAAAGTGGAGTTGAAGCTTAGTTTAGGGAGTCATTTAGGTAGGACATTTGTTCTCTGAATTTGGGGAATCTGGGGGGACTCTGGGGGAGAAGAAGGGAGGAAGGAGGTTGACTCCAAATATCCCAAAATGTGGTGTAACTGACTGGCAAGACATATCAGCTGGGGTCAAAATTGCTTGCCGATTTTGTTTTCAATGTCTCTGTGATAGGGAAATCTGAGGAAAGAAATTGTTGATTTTGTTTTTTAGTTATATATATATTTTGGCCTTGGAGTTTGTGGCCTGAAATGTTGCACCATAGGAAACATAGGTGAAAAATGTGTTAGAATAGGAGACAAATGTATTGGAATAGGTGAAAAATTTGCTGGAATAGGTGTAGAGGAAAATTTAGCATTGGAGAAAAGGAGAAAACTTTCGTGACAAAAGAGAAAAATCATCTGTTTGTCATGAGGGAAATTTTTCTCACTTTTCTCCCACCCCTACTTGGGAATATGCGCAAAACCTCTATAGCATTCAAGGAGTTAAAAGTCCCCATTTAATGCAATATGAATTTGTGTTTCTCCCATATCTCGTCCTTTGGTGTAGTTGGTTTACTCCAGAATTGCTTTTGTTCTGTTAGTACACCAACTCACTGTTTCCTAGTCTAATGCTGTAAAATGTTAGTAGATTGTTATTTCATCATATCTAACCCCTTGGATACTACAGACCAGGGGTGATAAATTGCTGGTGCGCCATCTGTCAGGAACTACAACCACCATAATCCCCAACCAGCCTTTGACTGGTTGGCAACATGAAAATTGTAGCAACTGCTATAGAACTATATTTATATAGTGATAACACTATATAAATATGTTCAAGGCCCATATAAAGGGCTTTCAAAAGACCTGTTCATTAACAGAACAGTACACAGGACAAGGGGCCACCCGCTTAGACTTGAGGAAAGGAGATTTAGTCTACAACAGCGGAAGGGTTTCTTTACAGTAAGGACAATAAAGGTATGGAATGCACTTCCGGAGGAGGTGGTGCTATCAAATACATTAGATGCTTTTAAAAGGGGCCTGGATACTTATTTAAAAGAGCATAATATAGAGGGCTATGCACGTTAGTATTGGGATTAATATTTAGTTAGGGCTTGTTGATCCAGGGAGAAATCTGATTGCCATTTGGAGTCAGATGCCTTCTTTTGGGTCAGCGATGGTAAACAGGAATAGGAAAAGGGTTGAACTGGATGGACGCAAGTCTTTTTTCAACCTAAATTACTATGTAACTATGTAACTATGTAACTATCGAAAGCATTGAAAAACAATTCATTAGTGGTTTTGCTAGCATCCAAGGAGTCAAACCACTCCAAGAAAAGTCAGAAATGTGTTTAATACTGTGAAATTGGTACTGTTGTTACTTTCAATTTACTGTGACATCTTGTATCAATCAATACAATTAAGTGATTAATGTTTGTCAAAAGGAATTACACTTGTTACTATAACTCCTTGCTAGTTTCATATTAAATGTCACATACAGTTATTAGAAGTCAGTGCTGAAGCAGAACATTTTTTTGACATATACTACAATTTCATGCCTCATTTATGTGGCAATAAATTAATAATTAAATGTTAATTTGTCTTGGCCTCAAAAACGATAGACAACGGGGTTGTGGCTCCACCCTAGATTGTTAATTAATAATTTTCATCTCATTCATCTTGCCAATTACTGCATACATAACATGTTGATTGCTCATTAATACTGTTATTGTATTAATCTATGAAATTGTATCTTAGTTGTATGAACTTAGAGGTGATTATAAAGCTAGGCTCAGTTATAGTTCCCACAATGATTTTATTTCATAGTGGCATGTGTACAGTAAGTTATTATTATATTCCTTTGTTAATAATTATTATGAGTAAAATGCTAACAAGCAAGGTAATTCTAGGAGACTGGAATGCTATTAGTATATACTAAAAGTTGTAATAAAATGAAAACTCTGTGTGTGTGTGTATGTCTGACTGCTAAAGGACTTTTAATGATTAACCTGTTGTTGTGATCCTTGTTCTATCATATGCATGTATTTTCATTATTTTTTTTTTATTTAGTTGCTTGTCAACTTCCAGGCTATTTAACCCTATGAGTGATAGTGGATGTTAACCACATCACTCTGCAGAGCATTGCACACCCCATCTGCCACTCAAAGGGTTGATGCCAATATTTGCCATGGGCATCTAATTTTAGGAGGTTTCATTCAGAGTCCACTGTTGCCAAAGATTTCTAAGTAGGAATAACTGGAATATCTTGTTGGACAGGTGCAAAGAATCAAAAATATTATAATTAAAGATGATCTGAGCAAGGTTAAAGCAGACATGTCCAAGTTCAAGACCTCAACGGCCACCAACAGACCAGGATTTAAGGATTTCCCTGGTTTAAGCACAGGTTGTATCATAAATATGGTGCATCCAATGTTAAAGTTCACTCTTAATTATGAAAGTTAAAGGTGAACTTCTTGGATGTCACTTTTATAAAACAAAATAGTGAGATTTACACTGACCTGTTTATCAAACCCACTGACAGAAATAACCTGTTGTTAGCTAACAGGTTCCATCCCCACTCTACAATAAAAGGCTAACCATATAGCCAGTTGTTGAGAGTGAAAAGGATTGTGTCTGATATAGACTGTGCAAAAAGAGGATGGTAGAAATTATTGATAAATTTGTCAGAGGATATAAATGTAATACCTTACTCCCTGACATGGACAGAGTTATGACATTGGACATAGCTACCTTACTAGATGGTAGAGCTAAAGAAAGTAAATCAGCTAGAATCTTGTTTGTCAGTACCTACAACTCCAAGTCACTACAGATACAAAAAATATTTTAACTTTAATGAACTATTATCCAGAATAATCCAAATTTCCCAGGTGACGTTTAGCAAAAAACGGATGATTTTTCTCTTTTTTCATGAAAGTTCTCTCCTTTTTTCCAATGCAAAATATTCCTCCTTTTCACCTATTTCCACAAATTTTTCACTTATTCCAACATGTTTCTCCTATTCTAACACATTTTTCTCCTATTCAATATATTTTTCTCCTATTCCAACACATTGTTCACATATGTTTCTTATGGTGCAACATTCCCAGCACAATATTACTTCTTCTGAGGGCTGTAATGGAGAAATAAGTAGCTGGAAGTCAAACTTGTCCTACAGCAACATGACCTTGAAAAATGAATTATTATGCATAGTGTATTTGTCCTTTACCCATGTCACAGTTCCTTGTTTTCAGCGCCGCCGCTTCAGTGACACTCGGAGTCTTTCCACGCATCATCTGCAGGCAAGAGGTTTCAAGCATGCTGCAGGCCTCTGTTTTATGTGTGTTTGTTTCCTGTAGTCTCCTCCTACCTACTTCCTGTGGAGGGGTTTAAAGGGCAGACTGAGTCCTGACTCAGTAACCCTTACGTTGTTGTTCTGAGCAGTTCTTTTCTAGTATTCCTGATTCCTGTGTATGATCCGCCTTGTCTGTCCATCTATTCTGGTGTTGACCTGTGGCTCTGTCTGACTATTCTCCATGGAGTTCCAATTTGGCTCAGATATCCTTTCTGGTGCAAACCTGTGGCTCTGGCTGACTACCCACTCTGTGTATGACCTAGGCTTGTCTGACTACCCGCTCTGGAGTTGATCTGTGGCTCTATCCACTGGGCATCCAGCATACATATGCTCCAGTGGATAACCTATCTGGTGCAAACCTGTGGCTCTGGCTGACTACCCGCTCCATGTATGACCTAGGCTTGTCTGACTACCCACTCTGGTGTTGACCTGGGGCTCTATCCACTGCTCATCTAGCATACATACGCTTCAGTGCATATCCTTCTGGTGCAAACCTGTGGCTCTGGCTGACTACCAGGTCCGTGTATGACTTTGGCTCGTCTGACTATCCTATCTGGTGCTTACTAGAAAGCTCTGTCTGTTCGCTCAGTTTGTTGGTTCTGTTATTCAGACATCCTTCCTAGTATTGACCTGGGGCTGTAGCAGACTCCTAGCTACTGACTGCAGGCTGAGTCAGTATCTCTTGGGCGTTACCTTACTACGAGACTCCAGTGGGCTGAGGCCTAGTCTCGGACAATGTGGTGCAGAGATTGGGAGACTGAAATTCCTGATACAGTGCTCTCCTTTTCAATCACCCACTGCGTGGATATTTATATATTGCCTTACTGTCATTATTCTCATAATAAAGGTTCTATTAACTATACTGCCTGACTCCTGGTTTTGCTTGCCAACTGTAACAACCCACAACACTAGCATCCTGCTTAAGTGACACTGGCACATATTCATGACAATGTCAAGTGACAACTAAAAAACTAAAGTACAATCTACAATGTGGTAGATATGTATAATAGTGGTGGGAGACTCGTGTTGTGTGATTGGTGGGATCCTTGACAAACTGCATCCACCTCAGGAGGATAGGGATCATCATCATCTATTGCAGATGCTACAGCAACCATTTCTGCAGTCAGTTTTTGAACTAACATTTTATTACCACCTCCCAGCACTGCTTCATCTTTTCCCCTCCCCCATGTGCATTTGCTGGACATTACTCAACTACTGTGTGTTTTTTTACTGTGTACAGTACAAAACTGATGTCTTGCCTTAGCCCTCAACAAAATGTTCAATATTGTCTGCTGTCTATAAAGTCTGCCTCAGTCACAGATGCATATTTATGCATTCATTTTTGAAATGTTTTGATTTTACTTTATTTTTTTAAGTTTTTCTCCATATCTTATCACAGTCAGTCCAAAAACAAAAAAAAAAAAAGTATAACTAAAAAACAAAATCAACAACTTCTTTCCCCAGACTTCTTCAGCACAGAGACAATAAAAGCTATTTCAGGAAGAAAATTGGACCCCAGCTGCCTGTATCTTGTCAGTAAGTCACACCAAACTTTAGGGTATTTGGGGTGAACCTCCTTCCTCCATTTTCCTCCCTCAGAGTATCCTCAAACTCCCCTAATACAGAGAAAGACTCCCTAAATGAAGCTTCAATTCCCCTTTATCATGCTGCTTTGCTTTCTCCTCTCACAAACACAGAATGACATGGTTTGAGAGACTGACACACACTCTTTTATATGGCTGTAAAAAAGTGAAGAAAACTTTCATGGGGGGTATGGAAAAACTGCACCTTTTGCGGGGAATTATTTGCAAGCAGGAAGTGGCATTTTAGCTGATTTTGGTTTGAGATGAAAGTTTTCACCCAAGTATGGGACCTTGTTTAAAGAAACTCCCTTCTTTTCATATAAAAGATCTAAGAACTTAGGTGGACACCTTGTTCATGCTGACATAGAGCTGAAATCAGATAGATCATTTTTGGCTCTCCTTAAAAGGGCACATTTTCATGTTTGAGTTGTATGCTTTGCAATGGCATAATTAAGGGTGATTATATATACCACCCATTGAAAGGGTATTCCATTAATTTGAAAGATTATGCCACATGCAAAACCAAAAATATCATATACATGAAGAAGTGCCCTTGTGGCTTAGCTTATGTTGGCAAAATCTAGACAAGTGAACATTTGGATTGGGGAACATAAAAGATCCATTCTGAATTGTGACAAAAATAAAAATGGTTCTGTCACACCAGTAACTAACATAGAGTGTGCTTGAAATGGTTAAAATCTCTAAAAGGAGTGGAAATATTGAACTTATGTTATTGCAACACATGCTAAGATGGATGGACAAACTCTGTACCAAAGCAGTAATGGGCTTTTATGAAGAATACAATTTGTAATGTTTTATTTAATAATTTTGTTACTGCTGTCAGTGTCTGACTTCCTTGTGATATCTATTCTATTGACTTTTTTAGGGTAGAGTTCCATATGATATAGCTCAATTTATGAACAAAATACCAGGTGTTTATAAGCTAATTTATTAGACCTCTTAAGGTCAGTCAATATATATATTAAAATGATATTTAAATTAATATTTATGGTTCTTTTTGCACTACTTGGTGTTGTTTATCTATTATTTCATTGTCTTTCATTAATATGTACATAGTATTTATAGGCTTCTTCTATTGTACATCTACATGCTTGATGATTACCTCTATAGAGGGTACACTACATCAGGGCTCAAAATTTATACTCGCCACTAGCCAATGGTGAGTGAAAATTTAGCCCTGGTGAGTAGAAATCAGCCCTGGTGGGTATGTTTTGGCTTGCAATGGTGAGTAACTTTTCAGGTCTGGCTAGTAGCAAAGGACTTAAAATTATAAGCCCTGCACTACATTGTACTATTGTAATACACTGTATTCACTAAGATTATAAAATATTATGCTTTTTGTTACAAGCCTACCAATATGCATTAAATAGGGTTTGTTCATATCTTATGGACCTGCATTGCACCCAAAGCTTATTATTTTGCAATATTTTGACTACTAGTGGTATTTATACATTTTTCTCAGTCTACGTCCATGATTATGCTACTTTAATTTCACCTTCACATTTTTTCCTTTGGGTTTGAACAAATTTAAACAACAATTGATGTCCCTAATTAGATGCTGTTTAAATTTTCAAGTTATATGATCTTTTTTCTATTAATATTTCTATTAATTTATTCTATTAATTTATTCTAAACCTGAGTAGACATATTATATATCCATTCCATGTTTTTTGTTTAATCTCTAATGAATATTTACTAGTATCTGAGATATATGTGAACTTTGATTAAACAACCAGTTCTTATGTACATACCATGAAGGCAATTTAAAGTGATGTTTTCTTCAGATCTACATTATATACTTTTGTTTTCCATTATACATGGATGGTAACAATTAAGATAATTGTGAATGATCAACACCTTTGTACTTCAACTTGTTACTATTTTCTGTATAAATGCTAGACTTTTAAAGAGTGACTATCCACCTGATGGAGATGTATGTCCCCCGAAACAGTGTGTTTGTGTACTGAGTGATTTAAGTAAAAATGCACCGTAGAGCTTAAACTTTATCCCATGTGCAGACACCACTTATACTCCTGGCCATCAGTGGCACTGGACTCCTGCACCAAACTTGCTTGGTGCACTAGGGTAACTTTGAAGATTTATAGCGAGGCTTTTAACCACTTAAATGCCAGAAATATCTCCATATCATTAATTTACAATGCAATGGAGACCAGTCTAACATTGAAGAGTAGGGATTGGTGAAAACAAAATGGGTGTAATATTATGCTTTTCTCCGAGCGGCAACTTTTTTGCGAAAAGTACCGTTTTCCCTCTTTTTTGCCGAGCTCATTGAGTTGAAATCAATGGAAAGACTGAATTTCTACAAAGCACATGTTTCCCTTATTTTCCCACAGCATATTATAAAATGAGTGGCATATTCCCACAGCTTGCCATTCTGTATTTGTGAGAGACAGAGATCAGCTAATTTTTGAGCTAGATAAGACAGTGGAACTTAGTTTATGGAGTTTTGTATGCAAGACATTTGTTCTCAACATTAGGGGAGTCTTGGGGACAGGAAGGAGCAAAGGAGGTTGACCCCAAACACCCCAATATTCTGTCTGGCAAATTTTATTTCAAAGTCATAGGCAGCTGAGGTATCACGGCACCCGTGATTAAGCCTTTTCATTGGCTGTGCTGCACAGCTCCTCCCAGTGACAGCCTTTATATACCCTGGGCTGTCACTTAGGGGTTGCCCTTTCATGGTGTACCTGATGCCTAGCGCTTGTTCCGTTTGTTTGATACCAGTGCATGACCCAGACTGCCTGACTACGATATTGTTACTGTTCCTGCTTCTGTGTACCGATTCAGATTGGCTGACATTCCTGCTTCCTGTTCTGACCCGGCCTGGCTGACGTTCCTGCTCTGTGTACCGACCCAGCGAGGCTGACGACCCTGCTCCGTGTACCGACCCGGATTGGCTGACGTTCCTGTTCTGTGCACCGAATCGGTTTGACAGTAGTTCTTGCTCCTTCCGTGCCCGGCTGGGAGAAGATTTTGTCAGTGCCTGTTGCTGTTATCGTGCATCACAGAGCTATGGTACTCCTTTACCGTTTGTAGTCCAGTCCGTGGGTTTGAGTCTCAGTGTGCCATTATTCCTCCACACCGTTCACTTGGTCTTCCACTCTTGGGTTCAGTTGGGCGCATCTGGTAGCCCTCCGTATCCTGACCATAGCGTTCATTAACACCTCCTGGGGTGGTGCCTTGTGCCACTACTTATTTCACCATTGTTGTTCTCCGGTATACTTGTTCGCTTGGTCTTCCGCTCTTGGTTCAGTTGGGCGCTTCCCGTTGCCTTTCACCTTAAGACCATAGCGTACATTAACCCCTTTGGGGGTGGCACAGGCACACGGTGTTGGATAGTCTCAGTTGGGCATCCATTCCTGGCACGAGCTCTGACTCACACAGTTGTAGTCTCCGGTGGGCATCCACCGTTGCAACCTTCCGTTCAGGTGAACTTGCCTGTTCTTTGCTGCCATCCTGTCACTGTCGCTATCCCTGTCTATAGGCGAAACTGGGCCTCCGCTTATCTGGGCAACTGAGTCAGTGGCTTCACTGGCATTTTTGGACTCTATTACACTGTATCAATCATATTTACCTGACCTGTGTCAGTATTGTATTCTGTAGTACATACTGGACCCGTGTGGGTTAAACTTGCTAATGTAACCTGTCCTGTGTCAGTTATTTGTTGCTGTATGCTGGACCCGTGAGGGTTACATTATGTCTTGTGTGCTTTAAATAAAATTGTGTTTTTACCAACATCAACCGTCTCTGAGTGTACTGAACCATAACATGAGGTCCAACTTCTTTGGTCTTCTTGCTCTCATTATCTCTGTGTTGGACATGTCTGTGGTATGAGTGAGAAGGCAGCAAAGGAAGTTGACCGCAAATACCCCAAAAGGCTGATTTGATTTGAAATACACAGACAGCTGCAGTCCAAGTTCCTCGATTATCTTGCTGTTATTATCTCTGTGTTAGGTATGTCTGGGGAGTGTGGGAAGGGAGCAAAGGAGGTTGACTCCAAATACCCCAACATTCTGTCTGACCAATTTTATTTGAAAGACATAGGCAGCTGTTGTCCAAGTTTCTTGCTGATCTTGCTGTTATTGTCTTTGTGCTGGGGAGTCTGGGGAAAGAAGTTGTTGTTTAACATTTTTTTTTCTTTCTTCCTTCTAAATTTTCTAAAAATTAGAAATATGGTGATAGCTGACAGGGACCCTGACATGTGCTGTGGGATTGATTGATACCAGATGAGACTGAGTATTTTGTTGAGGGCAAAGGCAAGACAATTATCTCCGTCAATTCTGTTGTGTACTTTTCAGTAAAAACAAATACAGTAGTTTTGTAATGTCCAGCAAACACACAAGGGGCAGGGTGAGGGGAAAAGGAGTAGGAGCAGTTCAGGGGTATGGTTGCTGCAGACTGTGCAATAAATTATGGTAATCACTCTCCAGCCAGGAAGGATGCAGTTTGTCAAGGTCCCACCAAAAGTTCTTGTGAAGGTACCAATGGACACCCCGCCTGGGTGTCCCTGTCCATTGCTGCTTCCTTCAATCCAGAGCAAGGCTGCTCCACTGAAATATCGCAGTTTACCCCAAGCTCCAGGCAAGACCAGTGTAGGAGTCATAACAAGAACTCTGGATACCGCAGTCTTCCCCAAGCACCAGACAACTCAGGGTATGGGTCAGAATAAGAACTCTTTATTGAATGAAACAGGGGATATTTTATACATTAACTTGGATACAGTGGTACAAAGGGGAATAAATATACTGAACAAATGGAAAGGGGCACACAGTGAGGAATGAAGCTATGCCCAAATAAGGACATAACCAAGAGGAAGGAAGCTATGCCCAAACAAGGACTTTCAGGGCAGGGCACCAACACAGGATAGAATGACCAATGGGAAGGGGCACACAGAGGGGAAGGAAGCTATGCCCAAATAAGGATGTGACCAAAAGGAAGGAAGCTATGCCCAAACAAGGACTTTCAGGGCAGGGCTCAGAGGTAAGAATTGGAGGACACAGTACATAGGGGGTATTGTAATGGCAATAGCTGGCTCTGGTCCACATTTGTTTAGGTGTTACTTCACTAGTCCCTTTTCCATTGTTATCTGTGTGATGAGATTAGTCTGGTACCTGGAGGGCAAATATTCCCTTCAGCTAGGCTTTTGTTCAGTTCTCTGTATCTAATGGGAGAAGGGGATTTCTGTCCACACTGGGAACAACAACCTAAGTAAGAAATGACATTTACAATAAACAAAAAACTGTCACACACAAGTAGCATAAAATATTAAATAATAACAGCATGTGATTTACAGTGGCTAGGGGTGACCAGAGGTTGTGAACTTGTGAACTAATGCAGCTATGCCCCAGGGTCTAATCCTGGGGATTTTCAGGCTCTGATTCCTGGATACTTGGTCTCAAGCACCCAGCTATGGCTCCTTGGCCGTGCTAATAGAGGACAATCACCCCCCCCTTGGCAGGGGAGAGACTCAGGGAGAGTTCAGGGGCAAATCCACGGTTCACCTTTAACACAATCCAGGTTTGTTTGCCCAACCAGTCCAAAGGCAGTCCTGTTACTGTGACACCCTGTGCCCTAAGAAGCACAGGGTGACTTAGACCCATGAGGAGAATGGGAAGCTGGGAAAGCAGCTTCCCCATGCATAGAGTCCATAGTCTGTAGGAAAGGGGCTGGCCTCCAGGCCCCTCCAGGAGTCAAGGGCCCAGTGGTTTCCATGACAGTTCCACCACAATGAGCGCAAGTACTATAAAAAATAATTTAAGAACACTGAAGACAGCAACGAGTCCTATTCTAGTACTGATAATGGCATAATGGAAGAAGGTGTAACAGCTCAACCAACTGCTGCATCTGACAGTGAGACAGACAAGAACCAAAACACCTGTCCTCAAAGTAGTAGTAGTAGTAGTAGTAAACATCTGAAAGTAAAAATATATTGTTTGACACCTCTAAAAGCTTAGAGGAAAATAAAGTTAACGGGCAAGAAGCTGTGGATGATGATGCTGAGGATGACCAAATGTAGACTGATGATGATTATGTATATCTAGAATATATCCCTCCAGCATCCTCCTATTCTTCAGATATAGATGAAGTTGAGAGTGAGAGAGATGATGAGATGGCCATAAAGTTAGCTGAAAGGCAAAGGCTCAATCTTAAACCAATGAAAAGGAACAATGTGCCTGTTTATAAACTGTTTGAGAAAACCGTTGCAAAGTCTGACCCTATACAAGCAAAGATGCCCAAATATACACGGTCATCCTGTCAGTCATAATCAGCATCATTGCCGCTTCCAAGTCCAATCCTCACACACACACTACTAGCATTGATTAACCAGCAGCAACAACAACATCTTCAGTCTGAGATATGATGAGTGCCTCTGTTGCTGCTGGAAGTGCTGCAACTTTAACACCTACTAATAGTAGTAGTAGTAGAATTGCATCAACATCTAGCTACAGTAGTATTAACAGGCACTGAGGAACACCGCAGTCCATGAAGTTCACAGTATGGAGATACTTCACTGGTGTCCTTGTTAAAACCATATGGGCAGGGGAAAGCAGGCTTACACCTAGCCACCTCCTCAATGAGTTCCCACCTGAAGCACAACCATAGGTCTCACTGGCAGACACACCATCAACAGGTCAGATGTGCCTCAACTAGCAGCAGCAGATATACTCCTAAATGTTCCTGGGGTTCTGGGGTACACAATAGAAGTGTGGTTGTTGTCACAGAGAGATGAAAACAGAGTCTTTAAGAACTGATGCTGGAATTTCCCAAGCCACAGTTATTTTTCAAGCATAGTTATGCAAATATTACTTAAGCAGGAAGTTAGTGTTGTGGGCAAAGGACAAAGGAACTCATCCTGAACATTTTTTTCAAGGCATAAGTTGCTGTAGGACTCACAGCTTTTACTTTCATCTACTTATTTCTCTAGTTCAGCCCTCAGAAGAAGTAATATTGTGGCGGGAAATATTGCAGTCATAGAAAACATAGGCGAAAGAAGTCCTTGCTGGAAATGTATTGCCAGTGATGATAAGGAGAAAATTGTATGTATTGTCTGTGGGGAAAAAGGCTTTGCGAAATAAGTTGTAAATCATTTTTTTGAGAAAAGTCCTGAGGGAATTTCTTTTCGCTAAGCTGTCTAAGGAAATTCATACTGAACAGGATATTTTTTCTCTGCACAATGATTTAGATAAACTGAGTTAATGACCAGAAAAGTGGCATATATGGTTTAATGTAGATAAAGGTAAGGCTGTAGAAACAAACATATACAATAAATTGAACACTACTAGGACAACCCTGATTAGAGAGATTTGGAAGTACTTTTAGGAGTACTTATAGATGATAGACTTCACAGCAGTGTACAATGCCACTTAGCTGCTGCAAGAACAAGTATGGTACTATACTGCATAAAAAGGAATGCAGATATAATTCTAACTCTATATAAATCCTTGGTAAGGCCTCATCTAGAATATGACATACAGTTTTGGGCACCAGTTCATAAAAAATACATTATTGAACTGGACATCTTGCAGAGACATGCAACAAAACAGATAAAGAAATTGGAGGATCTGAGTTATAAAAAGACACTATCATGGCATCCGTGATTATGTGACATTCTGACAGTCTTGTTACTGGTGGCTTCCCATTGGCTGCGCTGTACAGCTCCTCCCAGTGACAACCTTTTTATACCCTGGGTTGTCACTTAGCGTTTGCCCTTTCGTGGTGTACCTGATGCCTAGCGCTAGTTTTGTCTACTTGATACCAGTGTATGACCCCAGACTGCCTGACTACTTTCTTGTTACTCTTCCTGATTCTGTGTACCGATTCGGATTGGCTGACGTTCCTGCTTCCTGTTCTGACCCGGCCTGGCTGACGTTCCTGCTCCGTGCACCGACCCAGCGAGACCAAAGACCCTGCTCCATGTACCGACACAGCTTGGCTGACATTCCTTTGCTGTGTACCGAATCGGCTTGGTGGTGGGTCCTGCTTCCTCCGGGCCCGGCTGACGTTACTGTGCCTCCCAGTGTTACGGTACTCCGTTACCGTTTGCAATCCAGTCCGTGGGTTTGAGTCTCAGTGTGTCAGTGCTCCTCCACACCATACTTTCGCTTTGGGTTCAGTTGGGCGCATCCAGTGGTCTGCCGAGTCCTGACCATAGCGTTCATTAACCCCTTCGGGGGTGGTGCCTTGTTCCACTACTTGCTACACCAGTGTCATTACATCTCCGGTATTCTATGCGGTTGGTATTCCTTATAGGTACAGTTGGGCGCTTCCGGTTGCCTTCCATCTTATACCTATATGCACATTAACCCTTCGAGGGTAGCAAGGCACATGGTGGTGGATAGTCTCAGTATGGCCTCCGTTCCTGGCACGAGCTCTGACTCACCCTTTTGTAGCCTCCGGTGGGCGTCCACCATTGCATCCTCCGTTCAGGTGAACCTTGCCTGTTCGCTGCTGTTGTTCTGACACTGTCGCCTCCTGCTGCCTATAGGCGAGCTGTACAGCGCAACCAATGGGAAGGCACCAGTAACAAGACTGTCAGAAGGTCGCATAATCACGGACACCGTGATAGACACTAGCCAGACTGGGTTTGTTTACATTAGAGAAGAGTCATCTATGGGGTAATACAATTATCATTTACAAATATACTCAAGGTCAATGCAAAGAACTCTACAGTTAACTATTTACTCAAATACCTGAGCAAAGAGCAATAAGTCATCCATTAAGACTAGAGGAATGGTGCTTTTGACTAAAAGAAAGGCAGAGATTTTTTACAGTAAGAGCAGGGAAGGTATGGAAATCTTTGTCTCTGTATTTTGTGCTTGAAGATACTGTAACTGCTTTGAAAAAAGTAATGGATATCTATCTAGCACAGAAAAATATTGAGAATTATGAAATTTGGTTGCAAAGCAGATAGAATGTTGATCCAGAGAAATATATATCTGCCATCTGGAGTCAGGAAAAATGTTTGTTTTTTTTTTTGCCTGTTTGGGCTAAATTAGAAATGGCTTCGAGAGGGTTGATTTGGCATGGTGTGGACTTGATGGACGCATGTCTTTTTTCAGCCTGAAAAAATAGAAAAGTGCAATTTTTTTCATGTTTCTCTTTTGAAGTGAAAACCTCCACCTATCACTAGCAATGGCAACCCGTGGTATATTTAAAAACTAAGCTGTGATATTTGAGACCATTGTTTGCATGCCTTTGTTACCACTGACTGCAGTTTTACTGCAGCTTACGCCATGGGAAAATATTTCAACCACAAGTTTAGATACCATACAACAGCAGAGTAGGTCATGATCAGTCACGATAAGTGTAGCAGTGATCCAGGAAATATGTAACTTCTTAAGCTCTGCTGGATAGCTGAGGAGACAGTCACCTTAGACTCCAATAGATGGAAGAAGAGAGAGAGAACATAGGATTTGGCAGGATACAATACCAGAAATAGCCAGAAGAGGACCCACTTGCAGAACAGTGTTGTTTCAGAGAAGTTTTGGCTTGAATCTGGCTGAAGAGGTTAAGTAGCATAGGGATATGTCTGGAGAAGCTGAAAAGTAGTGTCCTTCCAGACCCTGGCTGTTGTATGCAGTTTGCTTAGTGGCAAAGCCCAGAAAAACAACAGTGGCAACTCATAAAGAAAAGTGGAATCATGTAGAATAGCTATGATAAACAAAAAGTTTACTGCTCCTAATTTAGCATTGAAGCTTAGATCAAAACGGTCTCCATCTATTCACACATATAAAGCAAAGCTAGGTTTCATGTGTACCCTAATTAGTAAATATGGCAAAGCATAAAATGAGGTCATCCTCTATTTTGATTGTAAAGGGATTTGTTTATTTGTGATTTTCTGCATATAGTAAATTCAAGTAATTGTGTCCTATTATACTTTTTTCCTTTACTTCAGGAAACACATGTAAATGAGTACATGTGCTTAGGGATTTTCTGTAAGACATTTTGCCTTTGATACAGATAAATACATGTAAAGAAAGGAGTTAGATATTGTTACAAATGCACTGCTGGATGTTTCACTTTGAAAATTATTGTAAATCTTAGAAATTAGTTGACATGAGGAATAAGTTGCAATTAGGAATTTGAAGGGAACCTCACTGTAGCTCAGCATGGTCATGTCTAATAGTGAATACGTAGCTCTGTTTACATATTACCTTGGTAAGGCATTGCAAATTGATAATGCTTTGCAAAGTGTAGCTCTGGATATTGTTTGGATTAAAAACTATAACTAGTATATGAATATAATGAAGGGTAGATAATTAATCTAATTGCATCCAAAATAAGAAAATAGCCACATCCTATATAATAATTCGCTAAAACGTGTGTAATGACAAAGTCATGAGCAGTAGAGACTGCTAAACCTGCTGCAGTCATGCACAGTAGAGACTGCCCATGCCGCGACTGATACAGAACTGGACGCTCCGAAGGAACGTCCAGCTCTGTATCAGCCACAGTGCTGGCAGTCTCTACTTGCATGACTGCCCCGCGACCGGCTAGCAGTGGCACTGTGGCCCGTGTAACGGGCTCTTCAACTAGTATTTCAAAAAAAGCTAGTGACTTAGGTTTATATTATTGGGACACATTTTTATCAATTTAAAGATGTATTTAATTTCTTTTTTTTTTTTTTACAGAGCAATCCTTCAGGAATTAATTTTTGCTTTTTTTTGTTGTTTTTATTTAATTGTTTTTTGCTGTTAATTCTATATTAATTATAATGTGTTGAACTAACAAATTATAACTAAATTGGTTTGTTAAATATGTTTATCTAAACACTGGAAGATGATGTAGAACCTTATCCAGAAATAGTTTGCATATTTCCAGACTAAAATCAAGAATTATGGATTTGTTTCTGTAGATCTGTGTACATAAATGTGTCCTCTAACAGTTTAAAAACATCCCCAGCATCTGCCTCTATGTCTGGTGTTATACTTTATAGTCAGTTTGGGAGTATTGTGATAATCAATCATGCTGTCATTGACTTAATGTACTTGGTATTTAAAGAAGATGTTTGAATCTCTAGAGTGGTCAGCAAACCCCCACAATACATGTTTTTCATAGATAATTGCTTAGCTATAATAACTTTTTTTTGCATGTCTTGTCTTTTTTCCTAGGTATAAAATGCTTTTGTGCTGATTTACTTTTTTAACTGTCATTAATATTATTTTAATATCTAAACACCTGTACTTAAAAATAAAAAGGAAACTGATGTTTCTCGCATACTGGCAACAAGGTGATTACCTTGAACTAATTTTGCTTTAGGTGCAAGCATTAGCAGACAGTCATCAATATTTTGCACAATTCTCTCTTTTATAGAGAATTATTATGTGTAAATGCCTTCACTGATTAAAAACCATGGGCCCTAAAAATAACTGGAAACATTCATTAGTGATATATCACATTCATTAGTGATTTGTCTTATCAAGAGATAAAAATACATTTAATTATATTTATCTCATACTTAAAGTGTATTTACATTGATTACAGTGCTATCACCTTGCTACAGGAAAGCCCTCTTTCAAGCAAACCAACACACTCTCAGCTTTTGTGAGGTGGCATGAATCTGGACTTCCAACCTTTAACTCCTTTATTAATCCTATATTACTTAGTAGAAATTTGCAGAATAAAAATATATAGATCAAAGCAATAACCAATTTTAATCAACTAATTCTTGCTATAAAAGTTTTCAACATTCTCACAAATATTTACAAACCATAAACTCATGGAAAACTAATGTCTCCAACTTCTCATATTTTGTTTTTAAGCCCTTTGACACATGCCCCACCCATGTTTCCCCTAAAATGACCCAAACAACTCCAACTTCTATTTCTGAGCACCTACTGATATAAGTATCAGTTGTGAAACAAATATATATTACTTATATTTTAGCTTATGACATAAAATATAATAATGATATACTAGAATCCAAATTGCTTAAATCTGCATTTTGTATTGCACTCTTTTTTATTCTGCTTTCAAAAGCTATCAAAATGTAAGTTTCCTTTAAACCTAATGTTCTTTCTTCTCTTTGGAGACATACATTCTCTACTCCTTAAACCTCCAATCCTTGTAGAATAAAAAACTGTGCACAAAGGGTCCAAGTCAGCAGTGCACATTGGATAATGAAAACTGAGCTTGAGTCATGAGCACTGGAATTTAATAGTTCTCATGGCCATTCAGCTTGCAGTAGAGCTTAGGATTCATTGTACAATAGGCCAATGGGGATACTTTTTTTTTGTAGCACAGTTTTTATTAATGTATTTATTATTTTAAACACCATTTTGAACATTTTGCTGGAAACTAGAGGTGATGACAAGGGAGTTGAGAAGGTTCTGAGGGACTTCTCTTTCCAGTAAAGTGTAAATACATTACAGAAATGTATCCTCTCTTTCTGGATATAGAGAAGGGGATTGGAAGATGTTCTTTGAATGCATGTGAATTAATATGAGGGCCATAGTTATTATTTTGCTAACTTCCGCTCCTGTTGAGAAAGTAGAAGAAAAGCCCTATAGACACTTTTTGGGGCAATCTTTTTATTAGTATATGGTCTTTAGACTTTCTTCCTATACGTTTAATAATTTTTAATACTTTCTCTCCCAATGTGAGGCTAGAGGAAGCATGAATATTTGAGTCCATATTTTTTGTCTGAAACATTTACTTCCTAGTGGCAGTGTATGAATTGGTATGATAACCCTTTCCCTGGGCAATATTTTTATCAATATCAGGTGTTTTAACCCCAAATCTATTATTTTTAACACTTCCTTTGCTAAACTGGTATAGCAGGGGAAGGTATTCTTGGACCCCTTTGTTTGGCATTTATTCATTAATATTCGGTTCCAAAAAACCTCTGTTAGTTTTTATTGATAATTTCTTCTTCCAGAAGGAAAATAGAGAAAAGGGTTGTAGGACAATAGCTGGCTAGTAGTTGGTCAGGTTAAGATAATGTCAGTGGTAGAATTGGAATTAAAGTTAGTTAACTCTTTTGTTGCCAACAAGTTTGCAATGCATTGTGTGGGCATTTGAGTATGTGAGAAAATTGTATGGGGACACTTGAGGACAAGTGGGGGACACATTGGGATGTGGCCTTTGACTCCCAGTATATAACATTTTTCTGCTTCTACAGTCTTAGACAATTTGAAGAGGACATTTAAATGTTATTTTTTTTTTTTTACTTGAATGGCCATTTTCAGTTATGCCATATGGCTGTTTTGATTCTATTATGTAACATTCCTGGAGGTTCAAAGCCAATGGCAGATGAATCTGGTCCATGCAGGGGCAACCTCTCATGACCTGGGGTTGAGTTGTATGGCAATCAGTGGTTGAAAAGGCAAAGCCTAGTCAAACAACCTGAGGTCAGGGTCAGGCAGTATAATCCAAGAATAAATTCAGCGGCTCCATTTTGACATACCAAGCATCTTATGCAAATAGGGATACAACGTGAAGAAATAGGCTAAAGAAAAAGGAAGCTCTTATCTTCTGAGATCAATTTCATGAACAGCAAGTGTGCAGCATATGTAAAGGTCTTTCCTTTAACCTTAGAATAGAACATTCAGACAACAACAAACATTGCACTACTTGGTCTCCGCTCTCAATCACAGGAACACAAATGTAACGTATATCTTCTTAAAATCAGCAGCTTTATTATGAAACTTAAAACATGTTACCTGGAGTCAATAAGAATTCAGCAACATTGTGTCAAGTCTTACGGAGTGGGTATAAGCAGGTTACAAACAGCGGTGTAAATCAACGCGTTTCACGCCCAAACGGCGCTTACTCATGATCAAACACACGAAGTGTCAGGTTAACAGACATTGCTTTTAAACTCTGATTATCCAATCACTTTAAAACACTGTGTACCTATCAACATACACCTATGTTCTCAGATCTAGCGTCATTACACTGAAAGGTGTGCTTAAAGGAAACACTTAAAAATACATTAACTGGCTTAGCATGGAGTGAACCAGCGCAAAAAAGCAATAAGAGGACATAATCTAACTAATATAAATCAGCGTAAACCAAATCAGTCATCTCTTATATATGGTCCACTCCAGTAATATATAACTCTATGCCAACTATCTATCGTTTCCTCAACTGAAGACAGTGAGTAAATGTAATCATAATCAGTGTATAAAGCAATTAGCGAATACATAGGTAACTTGAAAAACCACAAGATATGAAAGGCTCTCCTATACCAAACTTTCAACATCAAAACAAATGAATGGGTTAAATATCGAAGGAGTCAGAATCCCATCATAGCTAGTGGTAGACCAACTACAAATCCGATTGGATAGGACTATTAAATAATTTTCAGCAATACAAATATGCTATATAATCTTCAAAAAATCCTTCAAAAATATACTTATAATCCACTGCTTAGTCAGTATAAGGGACCGACTTCATCGATAGTTATTCAAAAGCTCAACTAACTCGTAAGCTAATCATAGCCACCCATGTAATTCACCTGTGTTTTATATACAAAATACAAAACTTAAAACCATAAAAACTAAAAAAGACTAGGATCCTTATATGTGAGCACATTATAGAAGATAAAAAAGGATACATATCTTTTGTCTTTACAGGAAACGAACATATACAATATATCATCTAACAATATAAATCTAACAGTATTATTGCATTTACTTATTGCTAGCTATATATATACCCGCAGCATGTCTCCATGGCATGTGGAGGAAGAGACTGGATTTCCTTCTGCTCCAAGCAGTGCACATCCTCGCTCTCATTGGCCAACCAGACACCATCTGAAGGTAAGTGTTAAAAGGCGAGAAGCTGTTTCTTTTACGATGAAACTTCCAGATGGAAATTTTTTCTGACTTTTCATCCATCCCTATTTAGAAATTTAGATCTCTACTTTATCACCTGTTTATAACCACTTTATCATGCTGTAGTGCATCTTAGCCAAAGTGTTTTGAAAGAATTTAGGCATTTACCACACACTGGGGCCATTAATTCTGAGCAGGAAATGAAAAATAATTTCTTGAAAACTGTTTATTTTAAATAAAAAATACTAGTACCACAAGTAGGAAGATTTTAATTGTCTGTGAAACAAACTAAACACGTTTTATGTGATTGGTTCAATTTGAGTTAGGGTAGTTTTTAACCTCTTGCACACTAGAGAGATGTTTCCAACACACTGCGATGTAATGCACTGGAGATATCTCTAGCATCCAAGAGCTTAGCGAAGCCACAGAAATTGGTGAAATAAATAAAAATCGACATACAAAGATGTAGTATGACTGCATTAAATCTTAACTCACTTTATTAAAGTGCTATCTACTCATACAGCTGTGACAGGTTTTATGTATCTTTAATGCAGTGCAGGTAATATCTACTGTTCTACCTGAAACATTTGAATTTAGCTCAACACTGATATGATGTACTGTCATATACGTGTCAATTTTAACTGGAATTCAAAATTTTACACTTTCCAAAGCACTGTTTGATATAAAACAAAGACTATTTGAGCAAAAACATACGCAGAGTGATATACTAGGGAGACTTGGAGCAATTCTGGTGCAAATTAACTTTATGCAGGGGGCAAATAACAATTTCCAAAATCACCATTGAGTTAAACTGTGCTGTTAAACCCTTGAGTGCTAGAAAGGACTCCAAAATATTACGAAAGCAATGTATCTGAGACCTTTTTAGCATTCAAGAGGTTAAAGTACATATTTAATTAATTGTGTTTTGTACACTATAGAACAGTGTTTTGCTTCAGAATCACTCCAGTTCTCTTATGTCATCAACCTCAGTGTCTTGGAAGAGATAAAGGTATCTATAATTTCTAATTATGTTTTCATTGTGTGCTGAGTATTTCATTAACTATTTTTTAATAAATTTCAGAGGTGCAAAATTCATATTTTGTGCCAGCTATGTATAATAGTGTAGTTTAATACTGAAAAACAAAACAAAATGCAGGCCTGTATGGGCCTGTATCGGCTTTAACTTGGATTATGTAGTGTATGGTCGCTCCAACCTGTTCTTGACCCACGTTCAACCTTTCTGATTTTAAAGCTCTCCTCACGTAATCCCAGCAGGATCAGCCAGTACCTTTTTCATTCTGAATTATCTGCATGTGTTAATGACATTCTCCTGCGTTTAGTTGAATAAGTCCTAAAAGTAGTGATAGGTTAAAGTTTTTGCCTCAAAAGTGAAACAGGAGAAAAAATGTACTTCCCACCATGAGGGAAATTTCCTGCAAAAAGTGCAATTTTCTTGCTCTTTTTGCCTAGCTCATTGCATTGAAATCAATGGGATGACTGAGTTTATACTGAGCACATGGCAAGTTTGCTTTATTTTCCACACTTCATGCCATTCTGTGTTTGTGGGAGGCAGAGAGAACATGTGTGAGCTAGAGAAGACAAGATAATAAAGAGGAGTTGAAGCTGATATTCAGACTGTATTATTAATATGATTGCATTCAAATCTTTGCTTTGGTGAATTAAGTTCAGAACGCCAATCCACTGATAATTATATTTTAGCAAATGTTCTTCCCTTTGGTTATATTTACCATGAACAAAGCATACCGTTCTATGGCCTCAATTCAATTATGGGTCCGATGGCAAAAAAAAACACCCGACATTAACAACAGCTAACGGCAGTTTTAAAATCACATATCACCTATTGAGGATAATGGAACAGCTATTTGCAGAGCCATTCAGTTTTGTGCGGCAGTGCTAATGGATGATACATTGATACATTTGAAAGACAGAAATTTAAGACCCAGTTTTACTGGCCATAAACAACATAACAGATAATACAAACCACCGTCGGCCAAAAGAAAGCAGAGAAATAGAAGCTCACACAGAACACAGCACATAGCACAAGTCCAGCAATGGCAAAATTAACCCATGCAAAGCCAAACAAACACACCAACAATGCCCATACCCAACAAACAAGTCACAGACAAATAACAAAAATTTAACAATACCCCAGGGACAATGGATTCAGAAAGCATCACAATACAAGCCATCACAACAGGGTTAAAATACAACACAACACTCACTCCTGTCAATCTGAAAGCAAACCAAGCTCATCTGGGCAACATCAACAGCCAATGGAGATGCAACATACACCTGACAATGTCACACGCACCTGATAGGTACACAGCAATTACATTAAATCACACAAACAACAAGAGATACACTGGCATACACTTAACTGGAAAACATCCCACCACTATCTTAAAGGGACATCTCACCATCCTCAGGCATGGCATGTTTACAGTGAGACCACTCAGAGAAATATCACCAGTATGTTTGCATACCTATTTCTTCGGAGACAGCAGAGAAAAAGTTGTGCAAGGTCTACGGATTACAATCCTCCCCCAAGCACACCTGTTGATGCTGATGCTCTAGCTGGATAGTCAGACAGGAGACCATCTACAAACACCCCTAACTGGTGCGCTCTACCGGAATACTTTAGGGTATGTAGTATTCTATTGTGGTCTATATATGAAGTAAAGGGATCTCAGGGTGCTGCAGCTTACAAATGGTGAAGTAAGTACTTCCCTCTCCGATGTAACCTGAACAAGAGAAACAAAAGAGAAAGCACAAATCACCTCTAAGTGTAGTATCCCACATAAATAATTCTACTTCCAGGATAAAGAGGCTAGATCCTGCCTTTGGAGATAAAAGCATGAACTGGTTTATGCCACCAGATAAGCACTCTGTTCAACTTGACCGGCAACTTGTGGATTTCAGCAACAAGCATCAATGCTCCAGCGCAAGTTTAAGCAAAGAGTATAATTTTTATTGTATTTATAAAAACATACAATTATGTAGTAACAGACCCTATGTGTTTTGTGAGTACTCTTCCTCACTTCCTCAGGGGTCAAACCCTTTTGTTTGTCTGTAGCTGTCTTTTATACCTACACAATCATTCTCTAATTCCTACACTCTAGAGACTTTTGGCTCTTACACCAGGCAGCAGCACCCCAGCTGCCACAACCAGGTCTCCCACAGCCGCCAAAGGGACCTGTGGAGCAGCACAGGGATGACAGATGTCCATACACAGACCCAGAATATTACACACAGGGTCACACTACTGGGAATGATGAATGATGAAGTCAGAGACAGGTACAGGCTGACGTTCCATAGCATCATCCAGTTTCACAAGGTGATCAAAGACAACATTGACCATATTTATAATACCAGCCATGCCCTATCTGAATTGCAGAAGCTCATGTATGCCATACATTTCATGGCAAGTTGATCCTTCCAGTACACAGAAGGATGTGCATCTGGCATGTCCCAGGCCACTTGTTCAAGGGCACTGGCTCAGGTGTTGGCAGCCCTCAACAGGACTGCTAGGACTACATCCACTTCCCCACCACTGACATGGAGTGGACACGTGTCAAACAGGGATTTTACACAAGGGAAGGAATGCCCAGGTTCATGGGTGCCATAGATTGCACACATTTGTGAATAAGAGCTCCAGCACAAGATGGACATCGGTACATCAATATGAACATTCCATCAGGTTACAGATGGTGTATGATGCCACAATGAAGTTAACCCATGTTTGTGCCTCCTGTCCCAGCAGCTGCCATGACTCTGTCATTACACTCCTCTGTCCACAGGGACTTTGAGAATGGGACCTATGCAGGAGGAAAGCTGTTGAGTAAGTCAGCAAAACAAATATCACACCACATACACAGGTGCACTCACACAACTCATGTAAACACAGCTTAGCATGAACATGACACACAAGTACATAATCCTCATAACATGTGTTCCCTGTCTCCCCATGTCAATCTCTGTCCATAGGTGGTATGGGCAAGCCATGGCTACTCACACCAAGGACCAATCCACACACACACACTTGCACAGGAGTGCTATAATGAGGCTTACACCATAACCAGGAATGTAATAGAGTGAACCTTTGGCCTGCTGAAAGCCAATTCCGTTGCCTGGATTACTCAGTGGGGGATCTGAAATATGCACCCGGAAAGGCATGTGACATAATCCTGGCATGTGCAATACTTCACAATATAGCAGTGGGCATAAGTATTGTGGACGATGATGAGCTAATACCCATTGTGGAGGTACCGGTTACCCAGAGAGGGGTGCAGATATGAGACAGGCTCATCAGGGACCACTTTAGCCATGAGTAGAAAATAGAAAAAAATTCAGTCCATGCATGTCCATGATGAGCCACTGAGAATGTGTGCAAACAACACATAACAATCCTTTTCACCCCACAGGATGAATGACATACACAGCCCTGAGATTGCTTGCAGTATATAACCCATGCAGCTGCTATTCTATGGATGTGTCACATTGAGGGTGAAAAGTCAACTGACATCTTCCATTCCTTCATCCATGTTCGCAATGCCACTTCAAGGATATCATGCAACCCCATGCACACAAAGATACAACACATTGCATATGTTCATCACATTTCTGGGTTCAACTTGATGATAGCAAACAACATAGATTGAGTTGACCATAGCCATATCATCCATGGAACCTTGGGAGAGAGAGAGGGATATCCAGTGCAATGCATTAGATACTACTAAGTCATTTCAGGGGTTAAAGGGGTATTGGAGTTATCATGAGAACCTCAGTTGTGTAAAGCCTAAATGAGCAGCATAAGGATGGATCTACTCTGGTAGTGTTTTCTACAACATCATGGCAATTATATGGAAGTCATGTTGCTGTTTGTGTGTGTGTGTGTGTGTGTGTGTGTGTGTGTGTGTGTGTGTGTGTGTGTGTGTGTGTGTGTGTGTGTGTGTGTGTGCGGGCAGCACAATGACATTGGCATGCAAACATACGCTGTTTTATTGTGCTGTGCTCACAGACTTCATAATGTGTTGATCCAATGTTCTGGGCACATATACATATGGCTGGTTAGTATCCCCTTGTTCCTAAACTTATGGGTTGCAGAGGGGTACACAACCCATTGCAAAACAATGGGTTGCCTACTCACCTGGAATGTAAAGCATTAATGGTTTAATCATAGTTCATCTATTGCATGACAGACGGTGCAGTTCCATATCCCTTCCCACAGGCATCCATAGCATGACTTATCATGGAACAAAGTAATGCCCACTTGACCCTTCTGTAGCATTGACTCCACTTCAGTGAAGCTCACCCCTTGATGTTCTTGACTGCTGGTGTTGATGCAATGTGAAACTTGAACTTGATAGTAACCTCAAATTAACCTTTCACATATTAACAGAATAATCCAGTATATTAGTATGTGGTGCTTAAGATCAATGTTGAAATTTTGTACAGTCATACTGTTCTTCCACAGGGTTAAAATACCTTTTATTCAACACATGAACAGTTCAACTGTGTTTCTACAGTAGCCATTTTTTAATTTAAAAGTACCTTTTGGGTGCTTCTATAATTCTTTAATTAATTTTGGTACTATATAAACATGTTTTGCTTTAGTGTATTGTTAGACATATTAAAACATGCCCATCCCTATCCGATATGTGTCTGTTAATATTGATTTTGGATTAGCCATCTCTCCACATGGAAAGATAGGTTAGGTTTAAGTATCAAGGCATGGCCCTGATCACATCAGTCTACTGATTGAAAAGGGACCATTAGTGGCCAAAAGTTATGGCACACCTCAATTTTTGCTACTTTTAGTTATTGCCATATAACTTGACATAAACATTAGAAAAATATCTCAACGTTGGGTATTTCTAAAATCAAGACAAATATAATCTATTTAGCAGGTTTATTTTTAGCGTTTGTAGATGTGTCAAATATTTTCCATGCAAAAGCTAAAAGAAAAAGTGCATTTGTTACATTTGTTTCATCATATTTTAAAAATATTTTTACAGAAAATTTGATGAAAATAATGGTATCATTAGAAAGACTATCTTATGGCAAGAAAAACAGTATATAATATATGTGGGTACATTAAATGAGTAAGAGGAAACTTACTGCTAAACACAAACACAGTAGAAGTGTTAAAACAGCCATTGACCTTCTGTTTTAACACTTCCACTGTGTTTGTGTTTAGCTGTAATTTTCCTCTTACTCATTTAATGTACCCACATATCATATACTGTTTTTCTTGCCATAAGATGGGCTTCCTAAAGATATCATTATTTTCATCAAATTTCCTGAAAAACAATTTATAAAATATGATGAAACAAATGTAACAAATGCACTTTTTTTAACTTGGTACTAAAAATATTTTACAGATCTACACCCCCCCCCAAAAAAAAAAAACCTGCTAAATAGATTGTAATATTTGTCTTGATTTTAGAAATACCCAATGTTGACATATTTTTCTAATGTTTTTGTCAGGTTAATCAAAATTGAGGTGTCCCAAAACTTTTGTCCACTAGTGTATGTGGTATGTGTGCTTACTCATGCTGCAACCTTTAAACTAAGCTATATGTGCAGGAGTTGTGTTCACTGCATTGCTTTGTAATGCATTGGAGATATCTCTGCTGCTTTACTTGTTAGAAACCAGATATATTCACAGACATAAATGGGATCAATCGGTTCATATTTTTTTAGGGAAAATATCAGAAATGGGGTTTTATTTTTTTGGGGGGGGGGCTTTGGAAGGGGCTGCAGAAGTACATGCTTTCACGGATTGTCTGGTTACTCTTGGGATTCTTGGGGCTGATGGGGATCACACCGGAGGGGGATTTGGTGTGGTGGACGCCTCTGTGGATTTGCTCTCTCTATACAATTGCTGGTTCTCCCTTCTATTGGATTGTCTCATCTTGACTAGCATTTGACCAAAATGTCAGACAGTCCTTAATTGTCAGATCTCACTGGTCAAGGTGGTCTCCTGGGCTTCCAATTCACAGAGGGTGTCAGTGTTTCTCTGTGCATCCTTCTGCATTCTTCTCAGGTAGCAGTAGGTTCACCTGCCATCCCTTACTTGCCTCCTTTGGATGCTCAGGCACTTCACATCTGTTGCAGAGATCTGGCTCACTGTGCAAGAGAATATGGCTATAGAGTATTTTATCCTTGTTTGAATCCCCCCAGAGCTGTGTTGGTAGAGTTGTGTGAATTAATGCTGGCTGGTGTGACTGTATTGGGCTGTAGTAGGTATGAGGGTTTGTATGGCGTGTGTGTGTGGTTATGGAATGATGCACTTACTAGTAGTGTATAGGGTGCTGTCATCCCCAGTGTCAGATCCTCCAGGGATCCCCTCAACAGCAGTAGCTGACAGACTGTCCCTCAGCATCTCCTCCCATGTGTTGAAGGTGATCTGGCCAGGGGGATCGCCTCCAGTGCCTCGGGGTGCAGGGCAACTTCACTCATCTTGTGCTTGACAAATCGCTTGCATTCACTTCATTGCTTTTTCAACTCCATGGTCCGGCTGCAGGTGGGCACTGCATACACACTGTTGAGGACCTGGCTCCAGGTGGCCTTCCTCTAAGCAGCCAAGCCAAGCACCCTCTCCCTTGGATACAGAATACTCTCCCTCTCTAGGATGCTTTAGATGAGGGCCCTGTTCTCATAGGTGTAATGGGGGTCATGCAGCCTCTTGTCATCAGCCCCAGCCTGTGACATATCAGCTGTGGTTTTCATGCTCTACCTGATTTGACCCTGATAGTGTGGGGTGCCCCCCAGAATATACTCCTTGTCCCACTGACACAACTGTCCCTGTCCTCTGTGCAACTTTCCTAGGTTTGGTCCCCCTCCTCTCAACTGATCTCTCACTCCTACTCTGACCGAGGATGCCTTGCTCTTCTTCCTCATTTCCTGCTCCTTTACCCATCCCTCTCCTCCTCTCCTCACCATCATGCACCCACTCACACCCAAGCACTTCCACAGACACAGTCCATCATGCACACTCTCTGTCACTCACTGATTTGCACTGTCAAAAATAAAGGTAAATGTGTGTAATGTGTTAGAAACAAAAAGGCTGTGTGTGTGTGTTTGTGAATGTATGTGTGTATTGCAAATTTGCAAAGGTGTATTATGTGTAGCTATCAATGCAACTCTGTCCACTCCCATATCCTTCTACCTGTCTTCAATGTATGCGCTTCTCATTTTATCGCTATCCTCCACTACTGGATCCTGTGCTCTAGATCACCAGACAAGGTATGTCTGTTATTCTGGGGTATATATAGGTGTATTTGAATGTATTTAATACTTTGGTGCTTTGTGATTGGCTGTGAATTTGAACTTGTCTGGACAACAATCAGGGTTGGTAGATAATGTAGACCATTAACTTTTTCCTTGTCATTGGAAGTATTTTATTTTAATTATCAGCTGACTGGAACACACGGTCATGTGATAAAAAGGTGGGAAGCAGGTTTATGAACTACGTTGATTTGTTGGGCCTACGCTTGTTAGCCATTCTGGTAGACATCTTATTAAATACTGTGTAAGTCAGATATAGCTAATGTCAGTTGACCATTTTTGGATTAAGGGGATAGTAATACTTAATTACTTAATATATCTATCTATATATATATATATATATATATATATATATGAGATAAAAAATACAAACCAAAAATGGAGCCAAATGTACCCTGGTATGTAAAGCGACATAAACATATTTATAAATAAATAAATCTCAAAGGATACAAATCGCTACTACCCAGTGACCCGCTAGTGAAAGGGTCTATAGATAGAAACAAAACAGGAAAAAACTCTAGGAGAGTGCTACTGTACTGCAAATATAAAATTATATAGCTGCAAATAAAATTGCTAGGTATATAAAGCTAGTCACAATAAAAAATATTTATTATAATATATCAAAGTTATATAAACTAGTGCATGCTCACTAATCCCCACCGTGGTGAGCTGATATACTGAGACCAAATAACTGCACAAATAATTGCTAATCCAATACAAAATGGATATAAGATCTTCACAGGCTGAAATACAGTTGTTGGCACATATTAATACAGACTCAGGCAGTATAGTCCACGGACTAAAAGAATTGGCCCACACCTCCCATCTGATAACAAGATTCCCCTGCCCGCATATATCCTATTATCAGTCAACAATACCTATGAATGTACTCCCGTTTACCGAAAGGAGTAAAACAGTCAATAAGGCCTATAATGAAGTCGCAAATTATGCACACAATCAACAGAGCACCTCCCGTCTTTAGTTGCAATTCCTCTGCAGGCAGGTATCTCTTGGACTCTCCGTATTATGCCTTGAATTAACCTCCCGACCAGTTGTTCCGCGGTCAGGTATAAAGATGTCTTGGTAACTCAGCGTCTGTATGCTCGTCTCTGTGCCAGTAGTAACGCCTGAAATAGTGTGGCCAAATCTGGCCGTTCCGTAGTATTGGTCTCAGTTAGATAGTATTAAACTGGTAGTATACAAGGTAAATATTCAACCTAAACAGCTCTCCAACTGTGACCCAGGAGATTAATTCAAGGCATAATACGGAGAGTCCAAGAGATACCTACCCGCAGAGGAATTGCAACTAAAGACGGTGCATAATCTGCGACTTCATTATAGGCCTTATTGACTGTTTTACTTCTTTCGGTAAACGGGAGTACATTCATAGGTATTGTTGACTGATAACAGGATTCACCTGCCCGCATATATCCTATTATCAGACGGGAGGTGTGGGCCAATTATTTTAGTCCGTGGACTATATTGTCTGAGTCTGTATTATTATGTGCCAACAACTGTATTTCAGCCTGTGAAGATCTTATATCCATTTTGTATTGGATTAGCAATTATTTGTGCAGTTATTTGGTCTCAGTATATCAGCTCACCACGGTGGGGATTAGTGAGCATGTACTATTTTATATAACTTTGATATATTGTAATAAATATTTTTTATTGTGACTAGCTTTATATACCTAGCAATTTTATTTGCAGCTATATAATTTTATATTTGCCGTACAGTAGCGCTCTCCTAGAGTTTTTTCATATATATATATATATATATATATATATATATATATATATATATATAATATGTTATAGTGTTTATCCCCCTGAGTAAAACAAGGGTACTCCCACTGCTGAAAGTTATTGTATTCAAAATTTATTACAGCTCTAACTTGAATGTTTTAGGTGCAGTATCACAGTGGCCTGAAATTGTACAGTGGCGCTGTTGCTGCACCTTACTAGGAAGATTTATGGCAAACTGACCAGAGCTGTCTACAGAATGGTGTAGCGACAGCGCCACAGTGTAATTTCTGGCCATTGAGATATTGCACCTAAAAATGTCATGTTTGAGCTGCAATAACTTTTGAATAAAACACCATTCAGCAGTGGAAGTGCCCTTATTTTACTCAGTGGGAAAACCTCTGCAACATATCTTTATTTACATATTAAGTATTGCTATCCCTTTAATGGCAGTTTTACCAGCCACAATTGAATTGCAGCCTATATGTCTAAATAATAGAATTTTTAAGTGCAACAGAACAAATAACATGTTTTTCTGAAAGAATTTCAATTTTATCAATGTTATGGGGCCTTATTCATTATGCTAAAGAGGTAAAATTCTGGTGCCAATAAGCTACACCATGGGGTTGAAATGAAAATTTAGCAAATTCCTTTTGATTTAAACTGGGCTTTCAACCATTTGAATACTGGAGAGGGTAAGCAATGCATTGGAGTGCGCTCTCACATTCAAGGGATTAAATAAAAACTCTTGGCCATGTGTACTTTATTTGAAGATTCACATAGCACAATTATATTACTGCCCCCTGCAGATAAATTGGCACATAATTGTCATTTAATCATATAACTCTTGCAAAGGCAGCAGGTAGTCACATAACTATTTTATTTATTTCCTACTTAAAGTGGAATAGCTGTTAAGCAATAGCTTACTGACATTTCTTTTTTACTTGGCACAGGAGCAGAATGTTTTAATTACAACATCACTGTTATGCAAATACTTGATTAAAACATATTACATTTGAGATTATCTTCATCCAGTCTAAAAACAAATTTATATTATAGTTATATATTTCCTGTTTGTGTAATCCAAGGGTAATCAGCTGTTGAACCTCTAGCTGTACGGAGGTATTGGGACTAATACTACCACTATCCTCAACCACACTATGGACTTGTTATCTATTTGTTGAAACAAATTATTTTCAATGGAAAAAAGCTAAAAAGAAATAATAATAATAAGAAAAATAAATGGCAAAAATGTATTAAAATAAATAGATAATAAAATGAAATAACTAAAAGAAATGGTAAAAGTCAATAAATGACAAAAATAATAAATAAAAATTAAAATAAAATATAATAAATCTAAATATAATAGAGCATTTTGATACAACATGGAAAGCAAAGACAAAATGTGTTCACTCAGGGGTAGGGATAGGCAAAAGAATTCACCTCAAACTGAAATCAGTGAATAACGGCACTTCCCACTTGGCAAATAAATTCCTGCGAAAAGTGCTGTCTTTTCACTTTTTAGCATAACTCATTACATCAATGGGAACGCTGAATTTATGCACAACACATAGCAAATGTTATTTTATTTGCCACAGGTATAGTATAAAAGGGGTCTAAGGGTGCCTGTGTTGGTGGAGTGTGGGGAAATAATCAGTTGGACTCGGAATTGTTTGTGAGGGTTTTTGATTGGTATTTGGGGGGACAGTAAAAAAACAAAAAAGGAAAAAAAAGACATGGAATAAAAGGGGTCTGAGGAGGGTGCCTGTTTTGGTAGAGTCTGGGAAAAGAATCAGTTGAACAGGGATTTTATTGGGGGGGGGTTGACTGGAATTGGGGGGACAGTAAAGTAAATAAATAATAAAAAATAATGTTTGCTACTTCTTTCCTGAAAGGTGTTTTTGTGCTTGTTTGTTTCACTGTAAGCAGTTGGTGGAGCTACTGAACACTCTTTCACAATGCCATCAACAAAGGAATGCAACTTCAGTGTCTTTTGCTGATTTTTTTAATAATACAGGTGGTAGTGGAGCTTTTACCAAGACTTATACAAACTGCATACCACTTGGGAAGAGAGGGCTCACCATCAATTATTGCACTTGCTGTAGCAACAATGGAGTTAGTTTTTGGACTACCACTTGACTCAGACGTCCCTGTCCTACTCCTTTCATCATCCCCCTACTTTTTGTGTCTTTGCTGGATATTACTCAACTGCTGTGTGTTTTTTACTCTAAGGTACAAATAGAACTGATCATGTGTGATTTGCCTTGACCTACTACAAATTACTCTGTCTTGTCTAGTATCAGTCTGCCTTAGTCCCAGCTCATGTCAGGGTCTTTGCACCTGTCATGTATCAAGATTTTTTTTAATTTAATGTATTTTTCAATTAACTGCCCCCCCTGTCCCTATCACTGTCAACATAAAAACAAAAGATAAAAAACACTCCCTGTTCATTTGTTTCTTTCCCCAGACTCCCCCAATACAGAGATAACAGACTGTAACAGAAGCCTAAGCCCTTGGGCTGACTTAGACCGTCGTTCCAGGGTCTCTCCCTCCTGAGGTCAGCTACAGAGTGGTAGCTGTGCTGGTACTGCTGCAGATTCTCCCTAGAATGGGGAGCAAGAGAAGTTCCTTTACACCATTCTGCAATAAGATGACAGGACACCTTCTTGTTTCCAAGATGAGATCTCTTTGTGAAAGCACAGCTCTTTTATACACTGTTAACAGCATCAACACACAAGGGGTTGGACCAAGAAGACAATGGCAGTAGATAAAATGGGGAGACATGATTACATTAACTTCACAAAGGCATGAGTGATGAATATAAAATGGAGAGTAAACAGACTGTGATGAATCAGTGGGCCTGGTACTGTGGGGTCAGACATGAGTGAATTAAGTCATATAGTGGTGGTGTTTATAGTAAAAACTGAGCCAGTCAATGGAACAATAGAGTGTACACACAAGACAATGAGACAATACAATGGGATTGATACAATCAACAAAAACAGTACAATAGAGACAATCATGACACCAGACTAATCCTATCACACAGAAGACATTAGTGAATATACACAGAGGTGAGGGGGGCAGCACAGTGAAAACATCAACATCTACCATCTGGCTGGCCAGCCCAATATTCAACAGTTTAACCCCATCAGGCCCATGTAATAATGTAGGCACCCAAGTAATACAGTAGTCCAGCATGTATTACAGTAGTAACCATTCCCATAACTGTTAACATAGAATGGTAGTATATTGTCCCACCGTTCTTCATAGTCTGAAATAATGGGCTGAAAGTCTGCATGCCCAGCACTGGTTTCCAGTACCGGACTGTGGTCCGTTACACTTCTCCCCCTTTTCAGTTCCAAGCCAGCGGCAGCCTTGGTGAACGCTGGCTTGGGGAGTCTGTGGACTCTTTGGCTGGATAACAGGATCCCCTTGTCCTTGGCCAGGAACAAATGGTAGCCCCTTGATAGTGAGAGCAGGACAAGTCAGCTGCCTGTGCCTGCTGCAAGACGTGCTGCCCCTGCTGCCAGTGCCACCATTGCTGTTACTGAAGCCGCTAGTGTTTTACCTGCTGCCAGACTTACTGGCCCTGCTGCCAGTGCCACCATTGCTGTAATTGCAGCCACTAGTGTTGAACCTGCTACCAGACGTGCTGCCCCTGCTGCAAGTGCCACCATTGCTGTAACTGCAGCCACTAGTGTTGTACCTGCTGTCAGACGTGCTGCCCCTGCAGCCATTGCCACCATTTCTGTACCTGCAGCCACTAGTTATGTACCTGCTGACAGACATGTTGCTTATGCTGCCACCAGTGCTGTATCAGCTGCCAGTGCTGAACCTGCTGCCAGTACTGAACCTGCTACTAGTTCTGAACCTACTGCCACCAATACCTTGTCTGCTGCTAGTGTTTCTTGTAGTACTTAGAGGGGGAAGGAGAAAATGATGGCAAGTGTGACAGCAAGGGACTCTAAATAACACTTGCCATTTCCAAGCAGTCCTGCCACTGCTAGTACTACTGCTACTAAGGTCCAGCAGCTTGTTAGCATTAGGGGTGAAGATGGGGTAATCAACAATATCCTCATATTACTAGTGACTGTGAGACTGAGGAGGAAGAGTCTGCGGCTGAACTTGATGCGGCTGGTGTTAGTAGTAGTAGTAGCAGTAATGGTGAAGCAGACGGAGTGGTAGGGGAAACATTAGAGAGCGTCCAGACTAGCGGTCAAGGGAGCCCACACCATTCCTCTGGCTCTGGGATTCCCCTTCCCTTCACTACAGTGTCCAAGTTGAATATGATCCTTAAGAGGCCAGAACTGGTGTTGGGGGAGACCAGGCTCCAAATTAATACCATCACCAACAGCAGGGGTACAGATTAGCTGCCCTGGCCTGCTGCTACTGCTGCTAGTGCTAGTCTGCCTTCTTCTTCAGGTCAAAAGTAAATGGCAAGTGTGACATTAGGGGACCCTCTGTCACAATACTCATCAACTCCTCCAAGCAGCAGTGAGATGTCTGAAATAGAGCATCAGCAACAACAGCATGTAGGGACTAGTGGTGGTGGTGATTATGATGCTGTAGAAGCTGGGGTGGAAGAGACATTGGTGGCCTTTTTAGCAAAAACTGAGAAGGAATGAGAGAGAGGGATGAGGCTGGGCATCACCACCACCACCACCACCACTAGTAATGACATTTTGGAATTAGAGGAATTTGCAACTGCTCTAATTCCTTCTGATGCTGAGATGCAAGGGCAGCAGGATGCTGAGGAGCAGGATAGTGTGCCACAGACCACCGTGGACACAGTGCGAATGGGGTCAACAAATGATGCGGAACTAAGATAGGTTCCACTTGCCAGCAGTAGCAATACTCCTGATCCTAGTTGCAGTGCTGAATCTGAGGCAGTAACATCAACATTACCCACTGCCACAGAAAATGAAGGGGAATATGGAGGACAAGAAGAAAGAGGCAATTCTTCTCCATTTTCCCCCTTCTCCCTGAAGTCATCATGGGTGTGGGGCTATTTTTCTCTTGGTGCAGGCACAGTGCAGTCATTAGCAATGGCACTGTGCACAATTTGTGACAAGTCAGTAAAAAGAGGAAAGGATGGAACACACCTTGGCACAAGCACCCTGATATCATACATGAAACACAGACAGCATGACATTTACTCCAAACATGTTAAAAACAAACACCCACCACAGAAAACAAGCACTGCTTTTGCTGTCCCTGACTCAACAGAAAGGCAACAAGAGGTGAGGTAGAGAACAAAGAGGAAGAAGAACAGAACAACCCAAGCAGAGACTGGAAGTTCAAGGACAAGTGAAACAACTAGCTCACCATCATCTTCTAGGGTAACTACATCTTCTGCCAATCCACCTCATTCATTACCTCCCCCGCCAAATGATAGCCACTCTGTTGATGTTAGGATGTGACAGTTCATCTCTACCCATTGCACACGGTGTGGTGCACTGACCACACATTCCACTGTGATGGAGGAGAATCACAATCAGTGCATCAAGCGGCATCTGAGGAGAGTCCATCCTGCAGTATATGCTAAGATGGTGGCAGGGAGGGTTCATCATTACTATTAAACTGTCAGCAAGTTGTCCTGTGTCTTTAGCAGGCTCTGGACTAGGGGTATAATGACAGTGGTAGTACTAGGGTTCTGGTGTCATGGTGTTTGCATACAGTTGTGCCCCCAGATGTTATTTATCACACACACTGTGCACATTGCAGTTGCTGATGAGAGCCACAGTTCCTGCTCTCAAGGGAAAAATGTATCCTAATAACAACACACCCATGATTTTGGAGGAGGGGCAGGTGGAGAAGATTTAACGGCAAATGTCTTCTTTTCTCCACATAGACTGGGGGCTACTGCCTCGGGCACATCACTGGAGCCAGTCGTGGCAAGTGGAACCTTCATTATCCATCTTTCATGCTACTTCTATTATTGATCCCATTCCCCTTTCAGCTGCCTAATCATCCTGCTGCTTAAACAACTCAGCAGCAGCTGTACGAACAGAGGTTGCAACTCAGGAGGGCATTTGACAGTGGCCACTGGCCAACATGACCTGCTGGCATTTGGTCAGTAAGGCATTTTTATTTTTTTCTCAGGGCTTGTGTTTTGAAAATAAATAAATAAATAAACTAGTCCTACAAAAAAAATAAAAATTTTTTTGGGGTTTGTTTCTAACAAGCCTAAGTCCTACAAATCAATGTTTCCTTAGGGCTTGTGCCAAACAAGCTTAAGTCCTACAAATCAGTGTTTACTTAGGGCCTGTGCCATACAAGCTTAAGTCCTACAAATAAAGGTTTCTTCAAGGCTCTGGCCTCTAATAAGTCTAAGTCCAACAAAGGCCTCTTACAACAAATCTAAGAAAGTATCCTCTGCAAAATACTCTATCTAGTCAAGTATCAGTCCACCCCAGTGGCAGCTTATGTCAGGGGGTTCCTATCTCTATCACTTTAAATACAAATGTCTTATTTTATTTATTTATATTTTTTTAATTAACTGTCCCCCCATTAGCAGTGAAGAACTCCTCCAAAACAAATTCCCTGTTCAAATGATTCATTCATTCACCAACACATACACCCTCCTCAGACCCCTTTTTTACCATGTCATGTTTTTTATTTTATTTTATTTTGGATTTCTTTTTTTATTAACTGCCCCCAATCCCAGTAAACACCTCCCAAAAAATCATCCCCCGTTCAACTGATTCTTTCCCCACACACCACCAACACAGGCACCCTCATGCCTCTTTTATACTATGCCTTTGAGAAATAAAATAATATTTGACATGTGTTGGGTGCAACTTCTATGTTCTCATTGATTTCAATGGAATGAGCTGGGTGAAAAAAGCGGAAAAGCAGCAATTTTTGCGGGACATTTTTCACCAAGTGTAAAGTGCCATTTTTCCCTGATTTCAGTTTGAGGTGGAAATTTTCGCCCATCCCATACTATTGAGCTAAAGGAGATTGAACTCTGTGTAGGACACCATTCCAGTAGAGCCTGATCAATTCTATAGCAGGTTCGTTCCTAGCTGAGTTTCTCTGTCCATTTCTTTTGCATATGCAAATTATCCTTGGGTCTGGCCACCCTAAGGGTAACAGGAGAACCTTGTTTACAGTGCCTAGAGAGATCAGCTACAAATTCACTGATAAGTCTCAACAAGGCCAAAACACATCTAGGTTTGGCAGTTTCTCTCATTTAGAGATTATATAGCTGACAATTTGTTGCTGGACTGATATTTTAGCAGTATCAGAATGATGTGCTTTAGGATATTTCTTCTGCATGTAAGGCAATGGTGAGCTAAAAGAGACTGCATCATGGTAGAACAACATTCATATAGAAGGATCTACACATCAGATCCTAACCTTTACAAATAAATAACATGTGTTTTACTATAAATTATAAATAGTGGGGTTTTGCAATATATTTTTGGCCAAAAACATAAATAGATTGCCTCCCATGACAAGGCACCCCAAATTTAGGCAAGTCCCTATCTGCCTCAAATCTATGGACATGTGTTTAATAATACGCAATTAAAAACAGTAATATCACTTTACCCCTACTGTGAACAAAACCCTTGTAAGGGAAAAAAGGAAGGCATTTATATCTTACCTGTTCAGTTATCACCTGATTTTAGGGAGCTACCAAACAAAACAAGGAGGAGCCAAATCCTCTCAAAATACTTAAAAAAAAACATAAAATATACAGGTGACTGGGGTGCTCAGGATAGTATTTATTAATAGTGTTTCATTAGTTAAAATATGTGTATAATTAGGATAGCAGCAAGAACTTGGCTACATTTACAAAGTAAACAAAAGGAAAGTCTGCTCATCAGATACTGTCATTTAAAATAAATAACCTGTGATTTACTATAGATAATAAACAGCGGGGTTTAGTAATGTATTTTGGCCAAAAGCATAAATAGCTTGCCTGCCCTTTCAAGGAACCCCAGACTTAGGCAAGTCCCTATCTGCCTCAAATCTGTTTAATATAATGCAATTAAAAACAGTAATATCACCTTACCCCTACTGTGAACAAAACCCTTGTAAGGGAAAAAGGGAGGCATTTATACCTTCCCTGTTCAGATAACACCTGATTTTAGGGAGCTATGAGCCAAGCATGAAGAAGCCAACACCTCCCAAAATACATACAAAAACATACTGGAAGCAGATAGGAAGTTGCCTGAATCTGGGGTGCTTTGACAGGGAAGGCAAGCTATTTATGTTTTGACCAAAAATATACCCCACTGTTTATTATTCATAGTAAGTCATGGGTTATTTATTTGTAAAGGTCAGGATCTAATGCACAAACATTCCTTTTCAGTTTGTATATGTAGCCAACAGATGAGAGTTGGTACCATGTTAGCCATAGAAATACAGGAGGCAAATATAGTTTTTGATACCTTTTATTGGCTAACTACGCAGATTCAGAATGCAAGCTTTCAAGACCTTAGGTCTCTTCCTCAGGCATGTTATACAGATAAATATGAAAACATCTCTCTTAAATACAAGTACACATTGCATTGTTTAGCATGGAAATCAGATAAGAGAACTCAATCCAGATACTTTGATCAGTCAATAGTAAATTGCACTCTTCCTCTGAGGCTTTAGAGGTATTTACGATGCTCTTGGGTATGTTGTTGAGATCAACTAACTAAGTGGTAATGTGACAAAAACTCTCTGTCTTTATTTAAACCACTACAGATTGCATTACATTTTAACATTAATTTTACCTCCCATACCTTTCTGTCCCTCTGAGTGTGGAACCGTCCCATCAATACAGTTAACTTAATGTCCCTGACACTGTGCCCATTTTGACAAAAATGTTCCCCCACTGTCTTTTTGTTATTAACACTGGATCTGTGGGAATTAAACCTCTTATGTAGTGCTTGTCCAGTTTCTTCCACATACAGAGCTGTTGGGCATTTTGCACACATGATAAGGTATATTACATTGGATGATTTACAGGTGAAGGTACCATTGATCTTATGGTGTAACTGTGTGTGTGGGAATGGTATCTTATCCATGGTGTAAATGTGTGCACAGGTTTCACATCTCTTTTGTAGGCAGGGAGATGTGCCAGTTTTTGTATTTTTATTCAGGGCACTCCTCACCATCAGTTGTTTCAGATTGTAAAGTTGTCTGAAGGAGAGTAAGGGAGGCTGTGGGAATATGTTCTTAAGTCTTTCATCTGTATGTAATTTTGTTTGAAGTTCTCTTGATATTTTGCGGAGAACTTCAACCTGGGGTGGTAAGTGACCACCAATGGCATCCGGTTTCCCTTATGTTGTTCTTTGTAGAGCAACAGATTTTTTCTTGGTATTTGGGTAGCCTTCTGTATCTGACTGTCAATAATAGTTGCGCTGTAACAGTGTTTTATAAAGTCTCCTCTGAGTTTCAGTAGGTGCTTGTCACATTCCATCATGTCAGAACAGATGCGGTGGTATCTGATGGCCTGGCTGCATATGATGGAGTTCTTTGTGTGTTTTGGGTGAAGCTATTGTTTTTCAGGTAGGTTGGTCTGTCTATTGGTTTGCGGTATAGGGATGTGTGGATGGAGTTGTTCTGAATACTGATAGCTGTGTCAAGGAAGTTAATGTTTGTGCGTAAGTGACTGAGTGTTAGGTTGATATTGGGGTGGAATGTATTGTAATTCTCATGGAATTTGCGAAGTTCCTCTTCACTGGCTGTCCAGATGAGAAGAATATCATCACGCTTCTACTCTACCCCACTTCTTCTCCTTCTCACCATGTTCCTCCCATTTCCCACCATCTTCTCCTTCTTCCCCACCCAGTTACTTTGTCTTACCACCCACTTTTGTGACACGTATGTTAAGCCCCGTCACTAATTGTGAGTAAGCCCTCCCCTTTTTGATGCAAATTGTGTTGTTTACATCCTCCCCCACCAGCACCACAGAAGTCCCCTCTGGGAACTCCAGAAAACAAAGTTCCTAGGTATGTTGACCACACACATTTAAATAAAGTAAAACTATTAATAAATGCTAATTTGAGCTCACCATGAACCTGTATATTTTGTTTTTGTATGTATTTTGGGAGGTTTTTGGCTCCACCTCTCTTGGTTGGTATGTAACTAATGGAAAACTATTAATAAATTCTATTCTGAGCTTACCCGGAACCTGTATAATTTATATTTTTGTATCTATTCATATAGAATCTGCTTGATTCTGTGGCAGGTTTTTCCTAGTTGAGTGTCTCAGACCAGTTCTTTAGAATTTTGTAGTTAACATTTTTACAATTAAGAGCTTTGTTTTTACATATATATTTTTGATTTTTCAAACTGATCTCAAATTAAAATATGTTGAGATATCTCTTTCTCAAATGTTTAGCTACTTCAATATTGGACACCATATCTATGTAATTTGTTATAACTTGGTCCAATACATTGCTATTTCTTTTCTGCATTGCCACCATTTGTGTCATGTAGCTGTCCCTAAGCATGCTCACAACCCTGTTTCACTTTGCACATAGACATATCTCATTTGTCCAGTTTATAGCTGGGTAGTTAAAATCTCTCATAATTATGATATGTTCAAGATGCTATACCCACCTCCTTTCTTAGTTTAAAAACTCATCCATCCTTTTAAGCATTCTATCCCCTAGCAAAGCAGGTTCTTTTCCATTCAGGTGCAATACATCACTACCATACAGATGTCTCTGCCTCTCTGCCTTGAGCTTGCATCCTAGATCCCTGAAAACATTTTTAGGGACCTCCATCCATAATTGTTACCAATGTGTGCTAAGACAGCTGGAGCCTTTCCAGCCCCTCCCAATAATCTGTCTGCCCTGTCTGCAAAATGCCAAACCTGAGCATCCATGAGACAACATACTATCTAGCATTCAAGTTCCAGATTACCCTGTCTACCGTCCTAATAACACTACCTACCTTGGTTTCTGCCTACTCTGCATCCCATCTAAATTGGTAGAACGACTGTTCTCTTAGCTGCTAGCGGAATGAATTATCCCTCTCGAGTAGTAGGATGTCACTCAGCCCTGCAGATCACAGTGGTTTGCAGAGCAAATGAATAGAGTATGTCCTAGTTTTTGCTATTGAAACTCGATTCCCATAGTTGTAAGGTACATTTGTACAATTATAAAGTAATTTCACCTGAACCTTTCCTGCCCCTTTAATAGGAATATTTTTTCCCCTTATAATACCCTGGATATTCCAAGAATTACTCCAGTCTTCTTAGTACATCAGTATCATTGTGTTAACTATTACTTTAGCATTCAAGAGGTTAATAGAGAACGAATATGCATCTGTGATTTATACACTGTAGTTTAAAACGATTACATTTTAATTTACAGGTACACTATATTTAAATAATTAATATGATCTGACAGTTTGGAAATGTTATATTTGTTATTTTTTTCATCAGTGTAATGTGTATAGTTTTAATTGGTTTCAGATAATATTACTTGAGTTACATTAATTGAATCCTGCTTAATATAAATCATACACAAATACAAAAAATAGGAGCACTGCAGGTGTAGATATATAACTTACAGTCACCAAGGGGAGTATATGCTGAGTGGTAAATACTCATAAACAATGAACAACAATATAATTAGGAATATATATATATATATATATATATATATATATATATATATAGTATAAAAAAGTAATAAATGAAATAATGAGCACAAATCTCATGTTTGTAAAGTACCTTTAATCTCATATTACTATATAGTCAAGTGTAAGCAGATGGAAACAATATGATTATATAGTAAGTGATTCAAATGAATATATGAAGATAGAATGATTGTTGTCAATATCTGATAGTCTCTTCACTCCATCTTCAGTCTGCAGCTATCTCACAATACTGGTCTTTTCCCACTATAAGTCAGAAAACTTGAAAGAAGTGGAAGTGCAAAGAAACAAAAAGAAAGAAGGATAACTATGAAGTGTAGTAATTTTTTTAAGATACATACATAAAAACCTATATTAATATGCACTCATATGGCCCTGCTCTTGGGTCTATTGCACCTCAAAGTCATTGTCCGTAACACCTCAATACTGTGTCTTTTCAATCACGCTATTTTCCTCTTCCAGATGAATCCCTTTCTCAGTCCTTCAACATCCACTGTTCACACCACACCTGGTGCACAGTCTTTAGATATCCACAGGCAATATCACGGACTGTTACCTATCCGTAACTGCAGTAGCTGTTTGAGAGTTTTCTCACAGGGGCTAGGATAATGAATGACATTAACTGAGTGCTGATCCTTTGCTACTTTTATTGTGGATCACTACCCACATCTGCATGTGTAAGATTATGATACATGTAGGGAAGGATTTGCACTCAGGTAGTGCCAGTCATTAGCCTAGGTCCCTGTGAGAAAACTCTCAAACAGCTACTGCAGTTACAGAGAGGTAACAGACCATGGTATTACCTGTAGGTATCTAAAGACTGTGCACCAGGTGTGGTGTAAACAGCGGATGTTGAACTTCATGAAGGGTAGAGAAAGGGATTCATCTGGAGGTGGGGGACTCTGCAGAAAATAGCGAGATAGGAGAGGCACAGTATTGAGGCTTTACAGGCTATGCCTTTGAGGTGCAATAAGTAGAGATGGGGAAATTTTCTCCTCAAACTGAAATTGGCGAGAAAAGTGGGAAAAGCAGGAAAATGGCACTTTTTGTGGGAAATTTTTAGCCATTTTTCCTGCTTTTTTCCACTTTTCTTACCTAGCTCATTGCATGGAAATCAATGGGTAGAAATTTTTTTCTCCACCACAAGAAAGTTTTCTACAGTCATATAAAAGGCTGTCAGACTCTCACAGCATGCCATTCTGTTTTTGTGAGAGGAGAGAGCAGCATGTTTTTGAGCTAGAGAAGATAGGCAAACAAAGGAGAATTGAAGCTTAGTTTGTCAAGGATATACAAAAGGGAACAGGAGACCATGCACTGTATATCTCGCATTAAGTAAACAAACAATATAAATAAATACATTTGAGATCTTGTACACAATCTAGGTGTGACACACTTTTTCACAGTGAACAGAATTGATTAAAAATAATCATTCACTCATGAAACAATATATGTAATTTTATTTAAAGGTAAATAAAACGTGATACATTAAACACAATAGTAATCAGTGCATTGGGATATAAAGGTATACAAAATTGTCTCAGTAACATATCTTAATGAAACCAAGTCCTAGACTAAGATATATAAAGGAAATATAATATAATAGAATATATCAAATAACTTCACAGATAACATACAAGCACTTATAGGGTTAAAATTTATATATAGGTATCCAGAGGTATAAGCTAGCAAGATTTGAAGACAACAGCATAACAAGAATTGATTGTTCCTTACAATTATGGACAGTACAGTAGGTGGCAGTGTAACAACACTTGCCCCAGCCAGTATGTACTAAGGCAATTAAGTGGCAAGAAACTTGCCACGTGAGTTGTGCTCAATAGGGCCACAGGTTACATGACAACCCTTTTATAACCACAATGCACAATATTGCAAGAAGTAACAATCTATCTGAAAGACATAAGGTCCCCAGATCTGCCAAATATAAAATGTACTATTTAGCGGCTGTTTTAAGCAACAGGAGTTAATAGAACTATGGACAGTAAGGACCAGCCAATTACTCAATCCAAAGTTTTGTTCTGTCAGGATTTTCACAAGTGTAACTATTCCAACAGATCAAATCCATGCATTGACACTACCATATGTAGATAATGCAAATTTTAACAGAACCAGCTATAAAATACCAGAACCACAGACAAGAGAAACAGAAAGGAAACTTTCTAGACAGCAACGCAAGTGTCAATTTAGAACACCAGATCAATGGAGCACAATAACCATGTAACGGTTTTGTAGGACACTCAGACCAGCAGGTTAGAATAAAACACAGTAGCCCTGCCACCAGCACAGCGGAAGTCAGAATGTCGCCAAGGCGACACTGGAACAGCACACAGCAGGAACACAGGCAGGGTCAGCAAGATAGCCGGGTCAGGTCACGGAGCAGAAACATCAGCCAGGCCGGGTCAAATCACGGAGCAGGATCGTCAGATAAGCCGGGTCAAATCACGGAGCAGGAACGTCGGCCAGGCCGGGTCAAATCACGGAGCAGGAACAAAGGAGCGTAGTCAGACGGGCCAAGTCGGTACACAGGAAGCAGGAACATTGGAACACAGCTACACAGCAACACTGGCTCAGGAACACCACGAAAAAGCACCTGACGGGTGCCAAAGGCCGAGTATAAAAAGGCCATACTGGGCGGGCCAAACAAGCTCAGCCAATGGGAGCGAGCCACAGCAAAGAGTGACAAAGAAAAGATCACGGGCACTGTGATCGTACCCTCCTCTCAAAGACCCCCTCTCCTAGCAGGAGGTCTAGGTTTCTGGGGATATTTAGAGTGGAAATTGCGCAATAATCTAGGTGCATGGAGGTCCTTCTGATCTACCCAAGAACATTCTTCAGGGCCAAGAGGACTTTGTACTCCTCTTGGCCTTGAACGTCCACCGGCCCAGGGACCACCCGAGTGGTAGTGTAGTGGTTGCATACCAAGGGTTTTAACAGAGACACATAGAACACATTATGTATGTGCATAGAAGCTGAGAGGTCCAATGCGTACGAGACAGGGTTCACTTTGCGGATAACTTTGAACAGACCAATGAACCGGGGAGCCAACTTATTGGAAGGTACTTGCAAATTGAGATTTCTGGAGGAGAGCCATACCCTGTCCCCGACCTGGAAGGAGACCGCTGGCAGCCGTCTATGACTGGCATGCCGCTAATGTCGCTGGAATGACTAACTGAGGGTACTCTGAACCCAAGTGGAGTGGAGCTGCTCAATATGTGTCACGGTTTTTTAGGACTCTCAGACCAATAAGTGAAAATAAAACACACTTTATTAAAGTGAATAATGCACAAGTACGCCCTCTAGAGGCGGTAGGTAATACACAGATAAAGTAAACTGAGATATTACACGGGTAATAGCACAATAGACATGAATGCAAAACAGTATGCACTAGGATGATATTGACCCCCAAGGGATTAATGTCCAAATAACAGTCTGTCTCAGATGTGGAGGTTTGACACGCCCTGGATGTTAAAAAGGCTGTGCTGTATAGACAATGTTCATTAAGTGCTGAGGATCGAGCTGCCTTGCCAAGGTGTTGGATAGTAAGCATAATGGGAAACAAACTTAGCCCCCGCGGCCGTAGTTACAGGAACTGTTTTCGTTTCTGCAAGTGCAAATAGCCCCCCCGGGCGTAACGGAAACCGTCCGGCAATGCAAGAGCTAACAGCCTCCTCAGGTGTAATCGAATGCCAGTATTAAGAAAGCAAGAGCCACTAGCCCCCTCGGCCGTAGTACCGGATAAGCCAACACTGAAGCCTTTCTGCCAACACTCTGTGTCAATGATATCGTCGGTAATCAATACCGGAGAGCCTTAAGCGCCCAAACGGCCCAAACTATGTGAACACTCTTCAATGGTAGACTAGAGTTGCCGACAGAGAGCGGCCAACTCAGCTGCAGTGTCACGGGTAACGAGGCTCGTACAGGAGATAGAGAGAGTGAATTCGAGGCAGCACTGCAAGAGTTAAAATGCACGTTTACTCGAGGCTTCAGCGCTACTGCAAGGCTCTGCACGGAGAGGAAGGCCCACAGAATACACACAGCTCTGCACAAGTAACGAGGCACAGCACTTAATCGAGGGAAGCACCAGGCAAGGCAGTCACACTGACGCGGGCAGCAGAGACTGGAAATGTCACGGCGGCGACAACTGGAACGCAGGTCACTGGAACAAGCTGAAAGTCGATCTTCGGAGCAGGAAGTCAGCCGGGCCGGGTCGGAGCACGTAGGAGGCAGTCATACAAGCCGGGTCATACACAAGCAGGTACACTGGAGAATGGTCAGGACAAGCCGAATCGGTACACAGGAACTCAGAATACAGGAACACAGCAACAGCACTACTGGCTCAGGAACACCACGAAAGGGCATCTGACAGATGTGATAGCCAGGTATAAAAAGGTCATCAGGAGGCGGGTCAAACTCAGTCAGCAAATCAGTGACAGCCACAACTGAGAGTGACAGGAATCACAGGCACTGTGATAATATGCTCGTCCAGAGCTGGAATTTGCTGCGACTGAAATGAGTCCGGGAGCAGGCATGGCTGGAACCCATAATTGATGAGAAACGGGGAGCTCCCGGATGATGAATTAACTGCACATTTCCTGGCAAACTCTGCCCACGGCAACAGGTCAGCCCAATTGTCATGATGATCGGTCACAAAGCATCGAAGGAACTGCTCCAGTCCCTGATTGGCACGCTCAGCGGCCCCATTAGTCTGGGGATGGTAGGCAGAGGAAAAGGACAATTGAATGCCCATCTGGCTACAGAATGTCTTCCAGAATCTGGACACGAACTGGCTCCCACAGTCAGACACCACCACTCTGGGTACCCCATGCAAGCGGAACACTTCTCTGGCAAAAACTATTGTCAATTCCTGGGCCGAAGGAAGGCCAGAGTGGGGCACGAAATGTGTCATCTTGGAGAACCTGTCGACCACCATTAGGATAAACGTGTACCCCCTTGACACTGGCAGTTCTCCCAGGAAGTCAATAGATATATGGGACCATGGACGTTCGACATTAGGCACAGGTTGGAGTAAGTCCACTGGGAGGTGTCTGGGGGTCTTGGCACGAGCACAAGTGGCACAGGCTGCAGTAAAAGCAGAGCAATCGGCTCTAAGGGAGGGCCACCAAAATACTTGTGATAGAGACCATATTAACTGATCCCTCCCGATGTGCCCAGCAGCCTTAGAAGAGTGGTATGTCTCCAGCAGACGGGTACGGAATGGCTCATCCACAAAACACTTGCCAACTGGGGTTTGTGGGGGAGCCCTTGCCTGAGATGCCAAAATCTCCTCCCCCAGTGGCGAAGTGATGCTAGTACGCACCGTGGCCAGGATACGATCTGGCTGAATAATAGGTACGGGATCTTCATCCCTCTCAATGTCCGATGCAAACTGTCTGGACAGGGCATCCGCCCTAACGTTCTTTGAGCCTGGTAGATAGGACACTACAAAATTGAACTGAGACAGAAAAAGTGCCCATCTAGCTTGTCGGGAGGATAGCCTTTTTGCTCAGAGAGATAAGTCAAATTTTTATGGCCAGTTAGGATTAACACCGGGGTTCTGGTACCTTCCAGTAGGTGACACCATTCTTTTAATGCAAGAATAATAGCCAGAAGTTCTCTGTCACCAATTTCATAATGGCTTTGGGCACTAGAGAGTTTTTTAGAAAAGAACCCACAAGGTCTCAAGGTGCCACCTCCCACAGGACACTGGGAAAGTACTGCCCCAACCCCAACTTCGGAGGCATCAACGTCCAAGGTGAATGTCAGGGCGGGATTGGGGTGGGACAGTATAGGGGCAGAAGCAAAGGCGTATTTCAGAGTCTCAAAAGCATTTTCAGCTGTCTCGGACCATTGAGAGGGATTAGCGCCCTTATGCGTAAGGTCAGACAGAGGTTTAACGATAGTAGAAAAGTTCTGGATACATTTCCTATAATAATTGACAAAGCCCAAAAAGCGCTGGATAGCTTTTAACCCCTTGGGGCGAGGCCATTGTAGGACTGCTGCAAGTTTCTCCTGGTCCATAGCAATGCCATCTCTAGAAATTACAAACCCCAGGAAGGGTACTTGGGGCCTGTGAAACTCGCATTTTTCTAATTTGCAGAAAAATTTATTTTTGCGTAAGCGAAGCAAAACCTCAGAGACATCCTTAATATGCTGGGTTAGGTTAGCAGAGTAAATAAATATATCATCGAAGTATACGACCACACAAGACTGAAGCAAGTCACGGAGGATGTCATTAATGAACTCTTGAAATACCGCAAGTGCATTACATAGACCAAATGACATCACTAGATACTCATAATGCCCTGACCTGGTATTAAATGCCATCTTCCACTCATCCCCAGCCTTAATTCTGATCAGGTTATAAGTGGCCCGCAGATCAAGTTTCGTAAAAATGGAAGAGCCCTTCAACCTGTCAAATAATTCCGTAATAAGTGGTATGGGGTAGGAATTCTTAGACATAAGCTTATTCAGCCCACGGTAATCAATACATGGTCTTAGTTCGCCACTTTTCTTTTTCACAAAAAAGAAACCGGCACCAGCCAGGGAAGTAGACTTGCATATGATTCCTCTTTTGAGGGCGTCCTCAATGTGGTCCTCCATAGCTTTGTTTTCATCGCAGGACAATGGGTAAGTGCGACCACTAGGAGGCACCATGCCTGGAGACAGATCAATAGCGCAATCATACGGTCTGTGCTGAGGCAATGCGCTAGCCTCCCCCTTACTGAATACGTCATTGAATTCACAATATTCAGCTGGCGTGGAGGGAGAGGTACATAAAATCTTGACAGGATGTGACAAACAGTTTTTTGTACAGTATTCACACCATGATCTGACCTCACATCTCTGTCAGTCAAACTGGGGATTATGTGATAGCAGCCATGGGAACCCCAGAATGACTGCATGGTGAGGAGAACGAATAATTTGGAACCGTACTTCCTCCTTGTGGAGAGCCCCAACCGACATCGTGATAGGAATCGTTTCCATAGTAATAAATGCAGGTTCCAAAGGTCTGCCATCGATGGCTTCAATCGCCAAGGGAGATTCCTTCTTGCATAACGGAATACTGTGCAATTCCGTAAAAGATTGGTCCATAAAGTACCCGGCTGCACCAGAATCCACCAGTGCCAGGACCTCCACGGCCATGTCAGCCCAAGAGAATACCACCTGAATGGTGGGTTTAACAGTACTAGGATCTAGGGACTGTTGTACACCACCTAGGGCCTGTCCCCCAAGGTACCCTAGGTGCGTCCATTTCCCGGCCGTACCGGACATGTGCGTAATAAGTGCCCAGCTTTGCCACAATATAAACATAGACCCTGCCTTTACGGTGCGCCCGTTCCTCCTTTGTGAGTCTGGTGAACCCAAGCTGCATTGATTCTCCAGGTTCGGGTGAACGTTCAGGAGGAATGGGAGGCAAGGGTGGGTTTAAAAGACTACCATGTCCATAATTTCTGGATCTCGCTCTTTTAGCCAGCTGCCTTTCATGAATGCGGGAGTCAATAAGCATGACATAATCAATGTATTCATCCAGGTCACTGGGTACATCTTTGGCAGCTATTTCATCTTTGATGGAGTCAGACAAGCCTTGAGCAAAAGCTGCCAATAATGCTTTGTTATTTCATCCCACCTCTGCTGCCAATGTCTGAAATTCAATGGCATAATCGATCGCCCAATGTATGGTCACCCTGTTGTATCTCTATCAACCTTTTGGCAGCAGAGGCAGCTCTACCAGGAACCTCAAACACTCTGCGGAACTTTCTTATGAACTCAATGAAGTTTTGAGTGCAGGGTTTGGCATTTTCCCATGGGGATTGGCCCATGCCAGAGCTTTGCCTGTTAGCAAGGATATCATAAACCCGACCTTGCTCGGTCATTAGGAAACGCATGAGGCGTCAGTTCCAGAAATATCTCTAATTGATTAATAAACCCCCTGCATAGGGTAGGTTGGCCATCATATCTCAACTGTAACAGCACCACTGCCGTTAGGTCTCTGGTAGGTGCAGCAGGAACCACAGAGTGGTTATCTGTTGTCGAAACTGGGGGGACCACCGGATTCTGGTTAGGTTTGTCAAGGTGTACCGTACGCTCAAGTAATGTCTGTAAGGCCAGTGCCAACCGGTCCAAACTCTGCTCATGAACATCCATTCTCCAGTGGATGTTTTGTGTATTACCTTCACCTTTGCTGTCTGAGGTCATGGCCCTTTCGTACTGTAACGGTTTTGTAGGACACTCAGACCAGCAGGTTAGAATAAAACACAGTAGCCCTGCCACCAGCACAGCGGAAGTCAGAATGTCGCCCAGGCGACACTGGAACAGCACACAGCAGGAACACAGGCAGGGTCAGCAATGTATCCGGGTCAGGTCACGGAGCAGGAGCGTCAGACAAGCTGGGTCAAATCACGGAGCAGGAACATCAGCCAGGCCAGGTCAAATCACGGAGCAGGAACAAAGGAGCGTAGTCAGACGGGCCAAGTCGGTACACAGGAAGCAGGAACACTGGAACACAGCTACACAGCAACACTGGCTCAAGAACACCACGAAAGGGCACCTGACAGGTGCCAAAGGCCAAGTGTAAAAAGGCCATACTGGGCGGGCCAAACAAGCTCAGCCAATGGGAGCGCACCACAGCAAAGAGTGACAGAGAAAAGATCACGGGCACCGTGATAAACCATCTCAGAACAACTTATTTGTGGATTATTTGTACACGCTTGCTGTATGACTCAAACACATCCCACAGCAGTTGTATGCAAAGTTTCACACACACAATAAAGACGTGGCTCTGCATGTATTAGCAATACTAACTAAGTATAACTCCCAATGATCTAAAATTGCTATCAACCTCATCCTATAACTACTGGATTATACTATATAACCTCCAAATATTATTCTAAATTTACAGCCAAATGGCTAATGTATAATAGTTCTAAGTAGGTTGGACAGTCCTTTAGGAAATATTAGAATAAGCTTACCCAGAATATACTGGGTTATAATAAATTTTGGACGTGTATACAGTGTTATGTAAATCAAATTTACTTATACATTACCAGTCCTTTCACTGGGTGTGGTCTTTGGTAAAGCAAGGTTCTGCTCCCTTCAGGAACTAGGAAATTTGGCAACCAAAAGCTCCCATTTCCCCCTGTATACTGCGTATATCACCTAAACCCCCCTTAACAGAAAGGTACATCCATTCTTCTCTCATAGGTCACCCCTAGATAATTAATATATGAGGTCATATAAATTGATACATTTCCTGACAAAAGTCAGGAAAGATCCTACTTGTTAATCGTTCTAATGAGGGACCCAATTAAAAATAAATTATATACGTTTCGAAATAACACCCTCTCTCGAGAATGCATGAAACCAGACTCCCCACGCCAAAACACAGGTGCACTTAGGTAACAGTCCTATACCATGAAGAAAGAGAGGCCTCCTTATTAATGCAATAATTAGGTTTCAGGGATGTTTACTTATATGAAATCCTCAAAAATCCCTCTCTACAGAACTAAAGTAATGCTCCATTTAAAGATACAGACTCATAGATACACAGACAAAATGGTTACTGAACAGTCTCTTAAACCATTTCCTTCCAGCAAAGAGAAGCCTCTCTGACAAGTTTAGGGAGTCATTTAGGTAGGACATTTGTTCTCTGTAGTAGTCTGTGGGCACAATGGGGGGTGGAGGACGGCGGTTGACCCAAAATACACCAACATTTGGTGTGACTGACTAGCAAGACAGGGATAATTATACATCACATCTAACTAACAATCTACTATATAATTTATTCACCGTAATATATGTTTTTGCATGTTTCAGGCTGTGACATCTAGAGGATATATGGTATTTTCTCTTGCAGTCACATTTGGCCTGACTGAGTTCCCGTCTTCCAGTAAGTGAAAGTCTATGGACAGATGACTTTTATATTCACCTTGAGGTATATCGCTATTACCAATTAGAAACATCACATGATCCTAGGATGATCTCTTATTGGTCCACTCTTTCTTTACAAGCATGGACTTTGATAGTACAACTCATTACCACTGATGAAGCCATGTGAATGTCGATACGTGATGAGTAGTGATGAGCGAGCACCCCAATGCTCGGGTGTTCGGGTGCTCTGACCGAGCACCCCCTGAGGCTCGAGTGCTCGGCCGAGCACCCGAGCCCCATTGAAGTCAATGGGAGGACTCGAGCATTACACCAGGCACCCCCTGCTCTGATGAGGGGAGGGTGCCTGGTCCATAGGAAAAGGGCAGAAAAAGATGGAAACACTACAGAAATGGTTCAGGGACAGCATAGGGAGGATGTCTGGATGCATCTTGGACTCCAACATCGCTGCTGGGAACGATCTTTTGCCCGTAGTACGCCATTTTTACAGACTGACCATAAAACACACAAAAAGGAAAATAAAAACGACTTTAGGCGAAAAATTGTTACCAAACAATATTTGCTGTATATTTACTTGTATATCATCTGCAAATTATCCCAAAAATTTCCTTGGTTTTCGGAAGTGAGGCCATGATTAAGAGGGAAACGTGCGCAGAGGCAAATTCTCCCAAAAATTTCCTTGATTTTCAGAACTGAGGCCATGATTAAGAGGGAAACGTGCGCTGAGCTGACCATCTAAAACATTATGGGTGAGGGTCTGCTGCAGAGCTGACCATCCTAAACATTATATGCGAAGGCCCGCTAGTGAGCTGACGCTATAAAACATTATATGAGAGGGCCCGCTAGAGAGCTGACCCAATAAAACATTATATGAGAAGGCCCGCTGGTGAGCTGACCTATATAAAAATTGGCAAACAGGGCCCGCTGGTGAGCTGACCCTATATAAAAATTATATCACAGGGCCCGCTGGTGAGCTGGCCCTATATAAAAATTATAGCACAGGGCATATGGAAGAGGAGGAGGAGGATGAGAAGATTAAGAGTCAACCATATACCCGTTTTTTGGGTGGAAGGGGTGAATGGGAATACAGAGTATTCCCATCATTGTAAATAACATATATAAAGTGAGTTTATGTTCCCCCGGGGCTTTCCTCCAGTGGAGTGGAGAAGTCAGGGGAAATCCAGGCCTTGTTCATTTTTATAAGTGTCAACCTATCAGCATTGTCGGTGGAAAGGCGGATACGCTTATCTGTTATGATGCCACCAGCAGCACTAAATACCCGCTCAGACAGAACGCTGGCGGCAGGGCAGGCCAGCACCTCCAAGGCGTAGAGTGCCAGTTCATACCACGTGTCCAGCTTGGACACCCAGTAGTTGTAAGGCACAGAGGGATCATTGAGGACGCTGACACGGTCTGCTACGTACTCCTTCACCATCTTCCAAAACTTTTCCCTCCTTGTGACACTAGGCTGCGCATCAGGGTGAGGGTGCTGGCGGGGTGTCATGAAGGTGTCCCACGCCTTGGAGAGTGTTGCCCTGCCTTTCTCGGAACTGCTGTGTGCTCCCCTTTTCTCCCCTTCTCGGTTGGCCAAGGTAGCACGTACTCTGCCGCCAGCGTTGTCAGATGGAAAATTTTGGAGCAATTTTTCAACAAGAACCTTCTGGTATTGCACCATTTTGCTTGTCCTCTCCACCGGAGGAATGAGAGATGAGAAATTCTCTTTGTAGCGGGGGTCCAGAAGGGTGAACACCCAGTAATCCGTGTTGTTTAAAATGCGTATAACGCGTGGGTCACGGGAAAGGCAGCCTAACATAAAGTCAGCCATGTGTGCCAGAGTACCAACAGTCAAGATTTCGCTGTCCTCACCAGGAGGATGACTCTCAATATCCTCATCCTCTTCCTCCTCTTCTGCCCACCCACGCTGAAGAGATGGAACTAAAGTTCCATGGCTACCCTCTGTAGCGGAGGCAACCGTGTCTTCCTCCTCCTCCTCCTCCTCCTCCTCCTCCTCCGCCTCCTCCAATTGTCGCTGAGAAGACGAAGTGAGGGTGCTCTGGCTATCACCTTGTGTAAGCTCTTCCTCCCCCATTTCCACCTCTTCCACATGCAAAGCGTCGGTTTTAATTGTGAGCAGCGAGCGTTTCAGTAGACACAGAAGTGGGATGGTTACACTGATAATAGCGTTATCGCCGCTCACCATCTGTGTCGATTCCTCAAAATTGCGTAAAACCTCACAGATGTCTGACATCCATTCCCACTCCTCACTTCTGATTAGAGGAAGTTGATCGGAGAGGCGACGACCGTGTAACAGCTGGTACTCCACTACTACCCTCTGCTGCTCACAAAGCCGGGCCAACATGTGGAAGGTGGAGTTCCAGCGCGTGCTCACGTCACACAGCAGCCGGTGAGCTGGCAATTGTAAGCGCTGCTGCAGCTTCAACAGGCCGGCTGAAGCTGTTGATGACTTACGGAAATGTGCACACACGCGGCGCACCTTGGTCAAGAGATCATGCACATTGGGGTAGGTTTTTAGAAATCGCTGAACCACTAAATTAAATACATGCGCTAGGCATGGTACGTGTGTGAGCTTGCCGAGCTCCAAAGCCGCCACCAAGTTACGCCCATTATCACACACAACCATGCCTGGTTGCAGGTTGAGTGGCGAGAGCCACTGCTCGGTCTGGTGACTAATCCCCTGCAACAGCTCTGAGGCCGTGTGCTGTTTGTCCCCAAGGCAGATCAGCTTCAGCACGGCCTGTTGACGCTTCCCCACTGCAGTGCTACACTGCTTCCAGCTACTGGCTGATGGGGGAGTGGCGCTGCGTGTAGAGAATTCGGAGGTGGAAACGGAGGAGGAGGAGCCAATAACGTAGGTGCTGGTGGAAACCCTGATGGAGGTAGGGCCCGCAATCCTCGGCGTGGGTAGCACCCGTGCCATCCCAGGGTCCGAGTCGCTCCCAGCCTCCACGACATTCACCCAGTGTGCCGTCAGGGAAATGTAGCGTCCCTGGCCACAAGCACTTGTCCATGTGTCAGTTGTTAAGTGGACCTTCCCAGTAACTGCGTTGGTCAGGGCACGGGTGATGTTACGGGACACATGGTGGTGTAATGCGGGGATGGCACACCGGGAAAAGTAGTGGCGGCTGGGGACCGCGTACCGAGGGACAGCTGCTGCCATCAGGCTGCGGAAGGACTCAGTGTCCACAAGCCTAAATGGCAGCATTTCGATGGCCAGTAATTTTGAAAGGTGTGAGGTTAGTGCTATGGCCTGTGGGTGGGTGGCTGGGTACTTTCTCTTGCGCTCAAATGCCTGGGGTAACGACATTTGGACGCTGTGCTGGGACAGGGAAGTGGATGTGGTCGCTGATGGTGCTTCAGATGGTACAGGTGCAGGGCGGGAGGTATGCGGGCCTGCGCCTTCGAAAGGCGATTGGCCGGCACCGAAAACAGGGGAAGAGGAGGCAGTGGTGTGGCCTGCAGACACAGATGGGCGATCCAGGCGTTCCTCCCACTTACTACGGTGCTTGGATGCCATGTGTCGGATCATGCTGGTGGTGGTGAGGTTTCTAGTGTTCATGCCTCGGCTCATTCTGGTGTGGCACAGGTTGCAAACTACAATTCTTTTGTCGTCCGCACTTTCCTTAAAAAAACGCCATACCGCGGAACACCTACCCTTTGGCAAGGTAGATTTACGCAAGGGGGTGCTCCGTGGAACATTTGCGGGCCGGTTTGGTGCGGTCCGCCTTCTTTCTGTAGCCACACCACTGCCTCTTCCAGCCTGTTGCGGTGCTGCAGATGGTTCACCCTCAGGACTGCTGACATCGCTCGGCTCTACACCTTCCCAGGTGGGGTCAGTCACCTCATCGTCCACCAAGTCCTCCTCCACTTCCTCACTCTGATCATCCTCCTCAAGTCTTGATCCCACCACATACTCAGTCATTGACAACTGTATAACATTCTCCTCAACAAGGTCTTGAGACGGAAATAGTGGTTGATTTAATGGCAACTGTGTCTCATCATCATCATCATCATCATCCACTACTTCCTTTGACCTTAAATGCCGTTCACAACTGTCATCTTCTTGTGATTGGGTAGCCTCTAGAGGTTGTGAATCAGGGCACAAGATGTCATGTTCCTCTGCAAGCATGCTTGGAGAGAGGGTCAAATGAAGGATTGGTGATGAGACGAGCTCCTCACTATATCCCAGTATGGGATCACTTCTTTGACCAGACCGTGTATGGTGGGAGGAAGGATGATCAGAGTGAGGATTATTTTGACCAGACTCTTGGCTACTGAGAGTGGACTTGGTGGAAGACAGGGTGGTGCTTAACCGACTGGAAGCAGTATCAGCTGTCATCCAACCGACCACCTGTTCGCAGTGGTCGGACCTCGAGAGTGATGTCCTGCGACGCCCTGTAAAATTACACATGAAGCTAGGTATGGTGGATGTCTTTCTTTCTTGTGCTCTGGCACCAGGCACAGTTTCTCCGCGTCCTGACCCGCGCCCTGAACTTTCAGGATCACGTCCACTTCCCCGTCCCTTTTTACCCGCCTTCTTCATCTTACACAGAATATGTGACTTTAATATTTGAGTTTGAAAACTTAACACTATTTCTTACTATTCTGCAACTCTGCAGAGTACACAGAATAGGCTGCTAAACGGCGGTGAAACACACTGAATGGAATATGTGACTTTGATATTTGAGTTTGAAAACTTAACACTATTTCTTACTATTCTGCAACTCTGCAGAGTACACAGAATAGGCTGCTAAACGGCGGTGAAACACACTGAATGGAATATGTGACTTTAATATTTGAGTTTGAAAACTTAACAGTATTTCTTACTATTCTGCAACTGTGCAGAGTACACAGAATAGGCTGCTAAACTGCGGTGACACACACTGAATGGAATAAGTGACTTTAATATTTGAGTTTGAAAACTTAACAGTATTTCTTCCTATTCTGCAACTGTGCAGAGTACACAGAATAGGCTGCTAAACGGCGGTGATACACACTGAATGGAATATGTGACTTTAATATTTGAGTTTGAAAACTTAACACTATTTCTTACTATTCTGCAACTCTGCAGAGTACACAGAATAGGCTGCTAAACGGCGGTGATACACACTGAATGGAATATGTGACTTTGATATTTGAGTTTGAAAACTTAACACTATTTCTTACTATTCTGCAACTGTGCAGAGTACACAGAATAGGCTGCTAAACGGCGGTGAAACACACTGAATGGAATATGTGACTTTAATATTTGAGTTTGAAAACTTAACAGTATTTCTTACTATTCTGCAACTCTGCAGAGTACACAGAATAGGCTGCTAAACGGCGGTGAAACACACTGAATGGAATATGTGACTTTAATATTTGAGTTTGAAAACTTAACAGTATTTCTTACTATTCTGCAACTGTGCAGAGTACACAGAATAGGCTGCTAAACTGCGGTGACGCACACTGAATGGAATAAGTGACTTTAATATTTGAGTTTGAAAACTTAACAGTATTTCTTCCTATTCTGCAACTGTGCAGAGTACACAGAATAGGCTGCTAAACGGCGGTGATACACACTGAATGGAATATGTGACTTTAATATTTGAGTTTGAAAACTTAACACTATTTCTTACTATTCTGCAACTCTGCAGAGTACACAGAATAGGCTGCTAAACGGCGGTGATACACACTGAATGGAATATGTGACTTTGATATTTGAGTTTGAAAACTTAACACTATTTCTTACTATTCTGCAACTGTGCAGAGTACACAGAATAGGCTGCTAAACGGCGGTGAAACACACTGAATGGAATATGTGACTTTAATATTTGAGTTTGAAAACTTAACAGTATTTCTTACTATTCTGCAACTCTGCAGAGTACACAGAATAGGCTGCTAAACGGCGGTGAAACACACTGAATGGAATATGTGACTTTAATATTTGAGTTTGAAAACTTAACACTATTTCTTACTATTCTGCAACTCTGCACAGTACACAGAATGTGCTGCTAAACTGCGGCGAAGCACACTGAACGGAATATGTGACTTTGATATTTTAGTTTGAAGACTTAACAGTATTTCTTCCTATTCTGCAACTCTGCACAGTACACAGAATGTGCTGCTAAACTGCGGCGAAGCACACTGAATGGAATATGTGACTTTGATATTTTAGTTTGAAGACTTAACAGTATTTCTTCCTATTCTGCAACTCTGCACAGTACACAGAATGTGCTGCTAAACTGCGGCGACGCACACTGAATGGAATATGTGACTTTGATATTTTAGTTTGAAGACTTAACAGAATGTGCTCTAATCTGCAACTTTGCACACTAAACAGAATGTGCTCTAATCTGCAACTTTGCACACTAAACAGAATGTGCTCTAATCTGCAACTTTGCACACTAAACAGAATGTGCTCTAATCTGCAACTGTGCACACTAAACAGAATGTGCTCTAATCTGCAACTTTTCACACTAAACAGAATATTTTTTTTTTTGTTTTTTTCCCCCCACACAAAATAACCTGCTGCCCCCACACACAGTAGTCCTAAAAAGGACTTTTGGTTCTTTTTTTTCACAATTTTTGTTTTTTTCCTCCCTACACTGCCTTTCCCTTCCTATCCTCAGCTCTCCCTGGCTCAGACTGAGCCGAACTCGATGGTCAGGTGCTATATAGCACCCGACCACGGGTTCTGGCCAGCCAATCAGTGTAATGCCAGCAGCCAACATGGCTGCTGGCATTACACCGATGTCAGAGCCTCCCTGCACGTTTATTGGCTGCGCAGCAGCCGCAAAACGTGCGGGGAGGAGACCCGAACATGGCGGGCGAGCACATGCGGTACTCGTACGAGTACCGCCATGTGCCGAGCAGAGCGATGCTCGAGCCGATCCGAGCATCGGCCGAGCATGCTCGCTCAACACTAGTGATGAGTTGTGGGAGGTTTGACTGGCTGTATCTGTTGATTTGACCACTTGTTTTTACTAATGCATTACAATGGATAAGTATATTGCCACATTTTTCTATTGTCTTTCCTAACAATTTATTTGCACTTTTCATTTTTTTATATTTTTAGTATCATCTGGGACACATGATTAAAGCACTTTTTATATAGGTTTCCATTGTATATTATATACTGTGTTATTGAGTGGACAATACTATATTAATAACAATGTATTATTTATGGGTACAGCCTGTCTACATTGCTTTTGTTTTTATGTTATCTCTAATTTTTGTATTCATTGTCATAATAAAATTTTTTTACTTTTTTGGTCAATTGTTTGAGTGCCCCATTTATTAAATTTACTGCACTTAGCAGTTATCCCTCTGTCTTTTCATTTATTTGTGCTTCCACTTCTTTCAAGTTTAATATAAATCATATAGGTGTATTTCTATTACAAAGGTACACAGTGTTAAGCTGCCAAGTGTAATAAAACATAAAAATAGATTTAAAAAGTAAAAATCAATATTATACAAGTATTCTAACAATGTCTTAGCAGTATCTAGATTTTAAAATATACATTTGTTCTTAGTAAACTAAACAAAACTTTTTTGACTAATCAACTGATTTAGTTAAGAATAGATGCTGTCTGAGTTTTAGAATTTTTTAAAGACATTATTAATTTGTAGCCAGCAGATGTTGCTGACAAAGTCTGTGAAAGACATTTTGCATAGTAAGCTAAAACAATATAAGCATGTATTTAATCAAATGAACAATATGTTTGTATACAAATATATGGTGCAATAATTTTTACATAATCCTCAATATGTTATAGGGGTCAGAAATGGTACTGTATGATATTTTCAGTTTTAATAATTTAGACAATTTCATTGAGTTAAATTAAGTTATTCTATAAACAGTTGATGTATTGTTCCATAATCTATTCCTTACTATGGATTGCATTGCAACCAAATATGTTTGCCTGATTGCTATTTTGAGCTTTGACAGACAAGTCCATCTTCTCAGTTCTGCAATCCCATTTTGACCAAAGGACAGGACTGGATTGCAGAATTGTGTTGTTTTTTTTTAATAACTGTATGCCCCAATGGAACCATTTTATAGCATTGAAAAATGCTCTAGATTCACATCACAATAAGGTTAAGAACCCAAAGAAATGTGGCAATACATTATTCACATTCCTTGAGCTGGATCAGGTGTGTGGGAGGTGTGGAAGCAAAAGCTCCCTGATCCCCTACCTGAATCCTCATATACCCGAGGATTATTGTCGAAAGCCATTTGCCACAAACCACAAAGCGGTATGGAGAGAGACTAGGCACTAAGCATAGCTAACGGTCGACAGATACAGCGCCTCGTGGTGCAACGAGTTAACATACAGCACCACTGAACATAACGGAGGCAACAGCGAGACCATAGTGGTAAGCTGTAAATGCACGGTACCCAACACAAGGAAGCGCACAGGGCAACTGGCAGCCCAAAGGGTCAGATCAGGGCAGGTGCACTGACCAGCACCGGGAAACAGAAGCGGTGCAGCCAGATATACTCAGTAACGGAAGTGGGTTCACAGCCAGGCCAGGTCAGCAGCGGAGCAGGTTCTCAGCCAGATGCAGTCGGTAATGGAAGCGGGTTCTCAGCCAGGCCAGGTCAGCAAAGGAGCCAAGTACTCAGCCGGATATAGTCGGTAACGGGAACGGGTCCTCATCCAGATGCAGTCGGTAACAGAAGCGGGTTCTCATCCAGGCCAGGTCAGCAACGGAGCAGGTTCTCAACCGGATACAGTCAGCAAGCGGAGCAGAATCAGGAACGTCGTCGGGCAGGCCGGGTCATACACAGTCAATAATAACGGATCAGAATGCAGGAACAAATACACCATGAAAGGGCACCATACTGAAGAAATGACAGGGTATATAAAGGCCATCACTGGGCAGCGACAAAAGGTGTAGCCAATCAATAACCAGCAATGCAAACTAGCAATCAGAATATCGCCACCTGCTGCACAAAGCATGGTCACCGTGATATATATACAAGAAAGACGTATCTAGGAACCAGTACCTTAGGGCAGATAGCTGCCATCACCCCAAATGGATAACAAACATTTGGACAGTTCCACCGATTAAGACGAAACTGTAGTAGTGTACAGGATTTCATTGACCAATCTAAAAGTCTTAAACAGCAGCTATTGGAAAGAGGTCAAAAAAACTCGGTAGTAGAATCTGCAGCAAGAAGAGCCCTAGATCTAGATAGAGAAGATCCTGAAGAAGAAGAGCAGGAAAGTAGTAGATAGAAGACGACCCAACATAATCACCCAATATAATGGAGCCTCACCTATGATCTTCAACATCATCAAAACATATTGGGGTATTCTTCAATAAGACCCCTTACTACAAGACATATTACCCAACACAGTTAAAGTGACCTATAGAAGAGCCAGAAATATGCAAGGACATGTTGCTAGAAGCCGCCCAAAGACACTGAAGAAAGAGAGTCAAGATAAAGATATCTTCATTAGTAGCACCCCTGTAGGCATTTATAGATGCTTACACAGTAGGTGCACTAATTGTAGATATGTCATCAACAAAATGGCTACAATAGTGAGTTTCGCTAATAAGAACACTTTCAGAATTAAACATCTAATAACTTGTGAAACCAATTATGTTATATATGTAATCGTGTGTGGATGTGGGACCCAGTACGTGGGAATAACAACAAGAATGTTAAGGGATAGGGGTCAAGAGCACAGATTCTGGATTAGTAAGAATTCTAAAGAACATTCAGTATCAAGGCATTTTAATACCTGTAAAGAAGGAGGGCTCAACAACTCTACAATCACTGGTATAGAACATATCCCAACTTCAGACCCTTATAGATTCTCAACATTATGCAGAAGTGAAGCATTTTGGATCTATACACTGGATACTTTGTCTCAAAAAGGGTTAAATGAAGAATTGGAGGTGAGCAATTTCCTCCAAGATTGAAACCCTCTGTATTTTGTCTTGCGCTACATTTTTTCCATTCACTTTATAAACCTCATCCTGCTTTATAGGTATTTATATTTAAAAAGTTTTCTTTTTCTTGGAGGGAGATAGAGTTATGAGTAGTCCTCCAGAACTAGTATAGTTAGACAAATAGGGAGATTATATTCAGCCACAAGGAAGTATCTTTAGTGTTTGAAATATATGCAATCTGGTGTGTGCAAGATAGTCCATACACATAGAGTACGGTACTATCTAGGTTTGCATCACAGATCTTTTATATAGATTATACATATATTCTATTTTAGATGTTAAGTTCTAATATGTTGTATATATTTTATATACTTTATATATTGTATGTATTTTTATCCGTTAAGTTTTGGGAGAATGTATTGTATTGCACTGTTGAGAAGCGGCAGTGTATCTGTGGCAATAGTCAACATTCGATTACCAAGTTCATCTTTTCATCTCCCAGTGGAATCTCACGTCACCCATTGGATGTAAGAGAGCACTGACATCACCATAGTGATACCCAGGGTGAGGCGGAGAAACCGGAGCGAGGCGTGAATCAAGGCACCGGTTTGCACAACTCCGGCCTCGCTATGGCTAGCGCTTGGAGGTGGGAATGTGACTCTCATCCATTACGGTACGTTTATTGATTTTTTTGCGTGTCAATTATAATGTATAAATAATAGCTATGTTTTAATGTGTACTTAATTCCCTTGACGAAGTGAAGAGTGTCTTTCACGAAACGCGTAGGAAAGTGCAATACACAATAAACTGTTTTATTCATCCACTCTGACTTGTTCACATTATCCTAACTCTGGTTTGCATCAAGCCGGGTTGGGCTTTGGTCACGCATATACTGCAAGCGTATATCTGGTGAGTGCCTTCTATGTAAATGGGCTGATTTTGGGAAAACTAGTATACAGTTTTCTGCTTAGAGGAAGTCTCTTGTGTTTCAATACAGCACCACACAGTGTACTGTCTGACCGTTAAGACCCCAGGACAAGCAGGACAATTGAAATCACATTCTTGATATTCTATTCCACAACTGGATTAACACCCCACTCTTGGGTACTCATAAATAGAGGTGGGCAAAAAGTGAGAAAAATTTCTTGCATGACTTTTCACCAAAAAATGCAGATTTTTCTCTTTTTTTAAAAAGTTTTCTCCTTTTCTCCAATTCAAAAATTTCTGCCTATTCCAACACATTTTTTTCCTATTCTAACACATTTTTCTCCTATGTTTAATACGGTGCAATATTTCCCAGCACAATATTAATTCTTCTGAGGGCTGTAGTGGAGAAATAACTAGCTGGAAGTCAAAGTTGTGAGTCCTACAGCAATATATACCTTGAAAAATGTGTTAGCATGCAGAGTCCATTTGTCCTTTTCCCACAACACTTACTTCCTGCTTAACTGACGCTGGCACATATTCATGATGATGTCAAGTGATTAAAAATAAATAAAGTACAACCTACAATGTGGCAAATGTGTATGGTAGTGGTGTGGGGGTCTGGTGTGGTGTGATTGGTGGGACCTTGACAAACTTTTTCCACCTCAAGAGGAGAGGGATCATCATCATTTAAGGCACATACTGCAGCAACCATTGCTGCAGTCAGTTTTTGGACTGCCGCTTTACTCCCACATTCCTGCACTGCTCCACCATTCCCCCTCCTGCTTGTGCATTTGCTAGACATTACTCAACCATTGTGTTTGTTTTTACTCTCTACAGTACACAACTGATGGAGTGTGATGTCTTGCCTTGGCCCTTAACAACATTTTCAATGTCTTTTGCTATCTGTCAAATCTGTCTCAGTCACAGAGCTCACATCAGGCTCCCAGTCAGATGTCTATTGAATTTATTTGTTTATTTTTATTTGATTTTTTATTTTTATTTTTTTAAGTTGCCAATTTTCACCAATTTTGGTTTGAGGAGAAAGTTTTTGCCCATGCCTATTCACAAACATGTATGCCATCTATCACATATATGATGAACAGCAAGAAAGGCAGTTCTAGGTATATAATCCTGACCCAGAAAACAGATCAGGATGCTCCTCTTCACCTTGTTCTTTCCATATGGATAGACATCCACATCAAAAGAACTAAAAGAACAGAAGTGGGGCACCCAATTGTGTAATACAGCTTGTGATAAAAAGAATAAAGAAGCAAAATTGCACTTGCTTTTAGATGTGGTCAGCTGATTGTATATATCAGAGTTGACTAAACAGGCATATGGAGAATTCTCTCCATCTACACTTGGCGCTTCATCAGAATCAGGACTCTATTATCACTTGTCATAGTGTATATTACGGGGAAATTTGAAGATGTATTTGGTGATAAAGTTATCATCAGCAATAAAATACAGTCCTTTGTTTTCAGATTCAGATTTTAATGAGACAGCCAATTCAGTTAATGTTTTGGCATTAGTATCTGCTGATCTTATATCCAGAAAACACCTTCTGTTATACGTAACAAGCTTACAGAAAATACTAAAGCATAACGTATGAGAGACTCCATTTGAATTGCTTTGCTAAAATGGTCAGGGGATCCTGCAAAAACCCCATATTGAAGCCTACCTCAGCCATATACAGCATGAAAGACTAGTTTGTAAGCCTTGCATAACATCTAGTGAAAACTAGACTGAAGTATGGGAGTGTCTATAAGCCCATTTTATTTTTAATGTTAATGTTGCTTTAATGTTATGTTCACTTTGATGACTTAACTGTGCTCCTTTTTGAGCATGCCAAGTCTGCATTGTTTAATTACCCACAATGTCCTGAATGGGTTAGCTAGTTATAGGAGATTTGATGTGAAAAGGATGCTACAACTTAAGATTTACAATTTCAGAACACATCAAAATTGCAGAAAAGAGAGGCGGTGAGAATTGCCATTGTGAATGGCTTTATTGGGGGCAATTGATTTTACAAAGGTGCATTTAGCACAGCTACATCTACAAACCCCCTTGCTCCAGCAGCATTAAAAGGTGTGTGTGTGTGGAGGGGGGTTTCAGTGTATGCATCTTAGTAAATTGTTGTTACGCCATCAAATTACTAAAAAACCTATTATAATGAATGGTTTTTAATGGATCCATGGACCTACATTCGACCATTGTCTTTTCTTTTAAATATTTAGTATTTGTTCAGCATTCTGTTAGAATTGGCAGTACATTGAATAACCCAAGCAAAATGCAGTCAAAACTCTAGTAATCAAAAGTCTTCTCTATTTTTAAGTAAAGCAGCTGCTCTGACTAAATCATTGCTGGAGGGACTGAAGCAGCTGGGTTAATACTAGAGAAGATATTTTCTATGAAATATGTTTTCTCTCAGAATCACAGAGAGAGAATTCTAGCCCAAAGGCAAAACTTTCTCATTGCAATTCCTTAACCAGGAACGTCAGATAAAAACTTGAATTTTATAATAAAGTTGCACAAAATGAAGAAGAAGGCAGAGAGTAAGATAAGAGCAGTAAATGAAATTGAAATTAGATAAATATTGTTTTTTTTATGAATGCACATTTGGTGTTTATTAGTTTATAATGCATTGACATTTCTGCTTAATTAGCCCATGCTTAATGCTACAGTTATTGCATTGTAGAAAGGTCTAGTTTATTTACTGATATAAGAATTCTGACATAATGAGGTTAAGTACTAAGAAGAACAGGAACAGCCCTGGAGCAAACCAACTACACCATAGGAGACAAATAAAATATCCCCCAATTCACACTGATCCGATTGGGTCATTTAACCACTTCAATTCTAGAAAGTTGTTCAGTGTATTGGGATCTCCCATGAGCAATATCTTGTCCCTGTTTTAAATGTTGGGCCCTTAAAACACTGAGTGCTAAAGTTGAGCACTGATTTATACTGAGAAGTAGAATTTAAGGTAGAATGGCCCACCACCTTAATGTTAAAATACATTTCTTTCTGTTTACAGTTAGGGATGCACAGAATATTCTCCAGTGGGAAATAATCAGAAAAGATAGCCTACCGGATTGTCCTTTTCTACCACCCACTCTGCTAGATGACAAGGTTTGTGAATGTTTGCATGATGATATGTATGTGTGTCTTAACATAATCCTGAAAGCATCAGAAACCCAGCATATGAAAATCTGAATTCTCTCAGGAATGCAAAACTCAATGCAGGAAATTCTTGAAGGAATAGGTTTCACACATACTATGGGTACTTTCCACTTGCAATTTCCTCCCCATGGAATTTACGAGAAATGGAGATGAATAATATAAATAGAAAATGTGCACATTTTTTTACAATGACAGACACACTGTTTTCATATATAGCTTGGCAGTCACACGGCTGCCCATATAGCTACAGCCATTATCTTTGGTAGGGCAACCAACACCAAGGCGATGGAGAGGGAGGACTTCAAAATTTCCTGCCGGATACAGCAAAGTTTGAAGATGTTTGTACATATTGCTCAAAATATAAATGTTACTGAGGTAAGTAATGTGGTACATAAATAGAAATGTGCTCCCTTCACATGTCTATTCAGGCAGTTCTTTACTTATTACACTAAGGTTTTTAAAGGGTCAGTAAAGTGTTACAAAATCTTTTCATATGAACGTATACTTGTTTTCTCCCTCCTCTCTTTCTGTTCCTCTCTTCAACCTCCCTGTATACCTGTTCTCTCCCATTCTCCTCCCCCATTTCTGTTTTGTTTAATTTCATAGTCTAAAACTATTTTTAACAAAATATTTTAAAAGGCACGAAAAACAAACATTGACTATTAAAATCCAAAGCCTGGAGAAATGGATGGCTTCTCATTTAGACCCATAGGTATATTTGATCATTGGGAATAACTTTGTCTCCTTCAATCCACACTTGTGTCTGCTTAGCCAAAGTAATTATCCCTCTGCCATATGCTCAATGTTCTAGGTAAGCCACAAATCTTTCATCTGTTAATAATTTAGTCTTCAGGGGATGGACAATACAGGAAGGAGCTGATACTTATGATTTATCTACAACACCACTAAGCACCAATTATTTCACCCTCCTTTCTTCTATTCTCCATGTCTGCCTCTCTGCCCACTACCTTCTCCCAATCTCTATTCCCTCTACCTGCATTTGTATTGTTCTCCTCCCATAGTGTCTTTATTCCTCTTTCACTCCCTTCCAGACTACTCCACTGTCTCCATGTCTTTCAACCACCATGCCTGTGTATTCCAACCCCTGGTGCAAGAAATAAGAGAAGACTGCACTCATGTACAAACTCAAGGTAGTATAAAATCAGCTTTGTTCAGTGAAGATGAAACAAACACCACACATAGAAATGGTCTTACGTTTTTCACGCATGTAGTGCTTAATCATAAACACAAATCTAATAGCCCATAACCAGACAACTTAAGGATATAAAATGTAGGGATGGGCAAAAAGTGTGAAAAATTTCCCGTATGACTTTTCAAGAAAACTTGCAGATTTTTTGCTTTTCCCGTGACAAATTTCGCCTTTCCTCCTATGCAAAAAATTTCAACCGTTTTAACAAATTTTCCACCTATATTAACATATTTTTTGCCTATATTTCCTGTAGGTACTACATTTCCCACTGTAATATTACTTCATCTGGGGGCCAAAAGTCAAAGTTGTGAGTCCTACAGCAACATATGGCTTGGAAAATATGTTAGCATGTCCATTGCCCACAACACTAACTTCCTGCTTAAGTGACACTGGCACATATTCATGATGATGTCAAGTAATGAAAAAAATAAAGTACAACTTACAATGTTGCAGATGTGTATTGTAGTGGTGGAGGTGGAGGTCTGGCATGGTGTGGTTTGTATATGTATTTTTACCATTGTCATACTCTATTCTCCTTCTCAGATTGTTGACACACATTACTTATCGGTCATAGCAGTGGTCCCAAGCAGAGTAGATGGTGCAACCCTTCTTTACCTCCCTCCTCCACCTCCTCATCTGTGCTCCTGTTAATATATTTGTCCTGGATTTATCACTCTGTAATGGTTTTTCAGACACTCAGACAGCAGGTTTGAATAAAACACAGTTTTATTAAAAAAAAAAATAAAGAACAAAGATCACCCTCTATAGGGAACACAGTATATAGTGGTAGATAGGCTACATATGCCTTCACAGGACCAATATACAGAAGCAAGGATAATACATATACTGTCACAGTACAGGCACAGAATAGCAACTGGTACTCAATAGTTAAATACAAATGAACAGTCAGTCTCTGTTGTGGTGTTTGGCACGCCCAAGGTGTAGAAGAGGCAGCAATTGGTGTTAGATGATGCAACACCTTAAGTCCATCAGGTGCAGAGAGCTGCTAGGCAGTATAGGAACTGAGGCAGAACGCTGCAGAGTAGTTACAGCAATTAGCCCCCACGGGCATTTACCAGAGACCACTTGTACTACAAGAGCGTGAGCCAATAGCCCCCACGGGCGTAACCATGGAGATGCCTACACTGCCAGAGATTGCTGATAGCCCCTACGGGCGTACTAATGGAGACCAACCATACAGTGATAGCTTGAGCCAATAGCCCCCGCGGGTGTATAACGGAGACAACTTGCACTGCAAGAGCGTGAGCCAATAGCCCCTACGGGCGTAGCAACAGAGACTGGGTACGGCAAGAGCTTGAACAGATAGCCCACACGAGCGTAGTAACGGAAACCACCTGTGCTGCAAGTGCTTCAGCTAATAGCCCCACCGGGCAGTAACGGAGAGTAACACGAATAGAGCTAGAGCCAATAGCGCCTCCTGCGGGCGCAGTAACGGAGACCGGCTACTCTGCTTGGTTGACAATGTGAGCCGCCATCTAACTAAGGCACACAATGCGGCCAGCTCAGCAGGAGTAGTGGATAAGTGCAACGGCTCTGCAAGTGTTTAGAAGGCTCAGGTCAGGGAGACAATAGCACTGCAAGCGTTAACAACAGCACAAGGGTAGGATATGTAGCTCTGCGAGTACAACCGGAGGCTCAGCATGTGAAGGTATCGCTCTGCAAGTGCCAAGGAAGACTCAGCTATGGAAGCACAGCTCTGCAAGTGTAAAAGGAGACTCAGTTCTGGAGACATGGCTCTGCAGGAGTTAATGGTAGCAGTCTCGATCAGTCCAGCCACAACCACAGCGGGAGTCAGAATGTCCCCAGAGCGACAACAGCAGCAGGAAACCGGAACGGTGGCAGAGGCTGGAGCAAGCTGGTACAGGTCACGGAGCAGGAAGTCAGCCAAGCCGGGTCAGATCACGGAGGAGATTCTCAGACAAGCCAGATCAGTCACGAGCAGGAACATCAGCCAGGCCGGGTCAGATGACGGAGCAGGAACACAGGAGCGTAGTCAAAACAAGCCAAATCGGTACACAGGAATCAGGAACACAGGCACACAGCAACAGCAACACTGGCTCTGGAACACCACGAAAGGGCACCTGACAGGTGCCAATGGTCAGGTATAAAAAGGTCCCCAGAGGCGGGCCAAACAGGCTCAACCAATAGGAGAGCAGTACAAGCGAGAGTGACAGAGAAAGATCACGGGAACCATGATAGTACCCCCCTCTCAAAGACCCCCTCTCCCTGTGGAGGTCTTGGCTTCTGGGGATATTTAGAGTGGAAGTTGCGCAACAGTCTGGGTGCATGGAGGTCCTTCTGATCCACCCAGGAACGTTCCTCAGGTCCATAGCCCTTCCAATGGACCAAATATTGCAACTTCCCCCTAAATCTCCTGGAATCAATGATATTTTGGATTTCGTACTCCTCTTGGCCCTGAACGTCCACCGGTACAGGAATCGCTGGAGTAGTAGTGTAGCAGTTGCAAACCAAGGGCTTCAACAGAGAATCATGGAACACATTATGTATACACATAGAGGCTGGGAGTTCCAATGCGTATGAGATGGGATTCACTTTACGGATAACCTTGAACGGACCAATGAACCGGGGAGCCAGCTTGTTGGAAGGCACCTGCAAATTGAGATTTCTGGAGGAAAGCCATACCCTATCCCCAACCTGGAAGGAGATCACTGGCAGCCGTCTATGATTGGCATGCCGCTGATGTCGCTGAAATGACTGACTGAGGGTCCTCAGAACCTGTGCCCAAGTGGAGCGAAGCTGCTCAATATGCTCATCCAGAGCTGGAATTTGCTGCGCCTAAAATGAGTCTGGGAACAGGCACGGCTGGAACCAATAATTAATGAGAAATGGGGAGTTTCCAGACGATGAATTAACTGTGCAATTCCTGGCAAACTCTGCCCACGGCAACAAGTCGGCCCAATTGTCATGATGATCGGTTACAAAGCAATGCAGGAACAGCTCCAGTCCCTGATTGGCACACTCAGCGGCCCCATTGGTCTGGGGATGGTAGGCAGAGGAAAAGGACAACTGGATGCCCATCTGGCCACAAAATGCCCTCCAAAATCTGGACACGAACTGGCTCACACGAACAGACACCACCACTCTGGGTACCCCGTGCAAACGAAACACTTCTTTGGCAAACACCATCACCATATCCTGAGCCGACGGAAGACCAGAGAGGGGCATGAAATGAGCCATTTTAAAGAACCTGACGACCACCATGAGGATAAATGTGTACCCCCTAGACACTGGCAGTTCTCCCAGAAAGTCAATTGATATGTGGGACCATGGACGGTCACCATTAGGCACAGGTTGGAGTAGGCCCACTGGGAGATGCCTGGGGGTCTTGGCACGAGCACATGTGGCACAGGCTGCAGTAAAAGCGGAGCAATCGGCTCTAAGGGAGGGCCACCAAAATAACTGAGATAGACCAAATTAGCTGATCCCTCCCGATATGCCCAGCAGCCTTAAAAGAATGGTATGTCTCCAAAAGACGGGTACGGAATGGCTCATCCACAAAACACAACTGGGGTTTCTGGAGGAGCCCTAGCTTGAGAGGCCAAAATTTCTTCCCCCAGTGGCGAAGTGATGCTAGTACGTATTGTGGCCAGGATACAATCTGGCTGAATAATAGATAATGGTTCTTCCTCCCTCTCAATGTCTGATGCAAACTGTCTAGACAGAGCGTCTGCCCTAACCTTCTTAGAGCCTGGCAGATAGGACACTACAAAATTGAACCGGGACAGAAAGAGTGCCCACCTAGCTTGTTGTGAGGACAGTCTCTTTGGTTCAGAGAGATATGTTAAATTCTTGTGGTCAGTTAGGATTAATACTGGTGTCCTGGTACCTTCCAATAGGTGACGCCATTCTTTAAGTGCCAGAACAATAGCCAGGAGCTCCCTGTCACCAATCTCCTAGTGACTTTGGCACTGGAAAGTTTTTTAGAAAAGAACCCACAAGGTCTCAAGGTACCACCTCCCACAGGGCGTTGGGAGAGCACTGCCCCAACCCCAACCTTAGAGGCACCAACTTCCAAGGTGAATGGCAGGGCAGGAGTAGGGTGGGACAGTACCGGAGCAGAAGCAATGGTGGATTTCAGAGTCTCAAACGCATTTTCAGCTGCCGCAGACCATTGAGAGGGAGTAGCGCCCTTATGTGTCAAGTCAGACAGAGGTTTCACAATAGTAAAAAAGTTCCGGATAAATTTCCTATAATAGTTGCCAAAGCCCAAAAAGCGCTGAATAGCTTTTAACCCTTTGGGGCGAGGCCATTGTAGGACTGCTGCCAACTTTTCCTGGTCCATAGCAATGCCATCTCTAGAAATCACGAATCCCAGGAATGGTACTTGGGACCTATGAAATTCACATTTCTCTAGTTTACAAAACAGTTTATTTTTGCGTAATCGAAGCAAAACCTCAGAGACATCCTTAATATGCTGGGTAAGGCTGGCAGAGTGAATCAATATATCATCTAGATATACCACCACACAGGACTGAAGCATGTCACAAAGGATGTCATTAATAAATTCTTGGAACTCCGCAGGTGCATTGCATAGGCTAAATGGCATCACCAGATATTCATAATGCCCTGATCTGGTATTAAATGCCGTCTTCCACTCATCTCCAGCCTTAATTCTGATCAGGTTATATGCAGGCCGGAGATCAAGTTTAGTAAAGATGGAAGAGCCCTTTAACCTGTCAAATAACTCAGTAATGAGTGGAATGGGGTAGGCATTCTTAGACATCAGTTTATTCAATACATGGCCTAAGCTCGCCATTCTTCTTCTTTAAAAAGAAGAAGCCGGCACCAGCCAGAGAGGTAGACTTGCGAATAATCCCTCTTTTGAGGGCGTCCTCAATGTACTCCTCTATAGCCCTGTTTTTATCACATGGCAGTGGATAATTGCGACCCCTCGGGGGCACCACGCCTGAGGACAGATCAATAACGCAATCACAGGGTCTGTGCTGAGGCAGAGCGCTAGCCTCCCCCTTGCTGAATACGTCACTGAATTCTTGATATTCAGCTGGCACGGAGGGAGAGGTACACAATAACTTGACAGGGTGTGACAGACAGTTTCCAGCACAGTACTCTGACCATGATTTGACTTCACATCTCTGCCAGTCAAACTGGGGATTGTGTAATAGTAACTATGGGAACCCCAGAATGACTGCATGATGAGGTGAATGAATTATTTGGAAAACGTACCTCCTCCTTGTGGAGAGCCCCAACAGACATAGTAATAGGGGTCGTTTCCATGGTAATAAATGCAGGTTCCAAAGGTCTGCCATCTATGGCCTCAATAGCCAGAGGAGACTCCCTTTTAACTAACCGAATTTTGTGCAACTCTACAAAGGATTGGTCCATGAAGAAACCGGCTGCACCGGAGTCTATCAATGCCATAACTACCACAGACAGGTCTGCCCAAGAGAATACCACCTGAATGGTGGGTTTCTGTTTACTTGAATCTAGGGACTGCTGTACGCCACCTAGGGCCTGTCCCCCAAGGTACCCTAGGTGCATCCGTTTCCCGGCCGTACTGGACATGTGCGTAGTAAGTGCCCAACTTTACCACAATATAAGCATAGGCCCTGTCTTTTGCGATGAGCCCTCTCCTCCTTAGTAAGTCTGGTGAACCCGAGCTGCATTGGCTCTCCCGCCTTGGGTGAACATTCAGAAGGAATGGGTGGCGAGGGTGGGATTAAAAGACTGCCATGCCCATAATTTCTGGATCTCGCCCTTTTTGCCAACCGTCTCTCACGAATGCGGGAGTCAATAAGCATGACATAGTCAATATACTCGTCCAGATCACTGGGCACATCTCTGGCAGCAATTTCATCTTTAATGGATTTGGATAGACCCTGAGCAAAGGCTGCCACTAACGCCTCGTTGTTCCAGCCCACCTCTGTTGCCAAGGTCCGGAACTCAATGGCATAGTCGCCCAAGGTATGATCGCCCTGTTGTATCTCCACTAACCTTTTGGCAGCAGAGGCAGCTCTACCAGGAACCTCAAACACTCTGCGGAACTTTCTTACAAACTCAATAAAGTTCAGAGTGCAGGGTTTGGCATTTTCCCACAGAGGATTAGCCCATGCCAGTGCTTAGCCAGTCAATAGCGATATCATAAATCCGACCTTACTCCGGTCATTAGGAAATGCCTGGGGCGTTAGTTCCAGGAATATCTCCAATTGATTGATAAAGCCCCTGCATTGAGTAGGTTCGCTATCATATTTTAATGGTAATGGCGCCACTGCCGTTAGGCCTCTGGTATGTGTAGTAGGAACTACTAGAGAGTGACAGAGATAGATCACGGGAACCGTGATACAGTCATACTCCTCTGCAGCAGGAACCATAGGTGCTATCTAGACTGAACTAACTGTTGGCAGTGGAAGTAGCACACTCTCTGACACATAACTTCACTACTTCTTTTTTCTGCCCTAGAGACCTGGGGACGACGTTCGACAGTCCATAAGCCATAAATCCTTTAACATAGGGAATGGGTGGCCAGTTCGTATATTAGAGCCCTCAGTAACGGCCTATGGCCCGTTACATCATGGCTGAGTGGAACTTGGACTTTGAAGAGGAGATGATGCTGATGATGACTAATTGTCAGACTTTCCAATGGCTTTCTCAGACAGTTTAGAGACAGGCACAGTGCTCCTTAAAAGTGGTGGAAGTTTCAGACTTTGACTTTCTGCTAACCTTATAGCCCTGTCATCATCCTCACTCTTAACTTCATCTATATCTGAACAAGAGAAGGAAGCTGAAGGGATATATTCTAGATCTGCATCATCATCAGTCATCATTAGGTCATCCTCAGCAGCATCAGCATCACCTGACAATTATTGCCCAGTTTGCCCACTATTCCCCTTATATTCCTCTAAGCTTTTAGAGGTCTCAAACAATTTATTTTTACTTTTACTGTAACAAACTTCCCTATTACTTTGAGGAAGGGTGTTTTGGTGCTTGTCTGTCTTACTTCTTTATTCTCTCTTTATTTTTCTTTGTTTTTTTTGTTTCTTTTTAAGTTGTCCACCATGTTGTCGTATCACAGTCTGTCCAAAGAAAAATTATAACTGAAAAAAAAAATCAACAACGTCTTTTCCCAGATTTCCCCACCCAGCAGAGAGACAATAACAGCAAGATCAGCAAGCAAATAGGTCTCTAACTGCCTGTGTCTTGCCAGTCAGTCACATGGAATTTTCGAGTATTTGGGGTCAACCTCCTTCCTCTCCCCAGAATGCCCCACTGACTCTCCTAACAGAACAAATGTCCTACCTAAAAGATTCCCTAAACTAAACTTAATTTCCCCTCTCTATCTTCTCTAGTTCAAAAAACGTACTGCTCTCTCCTCTCACAAACACTAAATGGCATGCTGTGAGAGCCTGACAGCCTTTTATATGGCTGTGGAAATCTTTCATGTGGTGGAGAAATATTTTTCTTCCCACTGATTTCAATGGGCGAAAAAGACGAGAAAAATGGAAAAACTGCACTTTTCGCAGGAAATTATTTGCCAAGAGGAAAGTGACGTTATTCGCTGATTTCAGTTTGAGGCGAAAATTTTCGCCAATCCCTACTGAAAGGCACCTCCTACAGTAATTAACTAATCATGGCAATTTAATGATCAAAAACCCTCTCCAATCCAAATGACCACGTAGAAATCCAGTGCTGCAAGGGGCAAAAACAACACATACTACTCCATGTATCTTTATTCCCAGTACCTGTGGTCCTCAAAAGTTGTCTGAATATGGGTTGAAAGGCAAGACAAAGCAAATTCTGAAACAACAATACTACCCATGGTGAGAGTTTAATTGATCTATCACCTCCTCTAATGGGGGATTAACTCTTTCAAAACCATGCACAGAGAAACCTCCAATATATGAATTGTGCTGACTACAAAACTGTTGGACACCACCTGTCCTATAATCTCTGCAATAAATATTGCTAATGTGCTACTTTATACATGAATGCAAGGGTCTACTGGTTTTACCAACATACTGAATATTACAAACGGTGCAAGACATAACATAAATAACATATTTTGTTGCACAATTATGTAATGTTTCATATCATATTGCAACCTAGTAGAAATGTAAAGTGTTTTGTGGGAGTTACCCACTGACAACAGTTACATTTGTTATTACCACATGTATGCATTGCCACTGTATCCAGTCAAGTTTTGTGTTTAATTTGTCTGTCTCCCAGAAACATACTGGGAGACAGATCCTTAGCTAGTGTGGGTGCTTTCTTGAGACAAACTTACATCCATTTTGGAGCACATAGACAAAGGTGATTCATAACATACATAGTAACATAGATGATGAGGCTGAAAAAAGACATGTGTCCATCAAGGCCAGCCCATGCCAAAAATACCCCTGTTGATCCAGAGGAAGGCAAAAAAAGCCCTCCAGAGCAAATTCTAATTTAGTCCCAGATGGGTAAAAAAATACTTCCTGACTCCAACCGGCAGTCAGATAGTTCCCTGGATCAACATCCTATTTGCTTTGTAGCCATAATTTTCAATATTGTTCTGTGATAGATAGGCATACGTTGCTTTTTTGAAAGCAGTTGCATTATCTGCAAGTACAACATGCCGAGGCAAAGAATTCCATAGTTTTTCTGCCCTTACTGTAAAGAATCCATGCCTTTGTTTTAGTCAAAAACGCCTTTCCTCTAGTCTTAATGGATGACCTCTTGTTCTTAGCTCAGCTCTTTGCATAAATAATTAATTGGCTAGTTATTTGTATTGATCTTGAATGTATTTGTAAATGGTAATCATATCACCCATTAGAAGTCTCCTCTCTAATGTAAACAAACCCAGTTTGGCTAGTCTCTCTTTATAACTCAGATCCTCCAATCCCTTTTCCAGTTCAACAATGTGTTTTTTAAGAACTGGCGCCCAAAATTGTACTCCATATTCTAGATGAGGCCTAGAACCTAATCTAGATTTATACAGAGGTAGAATAATATTAGCATCCCTTGCATCTACACTTTTTTTTATGCAGACTAGTACCCTATTTGATCTTGCAGCAGCTGAGTGACTATGCACAGCGCTGTGAAGTCTATCAGTACTCCTAAATCTTTCACTAATGAGGATTCCCCAAGATGTTTCCCATTTAGAGTATATGTAGCAAGTTTGTTTCTACAGCCCAAATGCATAACCTTACATTTATCTACATTAAATTACATCTGCCACTTTCCTGCCCATTCACTTAGTTTATCTAAATCTTTCTGTAGGGAAAAAACAGCCAGCTCTCTATGTATTTCCTTATATAGTTTAGTGTCATCAGCAAAGATTGAGATGCTACTTTCAATTCCCACTTCTAGATCATTAATAAACAAATTAAAAAGCATTGGGCCCAGGAATGAGCCCCATGGCACCCCACTTATAACTTTAGACCAATTTGAAAATATTCCATTTGCAACAACTCTCTGCCATCTATAATTTAACCAGTTCTTAATTCATGCACAGGTAACACCGCCCAAGCAGCAACCTTTTAATTTATGCAATAACCTGTTGTGAGGTACTGTATCAAAGACTTTTGCAAAATCCAAGTATACTACAGCTACAGCAATTCCCCTCAGCGTCTTATACAAACTTTATCTCACACTCTACACCTCTCATCAAAAATGTCAGCACTAAATGCCCGGAATATATTTTTTAAGAGATGGCTCATTTTCAAAAGTGGTGACAAGGCTGATAAGCTGATGGCTCACCTTGTTAGACAAACCAAGGAGGCTTCCCTGATTGCCTTGATCTCTGATGAGAGAGGAGACCTGGTGGTTGCCCCACAGGCAATCAACAGACAATTTAGTAACTTCTATAAACAACTTTACGAGTCCAGTTTGACCCAATCAGAGATACAGATACATGACTTCCTCCTTATGTGAGACCTGTCACAACTCTCAATAGAATACAGACAGATGTTGGATGCTCCAATCCTCTTGAAAGCGATAATGGAGGCCATTCACAGTCTGCCTACAGGCAAGGCCCCAGGTAGGGATAGACTGCCCACCGAGTGGTATTGGGAATTTGTGGATGTACTGGCCCCCCATTTACTAAATGCCTTATATGCAGTGATAGATGACAGAAACTTCCTAACTCTCTTACATGTCCCTCAATAATTATAATGGTAAATCTATTTCACAAAATCTTTGGTGCTTGTTCACACATCTTCAGATCACTCATGATAATCCATGGTCTCAAGTGACACCGCTAAGGCTTTCAATTCCATTGAGTGGAAATATCTCTGGGGAGTGCTACAGAGGTTTGGCTTTGGTCCATCCTTCAGTAATCGGATGCACATTCTATATACAGACCAAAAGATAGGGTAGTGATGAGAGGTGTGGGCTCGACAGACTTTCATCTATATAGAGGCACTAGGAAGAGTTGCACACTTTCCTCTGGCCTATTTGCCCTCACCCTGGAACCACTGGCTGCTCTACTTAGTGTGGATCCAGCCATTCAAGGCTTTCATGTATAGAATAGGGAAGAAAAGATTGCCCTGTATGCAGACGACATATTACTCTTTTTGGGTGATGCCAGTGAATCCTTAAGTACTACACTGCAGTTAGTAGACAAATTTGGTTCCTACTCTGGACTTGAATCAATTGGTCTAAACATTCCTACTCCCAGTGGATGATTTGTCATGGGGAGCCCAAATAGCAGACACTCCTATGCGCTGTGTGGAGGAATGTACCTACCACGAAATTCAGGTTGGGGTATCTCCGGAGCCCTTCCTGGAGAGGAACCTTGTACCATGAGTGCAGTCTTCTCTTTTCTCTTTCACCACAGATCAGAATATCCTGGACTAGTACCATAATTGAATACGATGAAGGATGGTTAGTGTCTTTTAAAAACTGGTATAGATTTGGATGTTACTTATTGTCACGGTTACCCAGAGAAATTCAGGAGTCAGTACGGTACAGTTAATACAATTTATTAACAAAATGATAGAAAGAACAATATATACACAGGGACAAGCAGAGGGTTACCAGCCAGCAAGCACTATTATCAGGAATAATAGGCTGCAAAGTTTGCCCACACTGCTGGGGACTAGGCCTTAGCCACTGGTATTCTCAACAGGAACCAGGAGCAGGAGCAGGAACCGTAACTCAGGATCTTGATCCGACGTAACGGGAGTACCGACACCTGCAGTCAGTAGGAAGAGAATTCTGACTCACGCCTGCAGTCAGTATGGAGCGAACTGACTCACGCCTGCAGTCAGAAGAAAGGAGGGTGAAATAATTGGTGCTTAGTGGCGTTGTAGATAAATCATAAGTATCAGCTCCTTCCAGTATTGTCCACCCCCTGAAGACTAAATGATTAAAAGATGAAAGATTTGCGGCTTACCTAGAACATTGAGCATATGGCAGAGGGATAATTACTTTGGCTAAGCAGATACAAGTGTGGATTGAAGGAGACAAAGTTATTCCCAATGATCAAATATACCTATGGGTCTAAATGAGAAGCCATCCATTTTTCCAGGCTTTGGATTTTAATAGTCAATGTTTTTTTTTCGTGCCTTTTAAAATATTTTGTTAACAATAGTTTTAGACTATGAAATTAAACAAAACAGAAATGGGGGAGGAGAATGGGAGAGAAAAGGTGTACAGGGAGATTGAAGAGAGTGCAAGTGGCCTAGTCTCCGTTTACTGCTACGGCAGTGTCCCTGTGGCTCAGAGTCCGTTATTGCCATGATAGTATCCAAGGGCTTGGTCTCCGTTACTGCTATGGCAGTGCTCTAGTTGCCTGGTCTCAATTACTGCTACGGCAGTGTTCACATGGCCTAGTCTCCGTTTACAGCTACGGCAGTGTCCCTGTGGCTCAGAGTCCGTTATTGCCATGATAGTATCCAAGGGCTTGGTCTCCGTTACTGCTACGGCAGTGCTCTAGTTGCCTGGTCTCAATTACTGCTACGGCAGTGTTCACATGGCCTAGTCTCCATTACTGCTCCCGCAGTGCTCAAGTTGCTCAGCCTCCATTACTGCTAAGGCAGTTCACCATTACCTGCTATACTTATTCTTGGGTGTTACTTGGGTGTTATTAACCCATGCAATACCGATACACTGGGACTCTTTCAAGATCCGCATGACCTGTGTCAGTATAATGTGTTATGGACTCTATATTTATACTGGACCTGTGTGGGCTTATATATATGTAACCTGTCTTGTGGCTGTACTATATTGTGAGGGTTATTATACTCCTAATTGTTTAATAAAACTGTGTTTTATCCAAACCTACTGTGTCTGTGTGTCAAACAAACCGTTACAATTATAGAGCCACTAGTTTTCTTTCCATTATTGTGTATTCCCCCCATCTATCCTACTTTCAAACAATACCACTCCTTTTCTTTCACTAGACATCTTGGGACGGAAAATGTTTGATAAAATGGGTGTTAAAGTGTTAGTAATGTCCAAGTAAAAATATTTTGCATTGTGTAGAGCTGAAAAGTTAAACTGAATGCAAAAAACGTATCTCTCAAACCGCTATGGTTTGAGAGATACATGTATTCAAAGTTTGATGTTTCCTGCTGCCAGCCATCAACAATGGGTTAACAGCATTGTATTTTGGCTCCTTAGACCCACTGTCAGGAGCTCAATTGTAAGATTGAATCAGTGATCATCTGAGGCTCTGTTTAAATAGCTGTTATTTTTCAAACACTCTATAGAGCTTTCTTCACTTTCTAAGCATAATAAAGCACATTATCTTGTGAAACGCGTTGCAGTGGTGAAGATGCTACTTTGTTCCTGGCCAGGAAACTTTATGTGGTGTTTGAAATTTATTTTATCTACCATGTAAGTGGAATTTTTCACAACATTGTTTTTATAATCAGATTTATACGATTGTGTTTCTCTATATGTTTTTCGGGGTTTAGGTTGAGCAGAATTAAAGGAAAACTCAGTGCTCAGGCTTACTATATGGTTCAGTTGTGAAGCTGTCAGTAGGAGATCCGTGTCGGCCCACACGGAGGCTCTGCAGCAGAGCCGCAATCAAGTTATTTAAAACGAAAGTCTTCATTGGAATGGTCTAAAAAGTGTGCTTGCAAACCAGGCTGTCAGCAGGAAACATCAAACTTTGAATGCATGTATCTCTCAAAGCATAGTGGTTTGAGAGATACTTTTTTGCATTCAATTCAACTTTTTCAGCTCTGCACAATGCAAAATATTTTTACTTTGACATTACTAACAGTGTAACATTTATCACCTGCAGTAGAATCTAACCCCTTGTCAGCTTACTTATCCATCCCCTTATCTATACTCTCTTATTTTTCCCTCCCCATTGTCTAGTTTTACTACCATCACACATCATCCTGACCCATTGCCATCAACCCACTATTCTTCCCTAGCAGCCATGTCTTCATACGATCAGTACAGCCATGCTGCAGTCCAATCACAAAATTTATGCCGCTGTATAGCCAAGGCACCCATATGTGTGACTCTTTTTCCTTCTCCCTGCATTCATGAAAAGCGTTGCATATTTTAATACAAACAGTTTTGCAACCCTCAGTGTGCAAACATTATTATTATTATTATTATTATTAACAATAATAATGTTAATAATAAAAGGGACCCTTTTATATATATGATACTGCTTGTCTGTATATTATTTACTGAATCATGAAGTGACTTGCTATATAAATAATATAGTAAGTAATAAATACTATGTTAATGTTTTAATATAAAATATTTCACATTTAAGCATTTGTATATTGATTAATTAATCTCAATGATGAATGCTTCTTATATCACTGACCAATGAAAACACTAAAAAATCAATTAAAGCTGCATCATCTAGATCACTCTGCAAATATCAGTCTAGTCCAAAATTACTTGATACATTTACCTTTCTGAGCAGTTGAGGAGATAACAGAGTTACAAGGTATCTGTGTGTTGTTATGCCACTACAATTTATCCTACAAAGATATGTCTGCTTAATCCTCTCTTTGATTTTTAACTGAAAAGCTCATTTTGGGATGCATGACTTATTGTTTCCAGTATTTCATACTCTGCTACAAAGCATGTTTTAAGATTAAAATGATAGTAATCCGTAATACTTAAAAAATATTTTGCAGTGTTTATCATACTGAGTACAAATTTGTTACTCTTATAAATAACATTTAAGGGCCAATTGTGGATACATTCCTTTGCACCATCAGTTACAGTTTCTGTGCTTGGTCACTGTTACATGCCTTGTATATAGTATTGCAATACACCTATTGTGTATACGCTGTGTCTGTATCCTCTTTACAGATGAGAGTTGGTACCATGTTAGCCATAGAAATACAGGAGGCAAATATAGTTTTTGATACCTTTTATTGGCTAACTAAGCAGATTTAGAATGCAAGCTTTCAAGACCTTAGGTCTCTTCCTCAGGCATGTTATACAGATAAATATGAAAACATCTCTCTTAAATACAAGTACACATTGCATTGCTTAGCATGGAAATCAGATAAGAGAACTCAATCCAGATACTTTGATCAGTCAGTGGTAAATTGCACTCTTCCTCTGAGGCTTTAGAGGTATTTACGATGCTCTTGGGTCTGTTGGAAAGGTCAACCCACTAAGTGATAATGTGACAAAAGCTCTCTGTGATTATACAAACCATTACAAATAGCATTAAATTTTAACATTAATTTTACCTCCCATACCTTTCTGACCCTCTGAGTGTGGAACCGTCCATCAATATAGTTAACTTAATGTCCCTGACACTGTGCCCATTTTGACAAAAATGTTCCCCCACTGATGTCTCTGTCTTTTTGTTATTAACACTGGATCTGTGGGAATTAAACCTCTAATGTAGTGCTTGTCCAGTTTCTCCCACATACAGAGCTGTTGGGCATTTTGCACACATGATAAGGTATATTACATTGGATGATTTACAGGTGAAGGTACCATTGATCTTATTGTGTAACTGGGTGTTTGGAATTGGTATCTTGTCAGTAGTTTAAATGTGCGCACAGGTTTCACATCTCTTTTGTAGGCATGGAGATGTGACATTTTTTGTATTTTTATTCAGGGCACTCCTCACCATCAGTTGTTTCAAATTGGGAGGCTGTCTGAAGGAAAGTAAGGAGGCTGTGGGAATATGTTCTTAAGTCTTTCATCCGTATGTAATTTTGTTTGAAGTTCTCTTGATATTTTGAGTAGAACTTCAACTTGGGGGTGGTAAGTGACCACCAGTTGCACCCGGTTTCCCTTATGTTGTTCTTTGTAGCGCAACAGTTTTTTTCTTGGTATTTGGGTAGCCTTCTGTATCTGACTGTTAATAATAGTTGCCCTGTAACAGTGTTTTATAAAGTCTCCTCTGAGTTTCTGGAGGTGCTTGTCATGGTCCATCATGTCAGAACAGATGCGGTGGTATCTGATGGTCTGGCTGTATATGATGGAGTTCTTTGTGTGTTTTGGGTGGAAGCTATTGTTTTTCAGGTAGGTTGGTCTGTCTGTTGGTTTGCTGTATAGGCATGAGTGGATGGAGTTGTTCTGAATACTGATAGTTGTGTCAATGAAGTTAATGTTTGTGGGTGAGTGATTGAGTCTTAGGTTGATATTGGGGTATTGATATTGGAGTACTGGAGTATAAAAAACATCAGAGCCATAAGCCTGTGCAGCATAAGTAGAAAATCTTGGCACACTCTAACACATCAACAACATCACTACTTCTGTTATGTGCTCCAGTGCCCAAGGGACTTTTTGGAATGCTTATGCTGCAGCTGGTTGTGGCACCTCTGACCTGTTGATGTTTCCAAGTCAAACCTGCAGTTGTGCTTTATATGGGTTCTCATTGAGGAGGTGCCCTGCAATAGATAGCAACATGCTTAGCTTTTGGATCCTGAGTGAAGTATCTCCATACAGTGGACTTCATAGACTATGGGGTTCCTGAGGCTGCTACTACTACTATTGGGGCTAGATGTTGCTAAAATTGTACTACTACTAGGTGTCAAAGATGCTGCATTTCCAAGAGCAGTAGACGCACTCATCAAAGCTAAGGTTATGGATACTGATAACCTGTGTTAATGCTGGTTACTCAATGCTATTAGTGTGTGTGGATGAGTAGGACTTGGAAGAGGTGATGATGAGGATGACGATCGGATCACCGCATTTTTTGCCGTATTTTCTGTCCAGGGTCAAGCTTTCCAATTGTTTTCTCATACAGTTTTATAGGCAGGCACAGTGCTCCTTTTCAGTGGTAGAAGATTGAGCCTTTGACTTTTAGCTAAATTTATGACCATGTCATCTATCTTATTCTCAACTTCCTCTGTATCTGAAGAAGAGGAGGATGATGAAGGGATATATTCTAGATCAACATAATTATCATCAGTCACTAGTTCATCATCAGCAAAGCCCACTGCTTCTTCTAGGCTTTTAGAGGGCTCAAACAGTTTGTTTACTTTTTCCCTTTGAGGGATTTTCACAACGTTTGCTACTACTAACGGGACAGGTGTTTTGTGCTTGTTTGTCTCACTGTCAGATGCATCAGTTGGTTGAGTTGCTATGCCTTTTTGCACTATGCCATCACACTGGAATTAGACTCATCATCGTCATTGCTTTTAGATGGTTTATTAATAGTACTGGTTCTGCTGTTGGTGGTGGACCTTTTGAAGAGATGTTGACAAACCACATCTTCATTCGGAGGAGAGGGATCACCATCATTTATTGCACAAGCTGTAGCAACCATGGCTGCAGTCAGTTTTTAGACTATCACTTAACTCACATTTTCCTGCACTGCTCCTAATCCTTTCAGCCCCCCTACCCCTTTTGTATTTTCTGAACATTACTCAACTACTGTGTTTGTTTTTACTGTAAAATATTTAATATATCTGCATGATGTCTTGATTTACACCTCTGCAAAATACTCTATCTTGTCTAGTATCAGTCTACCTGAGTCACAGCTTACATCAGGGTCCCTGTCTCTGTCACATTTCAATTTAAAAATATTTTTGTATTTTTTATTTAATTAACTGTCCCCCACTGTCGCCAAAAAACAAAGAAAACACACCCCTTATTCATCTACTTCTTTCCACAGACTCTCCTAGGAAAGAGATAACAGGTAGATTAGGCAGAAACTTGCATCATGGTTACCTGTATATTCACAGTCACACAGACTTTGGAGGTATTGGGGTAATTCTCCTTTGCTCCCTTCTCACACCCACAGACTCCCCTGACACAGATAACAGCCAGATCAGGAAGAACCTGGATCACAACTCCCTGTGTTTACTTGCTCACATAAAATATTGGAGTATTTGGGGTAAACCTCCTTTGCTCCCTTCTTACACCCTCAGGACATATGTAACAGCCAGAGCAGGAAGAGACTTGGATCACCTCTGCCGGTGTCTTCCCAGTCTGTCACACAGTATGTTGGGGTACTTGGGGTAATTCTTCTTTGCTCCCTTCTCACACCCACCAGACTCCTCTGACACAGATATAACACCCAGATCAAAAAGGAACTTGGATAGAAGCTGCCTGTGTTTAATCAGTCACACAAAATTGTGGGCTATTTAGGGTAAAACACCATTGCTCCGTTCTCACACCCCATGCTTTTCTAGCATATAGATAACAGCCAGATCAGGAAGTAACTTGGATCACCTCTGCCTGTGTGTTCCCTGTCAGTAAACACAAAATTTTGGGTTATTTGGGCTAATTCTCTTTTGCTTCTTTCTCACACTGCCACACTCCACTGACACAGAGAAAACAGCCAGATCAGGAAAGAACTTAGATCACAACTGCCTGTGTCTACTCTATCACATAAAATGTAAGGCCATTTGGGGTAAACCTCTTTTTCTCCCTTCAAATATTCCAATGTCCTGTAAGAGAGAGCTAACAGCCAGATCAGGAAGAAACTTGGAACATGGCTGCTTGTGTCTTCGCAAACAATCACACACAAACTCATTTCTCCCTTCCTGTCCCCCAGAGTCCCCTAATACAGAGAACAGATTTCCTGTCTACAGGACTCCCTGAACAAAGGTTCAATTCCACTTATTAGCCTATCTTTTCTATACAAAAAATGTGCTGCTCTCTATTCCTCTCACAAACACAGAATGGCATGCTGTAAGAACCTGACACCCTTTTATGCTATGCCTGGGAAAACGAAGAGAAGCTCGCCATGTGGTGGGGTCAACTTTTGCATTTTCTGGGAAACTGCTAAAAAAACAAACATAAACAGACTCTTTACTGCTCTATAATGGCAAGAGCAGCATGAATAATCAGGTAGTCTAGTGGTGGTGTTTATGGTGTGAGATGTGTTTTGGCACATATTCAAGTACCTGATACACTTGGTGCAACATATGAATGCTAAAAAATGTTGTCTGTAGAAAAGAGAAGAAAAGAAAAAACAGGAGGCGCTCCTAGTGTAATATCTTCTAAGAACCAAAACACCAACCACCACCGTAAGACAGCTACTCACAAGAATAGTGGCTGAATGAAACACATATGTGTAATTCAGCAACAATGCTTGGGTGATATGTTGACTGTTCCCCTGACTGTTGACTGTTCCCCTGTTCCTCAATGTTTAACCATCTTACAATCTTCCAGCCAAATGCATCATGCACAAGCAAGGATTGTTGGCTTTGGTTACAATAAGGGTAAGACTTCACTGACATATGCTATCATCTGTGAGATTTAGAGGCAGGACATAACTACATGGGGTGCAAAGGGGGAGGTTGCACTGGGGCCAAGCATCCAAGGAAGACCCATTTTCCCAGGATCCAGTAAGTTCCAGTTATGGTTCTGTGATATATGTTTGTGATTGAGGCCCCCAAAAAAGTTTGCACAAGAGCCCTCCAATGTCTGCTCATGAAAGAGGTATAGTAATTTATTAGAGACCTCTTTAGGATTCAGTAGGTTAAATATCTTATTTAAATCAACATCACTTTTGCGAGTCTTTATCTCTCCCTTACAATTGTTACTCTTTTGGCTTCTTCATATAGTCTTTCATAACTGTATACACAAAAAGTTAACTGAAAATCAGAGATTTTCCAAACATAAAAGATAAATGTATATTTTCCAAATGCACACAGATGAACCAAAACACACAAAATAGCAGTGAGTCCCTACTTACTGCTTTCCAACTATTTTAAAATAATTTATACAGTAGAAATGTGTTCATGTGATTCAAAAGATTGTATGCACCACTGAGCATCAGAAAATGCATGCCCTAGTTCCAGTGCTGCAGATGGCTGGTAGTATGATACCACATTACATTATACCAATTCCTAGGAGGTTTGCTCTGAAACTATTGTTCAGGAATATTGTATATATGTTTAAAAAAAATGTGTATTTAGAGAAATACAATACAAAATATCAAAATACATTTAATCTTATTTTCGTTTGTAGTAATGATATACTGACAAACCCAAGAATATTCATGTTATGTAAGTTATAATAAAAGCATTGTTGTTGTTGTATCTTTATGTTTATATTTGAAATAAAAAATAAGTAAAACTAATGAGAATCTTCTTTCATGTGTATTTATAAACTGTTATTAAGTGATCACAAAAAAAACATTTTGTTGTTTTAGGAACATACTTGGTAATACAGGTCTCAATTCAATTGAGGCTGATAAAACTGCTGGTAGGGCAAAATTGGGTATTGAGTGTACATAAACAGGGTGTAAGTAAGTATTTAATTGCCCTAGCTAGAGAAACCACAATGGACATTGAGCCAAAAAATCTTACTTATGGCCAAACAGCCCTTGTGTGTTTTTAATTACCAAAACCCATGCTAAATAGCATAAGTAATGTTAGCATCAAAGGAAAAGCGCTAACGCTCAGTGCCTGACACACAGTCACCCTCCCAAACACTAAACCTACACTAGCCCTAACAGTGAAGTGCAACAATACTACCTCTATCACCATCCAAACTAGGGATGGACAACATTTTCGCCAAAAACCAAAATCTGAGAATAATGGCACTTCCCGCTTGGCAAATAATGTCCTGCAAAAAGTGCAGTTTTTCTACTTTTTTTGACTAGCTCATTTCATTGAAATCAATGGGAACATTGAATTTACACACAATAAATAGCAAATGTTATTTTATTTCCCAAAGCTACAGTATAAAAGTGATATGGGGGTGCCTGTGTTGGGGAGTTTGGGGAATATTTTTGGGGGGTTTGCTGACTGGGATTGGGGGGATAGTTGATAAAAAAAACTAAATAAATAAAATACAAAATTGGTACGTAACATAACAGAGACAGGGAGGGACCCTCTGACGTAAGCTGCAACTAGGGAAGACTGATAACTTGACAGGATAAAGTATTTTGCAGATGATGATTTGAATGATTTACACTTGTTATTAGAGGCCCAAGCCCTGAGGATACAGTGATTTTGAGGACTTAGACTTAATTCAGGCACGAGACCTAAGGAAACATTTATTAGTTGTCGAAAATTAGACATGTGCTACGTCCAAGCCTTGAGGAAACATTGATTTGTAGGACTTAAGCTTGTTAGAAACAAGCCCCCTGAAAAAAAAAATTGTAGGCCCTTTTTTTTTATTTATTTATTTTTTTTTTTTAAGAACAAGCCCTGAGGAAAAAAAAATCCTCTACTAGCCTAGTGTCAGCTGGTCATGTTGTGTTGGCCAGTGGCCATTGTCAAATGCCCCGGTGTAATTGCATAATTTGTGACTACTGTTCTTGCTGCTGCTGCTAAGTTGTTTAAACAGCAGGATGATTAGGCAGCTCAAAAGGAATAGGATCAACAACCTCAGTAACATGAGTGATAGATGATGAAGGTTCCACTTGCCAAGACTAGCTCCAGTTATGTGTTGAGGCAGTAGCAGCACCATATATATCCCCCACCACTTCAGGTATATGTGGAGAAAAGAAAAAGTTAGCCAATAATGCTACTAATCCTGACCCTCCACCAAAATCATGGGTGTGTTAGAATTTTCCCTTGAGAGCAGGAACTGTACCGCTTATCAGCAACTGCAATGTGCACAGTGTTTGTGTGATAAATAAGGGAAGGACTAGGAATAATGGGCACACCTGGACTCACATCAAACACCTGGCATAACTGTTGCCAAACACCGTGATGCTTAGGGTCCCCAATGTGAAATTCTTATACCAGCAACCAAGTATTGCTGTTGTCACTATGCCCCTTGTCCATTCCCTGCTAAGAGCATGTGACAACTTGCATAGAGTTTAATAATAATGATGAACCATCCCTGCTGCTAGCTTAGCATATTCTGCAGGATGGAATATCATCAAATGCCCCTTTATGCCCTGGTTGTGATTATCTTCCACCATATTGCCATGTGTGGTCAGTGCACCACGGAGTGTGCAATGGGTGAACACGAACTGCACATCCTGAATCTACTGAATGTCTATCAACCAATAGGGGATGTAAAGATAAATCAGGTGGAACAACAGAGGTTATAGTTACCCTAGAGCCAAATGTTTCACTCACCATCAAATTTTAGTCTCTGGACGGGTTTCTCTATTCTTCCTCCTCTTTGGTCTCTGTCTCGCCACTTGATGCCTTGGGGGAGAGTCAGGGGGTACAGCAACAGAGGTGTCTAATTTATTTTTTGGGTGTTTGGCGTTTCACATAAATGTCATGGTGTCTGTGTTTCATGTGTGTTCTCATAGCAGTTGTGCCAACGTGCATGCCCTCCTTTCCCTTTTCAGTGACTTGTCACAAATTACGCACAGTGTTGCCAGTGATGACTGCATTGTGCTTGCCCCAAGAGAAAAATAGTTCCACACCTAGGGGTGGGCAAAAAGTGGGAAATTTTTTTCTCTTTCTCCATTACAAAATTTTCCTCCTTTTCATCTATGCCAGCAAATTTTTCGCCCTATTCCAACACATTATTCTCCTATTCCAACACATTTTTTTCCTATGTTTAATATGGTGCAGCATTTCCCAGCACAATATTACTTCTACTGAGGGCTGTAGTGGAGAAATAACTAACTGGAAGTCAAAGTTGTGAGTCCTACAGCAACATATACCTTGAAAACAGGTTAACGTGCCGCTCATGGATAGTCCGTTTGATATAAAAGACATAGCCTTTAAGAGAGGAGTCGGATATCTTGATTGGCTTATTCAATGAATGGAACGTCACCTGTGGCTGCTATATAGGTAAGGGCAATATGCATTGTTAGCTGGTCCAATGATTAAGTACTCTTTGTACAAAACGCGTTAGGCGGCTAAGAGGTTTCACAAATAAGAACAATCGATTTCAATGATCAATGTGTTGCATTTGATTTGGAAAGTTTGAAGGCTGAAGGGAGTCTTGAGGATCTACAAGGTATAGATCAGTCAATGGTAGATGTAAAAAGGTGGTATAAACCTCAATCAGAGTTCTATCCAGTTCATTGTCGTAACAGTGTACTGGAAGTTTTTCAAGATATGGTAGATAAAGAACTTCTATCTCTTAGAAATCAAATTGAAGGCAAAATGATTTATAATGATAATCTATTGGGGGAAGAAAGGAAGGCCCTTAAAGAATTATTTGACGATCACAGCATAGTAATTAAAAATGCAGATAAAGGAGGGAGTGTTGCTGTGATGGATACAGAAATGTACCACAAAGAATATTTGAGACAATTGCTTGATGAGACTTCCTACATCATATTAAGTAGAAATCCTACAAAATATTATTCAAGGCTTATGTTTAAGTTGGTCGATGAGAAAGTCTCACTGGGCATTGTTAACTCTAAGCAAGCTGACTTCCTTAAAGGGATAGTAATACTTAACTTTATCTTTATTTTATATTGTAGGCATTAAAAAAACATGAAGAACGATATGTCTTATCACTCAAACCTTTATGGTTTGAGAGATATTCACAAGCAAAGTTTCCCCTCTCACCCCTTTTACCTAGTGTAAGCCATCTCTTCTCAGATGTGGAATGCAGTCCATAGACCAGACAGATAACAGCAGGGGACAATCTTCTTCCTATGAGAACAATGAAAGCCCTGCCCCCCTTGACAAATTTTTCAGGTTTTTCCCTTATCTTAATTGAAGATTGTCCCTCTCTGCAGTCTACCTAGGCACCTCCCTTCTGCTCTGGCTGAGCAGTGTTACATCAGTAAAAGGGGCGGGAGGGGGACACTTTGTCATTGAACTACAACTCTAACAGAATTGAAATAACACTCTCCAAAGTCCAAATACTATGATGATTAATTAGAGCTGCTTTTATTATGAAACATTACTATCCCTTTAAAGTTAAACATCCAAGAACCCTTGTTTTCCACCAATTACCAATGATTCATAAACCAGATAGACCACCCAAGGGACGACCAATAGTATCAGGTATTGACTCTCTTAACAAGAATCTGTCTGAACTGGTGGATTAATATTTGCAACCACTAGTAATCCATTAGACGAGAGATATGTGGGACTCTGGACATCTCTTGGTGTTGCTTCAAGATTTAAATCTTAGTGGTCATCTAGCATCATTGGATGTGGAATCCCTCTATTCTTCAGTTCCACACCAACAAGGAATAGAAGTTGTCAAGTTTCATTTAGATAAGTGTTCCAGCTATACAGGCGAATTAAAAACTTTTCTTCTAGATGCTATTAGATACTTATTGGAAAATAACTTTTTTAAGTACGATGGAGTCTTCTATTTACAAAAACAAGGTACTTCTACGTTTCCTGAATCTTTACATGGGATGGTACGATGAACACTATATATAACATATTTCTGAACAGAGGACAATTCAAGTATCTCAGGAACAGCAATCCAACTTTTGTGGTGGTGGTAGTAGTGGTGGTAGTGGCTATGTTTCCTGAATCTTTACATGGGATGGTACAATGAACACTATATATAACATATTTCTGAACAGAGGACAATTCAAGTATCTCAGGAACAGCAATCCAACTTTTGTGGTGGTGGTAGTGGCATTGGTGGGGGAACAGCTGTATGGGACTTGATTCCAGAATAAGGGTTGGTATCTGTCACACAGAAACACTGTGTAGCTCCTAGGGGTGGTCGCACTGCATGTGAGATGGTTTGTGCATACTTGTCAGATAGCTACATTTTGGGCAGAAACACTGACCCCATGGACTACTGGCAAATAAAACAATGTGTATGTCCAGCACTGACATGTACCACAATGGAATTCTTTAGTTGCCCACCAGAAGGCATTGAGTTTAAGCATGTTTTAGTGCAGCTGGCTATATTGTAATTGATGGTAGGACACGGGTATCAAGCAGCAGTGTTGGAAGACTAACATTCTTAAAAATGAACCAACCTCTAAGACCATCTGAGTTCCAAGAAGCAGAAGTGGACAAAAATACACATGACAGGGAATGCCAGGCCACATGTGTTATTAACAGCAGCAATTAGGATGAGGAGGAGGGACGTGAAGGATTGCTACTATCTACCATAGTGGGATCACCTCTATGAATACTGATTAATGTGTGTCAATAATCTGAGAATACTGATAGCTTACATTAGAGATGTAATGGTAATAATTGCTGTAGAAATGGTGTTGAATATATATGTGTGTATATACACTGCTCAAAAAAATAAAGGGAACACTAAGATTACACATCCCACTGCTCCAAAAAATAAAGGGACCACTAAGATTACACATCCTAGATCTGAATGAATGAACTGACAACAAAATCACACAAGAATTCTCAATGGAAATCAAATTTATCAACCCATGGAGGTCTGGATATGGAGTCACACTCAAAATCAAAATGGAAAACCACACTACAGGCTAATCCAACTTTGATGTAATGTCCTTAAAACAAGTCAAAATGAGGCTCAGTAGTGTGTGTGGCCTCCACTTGCCCGTATGACCTCCCTACAATGCTTGGGCATGCTCCTGATGAGGTTGCGGATGGTCTCCTGAGGGATGTCCTCCCAGACCTGGACTAAAGCATCCGCCAACTCCTGGACAGTCTGTGGTGCAACGTGGCGTTGGTGGATGGAGCGAGACATAATGTCCCAGATGTGCTCAATCGGATTCAGGTCTGGGGAACGGGTGGGCCAGTCCATAGCATCAATGCCTTCCTCTTGCAGGAACTGCTGACACACTCCAGCCACAAGAGGTCTAGCATTGTCTTGTATTAGGAGGAACCCAGGGCCAACCTCACCAGCATATGGTCTCACAAGGGGTCTAAGGATCTCATCTCGGTACCTAATGGCAGTCAGGCTACCTCTGGCAAGCACATGGAGGGCTGTGCGGCCCCCCAAAGAAATGCCACCCCACACCATTACTGACCCACCGCCAAACCAGTCATGTTGGAGGATGTTGCAGGCAGCAGAACGTTCTCCACTGCGTCTCCAGACTCTGTCACGTCTGTCACATGTGCTCAGTGTGAACCTGCTTTCATCTGTGAAGAGCACAGGGCACCAGTGGCGTATTTGCCAATCTTGGTGTTCTCTGGCAAATGCCAAATATCCTGCACGGTGTTGGTCTGTAAGCACAACCCCCACCTGTGGACGTCGGGCCCTCATATCACCCTCATGGAGTCTGTTTCTGACCATTTGAGTGGACACATGCACATTTGTGGCCTGCTGGAGGTCATTTTGCAGGGCTCTGGCAGTGCTCCTCCTGCTCCTCCTTGCACAAAGGCGGAGATAGTGGTCCTGCTGCTGGGTTGTTGCCCTCCTACGGCCTCCTCCACGTCTCCTGATGTACTGGCCTGTCTCCTGGTAGCACCTACATGCTCTGGACACTACGCTGACAGACACAGCAAACCTTCTTGCCACAGCTCGCATTGATGTGTCATCCTGGATGAGCTGAACTATCTGAGCCACTTGTGTGGGTTGTAGACTCCATCTCATGCTACCACTAGAGTGAAAGCACCGCCAGCAATCAAAAGTGACCAAAACATCAGCCAGGAAGCATAGGAACTGAGAAGTGGTCTCTGGTCACCACCTGCAGAACCACTCCTTTATTGGGGGTGTCTTGCTAATTGCCTATAATTTCCACCTGTTGTCTGTTCCATTTGCACAACAGCATGTGGAATTGATTGTCAGTCATTGTTGCTTCCTGAGTGGACAGTGTGATTTCACAGAAGTGTGATTGACTTCGAGTTACATTGTGTTGTTGTTGTGTTCCCTTTATTTTTTGGAGCAGTTTATATATATATATATAAATATATATATATAATAGAGAGAGCGAGTGTGAGAGAGATACATCAACCATACCATATCAGTAAACCACCACCGTACACCGTACAACCCTTTTATACTTCTTTTTTTCTCTTTTATAAATAAAAGCTAGGCAGCATGGCAGCAGGCTTACAAAAAGGATGAAAAATATTTGTGCGTCCAGGACTCAGGTTAGCTAAACAGAAGCCCTGAGACAAACTGATTTGTAGGACTTATGACTAGCCTGTTCTGCCCTCTTCAGCATAATTCTTCAAAAGGACAATGCTGGGGCAATGGGAATCACAGGGTCAGTGTTAGGAGTGGGTGATATTAATGTATTTTGCTGTATTTTCTCTTAAAAAAGAGTGATTGTGCCTATTTTTTTTACATTTAATTTGTCAAAGGAGGGCACTGAAGACCCTTATTATTATGTTTTGAGATCCCAGGATTCTCTTACTTTTTAAACACTCTCAATCCTGATCTGCTTAGGGTGTAGAGATGGGAGCAGCGTTTCTTCAAAGATGAACAAAGTCAAGCAACACAGCATGATACATTAAATGTGGACAGAGCTACAAAGTGTATCTGTCATTACACTGCAGCCCTGCATGGTGCATCTGGCATTCCAATGCAGACTATTGGGGGGTAGTGTATATTTCTTTTTTGTACACCTAACACCATTGATTCCAGTCTATTTACAATGCATTGCACAACAGTCATTGCAAGCTACCTTGCACCTGGGTGGCTTGTGGTGGTGGGGACCCTTAGAGGCTGCATAGGCATTTTTTTCAAGGCTCAGCAGCCTTGGGCTGCCAAGTCTGGGAAGATGTGTCCTGTCACAAAAGAGAACCTTGCAGAGGCCATTCTTCTACAATGTGTTAACGGAAAAGATATTTGCAATGGTTTTTTTTAGTTGTTTTCGTATTACCAAACTGAGAAATTCAGTAAACAAACTAGCCATGATAAATATTAACATACATACTAACATTGTTGAAGACGCTGAAAAGACATGGGTCCATCAGGTTCAGTTCATGCCATATCAATCCTGTTGGTCCAGAGGAAGTAAAAAACAAAATGAAACAAAACATAGAAGCCGTTTCCAATTAAGCCCCGAATGGATAAAAGAAAATCCAAAAGGCAGTCAGAATTCTCTGTATTTTTCTGAGCTGGATGCCACCCATTACTTTTTGAAAACAACTACAATATCTGCACACAGAATCCAGGGGTATAGAATTGCATAGCTTTACTAACCTTGTAGTAAGGAATCCCTGCCTTTGTTTTAGTCAAATGCATCTGTCTTCTTAATAGATGATCTATTGTGCTTTACTCAGCTCTTTAAGTAAATAGTTTTTTGTATTGTCCTAGAATATATTTGTAAATGGTAATCATTAGTGTTGAGCGAGCACCCCGATGCTCGGGTGCTCTGACCGAGCACCGCCGGAGGCTCGAGTGCTCGGCCGAGCACCCGAGACCCATTGAATTGAATGGGGCGACACGAGCATTACACCAGGCACCCCCTGCTCTGATGAGGGGAGGGTGCCTGGTCAATGCCCCCCTTCATCTCCGCTATGCCCCCTTCATCTCCGAATGCCCCCTTCATCTCCGCAATGTCCCCCTTCATCTCCGCTATGCCCCCTTCATCTCCGCTATGCCCCTCTTCCACAATGTCCCCCTTCATCTCCGCTATGCCCCTCTTCCACAATGTCCCCCTTCATCTCCGCTATGCCCCTCTTCCACAATGTCCCCCTTCATCTCCGCTATGCCCCTCTTCCACAATGTCCCCCTTCATCTCCGCTATGCCCCTCTTCCACAATGTCCCCCTTCATCTCCGCTATGCCCCCTTCATCTCCGCAATGCCCCCTTCATCTCCGAATGCCCCCTTCATCTCCGCAATGCCCCCCTTCATCTCTGCAATGCCCCTTCATCTCTGCAATGTCCCCCTTCATCTCCGCTATGCCCCCTTCATCTACGAATGCCCCCTTCATCTCCGCAATGTCCCCCTTCATCTCCGCTATGCCCCCTTCATCTCCGCTATGCCCCTCTTCCACAATGTCCCCCTTCATCTCCGCTATGCCCCTCTTCCACAATGTCCCCCTTCATCTCCGCTATGCCCCCTTCATCTCCGCAATGCCCCCTTCATCTCCGCAATGCCCCCTTCATCTCCGCTATGCCCCCTTCATCTCCGAATGCCCCCTTCATCTCCGCAATGTCCCCCTTCATCTCCGCTATGCCCCCTTCATCTCCGCTATGCCCCTCTTCCACAATGTCCCCCTTCATCTCCGCTATGCCCCTCTTCCACAATGTCCCCCTTCATTTCCGCTATGCCCCTCTTCCACAATGTCCCCCTTCATCTCCGCTATGCCCCTCTTCCACAATGTCCCCCTTCATCTCCGCTATGCCCCTCTTCCACAATGTCCCCCTTCATCTCTGCTATGCCCCCTTCATCTCCGCAATGCCCCCTTCATCTCCGCAATGTCCCCCTTCATCTCCGCTATGCCCCCTTCATCTCCGCAATGCCCCCTACCTCCAGTCCCTGGTGGTCCAGCGGAGCGTCTTCAGATCTGTGCCTCCTTCGGCACAGATCCCCGCCACCCGAACATGCCGGGCGAGCACATGGCGGTACTCGTACGAGTACCACCATGTGCCGAGCAGAGCGATGCTCGAGCCGATCCGAGCATCGACCGAGCATGCTCGCTCAACACTAGTAATCATATCAACTCTTCTCTAATGCAAATAAACCCAGTTTGGCTAGTCTGTTATTACAGCTCAGATGCCCCAATCCTTTTATCAGTTTGTTGCATATCTCTGCATATTTTCAAGTTAGCTAATATATATTTTTAGAACTGGTGCCAAAAACTACTCATATTCTAGTTGAGGCATTGCAAAGGATTTAAATAGAATTAGAATTATATTCCCATCTCATGCATTTTTACAAACTTGGAAACAGTGACCAGTGTCAAACAGCAGTAGCAAAGGCAAACAAAGTCCTGTCTTGCATTAGAAGAGGTATTGAAGCAAGAGTGGATAACATTATTTTGCCATTATACAAATCATTGGTAAGACCTCACCTTGAGTATGCAGTGCAATTTTGGGAACCGGTTCTGAAAAAGGATATACTAGAACTAGAGAGGGTACAGCGGAGAGCAACAAAATTAATTAAGGGAATGGTGGACTTGACATATGAGGAACGACTAAACAAACTTGGTTTATTTACTCTAGAGAAAAGACGACTGAGAGGAGACCTTATCACATTCTACAAGTATATGAGAGGTCAATACAAGGATCTCTGCGGTGAGCTATTTATTCCAAGGCCTGATCAGGTGACCAGGGGACACCCCTTGAGATTAGAGGAAAGGAGGTTTAAACTTCAGCAGAGGAAGGGTGTTTTTATGGTAAGGGCTGTCAAATTGTGGAATTCATTGCCCAGGGAGGTAGTTATGGCAGATACATTTAAGAGAAGATTAGATACATTTCTTTCAAAAGGGAACATACAGAGTTATACTGTTTATCAGTAGGCTGATCAGGAAGGTCTGATAAAGACTAATTTAATTGGTAGCAGGAAAGCTATAAAATTCTCAGTTACTGAGGTATGAGGCGAAGGTTGAACTTGATGGACTTGTGTCTTTTTTCAACCTAATTTACTATGTTACTATGTTACTATTTTACTATGTTACTATTTTTACCCCTTTTTATATAGGATAGTACCCCTTTGGCTCTTGTAGAAGCTGTGAAGTCTATTGTGTGTCAGCACCCCTAAACCTTTCTCTAATGAAGATTCCCTAAGTAGTTTACAATTTATTGTATATGTAGCATGTTTGTTTCTGTAGCCCAGTTGTATAACCTTACACTTATCTGTATTAAACCTCATCTGACACTTTTCTTTAAAAGGGCAAACAAATAGACTTTTAATTTCTTTTGCTCTCCAAGTTTAATTAAAACTCACCTTTAGTCAATAAAGCATCCTGTATCCTTCTGAAATGCAGATCATTTGAAATAATCAGTCAATAAAACACTAACTTGTTCATTGAATGTAAGACTGCTTCAGAGAAGAATATGTACAGCTGTTAAAATATAAAATCATCCGATACAAGAGATATCACTAACTTTAAAAAAGGGGTCAAACTTTTGTTTGTGTACAAGTAAACTAAAGTCAAGATTGTCTGAAGATGCCTGCTGATAAGATGTCTATCCACTTGGCTTCACTGAGAGCTCAGATGTTTTTCGGTTCATCCGTAAATCATCATGCATCTCAATAACTGTGCCTCAGGTAAAAAAGAAAATATGAACAGTTCTGGAGCAAATCAATGCACCATAGAGAACAAATACAGTTTCCCACTGACTTAATATGGACTTTTAAATCCTTGAATGCTAGAGAGGTCACCAATGCATTGTATACATTCAAGGGGTTAAAAGCCCAATTTAAATCATTGGGGAGTTTGGAATGTGTTTATTTCTGCCTTGTGGTGCAATTGTCTTACTCCAGAAATGCTCCACTTTTCATATGTACATAAGGCCCAGTATGCATGTATGTGAGAAACACATGGAATCTCTGTTAATGGGAATCTGATTGTGAGATACAGTCCATGCTATGTTTATAAATACAAATGTGGTAAAACTCTGGGGCAAACCAATTTTAGTTTTTATGCCCTTGAATGATAGCGGGGTCTCCAACTTATTGTGAAGCAATCCACATGATAGATATATTTGAACACTCTTTGAATGCCAGAGAGGTAACCACTGCAGTGCAATGCACTGGATACTTCTCTGGCACTCACTGGGTTGAACACATTTAGGATACCTTTAACAAAGAACAATCTAGAGAAGCATGCCAGTTATTTGCAACACAGCACAGTGTTGATCCTATGTTGTTCATCCACTTTGCTGAGCTATTGAAAATGGATACAGTGACACTTTGTCTTCCCCTGACTGAACTTGATAAATTCTTGTCTTTTTGTATCCTCAACAATTATTTGACAATGTACTTGTATTTATACCAATTGAGTACCAGAGAGGTATCCAACTTAATGTATTGGATACCTCTCTAACACCAAAGGGTTAAGAAGCCATGCTGTAACTCCATAATGGGAATTCTTCTTAAAAAATAAAATGTTCACCATTTTGAATAAATTCTACCTCACAACATCACTTCATTTACAATAAAATATGCAAGTTAATATAAAAAGTATATATTCATATCATGACTAAGGGTCAGCTATATTTAATCATTTTTGAAAAATGAAAATGCCAGCATTTCTTGATGTAGAATGCAAACTTTTCTTTCAAAATCAAAGATGATTTGTAAAAGAATAATTACTTTTATGTCAGCTGAAATCAGTGCTTGAGGGTCAGTTCTGATTTACAATGCATAAGCTCTGCCTCACATTTTAGCACTGTAATTTAAATTGCCTCTTTTTATGACCTAACTGCGACTGACCAGAAGGAAAATAATTTGGATTAATTAGGGAATACTTTCTTTATTGCCCTTGTCTTTTCTTGTCTGATATGGTCTGCAAATCAGCAATCCTTGTAATGTGAGCTTTTCATGAGGACTGATCATAAAGAAGTATGTAACCAATTAGAACCAAGGTGTATGGTGTTTGCACTTTATGACCTTTAAATGTGGTTATACTGAGCATAAAGTGGAGTAATTTTAAAGTTGCAACTGTATATTGCAGTTCTAAAAAACTTTTTATAACTTTTCAAGATCAAAATACATTTTTCTAGTTCTCTGTTGAATTTGTTTTTTTAAAGACTTAATTAAGAATCATATCACAATACAAAATACAGCTGATAATTGCATGAGAAAGTATAAACCATATCAAAATAAACTGAATAGTGTATCACAAGTTCTTGATAATTGTCTAGTGTGGGGCATAATTAGGGTTGCAGACAATTAAGTAAATCTCATACAAGGACATTCAAGAAGGAGAGAGAAAAAGTGTTGATGGAAGAAGAGAGAAAGAGAGAGAGAAAGAGACGATGGGTGCCCTGGATAGCCAGGGGAGGGTACCAACCATAGTTAAGAAGCATCTGTAAAGGCCACCAGAGTGGTCCAGGAGGGATAGTTGTACCCCAGAATGATGGGAGGGAGACCCAGAAGGATCAAAATGGATCCTCGGTGAAGCAAACATAGTTGGTGAGACGATATGTAGGAAGTCCCAACACCCAGACACACACCCAGTGGGAAAGCAACTAACCTACTGGGGGCGAAGGACCCTAAGACAAGGAGTTCCAAAAGAGATCAGTGGAAGGCAGGTGACTTCATACTGTGTGAGTATGCCAGTTGCAATGGTGTGGAGCAGTCTCAGTTGGCCTGAGAGGCTAAACATTTGCAACATAGGTCAATAGAAGGTGGATCAGGCAACTTCCAACAAAGTGGGATAAGGAGTTTGGCCGAGATTAACAGATGAAAGAGTTTAATAGCATCAGGTAGGTGAAGAAAGACAGATAGCAGAGAGTCTTGTGAGAAGGGAAGTTGGAACATTTTGGAAATCTCCAACCAGACTTTGGACCAGAAGGGTTGCATATTGGAGCCTTCCCACCAAATGTGAAAGAGTGTGCCCTCCCTAACCACAGAGAGCTGGAAGAAAACATTTTAGCTAGATGGTGGTGGTGGTGCAGTATAATATCACCCGGTCAAAAGTTTATAGTTAGCCTCTCTTGAGGTGATATCCAGGGAGATTGTTGTAAGACAAGTTATAATAGTATTCCACCTAGACGTGGAGCAGTTAATGGACACGTTAGCATCATACTGTAAAAATGTGGGCTTCACAGGGGGAAGGGAGTAATGAGGAGTCGGTATAACCCTTTGAGTGCCAGAGAGGTTTCCATCACAATGCATTAGAATGCATTGGATACCCCTCTGGCATGCAAAGGGTTAATTTGGAGAGGGTTTTAGTGGCATAAAGGCCACTTGAGAGAGCCGTCTTATCTGGAGTTAAGGGTGTTCACTGTATTCATTTGGCTCTGTTAGCTCAAAAAAACCCAATGGCATTTTTTCAATCTATTCAATTACCTCTGCTATGAAGAAATGCTGCCGGAAAAAAAGCATTTTGGGTGCTAAATTTATTGCAAATTTGAGCTCATAGAAACAGAAACAAAATTTGCCATTCAATTGACTGAGTTAGGCTGTAAGATGCGGCAAGTGACCCAGTTTTTTTGGGAGCAGAATTCCTTAATGCATCTTTATACAGCCAAAGCATAAATTGAATGTGCAAAAAATGCCAAAGAAAAACCTAAGTCACCAGTGGGTATATTGATATGGGGCCTTAAGCCTCATATCAATTCATTCAAGCAATCCCATAATGTATCAAATGTTAGTAGAATTATCTCTATGAGTTCCAGGGGGTATGCTTACAGCTATTGCCTGGGATTTGTGCTTATGTACCTCCCACCCAATCAGCTTTGAATGGGGTTTGAAGGGGGATTGAAGGAACCTGCTCTAAGTTGATTGGCTGGGAGGTGCGGAAGCACACATCCCAGCCAATGGCTGTGGGTCATTTTGAGCAGAGACAGCCCATATAAAAAGGCAGTCTCTGTTCTAAATTTCTTCATACTGGAACGGGCATCAGCCAGTGAGGTACTGTCTGTCTTGTATTCCTGCTGCCATCCACACCACCACTGACAGTGGCAGAGAACACAAAGAGGGCATTTTCATAATAACCAATTTTTCTCACACAATTTTAGTTTTTTCTTGGCAAACATAGAATATTTTCAAATATATAGCGGAAATTATTTTTGCCGTTTGGCAACATCTACGATTTTAACTCTCACATATGTGCATTTCTCAAACTTTTGAGTGCCAGAGAGGTAGGCAACAAATTTCTCTGCAATGCATTGTTTATCCCTCTGGCACTCAAGGGGTTAAACTATCTACATAAGTCAGAGTTATTCTTGTGGCACATATTTGATACTTGTTTTTCCTTATTTTACAGGAATGTTATTGTAAGATGGACTAGAAGACAGAACAGAAGAAGAAAGAAGATGGAGAGAAAGAGAGAAGAGGAAAGACAGCAGAGAGCAAAAGATGATTATAGAGAAAAGAAAATGATGGACAGTGGATAACAGGTAAGCATAACACAGATCTGGGTGTTAGGCTAGTATTAAGGATAGTATTGTGGCACTTTACAGAGAGGGAGACTATGTATTTGACAGTGTGTCAGGCACCAATCATTAGTAGGGATGGGCGAAAATTTTCGCCTTAAGCTGAAATCGGCGAATAATGGCACTTTCCACTTGGCAAATAATTTCCAGCAAAAGTGCTGTTTTTCCACTTTTTCCTGCCTTTTTTGACCATTGAAATCTCCATCACACAAAAGCTTTCTACAGCCATATAAAAGGCTGTGAGGCTCTCACAGCATACCATTCTATGTTTGTGAGAAGACAGAGCAGTCCTTGTTTAATCTAGAGAAGAAAGAGAGGAGAATTTAAGTTTAGTTTAGGGAATCTTTTATTAGGACATTCGTTCTGTGTAAGTGTGTATTAGGAGAGGGAGTGGGGCACTCTGAGGAGAAGAAGAGAGGAAGGAGATTGACCCCAAATACTCCAAAATTCCATGCAATTGACTGTCAAGCTAGGGACCTATTTGCTTGCTTATCTTGCTTTTATTGTCTCTATGCTGGGTGGGGAAGTCTGGGGAAAGAAGTTGTTGATTTTGTTTTTCAGTTATCGTTTTTTTGGGACAGACTGTAATAAGACAACAGGGTGGACAACTTAAAAAATAAATAAAAAGAAGAAAAAAGAATAAAGAACTGAATATATTAGGTGACAGTGACAGACAGCTGACGGGGCTTGGGCAAGGCATCATACAGCTCCATCAGTTGTGTTGTTTAATGTACAGTAAAAAAAACACATTGTAGTTGCATAATGTCCAGCAAAAGCAGGAGGGGAAAAGTGAGGGGTGGAGCAGTGCAGGGACGTGAGAGTAAAATAGTAGTTTAAAATCTGGCTGCAGCAATGGTTGCTGCAGCTTGTGCAATCAATGATGATGATCCCTCTACTCCAAGGGAGGGTGCAGTGTGTCAAGGTCCCAGCAAAACTAGTTCCAGCACCAGTAGAACTAAAGAACCAGATAAGAAAACACTGAAGACAACAACAAGTCACATTCAAGTGTGGATGATGCTGGCAATAGCATTATAGAGGAAGGTGTAGACACCCATCCTCAAAGTAATACAGAACTTTGTTACAGTAAAAGTAAAACTAAATTGTTTGAGACATCCAAAAGCTTAGAGGAATATAAGGGTAGAGGGCAAGAATTGTCAGGTGATGCTGATGCTGCTGAGGCTGACATAATAATCACTGATGATGCAGATCTAGAATATATCCTTCTCTTCTTCAGATACAGATGAAGTTCAGAGTTAGGATGATGACAAGGCTATAAGGTTAGCAGGAAGGCAAAGGCAGAATCTTCCACCGCTTTTAAGTAGCACAGTGCCTGACTATAAACTGTTTGAGAAAGCCATTGGAAAGTCTGGCCCTAGACAAGCACATATGTCAAAAAGCATACAGTCACCCTATCAGTCATCATCAGCATCATCGCCTCTTCAAAGTCCAAGTCCCACTCAGCCACACACACCTGTTTTGAGTACCCAGCAACAGCAACACAGGTTAAAATCCACAGCGTTAGATATGACGTGTGATTCTGCTGTTGCTGCTGTAAGCGCTGCACCTTTGACTCCTAGCAGTAGTGGCAATAGAATTTCATCAACATCTAGCCCCAGTAGAAGTAGTCGTGGTAGCAGCAGCAGATCTACCTCAGGAACCCATCATTCCATGAAGTCCACAGTATGGAGATACTTCACTCAGGATCTGTCATGGTGGCTTAGGTAAATAAGAACACAAGACAGGTACAGTAAGATCAACACCACTTTGTTAAGGAAAATATACAGATAATGCACTTCCCCAACCCTATCCAGGGTCAGGCGTGAGGACAGCGCTATAGCCCGCTAACCAGGAGCTGAACACTGAACCTAGCCTGCACTACTAGGAATAAGGTAAAGCAGAATGGAAAAGAACCTAGCCTACAGTTCTCTACAGAAGAGTGAACGCAGCCTACCCAAGATGGAGCAAGGGTAGCTGGTAGGAGGCTACAAGGAGCCCTAGAATGCTAGGGTCCAAGTCAGGAAAGTGATACCCTAGAACGCTGTTGTCTGTGCAAAAAGCACATGAGCAGGGGGGAAGCAGGCTCACACCTAGGCATCTCCTGTATGAGATTCCACCTGCAGCACAACCACAGGTCTGACTGGGAGACACACTATCAGCAGGCCAAAGGTGTCACAACTAACAGCAGCAGAAGCTGGGCTCTAGGGCACAAAAAAGAAGTAGTGAAGTTATTTATGTGTTAGAGAGTGAGCTACTGCCAGTGCTAACAGTTAGCTCAGTCCAAATAACACCTATGGCTCCTGCTGCAGAGGAGTATGACAGACAAAATCACGACAAATATATTAACAGCCGCACAGATGAGGAGTTGGTGGAGTGATGTGAAGAAGGGTTGCCACCATCTACCCCACTTGGGACCACTGCTGTGACCGATAAGTAATGTGTGTCAATAATCTGAGAAGGAGGATAGCGTATGACAATGGTAAAAATACATACGCAAATCACACCATGCCAGTCCCCCACCACCACCACTACAATACATATCTACCACATTGTAGGTTGTACTTTATTTTTGTTATTACTTGACATCATATATGCCAGTGTCACTTAAGCAGAAGTTAGTGTTATGGGCAAAGGACACATGCATTCTGCATGCTAACACATTTTTCAAGGCATATGTTGCTGTAGGACTTACAACTTTCACTTTCAGCCACTTATTTCTAAACTTCAGAAGTAATATTACAGTGGGAAATGTAGTACCTATAGGAAATATAGGCAAAAAATGTGTTAAAATAGGCGAAAAGGAGGACATTTTTGCATAGGCGGAAAAGGGAAATTTTTCACGTGAAAAGTGAAAAATCTGAACGTTTTTGTTAAAAGTCATTCAGGAAATTCCCCCCCTCCCCAATCTTTAGCTTTTTACCTTTTATGTTCCCATTATTGTCACTATATAGTGGCATTTTGGGAACTTAACACACAAAATGGACATTTGACCACAAGTCCTTTTCTGTGGCCTAATGTCCATTGTGATTTCAGCTGGTAGGGCAATTAAATAGCTCTCTAGCACTTTTTGTTAATGGGCTTTTGGCCAATATTGCCCTAACAAATGTTTTACCAGCAAGAACTGAATTAAGGCATTAATCTAACCATCAAAGACTTTCAATGAAATTTGGCAGTGCACTAAGGACTTGACTTTTTTCCCCAAAAGGACTGCTTTTTTTAAATTAATTGGACTGCATACACTTAAAGTAGTAATCTTAAAATATAAATTTTGTAACAATCATGTAATTTATTTATATATTCAAGTGAGTTGGTTAATTAAAGTTTGTAATTTGCAAAATTATTGATGTTCTTTTTAAAAGACTATGAATCACAAGTACAAGACAATTAGTTCCTAGTTCTGCCTCCATTTGACCAAATATAATTTTAACAAATGTAATCATAAGATTCACACAACAAATAAGAGAACTTGAGTCGGCCTTTATGTAGAAGATCATGTGGTATTGTACAATAATAATAATTCTCTGTCAGACCCTGCAAAGTCTATAGAACAATAAAGTAAATATGGAAAAGGGGTATATTTTAGGAGAAAATATTAGTCATCTACACCTTTACAGTGACTGACACACTATACTTCTAAGTTATTTCAGAAGAGTACTAATGAATAACACATTTTTCTGTGTGCTCATCAAATTGGTTACCAATATACCTCCCATCTAGCTCATTCCTATGCATATTTCAAGTAACATAGTAATTTAGGTTGAAAAAAGACTTGCGTCCATCTAGTTCAACCCTTTTCCTATTCCTGTTTACCATCGTTGATCCAACGTTTATCAATTTAAACCTATGATACCCTATTAATTGCCCTATTTCTGTTTAATATTTCTAAAGGAAGGGTATCCAAACTTATCACTGTTGGCTAAATTCAGCCCAGCGCTTCAGGATATCCCTTCTAGAGCACAAGTGAATTAGTCATAATGAATGACTCACCTGTGCTCAAGAAGGAAAATCTTTAAAATGTGGCTTCTGTATACCAACTGAAGACATTTGGGCACCTATGATAAAGTCCAAATTACTGTATTATTTGTTGCAAAAGTTTATGGTAGCACTCTGTTCTCACAAACCACAACTGATTTATTTTTCTATTGAAACTATTTTATTTTCATTAACCCCTCATTGACTTGTATTTATTTAAAAATATGAAAGGTGTTAAAATATCATGTCAGGATGGTGACTAAAATCATTATTGTCAAAGCATGCCATGATGCTGATGCCTAGTCCAGGAGGTAGTGGGTTGCTGAGGGAATTTGAATGGGTGGTCCACATACACTAAACATGTTCAAATCCATAGTGAACTTGTTTGTGTATATTCATGCTTGAATTTTGAGAAACGAGGTGAGCCATTAACTTACCTTCCTTATGTCCATTTTCAAATATATTCTGTTTCAGGTAAAAAACACGGTGGGCACTTAGATCAGACTGTTTTATGGAATATCTTAATGAGCAGGAAATAAATTTAGTATAAGATATTGAATCCTGCTTTTCTACAAATTGCCTTTCTGCCTGAGCGGCCTCCGTCTCCAGATCCTCAACCTCCCTAGACCCTGACCTGTTTTTCATGGATATAAGAGAAATCAGGGAGCCCCTCGCAGTCGCTTTAGCAGCCTCCCAAACAATGCCCTGGGCAGCAGTGTCCACATTATTAGCAAAATACCCTCTTAGATATTCCTTATGTTTGGTCACTACTTGTGAATCACTTAACCAGACAGGGCCAAGCCTCCACATCCCAGACCTAGGTCCCTGAACTCGTTGTAGTATTAATGAAAGGGGGAGTGATCAGAAGAGACTCTGGTCAAAAAGCTACACTCCGTGACCAAGTTCAAGACCATTCTGTTAACAAATACATAGTCAATTCTGGATAACATTTTATAAGTAGCCGAGTGACATGAGAACTCCCTAGTTTGCGGATGGAGGGTCCTCCATACATCCACGAATCCTAGATCACCTATGAGATTAATGAAAGTGTCTCTATGCACCTTGGAATCAGCAGCCGCCCCACCCAATCTATCTAAATTAGAATTGGTAGCAATATTAAAGTTGCCCATACAGACGATATGGTATTGTGGTTTGTCGGAGATATACAAGAGTATGTCCCCAAGAGTGGAAGGGTCAAAAGGTGGTGGTATATAAATAATCAGCAAGACAAACAGAGCTCCCTGCAATTTGCATGTCAAAAAGAGATAGCGGCCCTGGGGGTCCGATTTGAGATCTATAAATTCAAATGACACTAGCTTGGTAATAAGAATAGAGACTCCCTAGCCCCTAACCTAACTTCCCACCCTATCTCTATCACCCCCAACCTGACAGAGATTTCATCCCAAAACCAACCCAAACCCGCGGCCACCAAACACTCTTTAACACACACACACACACAAGAGGGAAAGTTTAGTTGTGAACTTGAGTCAAGAGGAGTTTTTTTCAGTTTGGATGAAGAATATAAGGAAGAAAGTGACTAGTGAAAGACTGGGAAGAAAGACAAAGAAGGAGGAGAAGAGAGGCTAGAGGTAGGGAGAGACAGCAGAGTGAAGAGGAAGAAGTTGAGGGAGACTGGGAGAAAGAAGGTGAAAGAGAGGCTGGAGAAGGAGGAGAAAAGGTAAGAGAGGCTTGTGAATACAAAAGATAAAAGAGAGATGCTAGGCAACATGGAAGAATGTAGAAATGGCAGACAGTATAGTAGAACAAGAGAGAGAAAGTGGAGGATAATGTGAGAATGAGAGAGAGGATAGAGAATGTACAGTTTCAAGTTCGTTATTTAAAGAGAAAAAAAAATACTTTTGTATGACTAATGAAATGTGCTCATTCTCATGAAACATAGTACATAGACTTTATATTTAATTTAATTTGATACATACAGTATGATTTTTATAATAAAGATCCATTGCTTGGTCACTGTTGAGCTCCATTTCAGTGGCTATACTTATACGAGACTACGTTTTTAAGCCTCATCTGCCCATCTGTCTTCACTAGTTTAAAGAAGCTTCCAACAAACCTTGTATATCACCAGTTAGGTAATGTGACTCTGGTCCCTGCATTACTGTGCCCCCTGTCTCCCCATCTTTTCAGTGAGACAATACTGAATGAAGGCAGTCACCAATATCCTCCATATATAATTTTGAGAGTATCCATTTATAAAGTATGTTGTACTGTATTTTGAAATATTTTACATTATGAAGTACAATCTTTGTTTTTCTAATAATATTAAGTAGATGCTCTTATGGGTCCAAGTTCAAGGTTACACTAACTCATAAAAATAAAAGTAGAATATTCAGAACATATGTTATCCATAACTCTCTTTGTTGTGCATCTTAGATTAATTTACCATTGATATACAACTAATATTTTCTATGTATGTTCTTGTTTTACACCAAAAAAAGTGATTTTACTTAGGCATAATGAATAGCCCGTGGCAAACATAGAGGAAGAATGCCTTAAGAATAACTGATGTTTAATTTATCAGACTTGCTTATCTAAAAAGGTGACCTTCAAACAGCAGTCAATTACTTCTATGTGCTGTTTTTTTATTTGCATTTAATCTCTGCTGTTAATGGTTGTTAATTATATGATAATTACTAGTGTCCCTAATGAGTCATTCAGGTCCATTGAAGACCATATTTTTCTTGTGAGGAGGTGGGTGATTTAGAGGCAAGCTTCAAAAGAGATCATTATATATACAGAAAACTTCAGCTAACATGCAAAAATATATAAATTCAAACACATTACTACTGTATAAAGGATAACTTCATAATTATGTCCATATATATTCAGATTGAGTAATTTATTGCTAAGGTACAGTTTCACTTTACATAGTTATGTAGCAGCATAGTAATATTAGGTAAAAAAAAAAACACTTCTTATCCTCCATGTTCCATAAAATCGTAGAACTGGAATATTTTTGTTTGGGGAACTGAGGGACAGTGCAGTTATCATCATCTTCAATTTGCACAGTGTGAAAATGTTGTGAACAGAGGCAGGACTGAGAGTACATACTTACATGTCTGCACTATTTGCATGTTGGTGATGTTAAACTGTCCCCAAAAAATCAGGTGGTGTGAGGCACTACGGCTTATGTTTGTCCATAAAAAAAAGTGACTGGTGAGAGAGGCGGATGACTGATGCTTCCAATAGTTTACTACCACTTAAAAATAATGTACCCACCCTGATATGAGCCTAGTGTATTCTACCACATGTGTCTTGATGACTAGGGGTGGGTGAAAAGTCAGAAAAATTTCCTATATGACTTTTTACGAAAAAGCAATGATTTTTCCCTTTTATTTACTACTTTTTCTCCTTTTCTCCAATGCAAAATGTTTCCCCTTTTTTGCCACTGCCAAGTTTGCAAACAAATGTTTTGCTTATGTTTCCTATGCTGCAACATTTCCCACCACATTTCCCACCGGAGACAAGTAGCACCTTCCCCGAAGGGGTTAACGAACATCAAGACCAGCAAATACTGCCTGATGGCAACACAGCTTGAGGCACCCAACGAAACACCAACCTCAGCTGTAGGCAGGAAGGAGGGTCAAGCGTACCGTGGTGCAGTGATGGAGTATACCCCGGAATGTTGCCCGCGCAACACGACCTAAAAGTGACTAGACTGCACAGGTGACTCTGAGGCTCAATAAGGTAGTCCGAAGACTGAGCCTGGAAGCGGAACCCCAGACCGAGGACTGGAATGGGACCCCAGGTCGCACCAATACCTGGAGCAGTAGCCCTACCAGGACGGTACACGGAGCAGGAACGAGCCAATCAGTCGGTACACAAAGCAGGAATGTCAGCCGGGCTGGGTCGGTACATGGAGCAGGAACGTCAGCCAATCCGAGTCGGTACACAGAGTAGGAACGTCAGCCGGGCAGGGTCGGTACACAGGCAGGAACAGATACAGTAGAGTAGTCAGGCAATCCGGGTCGGTACACAGGCAGGAACAGATACAGTAGAGTAGTCAGGCAATCCGGGTAGGTACACAGAGCTTCACAAGGAGAACTGGAACAAGTGCTGGCAACAGAAACACCACGAAAGGGCAACAGTGAAGTGATAGGACTCAGTATTTAACGACAAATACTGGGCGGGACAAAATACTGCAACCAATAAGAGTTAGCTGTGAGTGAGACTGACAGAATGTCACCAGGAAGCACGAGAACCGTGATACACTGGTACATGTTCCAGTAGGGTGTAACACATGGCATTAGTTATGTAAAGCCTCTGTTTTCAACAAAACAGAAGGGCAGCATGACGTCAAGAGATTAAAAAAAAATACAATTTGGCAGATGTGCATGGTAATGGTGGTGGTGGACTGACATGGTGTGATTGATGTGTGTATATATAGATTCCTACAGCCGTTTTTACCAATATCATATTTGTGTCAAATATAAACTATTCTTCTCAGGTTATACTGATAAACATTACTTGGTCATAGCAGTGATCCCAAGTGTGGTAGATGATATCAGACCTTCTTCACATCCCTCCTCCTCATCTGTGCTGCTGTTAATACATTTGGTGTGGCTTTCTCTGTCCTGTATTTTTTCTGCTACCTGATACTAAAATGGTATGAAATGTTGGTTCATTTTATAGAATGTTAGTCTCCCTCATCTCCGATTCTAGTTGGCCAGACAAGCCAGGATCATTTATTAACAAATGGCTTGATGCTCCCTCTGCAAAAGTGATCTCTCCCTGAGGCAGAGGTAGTGTCACGGTAATCAGGAAAAGAAGGACAGACACAGTAATAAAATATAATCACCTTTATTGGAATATACAGTGATAACTATATATGAGATATAGCGATGATAATATCCCACACAACCCCAGACCACCGAATGATAGGTCCCAGACTCATGGCCGGAGCTGCACACTGTGCTACACACTGCACTACTGAGAGGTACCGGAGACCAAAGGCAACAGGGAGTGAGCGTAGTACAGAGCCGCGGGACACAGAGGCTAACAGTCAGGCAGGCTAGGAGTGTACGGAGCGAGTATTCATCCAGAGCCACAGGTCAGACAGGCTGGGGATGCACTTAGCGAGATAGGAGCCAGAGGACAGACAAACCGGATACTAAACGGAGCGACTGAGTCTGCCAGAGCCATAGGTCAGAACCGATGTGGGTAGTCACACAAGCCAGGGTTAACAAAGAGCAAGTTAGTCAGCCAGAGCCACAGGTCAGAACCGATGTGGGAAGTCAGACAAGCCGGGGGTCATACACACAGCAGATTCTCAGACAAGCACAGGTCAATGAGATTGCTGGAGAAGAACAGGAAAAAACAGCTATAGATTTGCCTTGACACTCATATGGTTGAATGAGGCCTGAAGCTGTTCTTAGAAACAGAATTTGACGGCAGAAAAGAACCATTCGACCCATCTAGTCTGCCTATTTTCCTACTGTAAAAACCTCAAACCTTTTTTAGTCCTTGGTCTTTTTATACGTTTAGGACAGACTTATGCCTATCCCATGCATGCTTAAATTCTGTCATTGTATTAACTTCTGCTGGTCTATTCCACTTATATACTACCCTCACAGTGAAGTAAAACGTTCTTACATCACATCTAAACCTCTAGTTTTAGACTATGGCCTCTTCTTCTTTGTGCTGAAGTGTCTGCTCTCCACTGCCCTCCCCAGTACATCAATATCTTTATGCCAGGATGATATGCTAATGATCACTGTCTCTCCCCTTCCCCTTGCATCCCTAATCCTTGCATATGGCAATGTGTGTCTCTATTGCCAAGGAAATATACTTGCTGCACATTGACAGGCGCATTGTCATAGCATTGTCCCTTAGTGCATCTCCCTTGCTTTTATACACAATCCATGACAGAAAGCTTTCGAAAATTAGATTCAAGGATCTCACTGTCAGAGTCATAAGAGTAAAAAAAATAAATAAATAAGTGTAGTTGAAAAAAAAAGGATAGAAAATTAGAATTCGTATTTATGCTACTTGGTTGTTCATTTTGATAAAGTATTCAGTACATATAAAAATGTTTGACTGTGAGTTTGTGTTTCATTTGGTTTAGTCAGAAAATGTACTCCTTGGATTGGAATGTGGCCATTTGTGGATCACAGGCATATATTTTTCAAGCTTAGCTGTGCATGCAACTCCATACAAAGCTAGGCTCAGGTTTTCAAATCACTATGTGACTTTTTTCTCATTGTTCATACTCTATCATGATATCCCTGAGACAGCATCAGGGACATCACTTGTCACCCACCCAATATGAGCTTCCATGATAAACTGTTTGGTCTCAGAATGCAGCTCCCATAAGTTTCCAAGAGAACATACATGCTAAAACATATCTGGCAGCATGATAGTTGCCCTTTAACACTCTGTTCCAAGCCCCTATACCCTTGTCTCAAGGACTAAAAACTAATTATATGTGTTTAGACTTTATATGATATTTTATAAAAATAGGTTAAATTAAGATTGTTCTTTTTCTTTTAAAAGACAGAAAGGAATAAAAAAAATTATTCATATTAATAGACATTTTTATTGTCCCATAAAGAGGCACATTTATAAACACTGCTTTACCTTTCTATTTTTAACACTTTGATTTTTACCACTTATTTTGGACAAATTAGGTTTATAGTGTTGGTACCATTGATAGCATTATTAAGAATATTTTTAGTTGAATAATTTTTGATAAATAAAATTTTCTTCATAACTGCATTTGATTTAAAATTCCTCATCCTGATCATATTTTAGTTTCTGTCAGAAATGTGGAACTAACTCACTAGGCTTTTGAAAGTTTTGTATAGGCTCTCTTGGGATTAGACCTTCACATTTTAACAGTAGGTTAGTTTAAAGTATCCTGCTCCTGAAGGCTTTACATGTTCAAATGTCCTTTGACCCATGAATTAATGCTCAATGGCTAGTCTAAAGGGGAAAAGAAGCTTTTCACATCATTCATGTTAGTGCCAGATGCTGAACAAAGAACACAACAGGGAATTATATGAAAATTAAAAAAAAAACTTTACTGATACATAATATGTTGTAAACTAGGAGGAAGACCGTGGAAGTGCTTTGTTTATTCAGTTTCATTTTAAAGCAGCAGGCGTTGTTGCTAGAAACGTAACATTTATTTTTCTTAAATCAGTACATGAAGCTTCCAAAGGAAACAGTAACAGTTGTTATATTTTACTAATAATCTTTCATTGAAATGGCAGGTGTGTATAATAATGGTTGTGAAAAAGAAGAACCGGTTGGATATAGGCCATGAGTGAGCATAGAAAAAGACAAGAAAATGAAAAAGTGCAGGTGAATAGAAGATAGGGGAGAACAAATGTAGGTGGAAGTGAAAGAAAAAGCAGAGTGAGTATGCAGAAGTGCATGCTCATACTAACCGTCTAAGATATATATTTGATTGCAACAGTAGAAGGCTTTTCTGGTAGAGATCTATCCTCTGGTCTAACTGTTCTACCTAAGTATGAGTTAATATATGGATAAATATGTGAGCATAACTGGATGGATGAGTAAATAAGGCTATCAAGTACATGAGATTGGTTTTCTGAGAGGAAAATAAGTAGGAATTACTCGGTGTGGGTTAGTGAGAGATGGGTGAAAATAAAGGTATAAATAGATCATTTTAAGGGTGAATCAGATTAAGTAACCAAGCCTGAGTTTGTTTGAATAACTTACTGTGTCAGAGAGTTAATGACCTTAGCAAACTTAACATGAATGCCTGAGAGAATAATATTTGGCATACAAGAGTGTAGGGGAATAAATTAAAGATAGTGGTTGAGTGTTCAAGGTTCAGTGAGAGATTATGGGTGAGTACATCCATTTAAGAGAAACTTGGTTTAGTAGTTTTGGTGTGGTAAATATGTATAAGGGTCAGACTGAGGTTTGCCTTGATTGGAGGATGCAATGGGGAAGTAGTATTATTGGAAACAAATCGTATCCTGGGTGGCCACAATTACTATAGGGTTTTGAAAGGTGATCCCACTGTACAGTATAGGAGAGAGTTAAAGGAGAACTACCACCCCACATAAAGTTTCCCATGAAGAATTACCCAGCTGGCAACTAGCTGATCAATAGTACTAGTCGCCAGAATAATTACCTCCTTATAGAGAATTCCCCCTGCTCCTGAGACTGATGGCCAGAAAACAGAGCAGACATCTTTGCATAGATTTGTCTGCATGCCTGCGCGTCAGTCCCAGTCTGCTCTAGGAGGCATTGTTTCGTACCTTAAAGGGATAGTAATGTTTCATAATAAAAGCATCTCTAATTAATCACCATAGTATTTGGACCTTGGAGAGTGTTATTTCAATTCTGTCACAGTTGTAGTTCAAGAGTAATTGAATGATAAAGTATCCCCCTCCCACCACTTTTACTGATGTAACACTGCTCAGCCAGAGCAGAAGGGAGGTGCCTAGGTAGATTGCAGAGAGGGACAATCTTCAATTAAGATAAGGGAAAAACCTGAAAAAGTTGTCAAGGGGGGCAGGGCTTTCATTGTTCTTACAGGAAGAAGATTGTCCCCTGCTGTTATCTGTCTGGTCTATGGACCAGATTCCACATCTGAGAAGACATGGCTTACATTAGGTAAAAGGGACCGGAGTGGAAACTTTCTCATTCAATTACTCTTGAACCACAGCTCTGACAGTAATGAAATAACACTCTATGGCTCAAATACTATGAAGATTAATTGGAGCTGCTGTTTTTGTGAAACATTACTATCCCTTTAAGGTACCGGAAGGGACTGACGGTACAGACGCACAGATTCCTGTAAAGCTCCATTTCCTGGCCATCAGACTTGGGACCAGTAGGAATTCTATATAAGGAGGTAATTATTCTGGCAACTAGTACTATTGGCACTTCACTCCTGGTGACAAATCTCCAGCGAAAAGTGTAGTTTTCCTACTCTTCTTTGCCTGGCTCTTTGCATTGAAATCAATGGGAAGACTGCATTTCTCCCCCACAGATGGCAGTTTTCTACTTTTCATGCAGCATATAAAGGGTGTCAGGCTTTCACAATTTGCCATTCTGTGTTTGTGAGAGGAAAAAGCAGAACATTTTTTAGCTATAGAAGATTATAAATGGGAATTGAAGCTTAGTATAAGGGAGTCTTTTAGGTAGAACATTTGTTCTCTATATTGGTGGAGTCTAGTGGAGAAGACGGGTGGAAGGATACAATTCAGTGTGAATGACTGGCAAGATACATGCAGCTGGGGCCCAATTTGCTTGCTGATCTTGCTGTTATTATTATATCTGTGTTTGATGTGTCTGTGGGTGTGAGAAGGGAGGTTGACCCTGATACCCCAATATTCTTTCTGACTCATTTGATTTGAAAGACACAGGTAGCTGTGGTCCAAGCAATTTCCTTGCTGATCTGGTGACTTTGCACATGCTAGGAAGTGGATGGGGGTGGGTTTTGTGAGATCATAGCCTTTAACCAATAGGAAAGAAGGAGGGTGGGGCCAGAAAGTGGACATAAAAGTATACAGCACCAGCTTTTCTCTTCTCTGATCCTGAGCTACTGATGATTCTAGCAATCTCCTGTGTGTTCCTTCCCCTCCCCATTTGTTGCCTTCCCTCTCCCTCTGTTTGTTGACCTGTAGCTGGGATCATCCAGGTTTGATGACCCTTGTATTCTCAGGTAACTTTGGTGTGTGTGTGTGTGTGTGTGTGTGTTTGTGTGTAACTGGCTTCATGCAATAGGGGAATAAAAAGGGGAATTTGTTTCCTGGTATAGTTAATGAGGGATTGCACTTTGGGAATGTAAACTGCTGTTTTCTTTTGTCTTTCTTTATAAATATTAGATGAACCATTTGTTATATATAAATATACTAATATACTAATGAATTACTAATTAATTACTTCATGTGGTGACCACGTGATTTGGACTTCTAAAGACAGTATTTCAGAATGCCCAGTGGTATCCAATTCCAGAGTGCAACACATTTTTAAGTGAAATTGAGGTGGGATAAGGTGTATTTTGAATAAGGGGTACATTGTTTAGATTTGTTTTCTGACTTTAAAGTGTGTAGGGGCTATGGGACTGTGATTGGATTGTGTTGGGGATTGTGCGAGGGTTTAAATCATAGCTGCATAAGGGTGTTAAAACAAAGATTATAGGCTTTGGTTTATATTTTCCTTGATAAAAAGGGTTTAAGAAGTCTTCCCTAGGAGAAAACTATTTCTCTACTGCAGTAGATGATTGTTTCAGGGAGTATATCTTTATACATAATGGCCCGTATGTACTCCCTGATACCATACACCCAAAATGTGGAAAATTTACAGGATTTATGAATATGAATGTCCTGACTCAATTGGTGACTAGAAAGGAATATAGTTCAAAGAAAAATAAAGGTATGGTGGTACAGGCAGTTGTTTCAGCAATTGGTGGTTTAGCAAATATTGTCCAAGAGTTGAGTGATATCAATGTACAATTAACGGAAAAGTTATCTGAAGCCCATGAATGTAATGACTGTCAGATGTTAGCTGCTCTGAGAACAACCACTATGGCTGGCAACTTAAAAACTAGTTGAAAGAGATGGAGGAACAGTGTGATAACTATCAACTGAAAGCAGAAATAATAAAGTAGCAGAAGAACAGAAGGTGGTATGTAAGAACAGTCCAAAGCTGTATCCAGCTTTTAACTCATTGGGGCAGAAGGAGAGGTACCATCACAGGATTTTAAGTAGGGATGGGTGAAAATGTATGCCTCAAACTAAACTAAGTGAATAATGACACTTTTCACTTGCTGAATAATTTCCCTCGAAAAGTGAAGTTTTTCTGCTTTTTGAAGCCTTTTCTTGCCTGGCTCATTGTGCATTGAAATCAATAGGAAGAATTTTTTTTCTCAACCACATAAAAGTTTTTTACAGCCATATAAAAGGGTGTCAGGCTCTCACAGCATGCCATTCTGTGTTTGTGAGAGGAGAGAGCAGCACCTTGTTTGAGCTAAAGAAGAGAGGGGAATTTAAGTTTAGTTTAGGGAATCTTTTAGCAGGACATTTGTTCTGTGTAAATGTGTATTAGGAGAGGGAGTGGGGTACTCTGGTGAGAAGAAGGGAGGAAGGAGGTTGACCCCAAATACTCCAAAATTCCATGCGACTGACTGTCAAGACACAGGCAGCTAGGGACCTATTTTCTTGCTTATCTTGCTGTTATTGTCTCTGTGCTGGGTGGGGAAATCTGGGGAAAGAAGTTGTTGATTTTGTTTTTCAGTTATCATTTTTTTGGGACAGACTGTGATAAGACAACAGAGTGGACAACTTAAAAAATAAATAAAAAGAAAAAAAAAGAAAAAAGAATAAAGAACTGAGTATATTAGGTGACAGTGACAGACAGCTGACTGGGCTTAGGCAAGGCAGCATACGGCTCCATCAGTTGTGTAGTGTACCATAGAGTAAAAAAACATAGTGTAGTTGAGTAATGTTTATCAAACGCACAAGGGGAATGGGGAGGGTGGAGTAGTGCAGGGAAGTGAGAGTAAAGTTGTAGTTCAAAACGGTTGCTGGGGCATGTGCAAACAATGATGATAATCCCTCTACTCCACGGCAAGATGCAGTTTGTCATGGTGACAGAAAAACTATTTCCAGCACCACCAGTGCCAGCAGAAATAAAGAATCACATAAGAAGAACACTGAAGATGCAACAAGTTGCATTCAAGTGTTGATCATGCTGGCAATAGCAGAACAGAGGAAGGTGTAGAAGATGAACCGCCTGCTGCACCAGAGACAAGCATGCACAAAAAACACCCGTCCTCAAAATAGTAGGGAACTTTGTTACAGTAAAAGTAAAAATAAATTGTTTGAGACCTCTAAAAGCTTAGAGGAATATAAGGTAGTGGGCAAGAATTTTCAGGTGATGCTGATGCTTCTGAGGATGACCTAATGATGACTGATGATGATGCAGATGTAGAATATATCCGTCCAGCATCCTCCTCTTGTTCAGATACAAATGAAGTTGAGAGTGAGGATGATGACAGGGCTATAAGGTTAGCAGAAAGTCAAAGGCTGAATCTTCCACCACTTTTAAGAAGCACTGTGTTTGTCTATAAATTGCTTGAGAAAGCCATTGGAAAGTCTGACCCTGAACAGGCACAGATGTCAAAAAACACACAATCACCCTATCAGTCATCATCAGCATCATCACCTCTTCAAAGTCCAAGTCCACAGCCACAGCCACCTGTTTTGAGTTCCCAGCAACAGCAACACAGGTTAACATCCACAATGTTAGAGATGACGAGTGCCTCTGCTGCTGCTGTAAGTTCTGCACCTTTGACACCTAGTAGTAGTGGCAGTAGAATTGCATCAACATCTAGCCCCAGTAGTAGTAGTAGTAGTAGTAGTAGTAGTAGTAGTAGCAGCAGCACCACCTCAGGAACCCCTCATTCCAAGAAGTCCACAGTATGGAGATACTTCACTCAGGATTCTCAAGCTAAGCATGTTGTCTGTACAAAAAAGCCCGTGAGCAGGGGGAAAGTAAGCTCACACCTAGGCACCTCCTATTTGAGATCCCACCCAAAGCTCAATCACAGTCTGACTGTGAGACACACTATCAGCAGGCCAAATATGCCACAACTAGCAGCAGCAGAAGCACTTTAAAAAGTTCCCAGGGCTCTAGGGCAGAAAAAAGAAGTAGTGAAGTTATTTATGTGTCAGAGAGTGTGCTATTGCCAGTGCCAACAGTTAGTTAATTACAAATAACATCTATGGAAAATTGTGCAGAGTAGTATGATGACTCTGTCTTTGCTGTAAGAGATAGCAAGAATCATAGACTACCTACTAATGCTGCCTCTACTGCCAACACCTCTTCTAGCCATGTTGTTAAAGCAATAAAGTTGCAGGCTTCTTCTGCCATGTCCTGCTAATCTACATTGACTGAGTTCGTGGGATGGAGTCAGAAACCTCACAAAAACAGTCCCAAAGTAAGCCTGTGGAATGGCAAAGTTGCCAAAATGTTGGTAGTGGACATGCTGCTGTATTCTTTTGTAGAAAACCGAGGTTTCAGAGAATTGATGTCATGTTTAGCTCCATGCTGGAATATCCCAAGCCGCAGTTATTTTTCCTGGATGGCTGTGCCTGAATTGTACAAGCAGGTGGTTAGTGTGGTGGGAAAAGGGCTGAAAAATGCATATGGACTCCCTACGAAAGAAAATTTAAAAGATATCATTGATAAAATGGAATCATCCCTGACAGACAAATATTAATTCTAATATACAGCAGCTAACCCAAAGAATCACTCTATTTGAAGAAGAAAGAGTAACTGCAGCAGAATACATTCATTCAATTGAGCAGACACTGATTGAACAGCGGGATACTATATAAAATATGACACCTCTGTAGTAGATGGAATAATGTTAGAATAAGACATCTTCCTGGATCAGTACTACCACAAAACCTAAGAGATATCATGGCTAAATATTTTGCAGCTTTACTTGGCAGCTCTGCCCCTGCAAATATTATCTTTGATTGGATACATCGTGCTCTTAAAGCTAGAGAAGATGACTCTTCATGAGATGTCATTGCAAAATTTCAACATTGCACAGTAAAAGAAAAAAATAATGAAAAACAATAGAGAAGGTAATCTAACACAGTGTGAAGGTGCATCTATTCAACTGTTTCAAGATCTTTCACCTCACACATTGTACCTCCGTACATCTGTCAAACCTCTGCCTGACCACTTACGAAATCTGAATGTCAGATACAAATGGGGATTCCCATTCCATCTAGTATCAACACATAATGGGAAAACCGCTGTCCTTTGAAACCATGAAGAAGCTTTTGTTTTTTGTACTGCACTAGGGATCCCTCTTCTCCCACAGCCAATGCAAACCAAAGCCCATCAACCTGCAAAATCCCAAAGGCGGCTTGAATGGTCACCCAGATCCCCTTCACATAAAAAAAAGATGAGACGACAAGATACTGATTCAACTCCTTCAACCTCAACTGCAACTGAGTGGACTTGAACTTCCTAATGAGAACAAGCCATTTGGAAATTTACTTAATTTTTTCCGATCACAGAAAGTTTACACGGTGCTCTGTTGCCCCGGCAAATTTATTTATTTATTTTTATTTAGAAAATGTTTTACCAGGAAGAATACATTGAGATTTCTCTCGTTTTCAAGTATGTCCTGGATAGTTTTCAGTAAAGGGTTACATATTTACACTAATTGTGAAATGTTGTGAAACGTTATATACAAACATACATAAACAATATACATAATTATTAAATATTGAAATTATTTACAGTTACACACTGTTTTTAGATATAAAGAAACATTTGCTTTTAAGGATTTTAGACTGAGAGCAGATGTGATTATTTCCGGCAGATTGTTCCAGATTTGTGGAGCTCTGAAGGAGAAGGCAGATCATCCTGCTTCTTTCTTGTATTGTGGCATACGCAGTGAGTTGTTAGTAGTGAAGTGGAGGTTATAGTTAGTATGGAGAGCTGGAGTGAGCATACTGCTCACGTAGTGTGGTAGTTTTCCAGAGAAATGGTTGTGTACTAAGCAAGAAAGATGAAGGTTACATCTAGATCTGAGTGTTAGCCTATCTGTGGCTGAATTTAAACTGGTGAGATCTCCATGCTGATGCTGAATCGGAATCAGTTTGGAGGACTTTATTCCAGTTTTCGTTAAGTAATAAGTTAAAACTTGTTTACAAAGGTTTTATCACATACATGAATATATTCCTTTTCTCTGAAGTATATTCATATACACATTGATCATAATTACAAATGCACTCTTTGTCGGATATTTTCAGTCATTCTATAAATGAAACGATCGCTCTTCAGCTATTGTTGAAATCAACCCACTGATACACACTTTTGCAACAAAAGCTATTCTAATAGTTTATATATGATTATCCAGTTGACTCTCAGCTGTCCTGGCCCTTAACTGATATTAATTATTGGAAATTTTAAAATACTCAAATAACACTTCACCAAAAAACATTTTTTTTTACTTTAAGAGCAGGCCTACTTCTTAGTTAACTCAGTTTATACTGTTATCCCTATGATCCTTACTTCCCCCAAATTCCAACTATATAAGAACCATAACAAACATGTTACCAATCTACTAAGAAATATTATTTCTTATTAGCAAAACCCCATTTGTAATTTTAATAAGTGAATTAATGAGAATTTAGACTTCTACATGTTTAAATGTTTAGAAACGTCCAGTGTATTCTTAAATACTGCCACCTTTAATGTCATACAGACTCTCTTTAACCTTTCCAGGACCACCTATCATTACTCATGCTCAGCTGCAGTCTCTCAACACACATCCCTTACTATGCTATATACAAACTATCCCCACAGGCCTTTTGGCATTGACCGCAAGGTTCATTTACTCATTTTTTTACACTTGTTTATTTTGATTCTCATTTATAAGTATGATGTACTTGTAACTCTCTTTTTTATCTTCTGTTACTCACTTAGTAGTGGTCGATATTCCCTCTGTGTTTGCAACTCCTCTCCTGGTAATAAACTTTATTATCTTCTTACACTTAATGCTCAATCTCCTTTGATTTCTTTCTCCTATCTTTTGTTTAACAGTCATCTTCCCCTTATTCCCCTTGCTCCCATGATGCTGACGCGAGTCAATGGCTATTGCCATATTTCACCATGCCAGCCCTTAAATGTTAGAGGACTCAATTCACCATAAAAACATTCTTTTGTACTAAGATACCTAGACAGGTCTCACCCTGATATTGTAATGCTACAAGAAACACACTTCAAATCTGCTGACTATCCAAAAATTTCTAATAAACACTACTCCATCTCTTAGCATCAGCCCTTGAGAAAAAAAAGAGGAGTGGCTATTCTTATGAGATCCTCCCTACCTTGGAAATTGACTTCCATTATTGTTGACCCTGATAATAGATTTCTTTCCCACACATGCTTACTTCATGTCAAATCATATGCGCAGTTGAATATATATATACTGTTCCAACTCCAACCAGGTTTAATACCTAATGCATTTATTATCTACCTTGGAGGCACGTTTTGAGGGCAGGTTCATAGTAGGTGGGGATCTAAATATCATTTTAGATCCCGCAATAGATACTTCCTCCAACTCTCCTAAAATTATTTAACTCTGAAGCTACATGTCTTGAATGCCCCATAACGAAAGAGGAAATCAGAATGACCATCAGATCCATGGCTCTAGGTAACAGCCCTGGGCCTGATGGTTTTCCACTCATCTACTATAAAAAGTTTTAAGACTCTCTTCTACCTTATTTGTGTACCACATTCAATGGTGTTCTTTTGGGACAATCTTTCTATCAACAGGCGTTAGAAGTGCATATAGTGGTAATTCCTAAAGAAGGCAAGGACCCAAACCTATGTTCTAGTTATAGACCAATCTCTCTCTCCTCAATGTTGATATTAAATGATTTGCAAAAATATTAGCTATGCGTATTAAAACTTTTTTACCCAATCTTTTACACCCTGACCAGTGTGAATTTGTTCCTGGTAGGGAAGCTAGGTTCAACTGGTTATACATGACAGAAGTTCTAAGGCACTCAGGTTTTGGCCCTAGATTATTAACTGGTATTCTCAGTCTCTATTCCCATATACTCTCTTACCACTTCCAGATTACAAACGGAACTAGACAAGGTTGCCCCCTTTCTCCAATTATTTTTGCCCTTACCTTGGAACCTATTCTAAACAACATCCGCAACTCCTCACATATATATGGCTTTAATTTTGGGAGAAAATCTTTCAAAGTAGCTGCATTCACAGACAACATTTTGTATTTCATCACAAGACCAGAACTCTCTCTGCCTCGACTTATCACAACCCTTGATGATTATTGATATCTTTCACAGGTGCTCATGAACTTCTCAAAATCTAAATATAAATTTAAATAGTCCTCTGATGCAATTAAATACTTAGGTATACAACTTTCTCCTGTATTTGACTCATTACTTAGTATAAATTTTGATCTTTTACTCACATCCATCCAACAAGATCTATCTTCTTGGACCACATTGAGATTATCTTGGGTGGGTGGAATGAATATAATTAAAATGGCAGTTCCCATCAAGATACCTTTGAGAATTTTGAATAACCTGCAAAAACATGTTACTTCATTTGTGTGGAAAGATAAAACCCCTAGGCTAAGATACTCTATACTTACCTCCACCATGGACTGAGGTGGACTTAATCTACCCGATATATGTAGATACTACTCAGCATCTGAAGTGGCTAAACTTTTTGATTTTACTAACCAACACAACTGTAGATGGACTTGAACAATCTCATAATTACTGGGAGAATATGACCCCCTACAGATATGTTGGTCTCAAGATTCACAAAACATAGACTTTTACATAAAAACCATAAGATTCTTAGTCACATTTTCACTAAATGGCTTACTGTTAATAGCAGCTATGCCTTTGCCCTTTATCCATCTCCTCTATTATCAATTAGTGGTAATCCAGATTTTCCTGCTGGCAGTTCCCATCAGAGCTTTTCTATTCTCAATAAAAATAATAAGGACAAACTAAATTTTCTCTATACATCTAATGGTATTTTGACAATGGAAAAAATTAACTATAGCCAGCAGCCTACTAATATTCCTTGGTGGGCGTACTTCCAAACCTGCCACTGGATTCATTCTGTATCTAGGATAGCTTCATCACTACGACAGGTTACTTCTTTTGAGCAGGCAATAGCCGAGAAACCCCATAACTTCCGTCTACTCTCCTTTTGCTATTCATTTATCAGCAAATAGTCCCCTGTCAACAAATATTATTTTTTCCATCAATGGGACACAGAATTCAAACTAGAAATAGATACTTTAGTCTGGTTTAAAATTATGAACAGGCTACATAAATCAGCAAGAGATAGCAAAACTAAGGAGATGAATTACAAAATAATAACTAGATGGTATCTAACCCCCCAGAGATTATCCACCTTCTATGCTACTTCCTCAAATGTATGCTGGAGATGTCAAAAGGATATCTGGTGGGCATGCCCTCTCCTTCATACATATTGGTCTGGGATTTTACAAATAATACATTTTACAATTAAAATGAACATTCCAGCTGACCACGCATATCAAATGCCAACCATTTAAAAAATATCCCTTTTAAATATAGCCAAAGTGCTTATACACCTTTCCTGGGTTTCTCAAATTCCTCCTTCCACTATTACGTGGCTTAAGGCTGTCTCTATGTTTCTGAGAATGGAGGAATGTCATTCTAAAGCTACAGACACTTTCTCTGAATTTCAACAAGATTGGAAGGGTTGGTTTTCAACTCATCCTATACCTTGAAGTACCTCTCCCGTTCCATACCTACATAATCTCAAATCTTGTACATAAAGATTAAGTTGAGTCCTCTGACTTGATATATATCAAAACAAGCACCTCCCCCCCCCTTTTTCCCTTTCTCGCCCCACATTTACTCTGTATTAAAAGTCTCCTCTTTTAGATATTCTTAATGTTCTTATTTATCACTCTCTTTGACCCTCATTTGCCCTACTTGCTCAGGCAATTGACACTGCTATCGAGTCTAAATCTTATTCACCTTGTGTTATGCTATACTCAATGTCATACTTCCATTTAGTCGCTTAATATATCATCATAATATGTATTGAAACTCTCTTTACATTATTGTTTATGTATAACTTGATCAATTCATCAATAAAGTATCTTTTAAAAGAAAAAAAAAAAAAAAGAAAAGTGCATATGGCAAGAAAATCAACCTGACAACAAATATGTGGAAAGTTGGCAGAGCACAGACTATATGATTGTGACTGGTCACTGGGTTTCACTCCCAGCACCAACAGTGGACAACACTAGCTCACAGCATCAGGTGATAGTCAGTAATCATGCTTCTGGTTCTGGCAGTGTGATTAAAAGGTGGCAGCAGCAGCAGGATAGCTCATACCATCGTCACACGACCTTGTGCATGTAGAGTTTTGAGAGACAGTACCACACAGCAGTAGATGTTCTAAGTAAGCTAGAGCAGGTGATAGAGGAATGGCTTGTACCCCGCTCCTTAAAACTTGGTTTGTGTCTGCTGATAATGGCTCCAACATAATCGCTGCTTTGAGAATCAGTGGTATCGTGCATATGCCCTGCTTTGCCCAAGTGCTAAATTTAGTTGTGACTAGATCCCTGGCAGAATCTGAAACCCTCAAAGAAATGCTTACTATTGCCTGCAAAATCTGTGCCTATTTTAGTCACTCCTAAAATGTACTCACACTCTATATTCCATACAAGAGTGTAACAACCTGCCCCATCACCAGCTGAAAATGGAGGTCCCTACCAGGTGGAATTCTACCATGTATATGCTAGAGCATTTGTATGAGCAGAATAAGGCCATTAGAGAGTACACCATGCAAAACTGGAAGGCTTTGGAGGTAGCCTCTTTGTCACCTGTCCAGTGGCACCTAAAGTGCGATGTATGTGAGCTGCTGAAACCCTTTGAGGAGGAAATCATGCTGGTGAGTCACACAGGGGCAAGAAATAGTGAAATTCTACTACTGATATTTTTATTGTAGAAAAAAACGAGAAGCATGGCTGAGGATTCTTACCAGAATGACACAGACATGAACCAGCTGATAAAGGATATGTTAGCGTGCTTTGAACAAGATCGTCGCATAGTGTTCATTGAAAGCAATGAGGAATACATTCTTGCCACTTTGCTGGACCCCCACTTCAAACACAAAATTTCTGAATTTCTGCCAAAGGGCCATCAGCAGTTTGGCACAGCAAGATGTCATGATGATCTGAAGCAACTCATTGAGGAATCATATTCTGTCAAGTAATATCAAAACATGCTTATTGATTGAGTGGAGGGTTGCATTGTGGAGAATGAGAGGGAGAAAGTGAGGGCAAAACAAACATCTAAACAGTATCATGAAAAAGAAGGCAGCAAAACATTTCAACCAGCAGAAGCAGATACATCATCAACCAGAATATCCCATTCAGAACATAGGGCAATTCATGGGTCTCAGCAGGGGCGGCAAAAACCCAACATTGATGGTGGTGGTAGTGGCAGCACATCTCTTTGGGACTTGCTTCCTGAGTATGGGTTGGTAACTGACACCCAGGAATACTGTTAGCTCCTAGAAGTGGTCCCACTGCATGTGAGATGGTTTCTGCATACTTGAAGGATGGCTATGTTTTAGGCAGAAACAATGGCCCCCTGGAATACTGACAAACAAAGACGTTTGTGGCCAGCATTGACAGTGGAAACCTCCAGTTGTCCTCCAGCAATCATTGAGTGTGAGATGGTTTTCAGTGCAGCTGGTTATATTATCAATGACCGCAGGACACTGCTATCAAGCAGTAATGTTGGGAGACTAACATTCTTAAAAATGAATCAGCATCTCATACCATCTAAGTATCAGGTAGCAGAAATCATGCATGACAGACAAAGCCAGGACAAACATATTACCAGCAGCACAGATGAGGAGGTGGAGGAGGGATGTGGGACCACTGCTATGAGTGACAAGTAATGTGTGTCAATAATCTGAGAAGGAGGATAGAAATTTGACACAAACATGACAGTAGTAAAAACTATTTACATACACAAATCACACCATAGCAGTCAGTTCCCCACCACCACCACTACAATACACATCTGCCACATTGCAGGATGTATTTTTTTATTTTAATCTCTTGACATCATCATGAATATGTGCCAGTGTCATTTAATAAAGAAGTTAGTGTTGTCGGCAAAGGACAAATGCATTCTGCATGCTAACACAATTTCTCCTATAGTTCCTATAGGAACTACATTTCCCACTGTAATATTACTTTTTCTGAGGCTGTAGTTTAGAAATGTGTCTGAAAGTCAAAGTTTTTAGTCCTACAGCAACATACGCCTTGAAAAATGTGCTAAAATAGGCAAACAATTGGTTAAAATAGGCGAAAGGGAGGACTTTTTTGCATAGGCAGAAAGATGAAAACTTTCACTGAAAAAAAAAAATCTGCAAGTTTCCGTGAAAAGTCATGCTGGAAATGTTTTGGCCACCCCTTATTTTAAGCAATACAATGTTCCAGAGTATGATGGATATGGGTTTACTGTAGGAGATGGCAAGAGTTATACATAGAGTGCCTACACATAGCGCCACCACCTCCACCACCACAAGTCATATAATTAAAGCAACAAAGTTACACAGTTCTTCTACTTTGTTCTGCCATTCCACACTCACTAAGTTCTTAAAGATGTAAAACCTGCAGGAACATAATAAAAAGTACGCCTATGGATTAGTAAACTTGCCAAAATGTTGGTGGTTGACATGCTGCTTTTTACTTTTGTTAAAACAGAGGCTTTAAAGAACTAATGTCATGTTTTGCACCCTGCTGGAATATCCCAAGCCACATTTATTTTTCAAGTATTGTCGTTTCAAACTGCCAATGTTAGTTAAGCAAGAAATTAGTGTTGTCGTCAAAGGACAAAGGCACTCAGCCTGCTAACAACTTTGATTCACAACTTTGAATGATTGGCAGTGGTGAAAAAGGAGAAAACTTTTGCATTAGTGAAAAGGAGAAAACTTTAGCAAAGAAAGCAAAAAAATAATTCATTTTAGTGAAAAGTCATGTAGGAAATCTTTCATACTTTTCACCCACCCCTACTATCATTTATGTGGTTGATTCCCTTACTGCCAATCTTTATTCCTATATAGATTTTTACTTACAGAGACAGGTGGTAGGTTAACCTCTTATTTGAGAGATTCTTCACATTTGTTGGTATTCCTCTCAGTTGTTGTATGGACTGGGGAATTTCACTGGGTTACTTTAGATGCAACTTTTTTGTATTCTAATATTCCTCATGATGGGGGACTGGATGCTGTCAAACACTTTATCCTCCAAAATGATTTAATTAAATTGTCACAAATGGGGGGATATATATTGGAGAATATGCTGTGACTATTGCAAAGAACGTTCACTCTTAGAGGCTGTGTTGCACTGTCTCTGATTTATTGCATTGTTACCTACCCCACCAGCTGATGGAGTTTCTGTAGATGTGAGGATGTGATAGTTAGTGTCCACCAATTGCACATTGTGTGATGTGCTGACCGCACATGGCAATATGGTGGAGTATAATCACCAGCAGGGAATCAAGCAGCATCTGAGGAGATTCCACCCCACAGAATATGCTTAGCTGGTGGCAGGGGGAGTCATCATCATTATTAATTCTGCTAGTTGTCACATATCCATAGTGGAATAGTTGTTTGATGTGAGTACAGATGTGTCCATTGTTCCCTGTCCTTCCCCTATTTCACAACTTTCTTACACACACACTGTGCACATTGCAGTTGCTGACGAAAGGCACAGTTCCTTTCTGCTACCAAGGGAAAAATGTGTATTTCAATAATGCACCCATGATTTTGGAGGAGGTGCAGGAGGAGAAGCATTATTGGCTAACTTATTTTCTCCAGAAATACCGGAAGTAGCTAGGGCTAGTTGTGGCCTGGCTACCGCCTCAGATGCATCACTGGTGCTAGTGGCAAGTGGAACCATCATCACCTGTCTCATATCACTGCTCTTGATCTTATTCCCTTGGAGCTGCCTAATCTTCCTGCTGCTTAGACAACTCAGCAGCAGTTGCAAATTCCACAAAGTCACCACAGCATTTGCAGCCATTGGACAGTAGCCACTGGCCACCATAACCTGACCTGCAGGCACAGGCTAGTAGGGCATTTGTTTTGTCTCAGGGAGAGTTCTTAACAAGTTAGAGGCCTATGCAAACCAATTTATTTAGGCTTGCTGTTTCTACAAATCAATTTTTCCTCAAAGCATGTACCCCTGACAAGTCTAAGACTTGCAAATCACTGTTCCCTCAGGGCTTGTACCTCTAAAGTCCCAGTCCTACAAATCACTGTTTTCTCAGAGCTAATGCCTCTAAACATTCTAATTCCTACAAATCATTGTTCCCTCACGGCTTGTATCTCTACCAAATCTTAGTCCTACAAATCAATGTTTTCTCAGGGCTTGTGTCTCTAACAAGCCCAAGTCCTGTAATTCATTGTTTCTCCAGTTCTTGGGCCTTGGTTCTAATAAGTCTAAGTCCTACAAATACCTGTTTCATCAGGGCTTGGGCCTCTAACAAGTCTAAGTCCTATAAATCACTTTTTCCTCAGGGCTCGTGCCTCTAACAAGTCTAAGTCCTATAAATCACTTTTTCCTCAGGGCTCGTGCCTCTAACACTTTTAAGTCCTACAAATCAATTCTTCTTAATACATGTGTTTTGCTAACCCGAGTCCTGCACAGTGCACACACACACACACACACACAAATATCTTTCAGCTTTTTTTAAGACTGTTGCTATGCTGTCTGGCCATTGTTTATAAAGAGAATTAAAGAAACCATTACAAACAAAGGGTTATTAAAATCCAAACTGAATGTAGCACATGTGCATGATGATGCTAGAACTTTTGCTGGAACTTTGACCTCCTCACAAGAAGGAGAGGGATTACCATCATTTATTGCACACTCTACAGCAACCATGGCTTGTTGGAATACCTCTTTGCTCACACATCCCTTTTTCTAATCGTTTCACCCTCCCCCTATGCCTTGTGTTTTTGCTGGACATTACTTGACTACTGCGTGTTTTAATTGTAAAATACACCATAGAACTCATTGTGTGTGATGTCTTGGCCCTCTACAAAATACTCAATATATTTATCAGTTCAAACTCCTCTCAGGAAATTGTCAAAAATGTAGTTACTCAGTTGAGGCCGTAGTGATGGGAGTAGAGATTTAAAAAAGTATTTAGTCTGCATGAAGGTTAAAAGATGTTGGGACAGGAGGTGATGTTTAGCCTGAAGCTCCAAAAAGGTATGAAATTAGGAATTTGCAGGATCTACAAGGTTTCAAATATGGATTAGTCCCCAAGATGCCCAAAAGAGAAATCTAATGTTGCAGCAGCCGAACTGGAAGGACAGATTGTTTAAAAGGGGGAGGAATACGGAAACATGTTTGGACCTAAATAGAAGTTTCTGAGTTTGCTGACAGGACCGTATGGTGTTCGTTAAGAGGGGGTTTGAGCCTCCACTTCTGGGAATGTGAGACTGGGTGGCATGTAGAAGGAAGGGAAGGTTGATATGAGAAACAAAAGCTTGGTCTCTTTGACTGTCTGTGACTGTGTTGGTTTTGTGGATCCACTCCCAGGCAACTCTTATGACACTTGCAATGTTAAAGAGACATGTGTTTCTCAAAGTTGAAGCCCCAGTTATCTCTATATGATAAAAACAAGAGAGAAAAAACAAAGGCACCTCCTTGTGTAGTATTCTTGATTAATGTCCACCTCCAACAAAAAGCACACAATAGGTGGATACTCACGAGCATAAATGCTGTGATGCTACTTATGTATAACACAGCAAAACAGACATTTTTGGGACATTCAACTGCCCCAAACACTGTGATCCATAAGTCTCTCCAAATGTAGGTTGCTCATGTAAACACACACTATCTCCAAACGGCCACAAAATACCAGGTTATAAAAGACAAAAAAAATACAGGGTTCCCCATAGCATAAAGCTGTTTATTCATAAAATAAGGTGGTCAGAGATCAATCTGACAAAACTGGCAGATGGAGAAATTCCCATCTCCACTAGGGTGCATCAAGGAATCAGCTGATTTGAGAAGTATTTTCTTGAGGCGTGTTGAATATGTTTGGATCTCCGTATGTGTAGTGTTTTTAGTCATAAACATGTATGCATATTCTGGTTCCCAAATCAATGGATCAGTAGAGATGTCAATAATTGTCTGCACATATAGAGATCCAAAGAAATTCAACAGTCATCAAGACGATACTTCACAGATCAGCTGATTCCTTGATGTACCCAAGTGAAGAGGGGAATTTCTCCATCTACCAGTTTTGTCAGATTGATCTCTGACCACCTTATTTTGTGAGAACAATTGCACTCTTTGTTTTATTTTATGTATCAGCAGTTTTATGCTATGGGGTGCCCTGTTTTTTTGTCTTTTATAACCTGGTAACCCATTATCTCTATGCTGTTGTAGTTTAGCAAGGCTAATTTTGGGGTGTTTTCCCTGCCAGATGAAGCCCTGGAATTTTCTTTGTATAAATTTGACTTCTTGGGTAGAGCGGTATAGAGGTAAGATCTGTATATAATAGCAGAGATGGGGAAAGGTTACCATTTTCAGAAGGCTAATGTGTCCAATAAAGTTTAGTGTTAGGTTCCACCACCCCTGCAGTTCTGACACAATTTGTTCTATTGAAGGAGTGATGCTCAGAGAATAAAGATGGGCATGCAATTTGGGAATCTGGATACCAATGAAGTTGAGTGAATTGCTAAACTATTTGTATGGAAATGTCTCTGTCACATGAGGGGATGCGGTCCGCCAACCACATTGCCTCAAATCTGTTGAGGTTAATCTGAAAGCCAGAGACCAAGTCAAAACTGTGAAGTTCATTGAGTATAGAAGGTATAGTCGTGCATGGGTTACTATTGTATGGGAGAAGGTCATCAGTGAAAGTTGATATTGTATTTTCCACCACCCCCACACTCGAATCCTCTCAAATTAGGGCAAAGCCTTTAGGCTGAAAAGTAGAAAAGTAGAGGGGACAATGGGCAGCCTTGTCTGGTTCCCCAACATAGTAAAATGGTGGAATTTTTCTACGGTGGTGGTGGTCATGGCTTTAGTAGAGGAGTGTATAAGGGTGATGTATTCGATAAACTAAGGGTCCTAGTAAGGGCATGCTGCACCACCGCACGTTTAGAAGCAGATTCCTTGTGTAGTTTGGAAGTGTAAGACATAAAATGGCCCCTTAACACTGCCTTGTCTGTCTGCCAGTTTAGGAGTGGAGAAGATTTACGCTATGCATTAGATGATACAGATTCCTTCCAAGCCGAGATGACTCTGTGTATGAAGTCTTCAGAATGGTGCAAGTATGTGGGCATTCTCCATTTAAAAGAGGAATGTTAAGGTGGTTTGAATGAGGGCATTAAAGAGACTGAGGCATGAGCAGAAATAATGATGTCATGGATGTGGCTGCCTTTGACACACAATATCAGAGTGGGATTGCAAAGAAGAAGTTGAATCTGGTGAACAGGTCATGGACATGAGAGTAAAATCTAAACTTCCTGAGCACGGGGTGAAATGTGCAACAGACGTCCGTAGGAGAAATGGAGGCACAGAGAGCATCAGTAGACTGGGTGGTAAGTTGAGAAGTGTGAGTCTGAGTTCTGCTTCTATCTAAGTAGAAGTCAAGAATGTGATTGAAGTCGTCCCCAATGATTAGTCGGGATTGAGGGTTTGAGAGATGGAGGATCAGGGCAGTAAAGAAGGAAGCCACGGGAGAGTTTGGAGCATTGAGATTGCAAATGGTGAATGTTTCATGGTCGAGTAGGCAGTTAAGAATGAGAGAACATCCTTCCGTATCTACGACCTTGTTTACCGGTTCAAATGACAGATTTTTATGTATCATTTTTTAATTTATATACATTTTATTTATTTTCTTATTTTATTAACAAAAGACAGAAAAACACATTCCAGTTCAACTATTCAGACTGAGTTACTCCACCAACACAGAGATAATCGCCAGATCAGAATAGAACTTGGATCATGGCTGTATGTGTCTTCCCAGTGAGTCACACAGAATGTTGGGGTATTTGGTGTAATTCTCTATTGTTCCCTTCTCATACCCCCAAACTTCTCTATGCCTGACACAGAGATAACAGTCAGATCAAAAAGGAACTTGCTGTATTTGTGGTCAACCTCCTTTCTCTCTTCCTATGCCCCAGAGTGACCCCAGGCTCCCCTAATGCAAACAACAAATGTCCTGTCTACAAGATGCCCTTAACTAAGTTTCAGCTCTTCTTTATTAGTACTTTTATACTAGCTGACAAATGTGCTGCTCTCTCTTCCTTTCACAAACACAGAAGGGCATTCTGTGGGACAGTGAGACCCATTTTATTCTATGCCTGTGAAAATAAAGGACATTTGCTATGTAGTTTGTGTAAATTCAGTCTTTCCATTGATTTCAATGGTTTAGGTGAAGAAAGCAGAAAAAGTTTCTGTGCCATTTTTCTCCTAGTTCTCTTTTGATGTGGAAACTTTGACCTATCACTAAACATGACACCTCTTTTATACTATGCCTGTGAGAAAAAAAGGGATACTTGCCCCCCAAAAAATGCCCCTTTTCTCCTGTTTCACTTTTGATGAGAAAAATGTCACCAATCCTTAGACAAGGATTTACTAGCCTTAGTCCAACCCCTTGCCAATTAAGGTTTTCAATGTTATGTCCATCCACATATTGAGACTATAGAGATCAGTTCACTTAAGTATGTTTCCATAGGAGATAATAAAATAAAACATGACAGTTGCCCTTTAAATATTGTACACTCCCCTTTATTTTCATTTTACTCATCCCACTATCCTCACTCTTGTCATAATCATGTGCACAGTCTGAGTATTTCCACTGGCAACCTTGAACTTTATCTCAACAAAATACATTGTTTTTAATACACAAATCCTGAAATAACTGTCAAACACAGTTAACTGTCCTTACCATTAAAATGAACTGAAACTAATTTATTCCTCTCACAGCCTTTAAAAATGTACACTGACTACACATTTTCCTGACAAATTTCATCACAACCTTCCTGATTCTCCAGAATTTCAAATGGTCCATGAAAATCTAACATTTAATTTAATCAAAATTTAGGGAATTATAAACCCTTGAAATGGAATTTATTGAATTTTCACTTCATCTCTATGGTGCAGTTTGCTCTAGAACTTCTTTAATTAAAGGCCTTTTCTGCTTCTGGGTTATCATGTCATCATCATTACCTCTTGATTGTAACTCCGCAAATGAAACAAACATTTTTTGTATACATATGTCAAAGCATTTTTTTCCACACAATTTTGCATATACTGTTCTTCATTATAAAGAGCTTCAGAATATGTTGTTAGAAGCATTTTATAAAAAAAAAAAAAAAAAAGAATAGTGGCATTTAAACTAAACAAAGTAATTAATTCCTAAACATTGGAATTAGTTCCTAAAAAGAGAGAGTGCAGTGTTCTCAGCTGTGAGGCATCTATAACCAGGGGCAAGGACTGCTGATCCACAGGAAAATAAGACTGTCCTATTAACATGTAGTCTGGCAGCTTAATTACCGTAAATATCCATAGTAATTGACGCATAAAAGGCTGCAGCCTACAGTTTCCACATTTCAAGAATTGTGTGCTAAAGGTAGATTTCACATACATGAATTTAAGTGCATTTTGCCTTCCCTTTTTCCCATCTAACATTAACGGTTTCTTTTTCAAATTATCTGTTAACATAAAAGGCATTACTGAATAATGAAGTATCCATCCCATATTGTCTCTCCGCTGGTGTCTAATGCATCACAAGCCAAAATAATTCATGTGCCATCTGAATTTCTATAACCACAGTCAGCAGGACATTCAAATCTGGTTGACTTGTTTCTTCTCATATGAATAAAATGTTTTCCTCGTATTGGTTGAAAATGTTGCCTAGATAATGTAACTGTTAAGCTGTACAGGGATGTGTAATGAGTTTAAGAATTTGATAATTGATAGTAACTGGAATTGTATTATTTTAAGATTTTCCATTGTAACCTAGCAATAGTACTAAAACAATGATCTTTCTTTGCTGAAATTTATTTACAATGTGGGGCAGCTACTGTCTCTACATTGTGCCTTATGCACAGAGTAAAGAAAAGCAATTTTGTGAACCTAATTTACTATGTTATTATGTTACTATGTAACCCTTCTGCCCTACAGGAACAATTAAAACTTCCAATTGACTGAAATGTTTTGAACCCCTTGAGAAATCCCAATTGACTGAGTTTGTTTAACCTCTTGAATGCATGAATGGCCTCCAATGCACAACATCACAATGTATTGGATAGCTTTCTAACATTTAAAGGGTTAACAGTATCAGCACAGCGGAAGTCAGAATGCCGCCCAAGCGACACAGGATCAGGATCACGGCTGGAACACAAGCAGGGTCATCTGGATAGCAGGGTCAGGTCACGGAGCAGGAACGTCAGCCAGGCCGGGTCGAATCACGGAGCAGGAACGTCAGACAAGCCGGGTCAGATCACGGAGCAGGAACATCAGCCAGGCCGGGTCGAATCACGGAGCAGGAACCAAAGAGAGTAGTCAGACGGGCCAAGTCAGTACACAGGAACACAGGAACACAGCAACACAGTAACACAGTAACACTGGTACAGGAACACCACGAGTGCAAACAATATTAATAAAAAATATATGTGAGTGAGTAATAGTTACAAGGGAATTGCTGTCCCCCTTATAGTGTAACACTCACCAGAGGTATTCTTGTTACAAAACATATACAATTATAGTTGTCTGCTCACCAGATTGCTTCTTGTCATTTAGCACATCAAACAATTGGTGATCTGTCTGTGGTTCCACTGATGTGGTCCGCCTTGGTTGAGCTGGAGATCTTGTTCCGCTGTTCAATGGACGATATATTGTATCGAGGTGTGTAATATCCTTCTCTTTGGACTTGTATAAATTCCTTAGCGGCCTCGTTCTTTAGGGCTGGGTGTTTATTCTTCAACGCATTTCAGACTCACCGCTCCTTCCTTAGGAAAAAAGATGGGGACTGGTATACAAAATGCCAAATTGGTAATGTCGTTATTTGAACCCGTATGGTCCAATTAAATTCAAGGTCAGAGGGTTCAACGACCTTTGATAAAAGTTCAAGAAATATACAGGTAGTATACTAAATTTGAATGTGGCAGTAAGCTGCAAAAAAGTGTGAAATCTACTCAGAACAGATAAAAAAAAAATGCATTATACAGATACATAATTTCACTGTATTCAAATCATAATAGATCATTAACACAATATCCCTTGGTTGAGCTCATTATATGTAAGTGTTTGGTCAGTAATTAGTCTTTTTCAGAACAGAATATCATCTATTGATGGTTGGGCTGGTATTTCATCACCCAATGTTAAATTGTATACATATCCTATGAATATCTGTTACTCAGACCATTTAGATTATTGTTCTACAATATACAGGCAACACGGACCATACACATACAAATTCTGCTCCGTCCTGCCATTGTGCCTATCTATATATGGTTTATCTATATGTGTATTAGCCTACAATTTATATTAGCTATCTCCCACAGAATTATCTTTCTTTTGGCATCTAAGTACAGTGAGTGCACCAAATATATATTACTAGTTGAAGAGCCCCTTACACCGGCCACAGTGCCACTGTCAGCCGTTCGCTGGGCAGTCATGCTCAGTAGAGACTGCCCGCACCAAGGCTGATACACAGCTGGACGCTACTTTGGATTGTCCATCTCTGTATCAGCCGCGGAGCGGGCAGTCTCTACTAAGCATGACTGCAGCACGCGTTACACATGTTTTAGCTAATTCTTATATAGGATTTTCTGATATTAAATATCATGTCCTGTAATTTAAATGTGTAACTGAAAAATAGGAAAAGTATCCAAAGTATAGCAACATATTAACATAGTAAATTAGGTTGAAAAAGACATAAATCCATCAAGCTCAACCCTTGCCTCATAAACCAGAGACATGAGAATGATATAGCTTTCCTGCTGCCAAATAATTTAGTCAATCAGAACTTCCTGTTTTGCCGCTAATATACAATATAACCCTCTATGTTCCCTTTTTAAATACATTTATCTAAACTTCTCTTAAATGTATTCATTGTATCTGCCATAACCACATCCTTGGGCAAGGAATTCCATAATTTAACAGACCTCACATTAAAAAAACCCTTTCCTCTGTTGAAGTCAAAACCTCCTTTCCTTTAATCTCAAGGGGTGGCCCCTGATTAGTCATTGGAATGAATAGTTCACCACAGAGATCCTTGTATTGACCTCTCATATACTTGTACATTGTGATAAGATCTTCTCTTAGTAGTCTTTTTTCTAGGGTAAATAAGCCAAATCTGTCTAGTCGCTCATCATATGTCAAGTCTTCCATTCCTTTAATTTTGTTGCTCTTTGCTGTACTTTCTCCAGTTGTAGAATGTCCAAAACTGCACTGAGTATTTGAGGTGAGGTCTTATCAAAGATTTGTACAATGGCAAAATTGTTATCTATTCTTGCTTCAATACCCCTTTTTATGCAAAACAGGACTTGTTTTTGCTACTGCTATTTGACACTGATCACTGTTTCCAAGTTTGTAATTTACAAGGATTCCCAGGTCTTTCTCTATCGAGTCCCCTAAAATGATTCCATTTAGTTCATAATTAACAATGGGATTTATTCTTCCCAAATGCATGACCTTACACTTTCCCACATTAAATTTCATATTCCATTTATTTGCCCAATCTGCCATTTTATATAAATAACACTGTAGAGAACAAATATCGTTCTCTGAATTTATTACCCTGCATAATTTAGTGTCATCTGCAAATATTGATATTTTGTTTTCTATATCTAATTCCAGGTCATTTATAAACATGTTAAAAAGCAATGGACAAAGTACTGAACCCTGAGGTACTCTGCTCTCAACCACGCACTGTTTCCTATCCTTCAACCAGTTTTCTATCCAAGTGCAAAGGTTATCCCCTATCCCCAGTTTCCTTATTCTATACCCCAGCCATCTACGTGGCTCTGTATCAAACGCCTTTGCAAAATCTAGATATTCCACATCAACTGTTTTACCCTTATCTAAGTTGCTGGTTACTTCTTCATAGAAGAAGAAAATATTAGTTTGACATGATCTATTCCTTATAAAACCATGTTGATACCTGCTTATAATTTTATTTTGTGCAATTTATGTGAAATGTGAAAAATATTTTTTGATTATTCTTGCTCTCCCTTGCAATTCAAGATTCAATATCTATTTTGCTAACCTAATTGCCATTTTGCAATCTTTGTTGCACTCCTTGTATTTTAAGAAAGAATGTTCTGTACTTTCAGATTTAAATAGTTTAAATGTTTTTTCCTTGTCATTTCCATATTTACATCTGCAGTTAACTTCATTGGCTATGATCTGCTTTTTTGCATTTGTTCCCCACTGGTATATACTGTTGAATATATTTCTGCAACCTAAATTTACATTCTGACCAATATCCCTCAGTATTTTTGCCTTTAAATAATTTATTGTAGTCCAAATATTACTCTGACGCTCTTAACAATTTGACGCTAGCCCAAAATGCACAGCTTTCCTCATTTGCAATAGCAGTTGAGCTTCAACATTATCATCAATATTTGGTTGTTTGTAGCATATACCCATCAACACCAATTTTTTTTTTTACCTTTTACCTTTTTACCTGCCACAGATAGCCTCAGTTTCTACCCACAAGGAATCCACATTATGGTCAGTATCCTCACTAATATCACCCCTTAAAATTGGATTTAGCTCTGGTTTCAAATATAAGCACACACCACCCCATTTTCTATTAATCACATCTCTCCTAAATAGGGAATAGCCCTCTATATTTACAGCCCAATAATCAAAGCCAGTATGTAATATACCTTAATGGATCTGGTCATTTAAACCAAAACATGTTATGAGTGCCTTTTAAAGATCAATTAAACTAGAGATGCACCGATACCGCTTTTTTAAGACGAGTACTGATACGTTTTTCAAGTACTCACCGATACCAATTACCAATACTTTTTTTGCGGTCATTTGCCAGTTTTCCAAGTACCTATATGCTTTAGGTACTTGGAAAACTGGCAAATGAACGCAAAAAAAAGTATTGGTAATTGGTATCGGTGAGCACTTGAAATATATACACACACACACACACACACATACATACATACATACATACATACACACACCACCTCTTGATTCTCTCCTTTTGACACTTTCTCATCCTCTTGATTCCCACCTTTTGCTTCATTCTCCCCCTCTTGAGCCCCCTTCTTTTGCCTTGGCTTTTTCTCTCCCTTTTGATCCCCCTTTCCCCCCTTCCTTCTCCTTGACTCTTGATCCCACATCTGCCACATCTTGCCTCCCTTACCCTCCTCTGCCGGGTGCTCGCTGTTCTCTCGCGAGCCCCGGCAGAGGTCAGCGTTGGAGCATTGCCATGGTAACCCGCGGCAACGCTCCAACGCTGCAGGAGAAAGAGAGGTGACCGGGGAGCATTGTGAGCAGCTCCCCGGGCTCCCTCCCTGCAGCACCGACCCTGACACAGGGTATCGGTGCTGGCATCTGCCGCATTTGCGCGAGTACAAGTACTCGCGCAAATGCTGGTATTGGCACTGATACCGATACCAATATCGGTATCGGTGCAACCCTAAATTAAACATTTTTAAACATTGACTAATTACTGACATAGCATAAGGCACTTTCAGTTTCTGAAGGACTTTTTAATCCTCAGAAATAAGGGAAGAAATATACATTTCTTTTAGTACTACATCACCTAATAACAGTGCACCACTTAAAAATATGGAATATTGTGCCTAAAATACTTTAAAGGGATAGTAATACTTAATTTTTGCAAGATATAATATTGTATGTATTAAAGAATTAAACAAAACCATCTATGTATTTCTGCCATAACTTGTATAGTTTAGGAGCAATTGCATTTTAAAGTTTACCCCTCCTGTCCCTTTTATGCACGTCACTGCTGAAGTTGTCAGACTTGGATTCTGGTCTGCAGACCAGATGGAGCAACTGGAAAGCCAAAATAGGAGTAGATACCAAGGAAATCTTCATGACGACAATCTACAAAGTGGGCATGGTTTAAGGCAGTAGATGTAAGCTATTTCGGTTTTCTCAACAATCCATCCTGTCCACAGACCAGAATCCAAGTCTGTCAGCTTGAGCAGTGATGTGCATAGAAGAGGTGGGAGGGGTAAACTTCAGAAAGCAATTGCTCCTAAACTATACAAGTTATGGGAAAAATACATAGATGGTTTAGTTTATTTCTTTAATACATACAATATATCTTGCAAAAAGGAAGTGTTACTATCCCTTTAACTCTAAACATGTTTTTTCAAATGCTGCATCAGCAAGTAAAAAAAACAAACCTACACTTAAAGGTGAATATTGTTGACACTTCAAAGACAAACCTTGAAAATGTAATTTTTTAAAGATATATACTGCATTTCCATGTTTATGTAATACCAAATACACTACAGTAAATAAATGACTGCATTTGGTTTATAAAACATATCAATATGATATATTAGCTCATTCATAATATATAGGAACACGTCAAACACAACATGGAACATTATTTCAATGTGTATTTATGGGTAATATTCTTTATTACATTTTAGTCATACAAAATCCACATATAAGTAGAGTTATTTACTCTTTATTTACCAGTTGTTCAAATCATAAGCACTTAATTTATTAAAAGTGCAGAAAAATGCTTATCTCTAATCATAGTGTAATGTAGTACATATAAAAGCCAAATTCTCTCCTTCCACTAAAGAACACTAAGATAATACAAAACATTTGACACACCTATTACTGGGATTTCATTAGAATTATTTACAAACCAAAATAATTTAATAGCTACATTTAACCATGTCTAGTCAAATAATATAATTTTCAGTATAGGAGACCCAGCAAAATCATAAACTATATAATATATATATTTGATATCTGAAAATCTTTAATAAAATAAATACAGAGTTCTAGCACAGCTTTAAGATTTAGTATCCTTATTTTATTCTCATTAAAATGTATTTATGTATTATTATGACCTTGTGAGTAACATATAATATACATATGTTTAGATTTCCAAATTCCCATGTATTCAGTTATAAGCTGATTGAAGTATTTATTCTTTAATTTTTCATACACAGAATATTATCTTTGCACTACAGAATGCCTTTCATACCGAAAGGTATATTTTATAGGAATAACAAGATTCTATGAGGTGTAAGCTCATCTAATCGTCTCCACCCTCTAAGCTATTGAGTAACTTGGACATTATCAGGTGCAACAAATTGCATGTCTTTAGAGTAAGTCTTGTTAGTAACTTTGAGAATGTTTTTTAACTGTACTGAAGTGAGGTAAAAGATACTGTAACAAAAATAAGCTTTTTTTTTTTTTTTTATGGCTAGAGCAATATAAACCTATTTATCCAATGCCTAAGTGTGTTAAATGCCTTGTTAAAATTGTTCTTACATTTTTTGCAGTACAAATACATTTTAATATATATATATATATATATATATATATATATATATATACATCATCAGCAGCAATTGTAGATCCACTGCAGCATGAAGGTCTCCTCAGCAAGGCTTAACCAACTTCGGTCCTTTGCCTTTTGTTGTTACTGTGTACCAATAAACATCGCAATTTCATCTACCCATCTTGTCTTTGGTCTTCTCCTTGGGCATTTAGTATTGAGTGGAATCAATTCCAAAGTTTGTTTGTGTCACCGCTCACCTTGCCTGCTCTCATGGCTGCCTCGAGCTCACGGCGGGTTGCTGCTTCTGGGTTGTGGAGGCTGTCCAGCCGTTAATTTCCTTTCTGGAGTGAGCACATGAACCTGGCTTGGCTTGCCATTGGTTTATCCTCTGAAAATCTCACACTGCTCTCAAGCGAACCCCCTACTCTCCTCTTCCCATTGGTCACTGTCTTCTATTTGAAGGGGCTACCCCAGACTTAGGGTGCCCATTCCATGAGCTTATCCAGCATATCTTGGCTCTGTGCTACTATTGTTCTGACACTTAGTTTGCTCCAGCCCACTCTGAATCTCCAGTCCCTGCCTCTGACCTTTGGCATGCTCCAAACCACTCTGAATTCTCCAGTCCATGGCTCTGACCTTTGGCATGCTCCAGGCCACTCTGAATTCTCCAGTCCCTGCCTCTGACCTTTGGCTTGCTCACGACCACTCTATATTCTTCAGTCCCTGGCTCTGACCTTTGAGTGGCTCCAGATCAGTCTTAATCTCACGTCCCTGGCTCTGATCTTTGGCTTGCTCCAGGCCACTCTGAATCTCCAGTCCCTGGTTCTGACCTTTGGCTTGCTTCAGACCACTCTGAATCTCCAGTCCCTGGTTCTGACCTTTGGCTTGCTCCAGACCAGTCTGAATCTCACATCCCTGGCTCTGACCTTTGGCTTGCTTCAGACCACTCTGAATCTCCAGTCCCTGGTTCTGACCTTTGGCTTGCTCCAGACTACTCTCTGGCTCTGATCTTCGGCTCCATTCCTGACCACTGCTTTGGCCTCTGCTACTGGCTCTCCTCCTGCCAAACTTCCAGCCTGTCCAGCTGGTCTGGTTTTGCATGGTTCCCAGAGCACTCCTATCCTGGTTGCACCCCGGCTCAACTGGGGTGGAACAATCTGGTTTCGTGACCAGCACATTTAACCCAGTTTTGGCTGCAGCACAGAAGTACCTGACACATCATCACCGATCTCTAGCTTTGCTACCTAGCAATGCTTCCTAGCTTCTGTACCAGTTCTGGCACCTTATGGGTCCCTACCCTTCGAGTGGTGACAGTTTGGTCCATCTACCATCAGGTCTTCTTGCTGTGGGGCCTGCCAATTTACATTTCAAATGCTTTACTCTTTCAATAATATCATAGACTTTTGTTTTCTGACAAATCCATACACACATTTGTCTATCACTTCCCAGTAGCCCATCGCCAAGTTGGCGTAGCTGTGGGCAAACCTCTCCCATCGCCCTATTCACCTTCACAAGTACTTGTACCTTTGTGGGTGTTCATGATTATTGAACAGTAAGAAGACCGCACCAACTTCGTTTTGAGATGATGATTAATTTGGGCAGTCCTTGTGGATGCACCACAGGATGGGGCACTAAATCACCTCATATTTCACTTACAAAGCTAGGTCTTTTTTAAGTGTGGACTTCATCACTGAATTGTATCATATGCCTCATTTGAATATCTACAGGAATGGATTCTTTATATCCTGCTAATACAGGATCTGCATACATGGTCGTGGAACTATAAGAGGACTATACTGATCCTGCATGAGGTGACATTCAAGTTGGATATTGTTAGTAGATGAACCACTGACATTGGTCTTATAACACCCTACATGATAAACCTCATTGATCAAGATCAATATATGCAAATTAATCATTCTTCATATTTGGTACTTATGTTGGACAGCACTCATTAAAGGGATAGTAATACTTGAAAATAATTGTATTTTATATTGTAGCCCTTAAAAAAACATGAAAAATGATATAAGTCTTATCTCCCAAACCTTTATGGTTTGGGAGATATTCACATGTATAATATAGCAAAATGCTCTTTTCCTGGCTGTTTCAGCCAAGTCTGCCATCTAGTGGACAGATTTTGAATTCGGTCCACAGAGCAACCGGCAGCTCTTTAGCGGTGCCGAGATCACGATCTTTGAAAAGAACTACTTAATTGGAACTACAAAGTGTGCCTGGCTTGAAAGCACACTTTGTAGACCATTCCAATTAAGAAATTATTTTTAAAGATGGTGATCTCAGAACTTCTGGAGAGGCACAGCCAGTTCCGGGACTGGATTCCAAATCTGAAGGGTGGAGCAATGACGTCACTCCAGGGGAAACTATACTTCTGAATATCTCCCAAACCATAAAGGTTTGGGAGATAAGACTTATATCATTTTTCAAGTTTTTTTAAGGGCTACAATATAAAATAAACTTATTTTCAAGTAATACTATCCCTTTAACACACTGAGTCTATAGGAATGTCAAAACTCCAAAGATGTTTTCTCTGTCAAAGATTGTTATAGAGAAAATTTTGTACATAGGAACTCTTTTTTACTGCTTACCACCAATCTTGAAATTTGTTTTTGTTTCATATTAATTTTATTTGGTGTGGCCCTGCGGTGGTGTTTTCAGCCAATAGCGCCGCATGGCATTCCACATACTCTGTTTTTTTTCTGTTTTTTTGCCACCCAGGATGCTTTAGACAATACACTTTATCCATAAGCCAGTTTGTTTAATGTGAGCCATGTCTACCGTATGTGCCCTGTGGGTAGTGATATCGTATGTACCCTCGCGCTACATCTCGGGTCACATTGTGCAGACAGGGCGTTCAGATCAATGTATTTGTTGTTTATCCGTTTGGGTATATGTCTATTTGATTTTTACCTGCAGGCCTTACTTGCATGGACTTCCATCTTCTATCTTGTGAATTCGGGTGTGCTTGTGTGAGCTGTGATGCGGTGGTGATTATCTGATACACCATAGCACTGCAGTCGCACCATGCTCATCCCTTGTCTTACACAGTGTATGAAGGTGTGGTACATCACTTCAGGGTGTTTTACTCATGTCAAGTAATAATATGGTGCTGATGTGGAAGTGTGATTAGCGCATTCCATTCGCAGCATCATTTTTGTGTACCCGTTGCTTAGCAATCGGGTTGTTCCACTCCTGACGTCATGAACAGACGAGGTCAACACGAGGACGCCAATTTTGGTGCCTCCTTAGTGTGGGTGCACCTCTGCTTAGAGGTCAGATGTTTTTATTGCCATGCATTTGTCATGGATTTAAGAAAGCCATTTTACTTCAACACATCTAGCTGAGTGCTGTCTCCTTGGTCTGTGGATCTCCTAAGGCTGAGTACATTTGTATTTGTGTGTGTGTATATATATATATATATATATATATATAAGCATTCCAAGCCTTCTATCATGGTGCCTGTGATTGCCACCAGCTACACTGTGCTTACAGGCGACATTGCATTACTTCCTGGTTGTTGCTCTGAGGCACATTCGCTATTCTTATTGGCCAAAACTTTTTTATAATTGACCCCACAGATGCGACTCTGCCAGCATCTATTAAACCCATCAGTAAGGTGGATACCACTGTGACCGATTAGTCACTCTCTATGGACATCATGAGAGGCTGCCTGAAGCTCCTCCAGTGAGCAGACTTGCACTATTTTCTTTTGGAAATCAAACAGCTAAACAGTATATTTTATTATTATGGATAATTAGGTTAATGGATAAGCAATAACCCTTTTGCTCTCAAGGGGTTAAGCCACATACTTGCTCTATTTTCTTTGTGACAATGAAGCTTGTGACATCAGTATGTCTACAGGCCACATTCTGATGTTGCTGTAATGTACAGTTTCAGATAAGTTGCGCACTGAAAGGGTTAACAGTGAAAATTCGACAGGAAGAGAGAGAGAGAGAATAGAAAAGGTTAAAGAAAGGGAGGGGCATTTGGTAAGCAGGAGCTTGTGTGGTTGCAAATTTCAGTTAACCATTTGGCATCAATAGCTATTGACTTATAGTGTACAAGTAGGAGTGGCAAGAGTTTTTTTTATCTCTGAAAGTTTAATTGTAAGCAATTGCATGTGAGATAAGTGGCACACTGAAAGGGATAAGTCTGGAAAAAGGACAGAAAGAGAGACTATTAACAAGTTTAAGAAAGGGAGAATAATTTGATAAGCAGGAGCTTGTATGCTTGCAAGTTCCAGTTAACCATTTGAGTGTCAGAGTAACATAGTAACATAGTAGATAAGGCTGAAAAAAGACATGCGTCCATCAAGTCCAGCCCATGCCAAAAACACCCCTGTTGATCCAGAGGAAGGCAAGAAAAGCTCTCTGGAACCATTTCCAATCTAGTCCCAAGTGTGTGTGTGTGGGGGGGGATTATTCCTTCCTGATTCCAATTGGTAGTCAAATTGTTCCCCGGATCAATATCCTATTTGCTTTGAAGCCATGTGTCATAATTGTCAATATTGTTCTGTGCTAGATAGGCATCCATTGCTTTTTTTAATGCAGTTGCATTATCTGCAAGAACAAAATCCTGAGGCAAAGAATTCTGTAGCCTTACCACCCTTACTGTAAAGAATCCCTGCCTTTGTTTTAGTCAAAAGCGCCTTTCCTCTAGTATTAATGGATGACCTCTTGTTCTTAGCTCAGCTCTTTGCATAAATAATTCATTGGATAGTTCTTTGTATTGACCTTGAATGTATTTGTAAATGGTAATCATATCACCCCTTAGATGTCTCTTCTCTAATGTAAACAAACCCAGTTTGGCTAGTCTCTCTTTGTAACTCAGATCTCCAATCCCTTAATCAGTTTTGTTGCACATCTCTGCACCTTTTCCAGTTCAGTAATGTCTTTTTTTAGAACAGGCGCCCAAAATTGTACTCCATATTCTAGATGAGGCCTAACCAAGGATTTATACAGAGGTAGGATAATATTAGCATCCCTTGCTTCAACACCTCTTTTTATGCAGGCTAGTACTCTATTTGCTCTTACAGCAGCTAAGTGACTCTGCACACTGCTGTGAAGTCTATTGTCTATCAGTACTCCTAAATCTGTCTCTAATCAGGATTTCTCAAGTTGTCTCCCATCTAGAGTATATGTAGCAAGTTTGTTTCTACAGCCCAAATGCATAACCTTACATTTATCCACATTAAATGACATCTGCCACTTTCCTGCCCATTCACTTAGTTTATCGAAATCCTTCTGTAGGGAAAAAACATCCAGCTCTGTATGTATTTCCTTACATAGTTTAGTGTCATCAGCAAAGATTGAGATGCTACTTTCAATTCCACTTCTAGATCATTAATAAACAAATGAAAAAGCATTGGTCCCAGGACTGAACCCTGCGGCATCCCACTTATAACCTTAGACCAATTTGAAAAAGTTTCATTTACAACAACTCTTTGCCATCTATCATTTAACCAGTTCTCAATCCATGTACAGATAACACCGCCCAAACCGAAGCCTTTTAATTTATGCAATAACCTGTTTTGAGGCACCATATCAAAAGCTTTTGCAAAATCCAAGTATCCTACATCAACAGCAATCCCCCTGTCCAAATTACTACTCACTCTTTCATAAAATGTAAGTAAATTAGTCTGACATGATCTGTTCTTCATGAAACCATGCTGATTCCTACTAATGATACTGTTTGTCTTCACATAGTTTTGAATACTGTCAGTTAATAACCCTTCTAGTATCTTAGCCACTATGGAAGTCAAGCTCACAGGTCTATAATTTCCTGGTTTGGGTTTTGCTCCCTTTTTAAACAATGGAACTACATCAGCTTTCCTCCAATCACAGGGCACTATGCCTGATGAAAGTGAATCAATAAATATTAAGTATAATGGTTTTGCTATTACTGAACTAAGTTCCTGAAGTACCCTTGGGTGTATGCCGTCTGGTCCAGGCGCTTTATTCACTATAACCCTTTCCAGTCTCTTTTGGACCTTATCCTCAGTAAGCCATGTAGATATTGGAGGAAATTCCGTTGTCTGTTTGCCCAGCTTGTCATTGCTGCTTCCTTTGTCTATACTGAAGCAAAGAACGTATTTAGGGTGTCAGCCATAGCTTTATCCTCACTAATCAGTTCACCTGTATCAGTCCTAAGAGGACCAATATCAACCTTAACTTCTTTGTTATTAATATACTCGTAGAATTGTTTAGGGTTTTTCTTGCTCTCATTTGCAATGTTTCTCTCATTTTCTATTTTAGCTAGCTTAATTGCTTGTTTGCAGATTTTATTACATTCTTTATATTTTATAAATGATGCATCTGACCCGTTTGACTTAAACACTTTAAAAGCCTGTTTTTTATTTCTCATCCCCCTGCTAACCACATTATTAAGCCACATTGGTTTCACTTTACTTCTCTTGTGCTTATTCCCCAAAGGTAAATATTGACTTGTATATTTGTCCAACAGCATTTTAAAAACATTCCATGATTCTTGTGCATTTTTATCTTTGAAAATTACATCCCACTGGATATCCTTTAACACTTCTTTTAATTTTGTAAAATTAGCCTTTTTAAAATTTTATGTTTTGGTTAAACCCTTGCTATTGGATTTCTCATAACAAACTTCAAAGGATACCATATTATGGTCACTGCTGCCCAAATGTTCCCTTACTTGCACATTGTTTATCATGTCAGAATCGTTTGAGAGCACTAGGTCAAGAAAGTTCTCTTTTCTAGTTGGCTCCTCTACTAGTTGGGACATAAAATTATCTTTTATCATACTTAGAAAAATATTTCCCTTTGTTGTGTGGGAAGTCATATTGCTCCAGTCAATTTCAGGATAGTTGAAATCTCGCATTATAATTACCTTTGCTTACCTAGCAGTCTTTTCCATATGCAGTAAAAGCTGGCCTTCCTCCAGCTCCCCAACATTAGGTGGCTTGTAGCAAATCCCCACCAATATCTTTTTATTATGTGTGCCCCCAGTGTGTTTTTCAACCCACAAGGCCTCTACCTTTTCATTGGACCCTTCATTTATATCTTCCCTTAAACTAGGTTTTAAGGCCTGCTTTACATATAGGCATACCCCTCCTCCCCTTTTATTAACCCTGTTCCTCCTATAAAGTGAATAACCCTCTAGATTGACTGCCAAGTCATACGTATCATCTAACCAGGTTTCAGACACTCCAATAAGATCAAAATGCTCATGAACTGCAGTCATTTCTAGTTCCCCCATCTTACCAGCCAGACTGTGAGCATTTGCATGTATATATTTTATCTTTTTCCCATTTCTAAAGATTTTGTTCTTTGTCAGATGTATTTGTCTTTTATCAGGCTGTAACAATGGCAACTCCCTATTAGATTAACTAGCCCATTTCCCCTTTCCACCCCCATGCCCCTTCTCTAATCCCATTTCCTCAATTATACTACATTCCCCAGCCTGTGTTGCAGCTCCCCCCACCTTTCTATTTTACAGTCTCCTCCAGCCCTCTAACCATTCTGTCACCCAGCACAGTGGCCCCCCTTCCACTTAGGTGCAATCCACCACTACTATAAAGATTGTCCCCAATGGAAAAGACTGCCCAGTGCTCTAGAAACCCAAGCCCCTCCTGCTTACACCAAGTCTTTATCCACGCATTTAACTCCCTAATCTCCCGTTGCCTTTCTAATGTAGCACGTGGCACAGGTAGTATTTCAGTAAATACTACCTTAGAGGTCCTCTGCTTAAGCTTATATCCTAGGTCCCTGAAATCCTTCTTAACGGACCTCCATTTTCCACTGACTTTGTCATTAGTACCAACATGTACCATGACAGCCGGGTCATGCCCAGCCCCTCCCAACAATCTATCAACCCAATAAGCCACATGTCGAACCCGAGCTCCCGGGAGACAGCAAACTGTACGATTGTGGCGATCTTGGCGACAGATTACCCTGTCTGTCTAATAATAGCATCCACTACCGCCACCATCTGTCTAGGTCTGCCTGAGTCCCAGATCCCATCCGTGCTAAAGGGGTTGTTCACCCGGCTGTTAGAGAGAATAGTCCTCTCCAGCAAAGACATTCCTGTGTCAGCATCCCCAACATCATTACTCAATGTAGTAAACACAGGAGTGTCCTCCCTATTCCTCTGTCCACCCCGCTTGCTATGTCTAACTGTAACCCATCTGGCTACCTGCTCCTTCTTTGTGCAGTCTCCACCCTCAGAACTACCTACCACTGCTTCCTGCTGCTCAGTCAGCAGACCCCTCTCAAGATTGGCCGTCTCTCTCAATGTTGCAACCTGCCCCTCCAGATCTCTAATACGAGCTTTCAAAGAGACCACTTGCTCACATCTGTCACAGAGGTATGCACCCTGGAATGGTTGTTCCAAGTGTGCAAACATATGGCAGTTTGTGCACTGAGTTAAATGGACAATCATGCTACCACTCATATGTGCCAGTTACCACAAGCTAAAAAGGCAGGCAGGCAGGCAAAAAATAGCTGCACAATAAGGTTGATAAATGTGTTCCCCTGTGTAATCCCCTGGATTTGAGTTGCCCTGTTTTAATTCCCACACTTACCACACTTCTGCACTTACACACTAATGCAACATTCACACGTTCAAGTATTCACTATGTATCTGCTATTTAAGCCAGGAATCCACCATTACAAACACAGCAATTAGTCACTCCCACCACACCAGACATCAATTATTTGCTTGTCTCACAGCAAAGAGAGGGGGAAAAAAACCCTAAGAGATTTGTTTTTTAACCTCTCCCTTACCACACTATACCACACACAATATACTTATTCTATTTTTCCAGCAAGTATCCAAATTCAGTCTTTCAGGGCACAGGTCACTGATCTGGTTTTCAATGCAAATACCTCTGGGAGTCAAAGGGGTTAACATGATGGCTTGAAGAGATTTGGTTTTAGTTCATATGGCTGGTATGGGTGGTGAGTTTAGGGCGCTTCTTGCATTTAGCCAATTATTTTTTCTTGTACTCATTAACCCTTTCAGTGGCAGATGGTTATGGAAAGCATTGCAATGTGTTCCTTAGCCTTCTGGCAGTGAAATGGTTAACAAATGGCATCACTTCGGTGCAGAAGATCCCTCTCAGGTGGCGCTCTGAATGTTAATGAGGTGTCTGGTTTACAGTAAGCCCCAGCTAATCAATCCAGAAGCCTGTTTATGTTAACTCTTTGAATGGCAGTTGGGTATGCAACACATTGCTTTGAAATGTGTTGCCTACCTATCATGCCCTGAAAGATTTAAGCTGCACTCTGGGGGGGATCAACTGTTAGAAGTGATTGGGGTCATTGTGAACCAGAGTCAGGCATGTGGAGGCAGAGATAGGGGTGAGCCATGAGCAGCTGGAGGAGAATCAGTCTGAGTGCATGGGGAACATAGCCTATACAGTGAAGGTGAAGTGGGCAAAGTGAAAAGGAGAAAATGAAGAGGAGCTGAGTTTAGGATACACATGAAATGAAGATCCATTGAGTAGAGTGAACACTAGTAAAGGTGAGAGTGGAGCAAGTGCTGAGAGGCAAAACATGAAGATGCGCTCAATATAGGGTAGAGTAGAAAGACTGAGAGTGGAGCTAGTGTGGCTATGCATGAAATGAAGACGCTGTGAGTAGAGGGGATGGTAGTAATGATGAGACTGGCAGAACATGAAGAGGCACTGAGAATAGTGTACAATACAAAGACTGAGAAGGGAGAAAGTCCGTGGAGGTCTAACATGGATAAAAGCTTAGTAGAGGGGACAATAGGAAAGGTGGTCCCATAGCAAGTCCACGGAGGCAAAACATAAAGATGCAATGAGTATAAAGGAGAGTATAAAGAGTGACAGCGTGGAAAGTGCAGGGAACAGATAAAGGAATCTGGTGTGACTCCATGCAGAGATTTTCACATGCGCATTCTCGATGTAAATCACTCCCCTGTGAACCTTGTACTGATGTGAATGGAGGAGATGTGCTTATCTCTTCGTCCTGGCCACCCCGGGGGTGTGTATGGCATGTCTGGCGAATTGTTGGTCACATGACCACTTTCTCTTTTATAGTTTAGATATATAATGCAATTGTGAGCTAAAGGTTTCACGTTATTAAAATACAAAATATGCAAGAAACAGAGGTAGGCAAAAGGAGTAAAAAAAAAAAAAAAAAAAAATAGCAGTAGTAAAAACATGTGTTATAAGCTCCACAGATGAGAGCTTGTACTTAATTCTATCAAAGGTAAAAAAATGGCTGTAAAAAATAAGATGTAAAGCCAAAAAAAGAAATAAAGTAGACACATAGAAGAAATATATACAACAGAAGAAAGATTGAATCTAATGTAAGTTTTTATGTAGGGGCAAAAAAATAGAGGCAACACAAAACCTACTGGAAAACATATTGAGAAGTTAGGATGCAAAAGCATTATACCCTCCACATTAGCAATAACAACAGCATCACAACAATTTGCAAAACACTTGGCATCATCACAGATAGCAATTAATTTGCCTCAGGGTGGCAGTCTAACATTTGTGGTGGCACTACCACATCTCTATGGAACTTGCCCCCAGAATATATAATGGAAACAAATGCATGTAAATACTGTCAAGCTTTAAGGGATGACCCGCTGCATGTGAGATGATTACTGTTTACTTTTAGGATAACTATGTTCTATGCCAATTATATGGGTGAGCATTGGTTAGTCATTACATAAATAATTATAAATACAGGTACAACCTTTAGACAAATTAGTAGTACAGCCCAATGCGGTAATATAAGCCTTAAAAATGTTAGCAGGTCTTCTGCAATTCAAGCCTTGAAAAAACTGTTAGCATTTTTTGCATACATATGGCAAGTCAAACTTTGAAAAAAGTGCTTGTGTGCCTAAAAGTCCAAGTAAGCTACCACCCGGAACTTAATATACTACAAAAAAGTGATGTTATGGTGTTTACTAACAGTTTTTTCCACTGAACATCAAGTGGCAAATCATAAGGTCAGATTGGTGTGACTGGGATCATCTTAAGCATTGAATGTATCAAGGAACCTTTTCAGAAAGACAAACTGGGGTTTTATGCAGAAAAAATGTTTACAAATTCTGGAGCTAACCATCTGATCTGTGTGGTGGAAACTAAAACTTCTATTCATTTAAATGAACCTTTTAATTCCCCTGAATGCTATAGAAGTCTCAACCATTGATAAACAATGGAAATGTTGCACATTTGTATTTATCCCCTTTGGTGTAGTTGATATGCTCCAGAATTGATTTTTTTCTCTTGTGCAGTATGCCAACTATATGATAACCTTTTCTTAAACTAGGCTTTTGTTAAAGTCATATGAAACAGCTTTACCCAACAAAACATTCATATAATTTGCATTCTAAAATATATTTGTAGACTTTTGAACAATACATTTTAAAACTTTAACATACAATACATTTAAATGCTTCAAAATATAAGAAAAACAGGTTTGCCTATATGCCATTGATCAGGATCAATGACTGTAGAAAAAAAATCAGCAGGGATAATCCAGTTTTATCATATACTAGATATACTAGATAAGGCAAAATGGAATGAAACTTTCCTGCATTACAGTCCATTACAAAGTACATCTTTATTCTTTGTATAAAACCAGGCAATGACACAATGTTTGAAACATTTAAAGTATACATTAACAGAAATCATGTTAGTTTTATCTACATTCCTAGATATTGTATGAAAAAACAATTTAGAATGATGGAAATTACCCACAGGTATACATTCCTAGGTGTAACATTGTGCATAAAATTTATGTATCTGTGAAGCTGCATTAAAACATACTAGATGTGTAGGTGTAATTGATAGGAAAGCACAAACGTTTATATTGTGCTCTGAGTGACAATTCTCATATCATAGTTAAATTGATTACTTTGACCTCTGTTTGATTTTCTTGATACATCTAAGCATACATTCAAGGACTAGAGGAAAAAATACAACAGTATATTGTTAAAATGCACTGTAAAAAGATGTTGGTCTTACAATTTAATTTCAGATATCAAACATTCCTTCACATGTATACACATACCTTTATAATTTTAAAATAAGACATCTACATTTTAAATTTCCTACTCTTATGTCAGCTTTAATGCACTGAAGACTTAATGTCAAAAGAAAAAATGTATATGGCGAGCTTTTACTGTATATGGCGAGCTTTTTACAAAAAAGATATTTATCCATTTTATTAATAGTCTGGTGTTTGTATTCTAAAACCCTTAATGGACAATCCCATTTTGTCCATTAGGGAACAATGGACCATTTTGGGAACAGGGGTGATGTGCTAAATGAAGTACAGTAGAAATAAAAATAAAATGGAAATAAATATATGTAAATATATGATCTAATATTTTAATAAAAAATATTACTTAAAACTGCCTTAATGTCATGATTGTATAAAAAAATGTCCTATTAGATCAAAGTCATTAATAAAAGGTAACTTTTGAGAAGAATCAAGTATATATTGTTTTACAGTAATTTACAGATGATGATGATATGACTAAGAGATCAATGGTGGTATGTGGTCTTCATTATGAGTAAAGATGGTATAAAAGTAAAATGAAGAATAAAATAAAGATGACATGAAGAAGACTATCAGGTTCTGAAATGTATCAAATTCTCTCCAACTGCAGCTTAAACAAAAATAGTGACCTTGACACTTTAGGTTTCAGCATCTGGAAAATATGATCAACCCATAAGAAAAGAGGGGGAGGAAAAACTTCTAAGTGTAATGGTTTAATAAAGAATTAAAAAGAAAAATCAAACAAGTCAACCCCCCCCCCAAAAAAAAATAAATTAATTCACATCATACCATTTTGGATTTGAGCCGTATATTCCAGGATACTATGCTTTCCACCACATTAGAGAGAGTCAGTTAAGCCCTTTGAATGCCAAAGGGGTACACAACACATTGGTTTGGTACTCAAAGGGTTAAGCATGCATGTGATAGGATGATAGGCATAAGGCTATGCTGAACATAAGACAAGACCAAGTACCAAATAAGGTTTGACGTTTTTACAGTAGGTAAAATGGGCCGAATAGGGGAGCCCAATGTTTCTTATCTTCCATCAAATTCTGTTTCCATTAGCATCAGGGTTCCAGGTTCTTCTGCTTAAAGATTATATTGTGTCCCAGTGGTGTTATGATTCCACTGAAATGATGTATATAAAATAGAAGCCAGGATCTGGACTGCAAAGTTATACAAGACGGAGGGAGGAAATGGTAGAATGCATAGGCATCAGCAAGCTAGAAATCCACTTGACCCTGTAACTCTTGAATGGAGAGAGAGCTCACAGAGGGCTGAAATAGACCAGGTACAGGGTGCACTCAGAGATGGGAAAGGGTTGAGTGAATAACCCAATGTTTGTCATGGAGGCTGTATGATCCACCTCCTCAGGGTAAAAAGAAATATCATATGAAAACTGAATACTATTAAAAACTGGATGCTATATATATATATATATAGAGAGAGAGAGAGAGAGAGAGAGAGAGAGAGAGAAGGCAAGAGAGAGAGAGATAGAAGGAGAAAAAAAGGTGGTGGTACTCTAAAAACGAATACATGAATTTTCCCAAAATGTATACTGTTGTTTTACTGGTGCACGTTCCAGTCAAAACATATATAAATATACTCAGCCTGAGAAATCCAGGACCAATAGAAAACAGCACACCATCAATGTCATTTGATTGAATTTTAATGCATCATCTGCCAAAATTTCGGTCCTTACTGGACCTTCATCAGGGCAAAAGGAGCAAAATAAAGTGTTCCTGTACAACAAAAGTATCATTTGACACATGACACATTAAACTTCAGTCAAATTACATTGACTAGGTGCTGTTTTCTTTCGGTTCTGGATGGCCCAGGCTGAGTTTATTTATGTACATATATATATATATATATATATATATGTATGTATGTATATATACATAATGAATAAACGTATCCACATTGTCATATTCTGCCCTTTTTCCTTTGCTTTTTGCGATTCCTTTTCTGTTTTTTTATTTGTTTTTCACTTGTTATCCAGATCCTGGTTCCCCGCCACTTTCTTGTGTTAGCTCTGAGCTTTTACAGATCTGTGCATTTGTGTGGATGCACAACCAAAGCTTTCCAGGTCATGACCCTTAGTTTCCAATCTTGTTCCTCAGTGTTAGTTTGTGTACTGACCCAGCTTTTCCTTTGACTTCCCCACTATTGTGCAGTTTGGTACCATGCTCATCTGATACTTTGTTAATACCGACTTTGGCTCCATTGTTCGACTACTCTTCTGTCTTCTGCCTTGTACTACCAACATTTGCTCCATTATTTGACCATTCCTCTGTCTGCTGCCTTATACTGTGTTGCCCGCTAGTTCCTGAACTGACTTGTCTTCCCATCTGTCTTGACCTGGTGGCCTTCTATCGCCTCAACCATCAGTCGATCATCAACCACCTCAACTACAAGTCGAACATAGACCACCACTACCACCATTCGACTATCCTGTTCTCTGTCTTCTCAGCTGTGCTCCAGGCCTCAGTGTTCCTGTACAACTATGACTATGCTGAAGGTGGGTTATTTGTTCAGTTTCCTCTACAACCTCAGTGATAGCAGAGCTTCTGTTCTCTGCATTGTCATCTGGACTGCAGGCTGGCTCCTACATTTGGCACTACTCTGGCCTCATGGCCAGAATTTGTAACTCAGCCTAGGCTGCAGCAAGACAACCCAGAGAGCAGCCACCGCCAGCTAGCTACGTACTCTAGTTTTCACTCCCAAGCATCTGGCCCATTGGGTCCTGCATTGCAGTACACCTGTATTGTCTTTTGTTGTGCTCTTATCATATTATGTACATGAAATAGCAATCTTCTACCTCTTTTTGAGGAATCTACTTCACAGAGGCTAATCAGGCAGTTTACAATGGGCGCTTGTTCTGTCAGATCATTACAATCATAAAGGTGTCAAATACAGACAATTTTCATTATCAATGTTATAAGTGGGGTGACCTATGGTTCAGTCCTGTGTCCAATGCTTTTTAATTTGTTTATTAATGATCTAGAAGTGGGAATTGAAAGTAGTGTCTCAACCTTTGCGGATGACACTAAGCTGTACAAGGAAATACATACAGGGATGGATGTTTTTTCTCTACAGAAGGATTTAGATGAACTGAGTGAATGAACAGAAACATGACAGATAACACTTAAAGTAGATAAATGTAAGGTTATGCATTTGGGCTGCAGAAACAAACATGCTACATGGGAAAAAACTTGGGAAATCCTCATTAGAGAGAGATTTAGGAGTATTGATAGACAATAGACGTCACAGCAGTGTGCAGAGTCACTTCGCTGCTGCAAGAGAAAATAGGGTACTAGCCTGCATAAAAAGAGGTGATGCTAATATTATCCTACCTCTATATAAATTGTTGGTTAGGCCTAATATGGAATATGGAGTACAGTTTTGGGAACCAGTTCTTAAAAAAAGACATTGTTGAGGTGGAACAAGTGCACAGACATGCAAAAAAACTGATAAAGGGGTTGAGGGATCAGAGTTATAAAGATAGACTAGCCAATCTGGGTTTGTTTCCATTAGAGAAGAGACGTTTAAGGGGTGATATAACTGCCATTTACAAATACATTCATGATCAAAACAAAGGACTACCAAAGAATTATTTATGCAAAGAGCTGAGCTAAGAGCAAGAGGTTATCCATTAAGACTAGAGGAAAGGCACTTTTAACTAAAACAAATGCATGGATTTTTTACAATAAGGATGGTAAAGCTATGGAATTCTTTACCTCAGGATGTTGTACTTGCAGATACTGTCACTGTTTAAAAAAAACAATGGATGCCTATCTAGCACAGAATAATATTGAGAATTATGACAGATGGTTTCAATGTAGATAGGTTGTTGATCTAGGGAACTATACGACTGCTATATAGAGACAGGTAGGAATTTTTTTACCCACTTGGGGCTAAATTAGAAATGGTTTCAGGGTTTTTTTTCTGCCTTCCTCTGGATTGACAGGAGTGTTTTGGTATGGGCTGGACTTGATAGACGCATGTGTTTTTTCAGCCTCTTCAATGATGTTACTATGTTACTATGAAAGCAGGCTCACACCTAGGCATTTCCTCAATGAGTTTAAAAGTTAAAATATTGAGTGCACAATGAAAAGGAGTCACTAATACCCAATGGAAAAATAGAACAAAAAAGAGTATAGGAGATCGCAGCGGATAATCGTAGTACACCAAACTACCAGATTTCAGAAAACAAAATAACTGATATCCGCGTTTACCTCCAATCCTCAAGGCTCTAATTATTCAGTAGGATATTTATTTATGTAAGATAATAAAATACCCAATATACAGTGATAATATACAGTATAGATTAATATATGCTCAACAATAACTAGTACCACACAATATAAGTGACCAATAGTGCGCACTCTGTGTACAGATATTTATATTCACGTGTGTACATCACCATGCAGTGAATTTATAGTTCTTTAGGATATCTGGAAAAATCACACGTCATGCATATACTTAAATTTTGTATTCAAAAAAGTAATGTCCTTCTTCTTAGTCACAGTAACAGTTTTCATTTGGGTATCAGTTTCTCAAAAATATGTAAGAGAGCATAGAGAAAGACAACAGATCATTGGGTAGTATGTCTTATCTTCTTAATCATCCACACTTAGAGTCCAACTTACAAAATGTCAGCTGACAATAAGCACAAAGGATTCTTTGCTTTATATCAATCTCACTTCTAGGTCCTATGTGTTCAATGTACTTTTGATCTCCCTCAGGTGACCAGCAAATTTCTTTTACACTATCTCTCCCCCTCCAAATCGACTCAATACCTTCAAAATGATACAGTCATCCACACAATAGCGTAGTATGTCTGACCAGAGGAGATACTTAACCCACCCCACTGATCCTACTTACACTATAATAGTGTGGTATCCTCTCTTCTCAATATAGAATCCACATCGATTAATTTCCAACAAATATATCTTTATTCTAAAACACATTTACAATCTAAAATCAGCAGTTTCATAGTGGATCAAAACACCATAGAAACAAAGGGAATCCCACTCCTTCTGATTCCCCATGTAAGGCTCGGCGTCTGTCGTCACTGCCGGTTCCTTCGGCAGCCATTCCCAACAGTATAGATGGGTGTCTGATCCACACTCTGTCTGACGCCACCCAACGCGTTTCGTACAATGTATTTTTACTTTGTATTTCTCTTCCTGCACGTACTCCCCTCTTCGTTCGTCGTATGTTAAGGTTTTCTTTCTCTGGTCCTGTTGCCAGTAGTTCCCCACTGGTCCTCTTTGATTGTATTTCCAACGATTCACAATGTATTCTCTCCTTCCTCTGTGAAATCTTTTTGGATCCTTCCGAAAAACCTACAGGACCCAGTGATCTAAGTACACAACTCCAGTCTGCTCTGCTTGCACGCATTCAGAGCAGACTGGAGTTGTGTACTTAGATTGCTGGAGTGGGTCCTGTAGGTTTTTTGGAAGGATCCAAAAAGATTTCACAGAGGAAGGAGAGAATACAAAGTGAGTTTGTTGTAGATGAGTACAAGAGTCATAGACTGTCCACACATGCTGCCTCTACCTCCTCTAGTCATGCTGTTAAAGCAATGAAGTTACAGGGTTCCTCTGCCATGTCCTGCCAACCCACACTGACTGAGTTCTTGGGAAGGAGTCATAAACTTCACAAAAACAATCCCAAAGTAAGGGTGTGGAATGGCAGGGTTGCCAAAATGTTGACAGTGGACATGCTGCCATATTATTTTGATGAAAACCAAGGATTTAGACAGCTGATGTCATGTGTAGCTCCTCTCTGGCATATCCCAAGCCACATTTATTTTTCAATGGCTGCTGCACCAGAATTGTACAAGCAGGTGGTTAAGGGGTTGGCCAAAAGGTTGGAAAGCCCATACAGGAAGAAAATCCACCTAACAACAGATATGTGGACAAGTCAGCAGAGCACAAATTATGACTGTGATTGCTCCCTCTATTTCCCTCCCACCACCAGTGGGCAATACTAGCTTACAGCATAAGGTGACAGCCAGTAATCTTGCCTCTTGTTCTGGCAGTGTGGTTAAAAGGCAACAGAAGGATATTCCATACCATCAGCGCACCTCCTTGTGCATGCAGAGTTTTGAGAGACAGTCCCACAAAGCCTTATATGTATTAAGTAAACTACAGCAGGTTATAGAGAAATGGCTCTTTAAAAGCTGATTTTGTGTCTGCTGATAATAGCTTCAACATAATAGCTGCATTGAGAGTAAGTGATTTGGTGCATGTGCCCTGCTTTGCCGATGTGATAAATTTAGTTGCGACCAGATTTTTGGCAGAATCCAAAACACTGAGAGAGATGCTGAATATTGCCTGCAAAATCTGCACCCATTTTAGGTATTACATTACAAGCAACACATTATTTTCCATACAAGATTGAAACAACCTGCCCCATTACCAGCTGAAAATGGAGGTTCCTACCAGCAGGGATGGCTGAAAAGTCGGAGAAATTTCCTACAGAACTTTTCACGAAAAAATGATTTACCATTTTTTTCACAAAAGTTCCTGCCCATAGACAATTCATAAACTTTTCTCATTTTTGTCGTTGCCAATACATTTCCCACGAGAACTTTGCCATATTTCAACTATGTTTTCTACAACTTCAAGGTTTTCCTGCACAAAATTACTTCTTCTGAGGGCTGGAGTGGAGAAATAAATAGATGAACGTAAAAGGTTTGAGTCCTACAGAAACAGATGCCTAAAAAAATTGTTAGCAGGTTGAGTGCCTTTGTCCTTTGCCCACAACACTAACTTCTTATTTAAAGTGAAACTTTCACCTTAAAGTATTTGGTCCACGAAGAGTTGTAGTTCAAGAGTAACTGAATGATAAAATATCCCCCTCCCGTCCCTTTTACTGATGTAACACTGTTCAGTTCAGAGCAGCAAGGCTGTGTCCAGGTGGATCACAGACAGGGACAATCTTCAATTAGCATAAGGGAAAAACATGTTAAAGGGGTCAGGATTTTCAATGTTCTCACAGGAAGAAGATTGTCCCTTGCTGTGAGCTGTCTGGTCTCAAGACCAGATTCCACATCTGAGGGGAGGTGGATTACACTAGGCAAAAGGGGCGGGAGGGGGAAACGTTACCATTCAATTATTCTTGAACTACAACTCTGACAGTACTGAAATAACAATTTCTATGGCCCAAATACTATGAAGATTAATTGAAGCTGCTGTTTTTTGTGAAACATTACTATCCCTTTAAAGGGAAAGAAAGGCATGTAAATGTTTATAAAATTTGTTCTGTTTTGTAGAAAAGGCATTTACAAAAATTAATTATTCAGCTTGCCTGTGGCCCCAGCAGTCCCTCTTTGGCATTACATGCCCATCCACCATCTTCCCCATTTCCTCCAATAGTGTGTCTAAACAGCTTTTCCTCCAGTAGTGTGTCTAAGCAGCCGCATGAAGGAGCAAGCCAGGCAAAGAATATACAGTAAAAAGCAACATTCTGTACTTATCACTGCAGGATGTTGCTTTTTACTGTGTATTAATTGCCTGGCTTGCTCCTTCGTATTGCTGCTCTCCCCCATCTCTGCTGAAGATGTGTAAACAAAACAGTGTGTTTATCAAGAACCATAGTGTAGGTGTTGGTAAATGACAATGTTCTCAGGACTAAATATAATAGATAATAGTTGGTGATACACATTTTAGGAAATATACAAATATGATAACAAAAATACCCCAAAAAGACTATTCAGCTGAAAGTATGGAAATTATAAAATGCATAAAAATATTTGTATATGAAATGGATTGTGAATTAATAATTAATAAAGAGAGTATGATTATGAAGTTGGTCCAGTACATATTCAGGTGGAATATAAATGACATTGCATTCCTGATGGTCAGTGAAACTGGAGTCAAGTGGTGAAAAAAAGATGGATGAGTTCCATTAGTAAATTGAGAGGGTACAGCGGAGAGCAACAACATTAATTAAGGGAATGGAGGACTTGACATATGAGGAACGACTAAACAAAACTTGGTTTATTTACTCTAGAGAAAAGATGACTAAGAGGAGACCTTGTTACATTGTACAAGTATATGACAGGTCAATACAAGGATCTCTGCGGTGAGCTATTTATTCCAAGGCTTGATCAGGTGACCAGGGGACACCCCTTGAGATCAGAGGAAAGGAGGTTTAAACTTCAGCAGAGGAAGGGTTTTTTTTACAGTAAGGTCTGTTTAATTGTGGAATTCATTGCCCAGGGAGGTAGTTATGGCAGTTTCAATATATTTTCCCCATTCTTTGTGCCCTTAGGGAGGGACAAGTGGCAGTGGCTTCCAATTTCTTTTTTTAGGGTTTGGCTTTCACATGCTTAACATAAACATTGTAGTGTGTATGTTGCATGTGCTTTATGAGGACAGTTGTGTAAAAACAGAAAAAGCAGAAGACTAGTAGAGTAAAAAATAATACATTTATTGGCTAACTGAGTGGCTCTAGGATGCAAGCTTTCAAGACCTAGGTCTCTTCTTCAGTCATAATAAAAATTAAGGTTGAATATACAATACATGTCTTTAAACACTCATGCACATTATTTTAACATTTACATTATACTGGCAGTGTATGTTCTTATCAAAACGGCCCACAATTCATTCATAGGCTACAGTAAAGTCTCTTTGAAGGGAAGTAGAAGATACAAACAAGATGTAATACCTTTTAGATGCTCCAGTGAATTTTAATCTTTAGTCAGAGAAGCCTTTAGAATGTATGGGTTAAATCTCTATTGTTTAACCCTTTGAGTGCCAGAGGGGTGCACCTCCAGCAATCAAAGTCATGAACTTCCAAAATCAGAGATCTGCCAGTGTACCCAGACGAAATCTCCTGGAATACAAACAAACAGGAAGAGAACAGGGTGCAATTAGTAGTCACCTACAACCCACAGCTTGAAGTACTACATCAAATCTCAAAAGAGCTCCAAACAATACAATATACCAATGGATAATTAAAAACAATATTTCCAAGACCCCCACTGCTCTCCTATAAACAGCCCCCCCAACCTGAAACAACTGGTGACGAAGAGCTCACTGAATGCAAAATAGAAAGTGGTACGTCTCCCTGTCTACAAAAAACATGTGGAATCTATACACACTCATGTTCTCATGTACTCATGTACTCATGTGCTCATACCACATTTCCACTGAAGCCACATTATCAAGAGCAAATTTTCTTGTGGCTCATCTAATATTGTTTATCTCAGGACAAACCATATGAAAAAGGATGAATTCTTATAGGTCCAGTTTGAACAACAAAAGAGACACCCCAGTGGGTCATCATTTTTGAAAAACTGATCACAGCATCTCAAGGTGACAGTACTGATGCACAATTTTAGGACACAGAGAGACACAACTATCTGGGAATATGAATTGTTAACCAAGTTTAATACTCTGAACTTTGACTTGAATTGTGACAAGAAACCTAAGTAACATAAGCCCACAAAATAAAAATATTTTGGTCCCTTTGGATGCCAGGGGGATGCACAGCTCATTGCAAGCAACATTCTGGCACTCAAAGGGTTAAACATGGGAGGGAAAACTGATACATTCTATAGACTTAGCCAGCTCTGGCAAGTAAATCTTGTTTGTATTTTCTACTCTCCTTACAAAGAGACTGTACTGGAGCCTAGGGAATGAATTAAGGACCATACTGATAAGAATATACACTGCTAGTAGAATTTAAATGTTAAAGAATGCACATGAGTGTTTAAAGCCATTTATTGTGTATTCAGCCTTCATTCTTCTTTTTCATTAAGAAAAGACCTGGTTACTTGAAAGCTTGCATCTCAGAGCCATGTAGTTAGCCAATAAAGGTATCATTTTACCTCTGTTAGTCTCCTGTTTTTTCTATGGCAAACACGGGACCACTCTTAACCCATAAAAAAGGAAAATAAATTGTAAAAGTATATACACAAAGTCAATGAAGAGTAGTATCACAAAGAAGGCTAGTCCAGTGTGAAAATATTAGTGCTAAATAAATGATGGTCAGAATGCTTAGCTATTATTAATCGCAGTAAAAAAAAAAAAAGTCCACCATTTCTCAGTAAGGCACAAACACTTAAAAATACAGTGTCTCAAAGAAGTGGGGTCCAGATTATCATAAAAACATCCCAGCTTATTAAATTGACCAGCCGCTACCCCCTACAAGTACATGAGTTATATGCGCCAGTTAGTTACAATTGCTTATAACTGAATATTGGGCAAAATTAGCCTAATTTGATATCTACAGCTGAAAAACATGTGACAGTTTTTTTGTAATAAATTTACACTTGCTATACAATAGTGAAAATGTAACAGTTTCCTTTAGTGTTAAATATTTAAAGGATGTTCCAAGAACAAGGATAGAAATTGATATGCCACATTAACCAGGTTCATGGGAGAAAATAGATAGTTGACGTTATGTAGTGTCTTTTACTGATGCCCAAACTGATGTATATGCAAATATGCAGAGCTGCTCTTCATATTGAGGAGCTATAGCTTAAAGTTATTACATTCAGGATTTGAACCTATGCAGAGATCAATACATAAATGGGCTATTAAACAATCCTCTCAGTGAATTAGCAAATTACCCTGTGTTCTGATAACCAGTAGTTACCATTTGTTGTAAGCCACTTATAATTAGAGACATTTAGTGTCTCTTTGACTCATATTATCTCATAGTCTATTACCCATTCACCAAGCTTTCAAGCAAGAGAAGGTTTTAAAATGAAATTACAATAAGCATTGTGGCTAATAGCATTGATTTACTTCAGTGTCTTCAAAACAAATAAGTAAACTCAAAATCAGAGAAGCAAATAAGTGTTGTATTAAGTACACATGAAGTAGAAAACCCAGTCAGTATACTAGTCTAACAACCAATATTTTAGTAATAAGCAGATAGTCCCCATTTTAGATCCCTCATAGTTAGCCAAAGTTTGCATTCCGCATTCAAAGGCTAATACTTAAATTCCAGCTGCTCGTACACTAAATATTGTGGTTCAAAATTAACTGTTTTAAATTAAACTTTAGAATAGCATGGCCCAAATCCATTTCTCCATGTGCAACAGCTTCATCCGGGGATTATAGTGAAAATCACCTACATTTTAGTGGTATTTATACCCGTAAAAGGGGGATGTGAAGATTACATGGTATGCACATCATGCCTAGCACTAGAGCTCAGGCCAGGAGTAGTGGACTCAAGTGGAACCTGTCTTAGTCCCATATCACTGATTTCTGAACCCAGTTCCATGGTGGCCACTGTGGTCTGTGGCATAGTGTTCTTCTCATCATCATCATGTTGCTATGACAAATGAATGTTGTCTCTAATGACTCAGTGTCAGTGTCTGAGAGGAGCTATAGATGAAGAGTTTCACAGCAGGAGCTCAGTTCGCGTCTTTCTTCAAAGACCTCAGAAGATGAAGGATTCAGATAAAAGATTCAAAGGGAGTCGACCGAGTTCGATAAACCAGGCTATAAGAGAAGCTGTCGACCTTGAACAAGCAAGTTGTAGAACTTTGAGGAGCTGTCAACCTTGAACAGGCTATTCGTTGATTCTTCAACTACCACTGCCCTCAACTAGTCAGAAAGCCCGGAGGCATTGGTTGTAAGGCTTCGACTACAATGCCCTGGACTAGTTGGTAAGGCATTAGGCAGGGAGTCATAGGCTGTTGACCGTCCACACCCTCGACAAGCTGAGGTGGTTGTGGAAGCCACTGACAAAAATGACCAGACTCAGTCGGTAGGCCTGAGGTGTGGAGTCGAGCAATACAGCAATTCAAATGTCCCAGAAGCAACAGGAGTCTCAGGCAGTTGACAGCTGAAAGGACACTCATTGTGCAGCAGACAACAGGATAAAGAGATGAAGGTTTGAAGAACAGTGGTCAAAGGAGAGCCAAGGTTGGAGCCAGACAGAAGTCGCAGGTACCTCGGGATGAGATGAAGTCTAGGAGGAAGCCTGGTCGTAATACGTAGACAGATGGATGCTGGAATCAGAAGGCTGATGACAGGGTCAGGAGACAAGCCAAGGGTCGGTACATGGAAATACTGAATCACCACCATCCTCACTCTCATCATCTCCATGAACAGTCACTTGCTGCTCTATGTGAATGGTTGGAAATGACACATGTGACAGTCGGTCCCCCTCAGAAGAAGGCACACTGGCAGCAGTAACAGAAGGCACAGGCAGTTAATTTGTGCTGCTCATAGCCAGTTCTACCATCTTCAATAGAGTTTCTTGCATCCAAAAGGATCATGTCAGGGAATCTGGTACATTGGGTCAGCTCCCTTTACCACTGTAGCTGCTGATGCTGACTTCCCCTCCACCTCTGTATCAGCATCAGCAGCACAGTGACTACAGCTTCACTTGTAGTTCCTGTCATAGTGCTTGCCATGACAGTATTCCAAACCACATTATTTTAACTTTCTCTTTCTCTCTCTCTCTCTCTCTCTTCCTGCTTCCATTCCCTCTGCTATTCTGTCTACACCATGCTGTATGGTTTCATTGCTTTAAGAAACATTGGCAGGAAATAGAACTGCTCTCGCAGGAAAATCTTTGATGTCAGAGAAATGGAAGGCAATCTATAGGTTTCTCTACTGGCAGGAATTCCTGTAGTAAAAGCAGAAAATGAATGTGGGAACAAAATAAGACTTTTCATTCATCCCTACTGGTAAGGAAGCAACACATGGAACCACTCCACTCTGCTGTTTAAAACAGAGGGCAGTATGAGAGAGCTGCTCTGTTGCACTACCTACAAAAAAAAGGTAAGGGGTGAACAGACACTGCATGAAGGAATCTGTTATTAACAATGGGCAATGGAATCAGGCTTGTGGGAGAGTCAATATATGTGGAGATATTTGACTATCAGTGGGCAATGGAACTATGCTGGAGAGTTATATAATTCATATAGGATTCTGACTACCAGTGAGCAGTGGTACAAAACTGGGTGGATCCGATATTGTATGTTTGGAGCATTGACTATCAGTGGACAGTGGAACTAGTTTGGGGTGTAAGACAATATATATATATAGATTTCTGACTACAGTGGAATAAGTTGTGGAGGATTGGTCAGTGGCAGTGTATGTAGGGTTCTGTGTCTTCAAGTGGGCAGAGGAACTAAGCTGGGAGGTCAGACAGTGTATGAAGAGATCTGTAAATAGCAGTGGTCAATAGAACCAGACAGTGGGGTCAGACAGTGTATGGGGGAATCTGTGACTACGAGTGGACATTGGAACAAGGCTGGGAGGGATGAAACAGTGTTTGTGGGGATCTGTGAATATCTAAGGTCAGTAGAACCAGGCTGTGTGGTCAGACAGTATGTGTGGGCATGTGTGACTACCAGTAGGCAGTGGAATAAGGCTGGGGTATAAGTAGGTGAGGGTGAAAGGTCCAGTCGTGTTGCCGCAAAAATATTAAAAATCTGTGAAAATCACATTGGTGTTCGCTTTTATGTGCAAATTCCACTTTAAAATTAGCAATTAAAATTGTAGCATTTTTCACCCATTGGCAAACATTCTTCACCATTTTTTCAGTGGCTAGAATGTTTTCACCCATTTATTTACGTGTTTTTCCCTTTTTTGCTATAAAAACGTGACATATTCCTGGAAATGGAACACAACTGAAGCAGTTCCAAAACAAGGTAGACGTTCTGTGCTGTTCTGCTGTGATCCTCAGGCAAAATGGAGGCAGGAGAGGCTCATAGTGACTGCTATCACTATGAACAAGTTAAAAACTAATAAAATGAGGAACTGGAAGACACTTTATATGTCCATTGAGTCTCATGGGGAGGAGGAAGTGAGCACTACAGAACCAATGCTGGCCAGTCCCCCTAACTCACCCCTAGGGAACTTGGGGAAATTAATGTTAAGGGAGAAAAAGGGTAGTAATGAGAGCAGGAAAGGTTAGCTGCCAATGGCTACTGCCAGATGTGCTGTCCCTGCTGCTACTTCGCTGTGCCTGCTGCCAGAAGTGCTTCCCCTGATGCCACCATTACTGTGCCTGCTGTGAGATGTGCTGCCGCTACTGCCACCAGTGCTGTGACTGCCGTCAGACATGCTGCCCCTGCAGCCACCAGTGCTGTGCATGCTGTCAGATGTGCTGCCCTCTGCTGCCACCAGTGCTGTGCCTGCTGCCAGTGCTGCCCCTGCTGCTACCAATGCTGTGCCTGCTGTCAGACATGCTGCCCCTGCTACCACCAGTACTGTGCCTAGTGTCAGATGTTCTGACCCTGCTGTTCCCAGTACTGTGTGTGCTTCCGGTGCTGAACCTGCTGCCACCAGTGCTGAACCTGCTGCCAGTGTGTCTTGTAATACTCAATGCTGGCCACACACACTGCTTTGTTTGTCAGTAATCCATGGGGTCATTGTTTCTGCCTAAAACATAGCTATCCTTCAAGCATGCACAAACCATCTCACATGCATTGGGACCACTTCTAGGAGCTACACGGTGTTTTTGTGTGTCAGTTACCAACCCATACACAGAGAGCAAGTCCCAAAGAGATGTGCCACCACCACCACCACTACCAATGTTGGGTTTTTGCCACCCCTACTGAGACCCATGAATTGCTCTGTGCTCCGAATGGGATAATTTGGTTGATGATGTAGCCACTTCTGCTGGTTCAAATGCTTTGTTGCCTTCCTTTTCACTATACTGCCTAGATGTTTGTTGTGCTCTCACTTTCTTCCTCTTATCCTCCACAGTGTAACCCTCCACTCGATCAATAAGCATGTCATGATATTCCTTGACAGAATACAATGCACTGTAACATGTCCTTTACCAGCTGGTGTTGTCATTCTGGTAAGAATCCTCAGCCATGCTCCTCATTTTTTTCTGCAATAAAGTGGTAGAATTCCACTTATTCCTGCTGCGACTCACCAGCATGGTTGCCTGCTCAAAGAGTTTCAGCAGCTCACATACATTGCACATTAGTTGCCGTTGGCCAGGTGACAAAAGAGGCTCACTCCAGAGCCTTCCAGTTTTTCATGGTGTACTTACTAATAGCCTTATTCTGCTCGTACAAACGCTCTAACATGTACATGGTGGAATTCCACCTGGTAGGGAGCTCCATTTTCAGCTGGTGATGGGGCAGGTTGTTACGCTCTTGTATGGAATATAGAGCATTGCGTTCACTGTAGGAGCAACTAAAATGGGCACAGATTTTGCAGGCAATAGTAAGCATCTCTTTGAGGGTTTCAGATTCTGCCAGGAATCTGGTCACAACTAAATTTAGCACATGGGCAAAGCAGGGCATATGTACCATACCACCAATTCTCAAAGCAGAGATTATGTTGGAGCCGTTATCAGCAGGCACAAAAACTGCTTTTAAGGAGTGGGGTACAAGCCATTCTTTTATCAACTGCTCTAGCTTACTCAGAACATCTACAGCTTTGTGGGACTGTCTCTAAAAACTCTGCATGCACAAGGTTGCGTGACGATGGTATGGGCTATCCTGCTGCTGCTGCTGCCTTTTAATCACAGTGCCACAACCAGAAGCATGATTATTGGCTTTCATCTGATGCTCTAAGCTAGTGTTGTCCACTGTTGGTGCTGGGAGGGAAACCCAGTGAGCAGTCACACTCATATAGTCTTTGCTCTGGCCACTTGTCCGCATATCTGTTGTTAGGTGGACTTTCTTGCCATACTCACTTTTAAGTTCTTTGCCCACCACACTAACCACTTGCTTGTACAATTCAGACACAGCTGTCCTGGAAACATAACTGCAGCTTGGGATATTTCAGCGTGGAGCTACACATGACATCAGTTCTCTGAAATCTCGGTTTTCTACAAAAGAGTACGGCAGCATGTCCATTGTCAACATATTGGGCGTACTTTGTGAATGTTTTTGTGAAGTTTTTGTCTCCTTCCCAGGAACTGAGTCAGTGCGGATTGGTAGAATATGGCAGAAGAACCCTGAAACTTTATTGCTTTAACATCACTAGAGAAGGTGGTAGAGGTAGATGCAGCATGTGTGGGCAGTGTATGACTCTTGCCATCTGCTACAGCAAAGCCAGAATCATCATACTCCTCTGCAGCAGGAGCCATAGGTGTTAATTGGACTGAACTAACTGTTGGCACAGGCAGTAGCACACTCTCTGATACATAAATCACTTCACTACTTTTTTTTTCTGCCTTAGAGCCCTGGGCACTTTTTAAAATGCTTCTGCTGCTGCTAGATGTGGCACCTTTGGCCTGCTGATAGTTTGTCTCCCAGTCAGACCTGTGATTGTGCTTCAGGTGGGATCTCATAGAGGAGGTGCCTAGGTGCTCATGGGAATTTTGCACAGACAACAGATAGCAACATGCTTAGCTTGAGGATCTTGAGTGAAGTATCTCCATACATCATGGAATGAGGGGTTCCTGAGATGGTGCTGTTGCTACTACTACTACTACTACTGGGGCTATATGTTGATGCAATTCTACTGCCACTACTACAAGGTGTCAAAGGTGCCAAACTTACAGCAGCAGCAGAGGCACTCGTCATGTCTAACATTGTATATGTTAACCTGTGTTGCTGTTGCTGGGTACTCAAAACAGGTGTGTGTGGCTAAGTGGGACTTGGGCTTTGAAGAGGCAATGATGCTGATGATGACTGAGGTGACTGTGTGCTTTTTGACATATGTGCTTGTCCAGGATCAGACTTTCCAATGGCTTTTTCAATCAGTTTATAGACAGGCACAGTGCTCCTTAAAACTGGTGCAAGATTCAGACTTTGACTTTCTGCTAACCTTATAGCCCTGTCATCATCCTCACTCTCAACTTCATCTGTATCAGAAAAAGAGAAAGATGTTGGAGGGATATATTCTAGATCTGCATCTTAATCAGTCATCATTAGGTCATCCTCAGAAGCATCAGCATCACCTGCCACTTCTTCCCCAGTTTGCCAATACTACCCTTATATTCCTCTAAGCTTTTGGAGGTCTCAAACAATTTATTTTTATTTTTACTGTAACAAAGTTCCCTACTACTTTGAGGATGGGTGTTTTGGTGCTTGTTTGTCTCACTATCTGATGCAGCAGGTACTTCAGCTGCTACACCATCCTCTATTATTCTATTGCTAGCATCATCAACACTTTAATGCAACTTGTTGTTATCTTCAGTGTTCTTATATGCTTCTTTATTTCTACTGACACTTGTGGTGCTGGAACTAGTTTTGCTGGGACCTTGACAAATTGTATCCTCCCTTGTAGTAAAGGGATCATCATTATCACTGATTGCACATTTTTCATCAACCATTGCTGCAGTCAGTTTTTGAACTACTACTTTACTGTCACGTCCCTGCACTGCTCCACCCCTCCCCCTTCTCCTTCCCTTTATGTGTTTGCTGGACATTACATGTTTTTTTACTGTACGGAACACAAAACAATTGATGGAGCTCTGTGATGCCTTTCCTTTGCTCAATCAGCTGTCTGTCACTGTCACCGAATATATTTAGTTCTTTATTCTTTTTTATTTATTTATTTATTTTAAGTTGTACACCCTGTTGTCTTATCACAGTGTGTCCAAAAAAAATTCTAACTGAAAAACAAAATCAACAAAGTCTTTCCCCATACTTCCCCACCCAGCACAGAGACAATATCAGCAAGATCAGCAAGCAAATAGGTCCCTAGTTGCCTGTGTCTTGCCAGTCAGTCACATGGAATTTTGGGGTCAATCTCCTTCCTCCCTTCTTCTCCCCATAGTGCCCCACTTACTCTCCCAATTCCCCTCTCTGTCTTGTCTAGCTCAAACAAGGTGCTGCTCTCTCCTCTCACAAACACAAAATGACAGGCTGTGACAGCCTGACTTTTCTTCCCATTGATTTCAATGGGTGGAAAAGGCAGGAAAAAGGAGAAAAATGGCACCTTTCATGGGAAATTATTCACCAAGCCGAAAGTGCCAGTTTGAGGTGAAAATGTTCGCCCATCCCTACTCTGCACCAGACAGTGAAAGGGAATGTGGAGGAGTCATGGGTGTGAGACTATTTTTCTTTTGGAGCAGGAACAGTGCAGTCATCAACAACGGCACTGTCCACAATTTATGACAAGTCATTGAGAAGGGGAAAGTGGCAAAATTGCCCTGATAACACACATGAAACACAGACACCATGGCATTTGTGTTAAACATGTTAAAGCCAAACATCCACCACAGAGATCAAACACCACTGTTGCTGTACCCCCTGACTCTCCCGAAAGGTAACAAGAGGCGAGGCGAGATCAAAAATGAGGAAGAATAGAGCAACCCAGGCAGAGGCTGGAAGTTTGATGATGAGCGAAACAACACCTTCTTGCTCTAGGGTAATTACATCTTCTGTCAATCTGCTTCATTCATCGTTACCTCCCCTTCTAATTGATAGCCACTCTGTTGATGTTAGGATTTGGCAGTTCATGTCCACCCTTTGCACACTGTATGGTACACTGACCAAACATGGCAGTGTGGAGGAGAAGAATTGGTAGCAGGGCATCAAGCAGCATCTGAGGCGATTCCATCCTGCAGAATATGCTAAGCTGGTGGCGGAGAGGTTTCATTATTACTATTAAACTGTTAGCAAGTTGTCATGTGTCCTTAGTGGGGTTTGGACAAGGGGCATAGTGACAGCATCAGTACTTGGCTTCTGGTTTAATGGTGTTTGGATAGATTTGTGCCAGGTGTTAATTATCACAAAAACTGTGCACATTGCAGTTGCTGATGAGAGGCACAGTTCCTGCTCTGAAGGGAAAAATGTATTTCCTAGTAACACACCCATGATTTTGGAGGAGGGGCAGGTGGAGAAGAATTATTAGCCAACTTCCTTTCTCCACATATACCTGAAGACGTGGGGGGTAGTTATGGTGCTGCTACTGTTTCAGACGCATCCCTTGAGCTAGAAGTGGCAAGTTCAAACTTCAACACCCCGTAACTGCTGTTGTTGATCCCATTCCTTTTGAGCTGCCTAATCATACTGCTGCTTAAACAACTCTGCAGCAGCAGCAGCAAGGACAGCAGTCACAAATTACACATCTACATCAGGGAATTTGAGAATGGCCAGTGGCCACTGGCCAACATGACATGACCTGCTTGGACCTCTAATAAGTCTAAGTCCTATAAATCATTGTTTCCTCAGGGCTTGGGCCTCTAACAACAAATCTTACAATCATCTTCTACAAAATACTCTGTCACATCAAGTATCAGTCTACTCCAGTGACAGCTTATGCCAGAGGGTCCCTATCTCTATCATGTTACATAAACATTTCTTATTTTATTATATATATATATATATATATATATATATATATCTTTTTTTTTTTTAATTAAAGACACACCTCTCAAAAAATTACCTGTTCAAATGATTCTTTCCCCAGACTCCACCCACCAATACAGGCACCCTCCTCAGACCTCTTTTATATTATGTCTTATTGGGTATTTTAATTGTTTGTTTGTTTTTTAATATTTTATTATCAGATTGCTCCATACAGTTTAAATACAAAGAGAAAAAGGGAACACATGTTAAATCACACAGGTACAACAATAATACATAGACCTTAGTAGCAATGAAAAGAACATATGCAGATCAGTAGAATGTGTAGAGACAACCTGAGGTTTTTCATTATTATTTCAAACTTCAATATCCCAAACTCATAAAAGCTAACCTAACTTATCTATTACTATATCTCCCACCCTCAAGTCCTCTCTCTCCCGAGCATGCAGCAACCCCCTCCACCCGCCAACCATTAGTGACATAAGATCCCATTACGCACAAGGGTCACACACAATGCTACGCATCAGTTATACATCACAATCATCCACACAGCAAGTAGATATGATCACAATCAATCATTCATCACTATAAAGTTACACATCATCAGGAGTCATAGCACCATCTGCTCTCTCTGTCCACCAGGTCTGCCATCGTCCCCAGACCTTGTCGAACTTAGTGGGGGTACCGCGATGTAAGTAAACCAATTTATAATGTGGAATACACTGTAAAACCAGGTTTATCCACGCCCTGCAATTGCATCCAGTTCAAGGCCACCACCTTTCTCGCCATCACCAAAAGCTCTCTCAAAAGAGATCTATCTGTTGCAGCCTCAACCCCATTAGGAAAAATAGACAATAAACAAATCTTTGGATCCACAGGAACAGGACTCCCCAATCTGACCGGCGTATAATAAATTCTATGTAGGATATTCAGCTGTATCATCTAGTGTCTAGTCGATGTCGCCACCAGTGCTGGGCCATGTCCATTCCCAGTTCTCTAAAGGACCCACGTCCATTTCCCATTTGTTCCGTGAAGGAAATTCCTGACACTGCATGTGAGAATCTAGCCACAGGTAAATGAAAGAGAGGGGTCTCGGAGGCTCAAGAATCAACAATCTAGTAAGAAGCAGAAACGTAGAAATCATCGGGGCTCGATCGTCCCACTGAGCTCTGAGAGCATGCCTAATACACAAATATGAGTAAAAGAGATTATGTGGTACATGGTACTCGTTGTGCAGTTGTGCAAAGGATTTCAACAGATTATCCTGGTATAATTGTCCAAGTGTATCAATTCCACATCTAGCCCACAAGGGACCAAACTCGCTACCCAGCAAATGGTGTATCCCCGCGGTGCTCCATAAGGGGGTAAAGGGTATTTTAATTGTTTTTAATTGTATTTAACTGCCCCCCAATCACAGTAAACAAACCCTCTAAAAACTTTCCCTGTTCAACTGATTCTTTCGCCACACTCCACCAACACAGGCACCCTCAAGCTCCTTTTATACTATGCCTTTGGGAAATAAAATAACATTCACTATGTGTTGTGTGCAAATGCAATGTTCCTATTGTTTTCAGTGGAAAGAGCTAGGCGGTAAAAGCTGAAAATCTGAACTTTTCACAGGAAATTATTAATTATTTGCCAAGCGGGAAGTGCCATTATTTGCTGATTTTAGTTTGAGGCAAAATGTTTTGCCCATCCTTAGGTATAAGACAGTGTATGTGGGATCTGTGAGTACTAGTAGGCAGTGGAAGCAGATTTATGTCACAGTAGCAGAGCATACTGTCAACAGTGTTTGCAGTGGGCATCCAGCATTCTTTGTTGCACCACTGTCTAGTGGAGACTTTTTTAAATATTTTTACCCACTTTCTTACTTGTTTTTCTCTCCTTTAGGACCTGATGCCAAGCCCTATATTCCAGCCGTATAACAGTCCGGTTGTCTGGCAGGTCCTGAAAGGTTAGAGGGGAGAAAAGCGATGAAACAGGTGTCCACTTCAGCAACTGTAGCTGTAGGGGGTGAGAGGAGGAAAGGATTGTATATGGGAACTAGTAATACCACAAAACTTTCAATTGAAAGGGCCCTACACTAATGATATCACAACGCTTACATATGAACTGCAGATACACTAGTGATACCATAGAACTTAACCCTTTGAGTGCTAGAGGGGTATGCAACGCATTGTAAAGCAATGCGTTAGTACCCCTCTGGCACTCAAAGGGTTAAAATCGAATCAGATCTTCACTAGTGATACCTGAATGCGTACAGTTGAAATTGTTCTACACTAGTGATTCCAGTGAGCTTGCCACTGAAAAGGACTACATTAATTTTGTTTAAAAATTGTTTTAGGGATCTAAAAATTAAGTTCAATTAAAAAAAATGAAAACCATGTTAGGGAAATAGGACTACTCCTGAAGACAAGTGGCCTCCATTTAAAATAGTACGGAGTACTAGGGCTGATATACTAAGAGTATAACAGTACTCATTCTGGGGCAAATTAAACTGCACACATGGGGCATATAAAAAGATAACAGTTTAATGCAGACTAGAGCTCATGTAATAATGGGGCAAATCAAATCCACTATAGGGGGAAAATAGAAATCCACATTCATTTAAATGGGGATTTTAACCCCTTGGATGCTAGAGTTCTCCAATGCATTGCAAAGGTATGGATCGGAAACCCCTCTGGTGTTCAAGTGGTTAGAATCTCCATTTCAATAAATGAGAATGTAAGGAATCTTTTGACTACTAAAGTGCAGTTGGTTTGCACCAAAATTACTCCTTGTTAGAACATAAGCCTCACAGTCTTCTCAAGGAGTTTTATACAAAAATTATATCATTCAGATTGGTCCATCAGATATTATCTACTTGAATTATCTGTACCAATTAGTTAGTTAATGTATATCATGGTTTCTAGGAGATTAGAAAAAAGGCCTCTATATGTTACAGCAGCAATATGGAATCTTATCAAGATTCCAACAAATGAATGTGTACCAGGGGATCTCAGATTTTCAGGAATACATAAGATCTTTTCATTATTTCCAAAAGCATTGCAGTTATTACTTTACCAGTAGTATTCTGGATTCATGGTTTTGTTTCCCAATTAAGTCAAATCAATGTCACACTGGATAGGCATAGCAGAGAATATTATAGATAGATGTTATGGACACAAGTTGCAGGACTTTTGCAAAAACATTTGTGCCTATCTTTATGTTCCTATGTCCTAAATAAACTGGGTTACAGACCACCAGATAACCATTGTCTATTTTCGCATGCAAAGCACCTGATAAAACCAGAGTAGACCAGTTTACTTCCTCTCTTTTGCTGCTAGAGGGAAAGGAAAAGGGCTATTCAGGGCAGGTAAAGTGAACTGGTGAGGGGCAGCACTTGTGACAATAAAAGACACAGCCAGGGAGAGCTGGGGAGAACTGTTCCAGAAGCCAGAGCCTGAGTCATTTTTTCACACATGACCTCCTCCAGTTGACGCAGTGCATTGTGCTATGCAACCATTTCTCCTCAACTGCATCATTTTCTGCAGCACTGTCACTGTAAGATTGTCCCGGAATAGCTAAGTATAAAACAGTATTGTTTTCTGCTTTCTTTTAAACTATATTTCTAGGAAGCCACCCCAGTAACCAATGTATATGGGTTCTGTTATAATTGTTGCATATTATGTTTTATTTGCATTGCAGTAAGTAATTGTCTAGTTAGTATTATTAGGTGTTTAGCTAGAATATACTTGATAATATACAGTGTATTGTTCTTGTTATTAAATTATTGATTTTATTAAATATTATTATTTATTGTTAGTACTTGGGTGGTATTGTGTCAATTGTGGTATTGGTCATTAGAAAAAACTTCTCTGGTTATACCTTGGTGAGTCAGCCACGTGTTGCACAAGCACCAATTTTGGGCTGCGACCGCATGGACTTTTTCACATATAAATAACTTATTGTGGGTGGAAGTTCAATGCTTGCTTTAACTTAACTTTAGTCTCTCATTATTTGATACTAGTTGAACAGCCCATTACACCCGGTCACGGGGCAGTCACGCACAGTAGAGACTGCCCACGCCTCGGCTGATACAGAGCTGGACGCTCCTTCGGAGCGCCCAGCTCTGTATTAGCTGTGACATGGGCAGCCTCTACTGCGCATGACTGCAGCACGCGCAGTAGTGTGTACTGCACATGTTGCGGCGTTACACATGGATTAGCAAATTATTATATAGGATGCACTGTGCGTCATATTTGCTATTGTTTAGTCACAGTTTTGGCGCGCAAGCAAGTGCTGTGTGTCACATTTTGCTGTTGTTGCTATTTATTTAGTTGCAGTTTTGACACTCAAGCAGACATAGTGTACATGATTAAACAGCCATAGGTCTAGCCAGTGCCTAGCCAGTGACTAGATTTCGTTGTTTCGTGTGGACACCGCTGGTGGCCATTTACGTCGTATATTAGCCCTAACTCTCAGAAGACATTGTTTTGGTGTGCAAAGCCTGCCACACACATGCTATTGTGTACTTGCCCGCATGTTTCTTTATTAAACTCTGGCTGCATCCATTTATGACGCACACGCTCAGCTCTAAGCGTAACGCAATCGTTGTAAAGTGTGCCTTCACGCCAATTACTGCATGAAGAATTACAAAGTGGTACAAGAGTGACCATTGACTTACTCACCCAACAACAACAGACTATTAAAAAATCCTACAAATCAATTAGTTAAATGAGAAGTTAAGTACGCCGTATTTCAGGAAAATGTTTAAATATATATATATATATATATTCCATAATAATAGTATTACTGGTATAAATATAGCAGTAGAATTTATAAACACAGATATTCTAAATGCATTACTCTATCACCAATGCATTTAAATCAATAGGAATTTTTATTTGCTCCCTATAGTTCATATGGTTTACTGTAGAATTGGGGCTCTTTTACTTTGTGCACAAAGCACAAAATATTTTAATTAGAATTGTATTTTGTTTAACTGTTGCCAATTATATTAAAAATACATAGGTTCACATGTGGATATCCATTTTTCCCTCTGACCCCCACTGTTTTACTTTCATGTCTGAAATAGAAATGGTAATGTTGGTGTTGTGATCAACAACAAGGGAATTATTTGTCAGCAAACTGAATTCATGCACATTCTGCTGACAGCATTGCTCAGTGGAATATTGTTTATATAACTGTACAGAAATGACAGAAATAAATAATACATAGAATTGGACATTATTTGTGAAAGATTTTTTCTTTCATTGAAACTACCTGAAACACAAAACACACAGAGCTGCATTGTGTAGGAAATAGAATTACCACATCAGTAAAATGTCTTGTTTCCAGCTTGAACACTCTGAAGAATGTTTTTGTCTTAGTATATATGAGATAGCTTAAAGGAACACTAGCACATCCTTCAAAGGAAGACTTCAGTAGGAGGAGTTTGGTGTTTGAGTCCTGAAACAAATAATCATGTCTGCTTCCATGCTCATGATATTCAATATACAATAGAAGATTAATTTCGGAGAACCATTCCATCAGAACTTACTCATAGTTGCCATTAAAGGGATAGTAATACTTAAAATGTAAAAAAAAAATGTTGTAGTGTTTATCCCCCTAAGTAAAACAAGGGTACTCCCACTGCTGAAAGTGTTTTATTCAAAAGTTATTACAGCTCAAAATTGAATTTTTAGGTGCAATATCACAGTGGCCTGAAATTGTACAGAGGCGCTGTTGCTACACCATCCTATGGAGATTTATGGTCCCGGGACCAGAGCTGTCCACAGGATAGTGTAGCAACAGTGCCACTGTACTATTTCAGGCCACTGTGATATTGCACCTAAAAAATTAAACTTTGAGCTGTAATAACTTTTGAATAAAACACCTCTCAGCAGGGGGAGTACCCTTGTTTTACTCAGAGGGATAAACCCTAAAACATATATTTTTTTGCATTTTAAGTATTACTATCCCTTTAAGGTTTTCTACACAAATTAAGATAACTAGGGGCATATGTTAGGCGTTGATAGTGTTAATTTAATTTATAGCAAGAATAAGAATCTTCTTGAATATATCAGATGACCCTTCATTAATGTTTTTTTCTTTTTTTTTTTTTTTTTTATATCTCCATTGCTATATGTTTATCGATCCTTACACAAAACCCAGCATTTAATTTATTTATGTTCTAATGCTCTAGGGTAAAAAAACTAAAACCAGAATGGTACACTATGGCAATGACATTACAAAGTAATTTTTATTTATGCACTTGTGAATCTTTCATGGGAAATGTATTAAACCTGAAGAGTTTCTTCTCAAAACTATTTTTTCTCCACTCTTTCCCTCCCATAGTCATACCTTTAACCTTCTGAGTATCAAAAGGGCATCCATTACAAAGGAAAAAAACTCAGGTTAATGTTGTTGTTGTTGTTGTCATAGTTCTCACTTAGTTGTGTGTTAATGACAGTTGTAGTTTTAGAGAACTTTTACTGCAATCCCCTATAATTTGATATCATCAGTTATGTAATAAATAATCAACAAAGCAAAAAAAGGTTGTTGCGGTAAAGCTCTACTTCAAACTATATACATACTATTAATACACTGTTGTAAAGGCTTTAAAGTGACTTTTTGCCCTATTATATGTCTCTCTCCTTCTATAGAAATTTAAAAAAGTGTTAATTCCATGGAAAATAGGTGATTTTTCAGTTGTTTATTGCAGATGTATTAATTATTTTAACATAAACAAAATGTTCTTGCAATACTCCACCCTCAATAGTTATAATTGTTCCGAACTTCTAATTAACCCAATAAGAGTTAACAGACTAAACAATCTAGACCAATGTTTCTCAACTCCTGTCCTCAGGACCCACTAATAGGCCAGGACTTAGGGATTTCACTGCTAGAGCACAGGTGTGGTGATCAGAGGCTCATTCACATTGATTAACTCACCTGTGCTCTAACAAGGAAATCATCAAATCCTGGCCTGTTAGTGGGTCATGAAGACAGGAGTTGAGAAACACTGATCTAGAAGAAGTAACACAAAACAAAAACATCTAAAAGCACTATTTATTGTAAAAATGTAAACTGCACACAATACTTTGCACTCACAAGACCTCTAACAGATATATGCATATCTGCCACAGGCTTCCTACCCTCTCCTCTCCAGTACCACTTAAATCTAGTTACAGTCCAGTGATATTCTTCCTCCAACTCTGCTTCTGTTTGTCCTTTTTACTTTTTACTTTTTCTCTGAACCTTTTAATCTGAAATGCAATGCAGGAAATACAGAAGTGAAATTTTGCCAGAGAACAATAAGTGGATACTACGTTATACCATAAAATCAGAATGTGGGCTGACTGGGAGAGATACAGTACAGAGAGGAGGAATAGTCTGGCCAACCTAAAGCATATCATGGATCAATTCTAGCCACTTTGTCAGGGGCTCATGTACATTCAGCACTGAAGAAATGTAACAGATCATATACAATCTAGAAAAAAACTGCACAAAATCTATTAAAAATAAAAACTAGATAACACAGAGAGCAAGATCTGCAGAAAAAATAACAATCATCAGCATTCACAGTCTAAAGTCTGAGGGTCTGGGATGTCCCCAATGTATAAAAACTTTTGGTAGCTGGAAAGAGACGCTGTGGAGACTTGGGGCTAGATTTAAAGGCAGCCGTTAGTAAAAAAAAATCACTAACAGGTGCGTTAAGTTTCATGTAGCAATTCAAAAATCCGTCTAAAGAACAGCTAACGGCAGTTTCAGAATCCTTACGGCCGATAAACTTACGTGCATTCAGAAGCATGGAACAACATACCCCAGAGCCATTCAAAGGCTTGCGGTACTGGTAATGGCTGAAAAAAAAGACACACCTAACGGCAAAAAGTTAAGACCCACTTTTCTCAGATGTTAGACACTTAACAGGCAAAACAAAACACCTGTTATATAGGAAAATACACAAAATGCTTACTGCACAAGCATGTAAATGGAAAAATTAACCCGTGCAATGCCAAAACAACACAAAAACATGGACACACAACACAAATCACTCCACGCATTGATAAAGGCTCTGGCCGTGAAGCCAGATGTCCGGTCCCGGTTGAGCCAGGACCCTGACCAGGATGGGAGTAGGAACACATCGGGTAGCTCTCAGACTAGGGACATCAGGAGGACCCCAGATGCAGATCCATGGACCAGCAAGGATATACAAAGTGTAGCAGGCTGAGACTGCATAAGTTCTACCGGAAAACCAAAGGAATATCCTTCCCTAAGACTTGGTGATATGGACAGGATAAATAGAGAAATGAAGAACCTTTAGGGGAGATATAACCAGGAGTCAGATATAACCCAGTCACTATCGTAAAGGAATATCTCTCGACTGATAGTCTAAGAATATCTGACAGGAAATGTGGGAATTAATCTACGACTGGAAGTCAAAGCAAGTCAGATCGAAAAGACTAGTGATATGGAAAATCTGACCTCTATTAATGTCGAATATGACTAGGACTAACAAAATCTCTACACCCCTACAGATAGATTGGAGCACTTCCTCCACCTAGGGATTAACAAGAAATTGTATGACTAGCACACCACTCATACCCAAAGTCGTATAGGGTAACCCAAGTACAGGTAAAGGATTGATCAGAAGCATAACAATGACTTACCCCTGTTAACTCAGACACCAAAGCCTGGTTGCCCATATATTCAGCCACCCCGTAACACTTAGGAGATGGGACTTCTGAAAGATGAATCACTCCCATCTTCCACTTGCCCTGCAGTGGATACACACTGTCAAGCGGAGTCAGCCAGAGGACCCCAAGACAGATGGATGCCTGAAGGTAAAGAAAGGGTACCAATAGGAGTTCTTCTGATTCACATCCCAGCCAATCAGATTTGAGCGGCTTTTTTAAAATGATTGGCTGGGATGTGAAGAACATCCCAGTCAATGGCTGTGAGGGAAATGGAAGTGAGCCTGCCCATTTATAAAGACAGGCTCACTTCCAGTGCCCTCAGTGTGCTACGGACATCAGCCCATACAGCACTGAAGAGGCACCTGTGTTGGGCATCTGTGTCTCCGCTGCCCCCAGCCTTGTGGCTGCTCCAAGTGGCGGAGACATGAAGAATTTAGCTAAGTGCATTTACTTAGCATTAATGAATGGCATTGATTTCTGTGTATATGGATACTGTTTTTTCTTTGCATGTTTATACTTTTGGGCATTATATAGTGACGGTTATTGTGGGAATATTCATGGTGCAGTACTATTGAACCCTTTGAGTGCCAGTGAGGTACACAACACATTGCTTTGCAATGCGTTTCATACCCCTCTGCCACTCAAAGGGTTAAACAATCTATTTATTCATGCTTGGTATTTAATATTTCTTTTCTTTAACAGACAGAAGACAGAAGAGAAGGCGGAAGATAGAAGAAAGAAGACAGAAGGAAGAGAAGACTGAAGAGAAGGACAGAAGATGACCAGGAAGCTGAGGACTCCGCTGGACATCAGGATTAAAGGTAAGTGTTAATGCAATGTTGCTTTACTTAGTCGGGTTAACCCTATGAATGCCGGTGGGGTAATTATACCCCACTGGCACTCATAGGGTTAATCCTACTGACTTTGTACACGTTTTAGGCACTTTGGATGTATTGATGTGGGGCTTAGGGCCTCATATCAATACATCCACTAAGGACTTTGGTTTTTTGACAGTTAATAGCTACATTAGCTGGTAAAAGATCCGATAAGGGACTTTACGGCCAAACAAACTGGGTCTTAAGTTTTATGAGGTAAGTGAGTCCCTTATCGGATGTTTTGCAGCTAACACAATCCTTTAAATGGCAAATTTTAATGGTCCAAAACACACATTAGTGTAGCAGCCGTATTACTTGATGAAACGCTGTTAGTAGTTCATTGCATGGCCCTCTAAATGGCTTACTACACTTTAACACCCGCTGATGTTTTTTTTCCCTAATGCCTTCCTTTAAATCTACCCCTTAGTCTTTCCGAAATTTTAAGCCATAATCTCTACAAAATGTAGGCAATTCTTGGAAAGCTGCAAAAAAATTGATCAATTGGGGTTACATTCACATTAATTTACCCAGTTCATTTTATTGGAGAATATAGCTCTTATTCACAAACGCATGAGGTATTCACAAGAACTGTCAAAGCTTCCACAAACATACTAACCCAGAAGGGTGGCTCAGATTCCCTGCCATAGGTCTGCAAGGGAGACAGTATAGGAATTAGTATCAGGTACTTCAGTAGATTGTCACTTCAGGATGAAAGTGTGGGGATTGTTGCCAAAGGTAAAGAAGAAAGGAGAACATCCCAGGGAATCATGTAACAAGGAGTTATAGAAGTAGGGATAGTGGAAAATTCAAAGAAATTTCACACAGGAATTTTGTAAAAAAAAAAAAACACAGCAATTTCCTGCTTTTTTTTGCAAAAGTTCTCACTTTCGGAACATACATACATACATTTCCCATGAGAATAGTGCTATTTTTTGCCAATGTTTCTCAGACTTTAAGACTTCCCACTGCCATATTACTTCTTCTGAGGGCAGAAGTGGAGAAATAAATAGCTGAATGTAAGAGTTGTGAGTCCTACAGCAACATATGACTTGAAAAAAATTGTTATCAGGCTGAGTGCCTTTGTCACTTGCCCACAACCTTAACTTCCTGCTTAACCCCTTAAGGACCGGGAAAATCTGAGTTAGATTTGACTTAAGGACCGGAGCAATTTTGACTTTTTTCACTATGTCTTTGTTCAACCATATTTTCTCTTTAATTCCTTTTGTGCACCCACATAAATTATATACTGTTTTTTAAGCACAAGTAGGGCTTTCTTTTGATACCACAATTATATGAATACCTCATTGTTTAATTTGATTAAAATAGAAAAAAAGAGGAAAAAAATTGAAAAAAAAACAACATTTTGCTTACATTTTTCTGTCAGGATTTGCATACTATTAGTTAATGAAAAAAAATACCCCTAAATATATTCATTTGCTTCTCCTGAATATAAGAGTACCCCATATGCCTAGTATTTTAGTCCTTTACTCACATTTACAAGGTAAATATTACAAGATGGCTGCCGTTATTTCCAACTTGTGATTTTTCAACAATTGGCATGTGAGCATCATAGCTTAGCTGACGGTGCCAGAACCAAAAATGTCCCACAAAGGTATATGTTTCTGAAAACTACACAACATAAGGTAAATAATCAGGAGAATTTTGGAGTTTTTCATGCAGCTATTTTTCCAGAAAAAAATTTCAAAATTGTGGTAATATTTTGTTTTTTTGCAGTTTTCACACTTACATTTCAATACTACTGTTGATATCAAGCACATGATAGGTGAAGATTTTAAAAAATGCATTGTTTAGTGTTCAGCTCCTTCTTCTGAGTATGGCAATACCCCATATGCATAGGTTATTCAAGGTTTGCGGGAGCATGGGGGCCCAAATTGGAACATGCACGTTTCCAGTTTCACACTTTGAATTTTCACAGCTTGCATCACTGGTGCCATGTCTCATTTGGGGCTGTGTAACAGTGCTCCACTCTAAGATTTCCCCCCAAAAGTATATATTTTTGGAAAGTAGACACCCCAGGCTTTCATTTTATGTATGTTTTCAATTTTTTTACGCAGCCATTTTACCACCAATCGCTCGTAAATCTTGACGTAAGTTAAAAAAACAGCGTTTTTCACACTTGCACTTCAATGTTGATGTGAATTTCAAGCACAGGATAGGTGAAGAGTTTTAAAAATGCATTGTTTAGTGTTCAGCTCCTTCTTCTGAGTACGGCAATACCCCATATGCATAGGTTATTCAAGGTTTGCGTGAGCTATGGGGCCCAAATTGGAACATGCGCGTTTCCAGTTTCACACTTTGAATTTTCACAGCTTGCATCACTGGTGCCATGTCTTATTTGGGGCTGTGTAACAGTGCGCCACTCTAAGATTTCCCCCCAAAAGTATATATTTTTGGAAAGTAGACACCCCAGGCTTTCATTTTATGTATGTTTTCAATTTTTTTACGCAGCCATTTTACCACCAATCGCTTGTAAATCTTGACGTAAGTTAAAAAAACAGCGTTTTTCACACTTGCACTTCAATGTTGATGTGAATTTCAAGCACAGGATAGGTGAAGATTTTTAAAAATGCATTGTTTAGTGTTGAGCTCCTTCTTCTGAGTATGGCAATGCCCCTTATGCATAGGTTATTCAAGGTTTGCGGGAGCTATGGGGCCCAAATTGGAACATGCGTGTTTCCAGTTTCACACTTTGAATTTTCACAGCTTGCATCACTGGTGCTATGTCTCATTTGGGGCTGTGTAACAGTGCTCCACTCTAAGATTTCCCCCCAAAGGTATATATTTTTGGAAAGTAGACACCCCAGGCTTTCATTTTATGTATGTTTTCAATTTTTTTACGCAGCCATTTTACCACCAATCGCTCGTAAATCTTGACGCAAGTTAAAAAAACAGCATTTTTCACACTTGCACTTCAATGTTGATGTGAATTTCAAGCACAGGATAGGTGAAGATTTTTAAAAATGCATTGTTTAGTGTTCAGCTCCTTCTTCTGAGTACGGCAATACCCCATATGCATAGGTTTCTCAAGGTTTGGGGGCGCTACGGGGCCCAATTTTGAACAAATTTTGAATTTTCACATCTTGGTTAACTGGTGCCATTACTCATTTTGGGCTATGTTCCAGTGCTGCACTTTAGGATTTCCCTCCAAAAGTGTATATTTTTGGAATGTAGACACCCCCAGCTTTCATTTTAGGTGTGTTTTCAAATTTTTTACACAGCCATTTTACCACCACTTTCTCGTAAACTTGACGTAAGTAAAAAAACAGCGTTTTTCACACTTTGCCTTCAATGTTGACGTGAATTTCAAGCACAGAATAGGTGAAGATTTTATAAACTGAATTGATTAGTGTTCAGCTCCTTCTTCTGAGTACGGCAATACCCCATATGCATAGCTTTCTCATGGTTTGGGGGCGCTACGGGGGCCAAATTGGAACATGCGCGTTTCCAGGTTCACACTTTGAATCTTCACAGCTTGCGTTACTGGTGCCATGTCTCATTTGGGGCTGTGTAACAGTGCTCTTTTTTAAGATTTCCCCCCAAAGGTGTATATTTTTGGAAAGTAGACACCCCAGGCTCTCGTTTTAGGTGTGTTTTCCAATTTTCTACACAGCTATTTTACCACCAATCCTGTGAAAATTTGATGTAAGTAAAAAAAATTCAGCATTTTTCACACTTTGCCTTCAATGTTCATGTGAATTTCAAGCACAGAATAGGTGAAGATGTTATAAACTGAATTGATTAGTGTTCAGCTCCTTCTTCTGAGTACGGCAATACCCCAGATGCATAGCTTTCTCATGGTTTGGGGGCGCTACGGGGGCCAAATTGGAACATGCGCATTTCCAGGTTCCCACTTTGAATCTTCACAGCTTGCGTTACTGGTGCCATGTCTCATTTGGGGCTGTGTAACAGTGCTCTTTTTTAAGATTTCCCCCCAAAAGTGTATATTTTTGGAAAGTAGACACCCCAGGCTCTCGTTTTAGGTGTGTTTTCCAATTTTATACACAGCCATTTTACCACCAATCCCTCGTAAACCATGACGTAAGTAAAAAAAAAAAAACTGTTTTTCACACTTTGGGTTGGCGGCAGTATACTGGGCTGCATACAAATTGGTTTGGGACACAATTTCACCTAAAATGTCTTCCCCCAAAAACAAATAAAAAAAATGATCATGGGTAAATCCTTCCACATCAATTTGAATCCCTGGGTTGCCTGTGAATTCTAAGATTTGTGGGCATAATTTGATACCCATTCATTAGGATCCGGAGTGGCAGGTGTTGGGGCATTTCTTTGGGCAGGTCTTTTGGCAGGTCTTTGGGCAGATCTTTTGGCAGGTGCTGGGGCAGTTGCCAGGGCAGCTCTTGGGGCATTTCTTTGGGCAGGTATTTTGGTAGGTCTTTGGGCAGTTCTTTTGACAGGTGCTGGGGCAGTTGCCAGAGCAGCTCTTGGGGCAGTGTGTCTTTTCTTGACAGAAGGCCCAGCGTCATCACTAGAGCTGCTCTCACTTTCTGAAAACTGCGCTATGTCAAAATCTGACGCAGTGTCTGTTGCCTCAGAGTCAGACGCCAAAAAGGCATATGCCTCTTCAACGCTGTACCTGTGCTGCATTTTGCCCACTAAAAAAACTTTTTTTTTCTTACGCTATCCCTAAACCTAAATCTAACCCTAAAACTTACCCTAGCCTACGTATATCCTGAACCTACCTAATCCAAGTAAACTACCTACCTAAACTGCACTTATTATATATATATATTTTTTTTTTTTTTTTCCCTAAACCTAAATCTATCCCTAAAACTTTCCCTAACACACGTCTACACTAAACCTACCCAACTACCTACCAAAATACTTAAAACTATATTTACTATTAAAAAAAAAAAAAAAATAAAAAAAAAAAAACTAACAAAATTCAAGGGGGATGGGGGTGTCCTACAGATCAGAAAACACTGATCTGGAGCAAATTGATCACTCCAAGAGTGATCAGATGGGGGGAACTTATTGATCACTGCAGAACAGTGATCAAAGGGTTAATTTTTTTTTATTTAAACTTTTTTTTTTTACTTTTTTTGTACAGTAAGGCTGGAACACCATGTCTCTCTGTCTCTCTCCACCTCAGCAGTGTGCAAGGTGGAGGGAGGCAGAGAGACATGACAGGGACAGTATTTACAAATACTGTCCCTGTCATTCAGGTTTTGCAACATGTGATTCGCTTTTGAAGCGAATCGCATGTTGCAACAATGTTTCAATGGCTTGTTACTAAGTGTCCCAATACCAGGACGCTTAGTAACAAGCGGTTTGAACTCTTCCATCGCTCCGTGCTGCCGCGATGGAAGAGTTTAAGCCTTGACGTACCGGGACCGTCAAGGGTCGTTGGAGCACATTTACCCTTGACGGTCCTGGTACATCAAGGGTCCTTAAGGGGTTAAGTAACATTGGCACAAATATCCTTAAAAAATAACTACGGCTTGGGATATTCCAGTATGCCACAAGGATGCAACTCATGATATCAATTCTTTAAAGCCTCTATTTTCAACCAGTGTAAGTGCAGCATATCACCCGTCAACATTTTTACTAGTTTACTATTCCACAGGTGTACTTTTTAATTATTTGTGTGCAGGTTTTGATTCCTAAGTAGTTAGTAAGTGTGGGATGAGAGTACATTGTGGAAGAACTGAGTAACTTTATTCTTTTAACAACATGACTTGTGGAGTTGGTGAGGGTGGGGATGGTATGAGTGGGTACTCTATTACTCCTGTCATCTCCAAAAACAATCTCAGAGACATACTCCCCTGCATGAGGTGCAAAAAATAATGGCACGCTGTGACACATCAACAGCACTTATGTACCCCAGAGCCCGAGAACATTTATAAAGGCTTTTGCTGCGGCTGCAGCTGCTGGTTGTGGCACCTCTCACCTGTTGATGGTGGGTTTCCCAGTAAGCCATTTTGTTGTACCTTAGGTGACATATCATTAAGGAGGTGCCTAGGTGTGAGGCTGCTTTCCCCCTTTTCACATGCTTCTTACTCAGACAACAGTTAGCAACATGCTTAGCTTTTGGATCATGACTGAAGTATCTCCATACTGTGTATTTCATAGACTTTTACTAGGTGTCAAGAGGCACTCATCACAGCTAAGTTTGTGAATGTTGATAACCTGTGTTGTTGCTGCTGGTTACTCAACACCACTAGCGTGTGTAGCAGAGTGGAAGCAGTGGTGATGCTGATGATGACTTACAGGATAACTGTGTATTTTTTTTTACATCTTTCCTTGTCCAGCGTCAGACTTTCCCATTGTTTTCTTTAACAGTTTGTAGACAGACACAGTGCTCATTTTCAGTGGTGGAAGACCAAGCTTTTGCTTTTCAGCTAGCTTTCTGACCATGTCATCATATATCACTCTCAACTTATATAAATATATACTAAATCTACAACATCAACATCACTAATTAGGTCATCCATAGCATCACCTTCTACTTCTTCCCACTACTTTTATATTATTTTAGAGGTCTCAAGCAATTTCTTTTTACTTTTATGCTTTGAGAGATTGTCACAAAATTAGCTACTACTTCAGGACCGGTGTTTTTGTGCTTGTTTGTCTCACTTTCAGATGCAGCAAGTAGTTGTCCTGCTACACCTTTTTGCACTATGCCATCAACACTGGAAAGTGACTTGTTGTCCACTTCAGAGTTTTTAGGTGGAACCTTGACAAACTGTATCCTCCTCAAGAGGAAAGGGATGACATAATTTATTGCACATGCTGCCACAACCATGGCTGCAGTCAATTTTTGGACTACCACTTTATTCACATGTCCCTGCACTGCTCCTTATCCTTTCACCCTACCACTACCCCTTGTGTGTGTTTCGTTGACATTACTCAACTACATTTGTGCTTTTACTGTAACGTACACAGTAGAATTGATTGTGTGTGATGTCTTGGCTTTGATCTCTACAACATTTTTGATCTCATATACTATCAGTTAACCTTAGTCGCAGCTCACATCTGACACAGTCTTCCCATTGATTTCAGTGCAATGAGAAAAAAAGCAGTTTTTGTGAAAAATTTGCAGCTCTGTGAAAAGTTCCATATTTTTTCCCCAGTTTTGATTTTGAGGCAACAAATTTTGCCCATCCCTATAAAGGAAATTTCTGCCTGGTAGAGTAAGTCACTCCACTTTTCCTGTTCATTACAGTATCACTGAAGAAACTGTTCTAGTGTCTTGCTTCATCTCTCCGTCTGTTTACTAGACTGTGGGTGATAGGCAGTAGGGATGGATGAAAAGTCATAAAAAATTTGTGCTTGAATTTCACAGAAAAACAAAAATGACCCACTTTTTCTGTAAAAATCCCTGCCCATAGAATATATATGAAATGTCTACCTTTTCACCACTGCCAATGAATTTCCTGTGAGAACTTGGCAGTTTTTCACCAAAGTTTTCTGTGACTTCAGCATTTCTCACTGGAATACTACTTTTTATGAGGGCTGAAATAAACAGCTGAAAGTAAAAGTTGTGAGCAGGCAGAGTCCTACAGCAACATATGCCTTGAAATTTGTTTAGCAGACTAAGGGCTCAATTCTATTACCAGCGTTAAAAAAAATCAGGCATTGTGTTTTTTTAAGTCAGGTTTTAGTATCCTATTATATGCATCGCCACTCAAAAAAAAGCCCATAGGAAACAGCTAAAAACAATGTGCAAGTAGCATTCTATTACCCAGGCTCAGTATTACCGCCTGTTTTGTGGTTACATTTTCAGTCAGTAATCCTGCGCCTTAAAGTTGAGGTGTAGAAGCCACTATGATGGTTTCAAAACCATTGTTGTTCGAACAAAAGCAATGTAGAATACAGTATACATCATAGAAATCTGACATAAAGTTCCACCTTTGACATATTATCCCCCCCTTTGAAACTTGAATTGTAGTGCTTACCTTCACCATTTTAATTCAATAAAATTTAACTTACAGTGCTCCCATGACTTTCTTTCTCCAGTTAAATTCAACATTGTTTCTCTAGAATTTTTTTTACATGCCTTTGTTGTATTTGTATTGCATGATTAACCCTATGAGTACCAGAGGCAAGGTATTCCTTGCAAGTATATGTGTAAAAAGTTTATTTTTAATTGTGTTTGTATTGTAGTTAAAAAAAAAAAAAAACACTTCAGATCTCAAAGGGGACATCAGGACCCTTTCTGACACCCCCTAGCATTGATCACCTACCCAGTAGGATAGGTGATTAATGCAGGCGACAATTGCTGGCATTTTTAATAAAGCCCATATAACATATGTGTCACATACATTATATGGGCTTTCTTCTTTTTTCTTGTTAAATGCATTTTAAAAGTATTATTCAAACTTGAATGTATGTATTATGGCCTGAATGCATGCATTATGTTTGAATGTATGTATAATGTCTATCATTGCAGTTACTGTCAGTCATTCACTCAGTCTCAGTAGAGACTCAGCTAAGGTAGTAACTTGAATGACTTAATTGTCTGACTGTAACTTAAAAGTCAAAAAGTGGTTTAATTTATTTATTTACGTATTTATTTATGAATGTATGCATGTGAGTATGTATACAGTATGTATGTATGTATGTTATTTATTTTAGCTGTTCTCCTTTCACCAATACAACCAATACTCCTATCAAGCAACTGAAGCACCCTCTCTTTGCTTGTCTGCTTACACATCACCAATTCATCTGCTTTCTCTCTCTCACCCAAACACAGATTGAATGAATATGTTTATTTACATAGTGCCACAAGTGTTTAGGCAATACAGATTTTATAAATCTTTGCAAAGTGAAACCCTGCCTGAATGCTGAGAACATTCAGTAAGCAGACACCCTCTTTTATACATAAGCATGGCAGTAATACATGGGGAATAGGTATGGGCAAAAATTTCCACCTCAAACTTAAATTGGTGAAAAATGGCAGTTTCCGCATTATGAAAAATTTCCTGCGAAAAGTGCAGATTTTCCACTTTTTTCCGCTTTTTTTTGCCTATCTCATTACATTGAAATCAGAGGGAACATTGAAGTTACACACAACACATAGCAAATATTATTTTATTTCCCAAAGGCATAGTATAAAAGGGGCATGAGGGTGCCTGTGTTGGTGGAGTGTGGGGAAAGAATGAGTTGAACAGGGAATTTTTTTGGGGGGATTGTTTACTGTGATTGGGGGTCAGTTAATAATAAAATTAAAACAAAAATGTAGACATGGTATAAAAGGGGTCTGAGGAGGGTACCTGTGTTGGTGGGTGGAGTCTGGGGAATGAATCAGTTGAACAGGAAATTTGTTTAGGTGGGGTTCTTAATTGGTATTGGGGGAGACTTAATAAAAAAAAATCTATAAATAAAAATAAGTAATTTGTATTTAAAGTGACAGAGACAGGAACCCCCTGACATAAGAAGCTGCCACTGGGGTGGACTGATATTTGACTTGATAGAGTATTTTGTAGAGGATAATTTGTTAGATTTATTGTTAGAGGCCTAAGCCCTGAGGAAACATTGATTTGTAGAACTTAGACTTATTAGAGGTACAAGCACTGAAGAAGCATTGATTTGTAGGACTTAATCTTGTTTGGCACTAACCCTAAGGAAACATTGATTTTTAGGACTTACACTTGTTAGAGTCAACCCCCCCAAAATGTTTATTTTTTGTAAGACTATGTTTTTTTTTGTTTGTTTTTTTTGTTTTGTTTTTTTTCAAAACACAAGCCCTAAGAAAAAAATAAAAATGCCCTACTGGCCTAGTGACAGCATGTCATGTTGACCAGTGGCCAATGTCCATTGTCAAATGTCCATAATTATGGAATTTGCATCTGTTTTTCTTTCTGCTGCTGCAGAGTTTTTTAAGCCGCAGGATGATTAGGCAGCTGAAAGGGAATGGGATCAACAATAGCAGTAACATGGGTGATGGATGATGAAGGTTCTACTTGCCACGACTATCTCCAGTGATGTATCTGAGGCAGTAGCAGCACAATAAGTAACCCTCAGTCTTTGTGGAGAAAAGAATAAGTTGGCCAATATTTCTTCTCCACCTGCCCCTCCTTCAAAAACATGGGTATGTTGTTATTAGAATATACATTTTTCCCTTGAGAGCAGGAACTGTGGCTCTCATCAGTAACTGCAATGTGCACAGTGTGTGTGTGTGTGGTAAATAACTTCAGGGGGCACAACTGTATCCAAACACGATGACACCAGAACCCAAGTACTGCTACTGTCACTGTACCCTGGTCCAGAGCCAACTAAGGACACATGACAACTTGCTGACAGATTAATAGTAATGATGAACCCTCACTGCCAGCATCTTAGCAAAATCTGCTTGATGGAATCTCCTCAGATGCTACTTGATGCACTGCTTGCAATTCTCCTCCACCACACTGGCATGTGTGGTCAGTGTACCACACAGTGTGCAATGGGTGGAGACAAACTGCCACATCCTAACATCAACAGAGTGGCAGAAGATTAGTCACCCCAGAAAGTGATGGTGAATTAGTTGTTTCACTTGTCATGAAACTTACTGTCTCTGTCTGGGTTTCTCTATTCTTCCTCATCTTTGATCTCTGCCTCTCCTCTTGTTGCCTTTCTGTAGAGTCAAGGGGTACAGCAACAGCAGTGCTTGGTTTCTTTGGTGGGTGTTGGGCTTTAACATGTTTGACATATTTGTCATGGTGTCTATGTTTCATGTGTGATATCAGTGCGCTTGTGGCAAGGTGCGTTCCCTCCTTTTCCTCTTCTTGCTTACTTGTTGGTGATGACTGCACTTTCCAACACCCATGACTTCAGGGGGTAAGGAACAGGTGGGGAAGAATGGCCTCTTTCTTCTTCTAATCCACATTCCCCTTCACTGTCTGTGGCAGTTGATAATGTTGCTGCTGTTGCTGCTACTGACTCAGATTCAGCACTGCAACTAGGACCAGGAGTATTGCTGGTGCTGGCAAGTGGAACCTGTCCTAGTCCCACATCACTTGTTGACCCCATTCCCACTGTGATCACGGTGGTCTGTGGCACACTAGCTTGCTCTTCAAAATCCTGCTGCCCTTGCAACTCAGTATCAGGATTCCAAAATGTCACTGCTAATGGTGGTAATGACCATTCCTTCTCAGTTTCTGCTAAAAAAGGCCATCAATGTCTCTTCCATGTAGTTTCTCCACCATCACCACCTCCACCACCACTAGCCCCTACGTGTTAATGCTGCTGCTCAAATACTGACATCTCACTGCTGCTTGGAGGAGGTGATGAGCAATGTGACAGAGGGTCCCATAATGTCACACTTGCCATTTCTTGGTGACATGAAGAAGTAGGAAGACTGTCAGCAGTAGCAGCAGGGACAGGCAGCTGATCTGTGCTTCTGCTGGTAGTGGTATTAATTGTGTGCTGGCTCTCCCCCAACAACAGTTCTGGCCTCTTAATCTTCAGGATCCTGTTCCATTTGGACACTTTAGTGAAGGGAAGTGGAGGACTCCCAGGGTCAGAGGAATGGTTTGGGCTCCCTTGACCACTAGTCTGGAAGCTCTCAAATGTTTCCCCTACCACGCCGGCTGCTTCACCATTACAGCTACTTCTACTAACACCAACCACATCAAGGTCTTCCACAGAGTCTTCCTCCTCTGTTTTACAGTCACTAGTAATATGAGGATATTGTTGTTGCTTACCCCCTCCTACACTCCTAACGCTAACAAGCTGCTGGTCCTTAGTAGCAGTAGTACTAGCACTGGTGGGACTGCTTGGGGATGGAAAGTGTAACTTCGGGTTCCTTGCTGTTACACTTGGTATCATTTTCTCCTCCTTCCCTCCTGAGTGCTACAAGACACACTAGCAGCAGGCAAAGTATTAGTGGCAGCAGGTTCAGCACTGGCAGTAGGTACAGCACATCTGGAAGCAGGTACAGCAAAGGTGACTGCAGGTACAACATTGGTGGCAGCAGGGGCAGCACATCTGGCAGCAGATACAGCACTGGTGGCAGCAGGGGCAGCACGTCTGGTAGCAGGTACTGCAATGGTGGCTGCAGGTACAGCAATGGTGACTCTGGCAGCAGGGGCAGCATGTCTTGCAGCAGGCACAGGCAGCTGACCTGTCCTGCTCTCACTAGTACTACCCTTTTCTCCTCTCCTTCCCATTAAATTCCCCAAGATCCCTTGGGGTGATTTAGGGGGACTTGACAGCATTGGTTCAGTACTGCTAGTCACTTCCTCCTCCTCAGACTCAGTGGACACATAATAAGGGTCCTTCCTATTGGCCTCTCCTGCCTCAATTTAACAAATAATTCACAACAGAGGAGCACAGCACGTCTACCTTGCTCTGTAGCTGCTTCTATTGTGTTCCACTTCCTGGAATACGTCACTTTTTATAGTGAAAAAGCGAAAAAAGTGTAAATCAATGGGAGGAAACTTTCTAGCCACGGAAAATTTGGCGGGGAATTTTGGCCAATGGGCAAAAAATGCAGAAACTTTTGCCTATCCCTAATGGGGAAACTCTCTGTGGTGGTATCACTGATGTCAATGCACTGAAAACAAGTTGGAAAATTGCACTTGTCATAAATTCCCACAGGAGATGGGAAATTATTTTTCCCCATGTTTCACAAGCAGCATTTAAAGCCACTGGCAACAGTCAAAAGAAGTAGAACACACATAAAATCTAGGGGCTCGGTTACAATAAGGAACAGTAAAACAGCTGGTAAGCTGTAAAGCAATACCGAATGTTAGACATGCCCTTGTAGCACAGCTATTCAGAATGGACAATTATCGTAGGCCTCAAATCAGTTGTCCCCATTAAAACAGCCAGTAGGACAATATTGGCTCATGGCCTGTTAACAAAATGTGCTAACTGAGATCTTCAACTGCCCTACCAACTGAAACCACATGAACGCTGGGCCACAAAAACTGACTTGTGGCCAAATGTCTGTTGTGTGCTCTATGTTCCAAAACTCAGCTAAATTTCTTGAGTAATGTGAACATTAAAGGAAAATGGCTAATGCTTAGTGTTTGACACACTGTCAAGCACCAGGCATGAGCTCAAACACACACAGTCACCCTCCCAAACACTAACCCTACACTTCCCCTAACAGTAAAGTTTAACAATACTAGCCATAACACTAGCCTAACACCCAGATCTGTAAAACACTCACCTGTCATCCACTGTCTGTCTTCTTCTGTCATCTTCTATCTTCCTTCTACTTTTTCGTCATCTTCTGTCATCACCTCTTCTATCTTCTGTTTGGTAAAGATGTACCTGTAAAAAAAATAAAGTCTGCTTTAAAATCATTCTTAAAAAATATCTGTCCAAGTCATGTATGTGTTAACCATTTGAGTGCTGGAGGCATATGCAATGCATTGCAGAGCAGTGCGTTTCATACCTCTCTTACACTCAAAGGGTTTAAAAACTACCAGCATTCAAATAGTCAAAATAAATGTTGCCAATGCAAAATAAGTTTGCGAATCCATGCTGTCCAAATAAATAAAATAGACCCCATAGGCAATATATATGTATCCATTTCCCAAAAGTCCTCAGGCAAATGAAGTGTAAACAATACTGCCGCCTCTGCCACTGTCATCAGTGGTGGCGCTAGGACTGCATGGAAAAATCCCCCTCCCCTCCTTGTTACCTTTTGGGCTGATGCTGAGCCAGTCTGTAAGTAATGTAAACAGAGGCTGGCTTTTATATGGCCAGTATCTGTTCAAAATTGTTTACAGGCTATCATTGGCTGGAATGTGTGCTTATGCACCCCCCCAGCCATTTTTTTTTTACCTCACAGTGCATTCATTTCAGTCGCTAAACAACGCAAATTATGGCAACTTCAGTGGAAAGTAACTAACGTTTGACATTATTTGGTGACGCTAAACATTATCAAGACAATCTCAAAATCACAGCCAATTGTCACACACCAAAGTATCAAGCCCATTGCACACATTGTATACATGCACACAAACACAAATGCACACATTTTTTATTTATGGACGCACAACATATTTTTATTTCATATATTGTGATTCAGTGAGTGGAAGGGAATACTAGAGAGTGATTGTGAATGAATGCCTCTGTGAGTGTCTGGGTGTGTGAGAGAGCTAAGAGAGTGATAGCAAGATGACAGGGAGATGAGTGGAAACTGGAGGGATGGGGACAGGCGCTGGAGAAGAGGAAAGAGACCAGGCGATCCCTGGTCAGGAAAGGAGGGTGAGAGGGAGACCAGGTGGGCAGAGGGGTACCCAGTACCAGGCAGGTACACAGCAGACAGGGATCGACACAGAAGCGAGAACCTGGAGGGGATATGCCAGAGGAACATACACATTCAGGGACAGTGCAGGCAGTACCTGACCACCAAACTGCTACACAGAGTTCACATCCATCCCAGACTGCATTAGAGGAGGACAGACTTTGGGACTTTGGTGTGGAAGATCACTGTTCACCACTGTAAAGGCCAGAGGGATTGGTGCATGGAAGAAGCTTGCCTAGTGTCAGGTGCAGAATGCAATCAATGCAGTGTCCAAGTGTAAGCACACCACATGCTCAATGCCTGGGAGGAGAAACTCCAACAAAACAGGGTAACCAAGATGGCTGTGACATGGGAGATGATAGCACCCTCCAGCATCCCGGTAAGTCAAATCATACATAACTGCCCAACACACAAACTCTTTTAGCTAGTACCGCACAGCATAGTGTCAGCTAAACACATAGTCATCAGTGAGTTCCCCAAGTTGACTACCACAACAATGATAGGGTTCAAACAAGGAGACAATTGTGTTCATCCAAACCGAAATTTGATGCAGAAAGCAGGACAAATTATGTCCAGTTGCAAGTTTATCCCTCTCTGTGCTGCATTCTTGGGGGAACACATCAAGTAAAGCAGCTGGAAGACACATGTTTCACCCAGCAGGATAACTATCCCAAACACACATTTAAATGGGATGCTGGAACAAACACTCAAAACAGGTTTAGAAAAACTGGGCAACCATTCCCTTAGGGAACCATAACACACACACATCTTAACAAGAGGATGGTACATGATTGTGGATAATAAGAATGGTGCTCACAATATCTGTGTAGCCAGAGTTGACTACCCTTGATTCAAACATATGTGTTGCCTATGTCACATAAAATATCCTCAAAATGCATCCCTCTTTGCCATCCCCACTGTTCCAGATACATATGATAATCAAAGGTCAACTAGGGGTGGGAGAAAAGTGAGAAAAATTTCCTGCATGAATTTTCGTGAAAAACGGAAGATTTTTTGCTTTTTTTGTGAAAGTTTTCTCCTTTTCTTCAGTGCAAAATTTTCCTCCTTTTCACCTATTCCAGCAAATTTTTCACCTATTTCAACACATTATTCTCTTATTCTAATATATTTTTCATATAGGCTAACAATCATTCACCTGTTCAACACGTTTTCCTATACCAACACATTTTTTCCTATGTGTAATATGGTGCAACATTTCCCAGCACAATATTACTTCTTCTGAGGGCTGTAGTGGAGAAATAAGTAGCTGGAAGTCAAAGTTGTGAGTCTTACAGCAACATATATCTTAAAGGGATAGTACCCCCCCGAACAACGTGACACCAAAAGCGAGCAATCATGCAAACATACTGAACTCCCTTATTCTCATCTCTCAAACCTTTATGGTTTGAGAGATGTAAGACAAGAAAGACCTCCGCTCCCTCCCCCTTCTCATGCGTCCGCTGTATAGTGGATGTCATGAGATCCTGCTTCCAGGACCAGACAGCGGCTCAGCAGGAGCGCTGTCATCTAGATATCTCCGTATTATTACTTCATCGGTATGGTCTAAAACTTGTGCCTGGCTTGCAAGCACATGTTGTAGACCATTCCGATTAAGTAATTATACGGAGATATCTAGATGACAGAGCTCCTGCAGAACTGCCGTAAGTCGGTCAACCGGATTCTGCCTCTGACAGCGTTACAGCTCGTCAGGCAGAAAGGGGAGGGAGTGGAGGTCTTTCTTGTCTTACATCTCTCAAACCATAAAGGTTTGAGAGATGGGAATAAGGGAGTTCAGTATGTTTGCAAGATTTCTCGCTTTTGGCGTCATGTTGTTCAGGGGGGTTACTATCCCTTTAAAAAATGTGTTAGCATGTAGAGTGCCTTTGTTCTTTGCCCACAGCACTTATTTCCTGCTTAAGTAACACTGGCACCTATTCATGATGACTTCAAGTGATTAAAAAAAAAAAATAAAGTACAATCTACAATGTGGCAGATGTGTATGGCAGCGGTGGTGGGGGACTGGCGTGGTGTGATTGGTGGGACCCTGACAAATTGCATCCAACCCGGTAGGAGAGGGATCATCATCATCATTTATTGCACATGCTGCAGCAACAATTGCTGCAGTCAGTTTTTGTACTACCACTTTACTCCCACGTCCCTGCACTGCTCCACATTTCCCCCTTCCTCTTGTGCATTTGCTAGACATTACTCAACTGCTGTGGATGTTTTTACTCTCTACAGTACACAACTGATGGAGTGGGATGTCTTGCCTTGGTCCTCAACAAAATTCTCAATGTTGTCAGTTGTCTATTAAGTCTACCTCAGACACAGAGCTCCCAGTCAGCTGTCTAATATATTTATTTGTTTAATTATTATTATTTTTTTTATTTTTTTTTAAATTGTCCACCAAATCTTATCACAGTTAGTCCCAAAAAAAATATATAACTAAAAAAACAATTTTCCCCAGACTTCCCCAGCACAGAGACAATAAAAGTAAAATCAGCAAGTAATTTGGACCCCGACTGCCTTTGTCTTGCCAGTCAGTCACACCAGTTTGTGATATTTTGGGTCACCCTCCTTCCTCTTTTCTTCTCTCCACTGTGCCCCCTGACTCCCCTGCTACAGAGAACAAATGTGCTACCTAAATGACTCCCTAAAACTAAGCTTCAATTCCCCTTTATTTTGCTATCTTCTCTAGCTCAAAAATATGCTGCTCTCTCCTCTCACAAACACAGAATGGCATGCTGTGAGAGCTGCTGAGACTTTGACAAACTGCAGCCTCCCTTGGAGTAGCAGGTTCATCATCATTGATTGCACACGTTGCTGCATTGCTGCAGTCAGTTTTTGAACTAATACTTTATTCTCACATCCCTGCAATGCTCCAGCCCTCCCCTTTCCCCTTCCATTTGTGTGTTTGTTGGACATTACTCAACTACACTGTGTTTTTTACTTTACGGTACACAACACAACTGATGGAACTGTATGAAGCCTTTCCTAAGCCCAATCAGCTGTCTGTCACTGTCACCTAATATATTTAGTTCTTTATTCTTTATTTATTTATTTTTTTAAAACTTTTTTTGTTGTCTACCCTGTTGTCTTATCACAGTCTGTCCAAAAAAATTATAACTGAGAAACAAAATCAACAACTTCTTTCCTCAGACTTCCCCACCCAGCACAGAGACAATAACAGCAAGATCAGCAAGCAAATAGGTCACTAGCTGCCTGTGTCTTACCAGTCAGTCAATCTAAATTTTGGGGTATTATTTGGGTCAACCTCCTTCCTCTTTTCTTCTCCCCAGAGTGACCCACTGACTCTCCTAATACAGAGAACAAATGTCCTACCTTAAAGATTCCCTAAACTAAACCTCAATTCCCCTACCTTCTCTAGCTCAAGCAACGTGCTGCTCTCTCCTCTCACAAACACAGAATTGCATGCTGTGAAGCCTAACACCCTTTAATACAGCTGAAGAAAACTTTTGTGTGGTGGATAACATTTTTTCTTCCCATTGATTTCAATGGGAGAAAAAGGTGAGAAAAAACAGAAAAACTGCACTTTTCGCAGGAAATTATTTGCCAAGCTGAAAGTGCCCATCCCTGAGGTCAACCACAGTTGGTCACTTCCATCAATGTACAGGACATTATCAAGCTGTTGATTCAATGAGTACCCGGAAGGTATCCCATACATTGCAGGGCAATTAATTGGATACCATTCTGTCACTCAAGAGATTACATGTGAATCTCATTGTCTTATATCCCTCTTGTCGTTGCACAGGTTACTAAGCACACAATATAATTTTCCATGCATAGAATCCATGCCTGAAGCATAGCAGGAGGACAGTGAGGAGGAGGATGAACACACAATGCCTCCCTGTGACACAGCATCTCAAGAACTAGTAGCGTGCACCAGATGGATGCCACCACTACCACCAACAACAACACCACAGTCACAGTACAGGTTGCCACCCACAACAGCACAACAGTGGATGCTGCAGGAGTCCCAGCAGTAGATTCTACAACAGAGTTTGATGCCAGCAACATCTGGAGAGTACTGGATGCCCCCACCACCACCATCAGAACCCCCAATGTTACTTAACAGGATGCCCACAACACATAAATATTGGTGATTGGGCCCCATAACTCCTCCACTGACACAGCTGGGTGCCTACATTGCAACACAGCAACCTGCACCAACAACCGATGGGTCACATTATGACCCATGGACACTCATTTACTAGCATCTTGGCCTCATAGCTGAACTACAGAGACCACAACCACTAACTCAGTACACAACACCATCACAGACTGAACCAGTTGAAAATGAATTTGCAGTCAGTGAAGAGACCATGAATGTGGTGAGTGCAGAACGATCACCCTCAAATGTATTACATGCTGGCCCCATCTTGAAAGAACCACTGGTCAAGGGACAGACACATATCAAGAAGGAGAGGCATCAGCAGCACCTCCATGTGCACCATCCACATCCTCATCATGTGCCACAGCTACTAGAACCACAAGAATGGATGAGGAGTACGTCACCATGCAGAGGAGGCTACTGAAGCAGACCAAGTGCTTCAACAGGAGGTTTTTGCTCACTGTGGAGAGAACTGTAGCCAGTGTCAGCGGTCTGAATTCCAGCATGCCATCCACCGCACAGAAATAAGTCATACTGGAACTGTACTCAGTGTACATGATTGGACAGCTAGGAGAATGAAAAGAACAGTGAGGTCACTTTTCAACCAAAATATATCCAAATATAAATTTTAGAAAATCTCATTCCTCACAGTCATACTACCACCTACAAAACATCTATCATGCATACTGCCTTGTACCAAACCTCTATCATGCATCCTCTAGCCTAACAAACTCTGCCTTGACTTCTACCAAACTTCACTCAGTAATCCTCTCTCCCTACAAACTCTGTCATACCTCCTAACAAACTCTATCAGTCATCTGCACAAACTCCTTCCTAACAAATCTATCTCAGTCATCTGCTCTGCTAACAAACTCTGTTGTGCATACTCCCTTTTACCAAACCTCTATCATGTGTCCTCCAGCCTAACAAACTGTCCAGCCTCCTACCACATGCCACTCAGTCATGTTTCCTCCCTACAAACTCTGTTGTCCCTCCTAACAAACATCTCCCAGTCATCTGCCTGAACACAGTCCTGCAGCCTAACAGATCTCAGTCACCCACCCTGCTAACAAACCCCTCTCAGTCATCTGCTCCCTCCCAACAAACTCCATGTTTTCCTCCTACCAAATAATTCTCAGTCAGAAGGACGATTGAGAGGTTTGTTAGGAGGCACAATGGAGTTTGAAGGGAGGGAAGATGACCGAGTGATATTTGGTAGGATGCAGGACAAAATTTGTTATTTGGGTGGATGATTGAGAGATTTTTTAGGATGCAGAACGTTGTTTAGGCAGATGACAGAGAGGTTTGTTAGGTGGCACAATGGACTTTGTAGGGCAAGAAGATGACAGAGAGATTTAGGGAGAGACTGTGTTAAGGCAGATGACAGAGAGAGGTTTATTGGGAGGCAGGAGGGAGTTTGTAAGGATAGAGGATGGGTGGCAGAAGTTTTATAGGAGGAAGGACGGAGTTTGGTAGGAGGTTGTCCTAAAATGGATACCCTTGCAAAGCAATGGGTTGGATACCCATCTGGAACTGAAAGGGATAAGAACAAGGGTATATAAAACAGCCATATGAATGTGTTAACTGGATCGAGCCACATGTAATAAGTACTTGTCAGAAACAAGGAAGACAAGAAACAGAAATATGGTGCCATAGAAAAATGATATTAATCAGCAACTTGAATTAATATATATGTCCACATCAAGAATATTTATTACACAGGTGCAGCTATAAACAGGTTAATGTTTGTTTTTGCTGTTTTCTACTTGCTGTCTGTCAAACCAACTTTGCAACCATTTTGTCAGTAACCAACAGCATTTTAGAAGCAGCCTGTCTTTCTCCTTGCAAGCCATATATATTGCTTGGCCATGTAGCATCTTAGTTGTGGTGATGGCCCTTTCACACCTTTTCTAATATTTCATTGAAAGCTGTATCTTCTAACTTACATATTCAGTTCCCTCCAGAATGGTGTTTTTAACTGCTTTTCAGCTTGCTTATGCGAGAGTCCAGTTTGGAGTTCTTGTGCACACATCCTGGCTGTTCTGTTCCAGTGTACTCAAACTTTAGATTTGTTAAATAAACTTTGCTGCCTGGCCTGACCTTTGGCCTAAAAAAATCTAAATAATCTACGCACACTCTATTTGCCCAAAATCTGTATATATCTATAATCAGGGAATACAATCTTCCGTTAATATAGACAAATTAGGTGGATCTATCTAGAGCTACACCCATATAGGATATCAACAATCAAATAATAGAGGTCATACACATACTATGGTCCAGAATTTTCGGACAGAAACACCTTTATAAACAGTCAATCAGCAGGAAGTTATCAATACACTGTCTTGCAGTAATAACTGAATCAAAGTTAAACAGACCTCTGAAATCTTCCCACACTTCGACAGCCACTCCTACTCCAAGAGATAAAAATGGGAAGCGATTTCAGTCTCAATGTAGTTACACAATTACATGTATTCTTTGCTCAAATTGCTCAAATGAGTTCTCTTTGATGTTCTTCTTACAACTGAAATCACCATGGGAATCTGATATGCGCTGTGCACTATCTTAGCTTGGTAGTGCATCTTTATAAATGGATTAATTAATCAGTGTGGACAATATCCATAAAATCACACTTTAGTCTAAAAACAAACACAATTGGAATCAGCAGTATCTTAATGAGCACAGTAACCCAAACCCTGTAGTATTTTATTGGTCAGTTAGGAAGATTCCTCTCCCAGCATTCTGTATCCTAACTTCTGCGTCTTGTCAGACTCTGTACCAGAGCACCCAATGTAAGCAGCCTTAGAACACCTTGAAGGAAGGTAACCTCACAAGAAGTGGCAGACAGCTAATTTGATATGTACAAAATATATAACAGACAGATAACAATAATGAATACTTACTGAGTAGGCCCTAGTGAGCCAGGTTCTATGGTTTGAAGAGTGGGGAGCATTGCTAGCAGTTGGTGGCTGTTCCCAGGAGGCCTTGATTCTGCCGGAGCTGGGTGGTGGAGCAGGTCATGAAGCCTGATAGCTGGATAATCACCTAGGACACAGACAACTACTCACCAGGCCAGGAATCAGTGTTATAAGCCTACCAGCAGTATGGCTGTCTCTGTCGAACTCTGGGTAAGCAGCTCTGGGAGTCGAATGATTTACTTTGCGACTGGGGGTCAAACGTCGAGAAGTCGAACGGGTCGAACCCGACAGGGTAGTCAACGATGTCAGACACAACACACTAGGCACCGAGGCCTTTTGAGGTCAAAAGGAGGGTGGTCGACTACCAGGGTCAGCAACAGGATGGCAAAGACAGTACCTAGGATGAGACAAAGGGATTGTCGAACAATGCAGGGTCAAAACCAGTCGAGCAGCAAGGTACCAAATCAGTAGACAGAGAGTTGTAAAACAGGCTGAGGTCAAAACCAATACAAGAAGCAGAGTCGAGGAAAGCCGGGTCGATAACAGGAAACACTGGAACAATAATCTCAAAACTTGATACTCGGAACACTTTGATCACGCACTGATACAAGAGTGTCGGTGCTTGATATAGGCCCAGAAAAGGGTGTAACAGCACAAGACGGAGACAAGAGAAAACAGGTAAGAGAATCATAATACCAGGAAGAGACATGAAAACCCTGAAAAAAAAGAGAATCATGACAGGTCTGAGTTATGGGGTATGCAGTCCACCGGGGAGTATGCAGTCTCTGACTCCACCCAACACATTTCGTAAAAGCTTACTTCATCAGGGGCCAGTTAGCGTTCAGCTATCCACCCTTATATATATATATATATATATATATATATATATATATATATATATATATATATATATATATATACATATATATATATAGTTTTGTGTCATACATTAAAATATTCATATTACACTTTCATCTCTAGTTCAATAGAAACATTCATCTCTAATGGTTGCAAACTTTTTAGTTTAAAAATCCATTCTGTTTCCCATTGAGAAACATTTTTAATTGTATCTCCTCCTCTCCAATTTTTCTCCACTTGATCTATTGCCATAAATGTCAACTTCTCGGGGTTACATTCATGATGTTTTTTACAATGTTCAGACACACTGTGTGGATTTGATTGTGTACACATATTCCAAAAATGCTCATTAACCCTAACATGTAATGGACATATGGTCCATCCGACATATTGCAGGCCACACGAACACTCCAATAAGTAGACTACATTGCTGTTTTTATGTCATGAAAGTCTGAATTTCAAAGATTTCATTTGTGACATTAGATTTAAACCTTTTCAGATCATTTTTTTTATTAAAACGTGTTTTACACGCTTTACATTTTCCACATCTAAAAAAACCCTTTAGTTCTTCCTGAAAATAACTTTTTTGATGCACTTCTTAAGAAACTTTGAACAATGTCCTTTTAAATACTAACTGCAGTTTATCTGGTAGTATTTCCCTCATGTCCCTATCCTTCAACAGGATGGGCCAATATTTCTTTAATATTTTTGTTACTGCTGGATGATCCTCATTGTATTTTGTGATGAAGGGAATCATTTTTTCTTTCTCAACTTCACTCTTTTTGTTCTTACTTTTCAAGCAGTCTCTTTCTAACAGATTTACAGCATCCAAATTCTTCTTTAAAATCTGTCTTGGATATTTCTTCACCAAAAATGTTTTATTGATTGCTTGATTTGCTGTGATCAATTTCTTTTTGCTCTAATGACCTGGATTTTAGGGACATTTATTAGCCAAGGTTTAAAATGGCATCTGTTAGGGGGAATATAAGTGTTGCATAGGCTTCTGAAAGATCTTAGTTTTCAAACTCGGCTCTCATCTTTAATATAAATCATGAGATCCTGAAAGTCAACACTTATATCACTGATCATGCTGGTGAACCTCAAATTATAATCATTCCTATCTAGTCCACCAAGAGAATTCTCTAGTGACATATCAGTAGACAATCATCTATATACCACTTCCGAAGTACCAAGTTTCAATAAGAAACAATCTGAAAAAAGGTTTAAATCTAATGTCAGGCTTTCGCAACATGTAAAAGCAGCAATGTAGTCTACTTATTGGAGTGCCTGTGTGGACTGCAATATGTTGGACTGACCATTACATGTTAGGGCTAATGAACATTTTTGGTATATGAGGATATAATCAAAGCCACACAGTGTGTCCAAACATTGTAAAACACATCATGAATGTAACCCGGAGAAGTTGACATTTATGGCAATAGATCAAGTGGAGAAAAATTGGTGAGGAGGAGATATAATGAAAAGGGTTTCATAATGGGAAACCAAGTGGATTTTTAAACTAAAAAGTTTGCGACCATTAGGGATGAATGTTTCTATTGATTTTAATGTTTTACTAGAGATTAAAGTGTAATATGAATATATTAATATATGATATTAAACTATATATAAGGGTGGATATCCAAATACTAACTGGCCCTGATGAAGTAAGCTTTTACCATTTGCCGGTTGAAGGGCTCAGCCTAAGTTCGATGACCCACTAAAGGACTTCAACACCAAGCCTCCCATTAGTCAAATGAATGTGATTAAAGGTCGAGTAAGGCTCCCAGCAATGTTGCAAAGGCTTTCACATGGCCTAGTATACACTGCAGGCCACAAGATTGGTGCCAATCAATGGTGAAGGCCAAAATGAAGTTCAAAGGTATCTTCCAGTTGCCCAAGATATGGAGATCAAAAATAAGATATGGTAAAATAGATTTAGAGACATTTTAGAGCGGGTGGTTTTAGATCATATTTTCCCTCTCTGGAGATTTATTAGGATGCATAAGCTAATTTTGGCCTTCCGTTGCCCCCGGGGTCAACATCCTTACTCTGACTAGTGGTAGCAGAAATGCTGCTCCTACCACTGACTACATGATCAAGCACTGGTCCCCTTGCCTTGCACCCCAGACTTCTTGGTAGCTTCCAGGTATGTTCTTCAGCCTGGGGATCACAATCTTTGTTAAGACAGAAGCATCCTCGTCATGCTATCTGAATCATACATTCATCAAAAAAGGCTCAGAAGAAATTAATCAATGTCTGCATGCCTCTTTCCACTCACTCTCTTGTACAACCTATCTTTATATATGCACACGTTATATTTTTTTATGTGATAAATTGAATATGGGTCATATATAAACATATAGTTCAAAATTTTTGGCAAAAAGATTAGTTTTCTAAGTGTTCTGTGTTCTTGTTGAGTAAATGAGCTTTCTGCATGTCAATAATTGCTTGACATTTAAATATCTAACCAGGTAACATTAATAATATCTGGAGAAGAAAGTTCTCAAAAGCTACATTATGCAGAATTGGAAAATGAAAGACACAGCTCTCTGATTTTCAATCTGGTAATTTATATTTTACCATCTAATGAATTTTATCATCACTTTACTTTGTGATTTATCCATTTTCAGTGTTTTATTATCTGTGGTGTTGAGGAAAAAAAAGTGATTTCACAATTCATAAAAGTTCATCGATCTTGACAGAGGTGTACTCAGTCAAACATAATTTCATATTCTTCAAAGAAAAGAAACGATTTTAAATATAATAAATATAATAAATTCAAAACTATTAAAACTTTAAATTGAATTTGACCGAACTTCCTTATTTTATTTCATGCTGTAGTAAATTTGCAACATTTCTTTAGGCTCCTAGTCACGTTAAAGCATATTATTCTAAACAGATAAATTAAAAAGTCAAAGCTTGCAAAAATAGATATAGGTCATTTGATGGCTACTGTTTAATCTTCATGTGTGAATTTCTGGAATGTGTTTTTCATGTTGTGATCAGACTGTATATATAAATATCTTCTATATTTGAGGTCTGAATTGCTTTGCTGGGTCTTAATTTTATTTTCTGTTCTAATACACAATGCTTGCATTTTGAATGACATTAATACAGGATATACTTGACAGTTATAGTGGGTGTATTTCTGTCACAGTCACTGTTTCAGAAAGCTGCAGCACAGAGGTCTTCAGTTTTAGTTAATGAAAGAAATCAAATGTTCTGGTCTTCAAGGGGAGAGTATAGAGTGAGTATAACATAAAAATAATACACAGTGATGGGGTTTGACTGTAAACACTATTGAGAGTACCCCATGCCCCTCCCCTGTACCTGAGCACCCACTTTTGCACCCCTTTCTCACAGTAACAACAATAATGAACCATGTTACTGTATTCCACAATTCCACAACTCCAATGATAAATCATATTCAATAGCATACAACAGCAGCATCTAAAATAAAATAGATCATGTGTTAGCAACTCATATTCCAATTTATTAAAATAACCACCTTTAGAGAGAGATGGAGGGAGGAAGAAGTTAAAGTGATTGAAGAAGAAGCTGGAGAGATGGAGGAACAAACAAGATGGATGGGGGAAATAAGGACAAAAATAGAGAGCGGTAAAAGATGGAAGCATGAAGGTAGAATAAGATGGAGAGAGGACAGGATTGATGGAAAGAGAAAGAATATGGAAAATGGAGCAAATGAATGTATAGGAAAAGAGATGGAAGGATGGATAAACAAAAAAAAATGGGTAGATGGATACATGGTGGAAAAAGATCGAGGAAGAGCATGAGCGAATGAGAAAGAAGATTGGCTAGAAGGGTGAATTAAAATATAGGGATGAAGATGATGGAAAGAAATTAAGTTAAAATTTAAAGCACAACATACAGACCAGAGTACCTCATATACTCCCCTGTCCAGTTCATCACCCACACACCTGAGAGGAAAGTGTGCCTCCCCTTATTAATTAGTGAGAGAATCTGGGAGGAGTGAAGGAGAGAGGTTATGTGGTGAGGTGAAGGAGAGATGCACTGGGGACAGAACCATTTCTAGGACAGTGAAGACAGTACAGACATAATGGGCACCAGGGTCACCCGTCCCTGAAAAAGTAGTCTTTGATTTATAGTGGGTGCCACTTTCACATTTGCTACCTTGAATTTCCTTGCAGAAATTTGTTAATGAGTGGTACAATTGAAAAGGGAGAGTCTGCACAGTAGGTGCTGAGATATTTGCACCCCATGCACCTATCAAATCCACCTGATCACACTTTAACTATATAGACATGGATGAGCACAGATTTTAGTTTCTATTGACAGGAACTGACGGATGCTGTTTAGACCTGGTTTCTACATACTGCTGTCAGGTACGATAGGGATAATATTAATAACTAAAATATAATAGTAATAATGTGGATATGTCACAGGGGAGTGAGACTATTAGTGGGAGCAGGACAGGAAACAATCAGTTAATTGCATACCTACTAGCATTCAATCTTTTAAAAGAGGACATATTTATGCAATTAGTTTATGATGCTCAGTGTGGCACACATGGCTGGAAAAAATAATATTTTTAAATTTGAATCACCAAGTGCCATAGGCTTTAACTTAAATTGGATCAAATATACGAGAAATCCTGCACCATAGAGAACAAATACAAATCACAATTATTGAAATTGGTCTTTAAACCCATGAATGTAGATAGGTCTCCACTGCTTTGCAATGCTTAGACACCTCTTCATCATCCAGGCAATTAAAAGCCACATTTAAACCCACGGCAATTTGGATGAGACGAGAGAGGGAAAGGTGGTAATAGAGTAATAGAGGAGAAGTGGGAAGAAGAGAGGAAGAAAGGACAAGTAGAAAAGGGAGAGGAAAATGAAGGATAAACAGAGACCTTTTGGGAAAAGTGACAGAGATGTACAATAGCAGGAGAGAGAGGGAGGAGAAGGCATCACAAACACATATTGTATTAATCCTTTGAGTAGAATGCGCTAGCTAACTTTCTGCTACTCAGAGAGTTAAAGAAAAAGATATATAGTGCAGCTTCCTTCCCTCCCCATTAAATCATTATGCAACTTAGTGGAACCTTGCATATTTCTCCACACAGTTTGTGGAATCAGACCAGTAATCTATCACCACTTAAAACCAAAAACTGGAACCCAACAGTGAGAGAAAATATGTGAGCACTTGAAAACTTGTGAAGAGAGGATATGTGACGTATGTTACACAGCTCTCCAACACTTGATAGGTTAATAGGGGTTGAGGAGAGCATGGACCAAATATCAACAGTGTAGGGTATATTTACCATTATGTTTTATTGGGCTAGTCTGAGGCAAATGATTGACAATTCAAAATGCTGGCACTATGCACCAAATTCATCCTGGTGCTGGATATGCCATTTAACACCTATATAACTGGAGTGCAGAGCTTCCTTACAATTACATATATTTTAGTTTCCAGCACTTGAAGAGATGATTTGTTTAAGATGTGAATCCAAGTAAATTTCTAGCTCCTACAGTGCTTATTAGGTGCCAGATTTCTTAGCTTACAGTACTTTTGGAGTTAAAATGGTTAGTGTATGTATACACTCAACCAAAAACAATCAATTAACCTTCACACTGCAGGAGTTAATATAGTTGCATTCTTCAACCATGGTGAAGGAGGGAGACACTGAGGATTGGTGAAGAAGAGAGTCACTTGGAAGTTAAGGAGAAAGCCACTGCAGGGGTAAAGGAGATGGTCATTAGGGAGAAGGAGAGAGGCACTGGGGAAGAGTGAATGAGAGAGGCACTGAAGAAAGGTAAAAGAGAGAGGAGTGATGAAGGGGAGAGGCACTAGATGGATGATGGAAGGGTGAAAGAGGAAGGTACTGGGTGATGGATGCTTGGGTAAATGAGAGAGAGGCGCTGGAAGGTGAAGCTAAGTGGCTCTAAGGGTGGAGAGAGGTACTGGGTGAAGTGAAAGATGGAAGATTTGTGGAAGGTTGAAGGCTGATAGGCACTAGGGTAGTGAAGGAGAGAGGTATGGGGGAAGGACAGAAGCAATTAGGAAATTTGAAAGAAAGAAACACTGGATGGAGTGAAGAAAAAAGGGACTGGTAGTGTGACATTGAAAGGCATGGGGTGAAGGAGAGAGACACGCTGTATGAAGAATGTCTGTATGGAATGTGATACACTTTATTTCATATCCTTGGACCCAGCTGCACTCCCTTACTTGTTTTCCTTAGTTTTTTATTTTCTGTAGGTAGTGATGATGCTGATGGAGCCAAGCACTTTGTTGTTTTCATAGTGTGTGGAGATATTGACTACATGATGCCTCCTCTTGTATTTCTGAACACACTACTGACTCCTCTGGTACTCAAGGTACACTGATGTCACCTTAGTGCACCCAGAAGTACCAGAGGAGGCAGTATGTTGCCAATGGTTCCACACTGTATGAAACTGAGCACAGAGCAGGGCCCCAACACCATTAAAGTAAGGCTGTAGGTTATGGTGGGCCTTACTGAAACAGGAATCCCCCCACCTCATTGTGGGTGCTTCTGCTATACTGCTGGAGCACATGTGATAAAGTTATTCTAAAGCTGTTAATTATAACACTTAATTGCCCAATCCAAAAATGGTTTATAGACACAGAAAATATTTTTTTTCATCATGTTCACTTTAAGTTTAAGTGCTACTTTTTAAAAAATGTGATAGTGAATTATGACTTTTTTCTGTCTCAGTACTTTTCTTCCACTATAAAACAATACCAGAACGTAGCAGAAACATGTGAACTTTTTGCAATATCTGTGTGATTTCACTTCAGTTTTATTGTGGTTACATTAACCGTTTAGTTGCAGATGGGTATCATATGCACTGTGCATTATGAAGAGCTGGCAATGAAATCCTGAACTTGGGTAAATGAGATTTGTTATTCTGGGTGACTAGGAGTGGATGGTGTTTATACATTATTACTGACCTTAACCCTTTGAGTACCAGAGGGGTATGGAATGCATTGCAAAGCAATGCATTCCATACCCTTCTGGCACTCAAAGGGTTAATCAACAGTTGGAGCCTCATTCTATTTATTGGAAGTGAGCAAATGCATTGCCATCTGCAGCATTCTCTGCTGCTCCCTAACAGACACTGGCATCTACTACATAACAAGTGCTAAAGGTCACAATGGTTCATACATATAAAAGAAAAGAGGCACAAACGTTTAAATGTATCTTTTAATCCCTTGTGTGCTGGAGTCAGTGGCATGGTTGCCAATGCATTGTATTTAAAGTAATCATGTTTTAAAATAAATTCTAGTTCATTTATTTGCTGATAGTAATGTTTCACAAAAATAGCAGCCCCAATTAATCTTCATAGTATTTGAGCCATAGAGAGTGTTATTTCATTACTGTGAGCATTGTAGTTCAAGAGTAATTGAATGATAAAGTTTCCCCCTTCCGCCCTTTTTACCTAGTGTAAGCCCCCACTCCTGCCCCTTTTACCTAGTCTAAGCCCCTACTCCACAGATGTGGAATCCAGTCCATAGACCAAACAGCTCACATCAAGGGTCAAAATTCTTACCATAAGAACAATGAAAACCCTACCCCCCTTGACAGGTTTTTCAGCTTTTTCCCTTTTCTTAACTGAAGATTGTCCCTCTCTGAAATCTACCTGGACACTCCCTGCTGCTCTAAACTAAGCAGTATTACACCAGTAAAAGGTGCCGGAGGGGGACACTTTATCATTCAATTACTCTTGAACTACATCTCTGACAGAATTGAAATAACACTCTCCAAGGCCCAAATACTATGATTATTAATTAGAGCTGCTTTTATTATGAAACATTACTATCCCTTTAAGGGCAATTTCCGTATTTTGATTATTTTTTTCCAAAACTAGTAGAAATGGAACATTTTGATTAATCTCTTGTTTCCTCAGTGCACTATAGATAGGTTTTCAATCCATTCAGTGATGGCCTAATATTGAATTTTTGATGTGTAATTATTACTTTATAGCTAAGAGTAAAGAATCAGTTAGGTAGAGCCATTTAACCTCGTCTTTTTGTCATTTGTATCTGAGTGTCTTGATTAATGGTCTATAATTTATTGGTGAACTGCACAAAAAGCCATTTAGCTGTGTCTTTATAGTGGAAATGCCACATTTATAGAAGACATGCCACATGGGATGGAACATTTTACTTACTTGATCTCCCAAGAGAATCATAGGCATGATGGTTTTATTACAAAGGTGTGGATTAATGATTTTAATTTTTACTTTTCACTGCTTCTTCACATATCCCTATTTTAAAAAGTATAGAAGGACACAATTTATTTCTCCAGGCAGATGTTAAAAAGTTATTTTAGTTTTGTCTCAGTTTGAGGTACTGCACGGTATAATAGCAATTACTTATTTTAACCTTAAAATAATTATTCAATCTACTGTGACTTTGGCTATAAAATAAGCCAAACTAAATAGTTATTAAAAATATTATTGACATAGAGATAGGGTAGGTTGTTTGGTTAGGGGTTAGGTTTCCGGGTATCCTCTCTCTTCTGGGACGGGTGCTCCTCGCCCCCGGCGCGCCCAGCCATCTGGCCAGGGTTGTAACAGATAACTTCTGACTCTGTAATGACAGCACTAAACTGTACATTTTTGTCATGGAATGTGTGTGGCCTGAATGATGCTGTTAAAAGATCCTTGGTCTTGAACCACGTCAGGAAACAGACTCCTGGAGTGGTCATGTTGCAGGAGACACATCTCTCTGCAAGTAGAGTTCTGTCTCTTAGGAGGCAGTGGTTACAAAGTCATTACCATGCCACATACTCCACATACTAAAGAGGTGTTTCCATTCTTATTACTAAATTGGTTTCCTTTGAATTCATTGACCTCAAATCGGACCCCCAGGGCCGCTATCTTTTTTTAACATGTAAACTGCAGGGAGCTCTGTTTGTTCTACTGAATGTTTATATCCCGCCGCCTTTCGACCCTTCAATCCTCAGAGACATGCTTCTATACATTTCTGACAAAACACATCATCGTATTGTTTGTATGGGCGACTTTAACATAGCTACTAATTCTGATTTACATAGAATAGGTGGTACGGCTGTTGACTCCAGACTACATAGAGATGCCTTCCTCAGTCTCATAGGTGACATGGGATTCACAGATGTATGGAGGACTTTCCATCCGCAGACCCGGGAGTTCTCATGCCACTCAGCTACATATAAAAAGTTATCTAGAATTGATTACGTGTTCGTTAATCGGTCGACCTTGAATTTGGTTAAAGATTGCTGTTTTCTGACCAGGGTTGCTTCCGACCACTCCCCGCTCTTGTTAACGCTACAGCGAGACCAGAGACCTAGGTCTGGGGTGTGGAGACTTAGTCCCATATGGTTGACTAATACACATCTGGTGTCCAAACATAGGAAAGATCTGAATGAATATTTTGTTAATAATGTTGACACTGCTGCTCAAGGCACTGCTTGGGAGGCTGCTAAGGTGACTGCAAGGGGCTCCTTGATATCCCTTATATCTATGAACAATAGGCTTCGGTCTCGGGAGGTGGAGGAATTGGAATCGGATGTTGTTGAGGCAGAGAAACAGTTTGTGGAAAAATGGGACTCGGTATCTTATTCTAATATTGTTTCCTGTTCCTTAAAGTATTCTATAAAATTGTCTGAACTGAATGCCCGTCGCATTTTTTACTTGAAACTAAATATTTTTGAATGTGGAGATAAGGCGGGGAGGCTGATGGCTCATCTTGTTTCTCAAAGTAGGGGGACTTCGTCGGTTTCCTCGCTCAGGGACCCTAGGGGTGCACTGGTTCTTGATCCACAATTTATTAATTTGCAATTTCGGTGTTTCTATTCTTGACTTTACAAATCCCGACTGACCCGCTCTGACTCTCAGATTTCTTGTTTTATTGACCGATGTGGCCTTCCGCAACTTTTGTTTGAACATAGACAAATGCTGGACGCTCCTATACTTCTGAGAGAGGTTGTGGAGGTTATCCGAAGTTTGCCGGCAGGCAAGGCATCGGGTGTGGATGGTCTTCCTGCGGAATGGTATAAAGAATTTGTGGATGTCTTAGCCCCACACTTGTTGAATACCTTCTATGCTGCTATTGATGATGGCTGCCTTTCAGAGTCTATGAACAATGCCTCCATTATTTTACTGCCCAAACCAGGAAAAGATCTGGAGTTATGCAATTCCTACAGGCCAATTTCCTTATTGACTACAGATGCCAAAATTGTGGCGAAAATCCTAGCTACCAGATTAAATATGGTACTGGGAACTATAATACATGACGATCAAACCGGCTTTATCCCAGGTAAATCAACATCACGCAATCTTAGAAGGCTATTTATGCACCTGCAACTCTCTCACGACACCATGGGGTCTTGGTGATTGCATCTCTCGACGCATCTAAGGCCTTCGACTCTGTCGAGTGGCCATACCTTTGGCATGTACTCAGGGGACTTGGGTTTGGCCCATCCTTTATCAAATGGATACATATCTTATATAGCAGTCCCAGGGCTTCTGTGGTGACGGGCGGACTGTGTTCACAGTCCTTCTCCTCGTGGTACCAGGCAGGGCTGTCCACTCTCACCCGGCCTGTTCGCCTTGGCCTTGGAACCCCTGGCTGTTCTTGTAAATCCATTGATTAGGGGACTCAGGGTGGAGGGCAGAGAGGAAAAGCTTGCACTATATGCTGATGACATCCTGCTTTTTTTTAATGATGATGAGAATTCCTTGGAGACCATTGAAATTGGTGGATGATTTTGGCACTTACTCTGGATTCCAAATAAATTGGACTAAGTCCTCCTTGTTTCAGATTGATAATAAGTCACTGGAGTCTTGTCCGACTAATATCCCGCTTTCATATGTGGATGTGTGTACTTACTTGGGGATTAGGGTGGCTGCAACGACGGACTCCTTTTTGGAGATGAATTTGATACCCAATATTCAGTACTTTCAAGACAAAACAACTGCATGGCTTCACCTGCCCTTAAATGTTATTGGTAGATCGAATCTTATTAAAATTATATTTTTGCCCAAATTTTTGTATGTCTTTCAAAACACGCCGGTCCCTATACCTAAAAAATATTTCTGACAAATAGATAAAATTATCTTGCATTTCCCATGGCGAGGGGGTCAGGCTAGGATCAGGCTGACTACCCTCATGAGACCTAAATGTGAGAGGGGAATTGCTTTGCCCAATTTCTATAGGTACTATTTGGTGGCGCAATGCCGATATGCATTGGATTTTGCTTCTTCCCAACCTCGATACCAGACTACTCATATAGATACATTACTTTTGCGACCTGCCTATACACTGTCCCAGTTCTTACACGGAGGCCCTGCAGTTTTTAAAACTCGAACTCCGCTGACGACAACCCTATACGAGGCGTGGGTGGAGGTGAAAGGGCTGTTGGGATGTATCCCAATGGACCCTGATACCCCCTTATGGGGCGCCACGGGGCTACATCACTTATTTGATTACGACTTTGGCCCCTTGTGGGCCAGATTTGGGATTACCAACCTTGGACAGTTATATCACGATAGTCGGCTGAAATCCTTTGCACAATTGCATGACGAATACCATGTACCACATAATCTTTTTTACTTGTATTTGTGTATTAGACATGCTCTTCGTGCTCAGTGGGGTGATCAGGCCCCGATGATTTCTACATTCCCGCTTCTTGCCAGATTGATGCTTCTCGAGCCTTCGAAACCTCTTTCTTTCATTTACCAGTGGCTGGAATCTCATGTAGGGTATCAGGAGTTCCCTTCAAGGAATAAATGGGAAATGGACGTGGGTCCGTTAGAGAACAAGGAATGGGATATGGCCAAGGCAGGACCAGCACTGGTTGCAACGTTGACTAGACACCAGATGATACAGTTGAATATCCTACATCGAATTTATTATACGCCGGTCTGCATAGAATGGGGAACTCTGGTACTGACAGTTGTCTCCGGTGTGATAATGTTCCGGGTACATACTTCCATATGATCTGGAATTGTCCTGGGGTTGGGAGGTTTTGGAAAGAAATAATGCGTATTGTGGTCCTGGTGCTGGGGAGACCTGTTCCTGTGACTCCAAAAATTTGTTTATTGTCTATTTTCCCTGATGAGATTGAGGATGCAGCTGACAGATCCCTGCTGAGAGAACTCTTGATGTTGGCGGGAAAGGTGGTGGCCTTGAACTGGATGTCAAACGGAGCTCCCAATTTCAGGGCGTGGATTAATTTAGTTTTACAGTGCATCCCTATCACGGTGCCCGTGATTTGCTGCAGTTACTTGTCTGTCACCAGTAGGGGGCTTCTATTGGCTGTCTGCAGATAGCCCGCCTCTTATTGACTATTTAAACCTGGATTGGGCACCCTTTGAGTGCCCTTTCGTGTTGTTTCTGACCTTCTTGCTATCACTATGCTAGTGATAGCTGGGCCTCTGTTCCAGTGTTCCTGAGTTCCTGATCTCATGTGTTCCTGAGTTCCTGATCTCTACTGTTCCAGTGTTTCCTGCATGCTGAAGTACTTCCAGTCCTGGTTCCGGCCTAGTCTCTGGTGTTGCAGTTCCTGCTGAACTTCTCTGCTGTTTTCTGACCTGACTGATCGTTGCTGGTTCCTGTCATCTCATCACCTGTCTTCAGTATCCTGGCGACCTTCTGCCTAGTCGCGTTGGTGACATTGCTACATATCTGTGTTGGTCCCAGCGTGCGGACGCTGGTTTGCTCCTAAGCCTTGCGGCTATACAAACTCACTTGTTACACCAGTGTGCGGTCACTGGTTTGCTCCAAAGCCTTTCAGCTATACAAATCTGTGTTGGTCCCAGCGTGCGGACGCTGGTTTGCTCCTAAGCCTTGCGGCTATACAAACTCACTTGTTACACCAGTGTGCGGTCACTGGTTTGCTCCAAAGCCTTTCAGCTATACAAATCTGTGTTGGTCCCAGCGTGCGGACGCTGGTTTGCTCCTAAGCCTTGCGGCTATACAAACTCGCTTGTTACACCAGTGTGCGGTCACTGGTTTGCTCCAAAGCCTATCAGCTATTCAAATCTGTGTTGGTCCCAGCGTGCGGACGCTGGTTTGCTCCTAAGCCTTGCGGCTATACAAACTCACTTGTTACACCAGTGTGCGGTCACTGGTTTGCTCCAAAGCCTATCAGCTATACAAATCTGTGTTGGTCCCAGCGTGCGGACGCTGGTTTGCTCCTAAGCCTTGCGGCTATACAAACTCGCTTGTTACACCAGTGTGCGGTCACTGGTTTGCTCCAAAGCCTATCAGCTATACTAATCTGTGTTGGTCCCAGCGTGCGGACGCTGGTTTGCTCCTAGCCTTGCGGCTATACTACTCGCTTGTTACTCCAGTGTGCGGTCACTGGTTTGCTCGCTAAGCCTAACGGCTATACTATTCAGTGTTGTTTCCAGCGTGCGGACGCTGGTTTGCTCCAAAGCCTTGCTGCTTAACGATTCTGCTAATTTGCCAGTTCCATCTGACTGCTGCTATTATCTCTGGGCTGCCCTGCCCGGTATTGGTAAGGCCGGTAGAACCTTTTACCACATTCCATCTGAGGTTGCCTTACCCGGTATTGGCAGGGCCGGTAGAGACTACATTGTGTATCTATTGAGGCTGCCTTGCCCGGTAATTTGGTAAGGCCGGTAAAACCGTTATGCTATTCCATCTGCAGGTTGCCTTACCCGGTATTGGCAAGGCCGGTAGAGCCTAAAGACTGTCCTGTCCGGTATATTGACAGGACCGGTAGAGTCTGCCTTCTGTCTGTGCTATATTCTGTATATATATATATATGTATGTTATTGCCATCCTAAGTTATCATTTATTATTTCAATAAAATTGATTTTTTTTACCTAAACCTTGTGTCTGAGAGTCATAATAAACCGTGACAGTACGAAAGGGCCATGACCTCAGACAGCAAGGGTCAAGGTAACGCACAGAATATCCATTGGAGGATGGATGTGCTCGAGCAACGTTTGGATCAGTTGGCAGTTGCAATTCAAACGATCCTTGAACGCACGGTACCTGCTGACCAATCTAGCTCTAGCCCGGTGGTCTCGCCAAGTCAGACACCGGAAAGTGATACCAGACCCCTAGGGGGTACTGTTAAAGGGTTAACGGCTTCTGCACCCTTGCCGCTAAGATATGATGGTGACCCTAGTCTCTGCAGAGGGTTCATCAATCAACTCGAAATCTTTATGGAATTGACGGCACACGCATTTCCCAATGATCGTAGTAAAGTGGGGTTCACGATATCACTGCTCACTGGCAGAGCATTGGCCTGGGCTAACCCCTTGTGGGAGAATGCTAAACCTTGTACTAAGAACTTTAGTGAATTTGTGCGTTCCTTTCGAAGAGTGTTTGAGCCTCCTGGTAGAACTACCTCTGCTGCCAAACGCCTTATGGAGATACAACAGGGCAGGCGTACAGTGGGCGACTATGCCATCGAATTCCGCACATTGGCAGCAGAGGTAGGTTGGAATAACGAGGCATTATTGGCAGCCTTCTCTCAAGGCCTGAATGACCACATTAAAGACGAAATCGCTGCTAAAGATCTACCTATTGATCTAGATGATTACATTGAGTATGTTATGATAATTGACTCCAGAATACGTGAGAGATCAATTGCCAGAGATCGTAAGTTACGGTCAAAAAATAATGAGCCTAGTAGCATGTTTTGCCCACCCATCCCTCCCTTGGCATTGAAGTCTAGTGAACCAGTACGGGAAACAAGTGAACCTATGGAAATAGGCTTCACTAGACTATCCAAGGCAGAGAGACTATATCGCAAAAAACAAGGGTTATGTTTATACTGCGGTAATAAAGGGCACTTGCTAAATTCCTGTCCGGTACGTCCGGGAAACGCACACACCTAGGGTATCTTGGGGGACAGGCCCTAGGTGGTGTACAATCGTCCCCAGTGTCGGGCATAATGAAACCCACCATACAGGTGGTATTGTCTTGGGCACAACGCTCTGTGGAGGTTTTGGCCTTGGTTGACTCCGGTGCAGCAGGGTATTTTATGGATAATACCTTTGCTGAATTGCACGGAGTTCCACGCATTGAAAGAGAAAACCCCTTGACTATTGAAGCGATTGATGGTAGACCCTTAGAACCGCCTCAGGTTATATTTGAAACTATGCCATTGTCTATGACTATTGGGGCACTTCACAGAGAAGAGCAGCAGTTTCAACTGATTAATTCCCCGCACCATGCGGTGATATTGGGATTTCCGTGGTTACAGTTACATAACCCACAATTCGATTGGAAAAAGTGTGAAATTGCTGCTTGGTCCCAGTTTTGTATGGACAAGTGCGTCATCCAGCCTATTAAGGTCATGTGCACCTCCTCTGCTATGCCGGATGTGTACCAACAGTTTGGCGATGTTTTTAGCAAAGGAGAGGCTAGTATGCTACCCCAGCATAGACCTTATGATTGTTGCATTGAATTGCAGCCTGGTGCAGTACCTCCGAAAGGACGCACTTATCCCTTATCTTGTGATGAAAATAAGGCTATGGAGGATTACATTTCTGATGCCCTTGCTAGAGGGATCATACGTAAATCTACCTCTCCAGCTGGGGCTGGGTTCTTTTTTGTAAAAAAGAAAAATGGCGAATTAAGACCATGCATTGACTACCGGGGCTTGAATAAACTAATGGCAAAAAACGCATACCCAATACCACTCATCACCGAGCTTTTTGACAGGCTTAAGGGCGCTTCGATATTTACCAAGTTGGACCTACGGGCCGCTTACAATCTGGTTCGCATTCGAGCAGGTGATGAGTGGAAAACTGCCTTTAATACTCGAGCTGGGCACTACGAGTATCTAGTAATGCCTTTTGGGCTGTGTAATGCACCCGCAGTTTTCCAGGAACTGATAAATGATGTTCTGAGAGATATGTTACAGACATGTGTTGTGGTGTACCTCGACGATATACTGATTTACTCCCAAAACATGGCACAGCACATCAAAGATGTATCCGCAGTATTGCTACGACTCCGTGAGAACAAATTATTTTGTAAAATGGAAAAATGTGAGTTTCATAGAACCAGTGTGCCATTCTTGGGGTTCATAATTGGCAATGATGGCATTGCCATGGACAAAGAAAAGTTGTCAGCTGTCCTACAATGGCCAAAACCCAAGGGTCTTAAAGCCATACAGCCTTTCCTGGGTTTCGCTAATTATTATAGGAGGTTTATTAAGAACTTTTCTTCCATTGTCAAACCTCTGTCCGATCTTACGCACAAGGGTGCTAATCCTTCTTGTTGGCCGGTATCTGCTGAGAAAGCCTTTGAGAATTTGAAGCTGGCATTTGCTGCGGCTCCTGTGTTATCCCACCCCAATCCTTTACTTCCATTTACGTTAGAGGTTGATGCCTCAGATATTGGGGTCGGGGCAGTACTTTCGCAGCGACACGAGAAAGGTGGAACTCTCAGACCTTGTGGGTTTTTCTCTAAAAAGTTGACTGTCACTCAAAGCCACTATGAGATAGGTGACAGAGAATTATTGGCCATTATCCTTGCTCTTAAGGAATGGCGTCATTTGCTTGAAGGTACTAAGAATCCTGTCTTAATCCTAACAGATCATAAGAATCTGACCTATCTCTCGGAGGCCAAGAGATTGTCCTCTCGTCAGGCCAGGTGGGCACTGTTCCTGTCTCAATTTAATTTCATTGTATCATATTTACCAGGGTCAAAAAATATCAGGGCTGATGCACTGTCAAGACAATTTGAGGCCGACAGTGACAGAGTGGAAGCACCAGCTCCTATCATCCAACCTGATAGAATACTGGCTACTATACGCACGAGTATCACTTCTCCTCTAGGGGAGGAGATCCTGGCCTCTCAGGGGTCCGCTCCCCATGAAACCCCAGTGGGCAAATGTTTTGTCGCTGAATCATTTCGTACTAGGCTGCTCGAAACCTACCATTCCTCTAAGGCTGCGGGACATATTGGTAGAGACCAATTGTTATGGTCCCTTTCTCAGTTATTTTGGTGGCCTTCCATGAGAAACGATTGTGCCGAATTTACGAATGCCTGTGCCACCTGCGCCCGCGCTAAGACCCCGAGACATCTCCCTGTGGGCTTGCTTCAACCAGTGCCTAATGGCGAACGCCCCTGGTCTCATGTTTCCATTGATTTTATGGGAGAGTTGCCTATGTCGAAGGGGTACTCCTTTATATTCATGGTGGTGGACAGGTTTTCTAAAATGGCTCATTTCGTGCCCCTCCGTGGTCTTCCTTCAGCGATGGAATTGGCAATGGTGTTCGCCAGAGAAGTATTCCGGTTGCATGGAGTGCCTAGGGTACTGGTGTCTGACAGGGGGAGCCAGTTTGTGTCTAGATTTTGGAGGGCATTTTGCCAACAGATGGGCATACAGCTGTCCTTCTCCTCTGCCTACCATCCCCAGACCAATGGAGCCGCTGAACGAGCTAATCAGGGCTTGGAACAATTTCTCCGTTGTTTCGTTACTGACCATCATGATAATTGGTCCGACTTGTTGCCTTGGGCAGAGTTCGCCAGGAACTGTGCGGTCAATTCTTCATCTGGGAGCTCTCCGTTTCTGATTAATTATGGGTTCCAGCCCTGTTTGCTTCCAGACTCATTTCAGACGCAACAGATTCCAGCTCTGGATGAGCATATCGAGCAACTCCGTTCCACATGGGCACAAGTTCAGAGGGCACTTGGTCAGTCATTTCAGCGTCATCAGCGCCATGCTAATCGCAGAAGGCTTCCAGCGGTTTCCTTTCAGGTTGGGGATAGAGTATGGCTTTCCTCCAGAAATCTCAAGCTGCAGGTTCCGTCTAATAAGTTGGCTCCTCGGTTTATTGGTCCATACAGAGTTATTCGCAAAATTAACCCTGTCTCCTATGCACTAGACCTACCTGCATCCATGCGTATCCATAATGTGTTCCATGTGTCCCTTCTTAAGCCTCTGGTTTGCAATCGCTATACTACCACACCTGTGGTGCCAGGACCTGTTGAGGTCGAGGGCCAGGAGGAGTACGAGGTTCAGAGCATTATTGATTCCCGTAGGCTTAGAGGAAGGGTACAGTACCTGGTACATTGGAAAGGGTATGGTCCTGAGGATCGATCATGGGTGGATAGTACGGACCTTCATGCACCTAGGTTAACTAGGGCCTTTCATGCCAATTACCCGCAGAAACCTAAACCCTATTCTAGGAGAGGGGGTCTTTGAAAGGGGGGTACTATCACGGTGCCCGTGATTTGCTGCAGTTACTTGTCTGTCACCAGTAGGGGGCTTCTATTGGCTGTCTGCAGATAGCCCGCCTCTTATTGACTATTTAAACCTGGATTGGGCACCCTTTGAGTGCCCTTTCGTGTTGTTTCTGACCTTCTTGCTATCACTATGCTAGTGATAGCTGGGCCTCTGTTCCAGTGTTCCTGAGTTCCTGATCTCATGTGTTCCTGAGTTCCTGATCTCTACTGTTCCAGTGTTTCCTGCATGCTGAAGTACTTCCAGTCCTGGTTCCGGCCTAGTCTCTGGTGTTGCAGTTCCTGCTGAACTTCTCTGCTGTTTTCTGACCTGACTGATCGTTGCTGGTTCCTGTCATCTCATCACCTGTCTTCAGTATCCTGGCGACCTTCTGCCTAGTCGCGTTGGTGACATTGCTACATATCTGTGTTGGTCCCAGCGTGCGGACGCTGGTTTGCTCCTAAGCCTTGCGGCTATACAAACTCACTTGTTACACCAGTGTGCGGTCACTGGTTTGCTCCAAAGCCTTTCAGCTATACAAATCTGTGTTGGTCCCAGCGTGCGGACGCTGGTTTGCTCCTAAGCCTTGCGGCTATACAAACTCACTTGTTACACCAGTGTGCGGTCACTGGTTTGCTCCAAAGCCTTTCAGCTATACAAATCTGTGTTGGTCCCAGCGTGCGGACGCTGGTTTGCTCCTAAGCCTTGCGGCTATACAAACTCGCTTGTTACACCAGTGTGCGGTCACTGGTTTGCTCCAAAGCCTATCAGCTATTCAAATCTGTGTTGGTCCCAGCGTGCGGACGCTGGTTTGCTCCTAAGCCTTGCGGCTTTACAAACTCACTTGTTACACCAGTGTGCGGTCACTGGTTTGCTCCAAAGCCTTTCAGCTATACAAATCTGTGTTGGTCCCAGCGTGCGGACGCTGGTTTGCTCCTAAGCCTTGCGGCTATACAAACTCGCTTGTTACACCAGTGTGCGGTCACTGGTTTGCTCCAAAGCCTATCAGCTATACTAATCTGTGTTGGTCCCAGCGTGCGGACGCTGGTTTGCTCCTAGCCTTGCAGCTATACTACTCGCTTGTTACTCCAGTGTGCGGTCACTGGTTTGCTCGCTAAGCCTAACGGCTATACTATTCAGTGTTGTTTCCAGCGTGCGGACGCTGGTTTGCTCCAAAGCCTTGCTGCTTAACGATTCTGCTAATTTGCCAGTTCCATCTGACTGCTGCTATTATCTCTGGGCTGCCCTGCCCGGTATTGGTAAGGCCGGTAGAACCTTTTACCACATTCCATCTGAGGTTGCCTTACCCGGTATTGGCAGGGCCGGTAGAGCCTACATTGTGTATCTATTGAGGCTGCCTTGCCCGGTAATTTGGTAAGGCCGGTAAAACCGTTATGCTATTCCATCTGCAGGTTGCCTTACCCGGTATTGGCAAGGCCGGTAGAGCCTAAAGACTGTCCTGTCCGGTATATTGACAGGACCGGTAGAGTCTGCCTTCTGTCTGTGCTATATTCTGTATATATATATATGTATGTTATTGCCATCCTAAGTTATCATTTATTATTTCAATAAAATTGATTTTTTTTACCTAAACCTTGTGTCTGAGAGTCATAATAAACCGTGACAATCCCACACTATAGATCGGTCTACTTACATCGGGGCACTCCAAACAAGTTTGACAAGATCTGGGGAAGATGGCAGAACTGGTGGACACATAGAGCTGATGCTAATGTGGCACTTGATGATATGCAACTTGACAGTGCTGGTTGATTTGGGTCATGCTTGCTGGTTGTGTGGAAGGTTGTGAGGCATGGTCAATGCGTGGCATTGTGTTTGAACCCTTACTTGTTGAAATCTTGTGGCTTTGCTGGCTGGTGGGCGGCTGGCTGGTTTGCTGCGGGTTCGGGAGAGATAGGAATCGGAATTGGGGTAGGGGAGTTTAGCAAAAGTTAAGTTAGGTTAGTTTTTGGGAGTTTTGGTTTTACATAACAATAAAACAATAAAAAGGTTGGCTCTGTATGCCCTATTGATATGTATATGTTCTTTTCATTGTTACATCTGTCTACATATTTTTCCTGTAACTGAACGATTTTACATGTATTTTTCTGTATATGTGATATGTATGGAGCGATCTGATAATAAAAAAAAATATTATTGACAAGTTGACAAGTTGGAGTCAGAAAGGAATACATTATTCCCCCCACACAATTTGGGCTAGATTGGAAATGGTTCCAGAGGGCTTTTTTGCCTTCCTCTGGATCAACTGGGGTGTTTTTGGCATGGGCTGGACTTGATGGATGCATGTCTTTTTTCAGCCTCATCTACTATGTTACTATGTTGCTATGTTACTATGTAGGTTTTGTAAAGTTGTCTTCATTTTATTTCTCAAGAACACTTACATTATAGGGCACCCCTAACTTAGTATAGGTGTTTTAACTATGACATGATGATGAAGTCATACATAAATTCAAATGTCCCTTAATGAGAATGACATCAGGAAGATTTAGTTGTGTGTAGTAACAAATGTGTTTAGCAGTCACTCCATAGTCTGTGTTCACAAAATAAAAAACAATCAAATCATAACCCAAAGGGAACATAAATTAGCTCTCTTTGCAGATGATCTTATACTAACATTTACTATATAGTTCCCTCTCTCTTACTTAAATTTCTTCTTTCATCTGGAAAGGTAAATCTGCCAGACTGAGCATAGACTTGCTTTGTAGGAAACAAAGTGAAGGTGGCCTGGTGTTTCGAACGTTCTAAATTACTACCTATCCATACATATGTCCTTGTTGCATGATTGTTTCCATACATCTAGTGAGCTGATCTTTAAAAATATTTTATCTGACTTAACCACTACTGTTCCAGTTCACTCCATACCCTGACTCCCCTTGGGCTCCCATCCCTTTAGGGATACATATCCTGCTCTGTTACATACCTGCTCACTGGACCTAATCATGAAAACATTTCCAACCTGCTCCTCCGCTCACTTCATTGATTAGGAACCCTGCGTTTCCATCCAGTTATGATACTGCCAATATGATCCACTGGCTTCGCTCGGGCATCCTACTGGCCATACACCTTACAGAAGGGGGTAAACTCCTCTCTTTTGACTCCTTTAGAGACTCACTGGGACTTGCCTCTAACAACTGCTGAACTTACAGATAATCTGACAAATAACCCCCTAAAACAGACCTGCTGTATCCCCTACTGTATTCAAATCCCATACATTGTAGACTTCATAGATGAAGGGGTTCATGAGTAGGGATGGGAGAAAGTTTTTGCCTCAAAAGTGAAACAGATAAAAAATGTCACTTCCCGCTGAACAGGAAAGATTTTTTTCCTGACTAGCTCTCTGTGTTGAAATCAATAGTAAGAATGAATTTCCCTCTCCACGTAGCAAGTTTCCCTTCTTTCCAGCAGTTATAGTATAAAAGTGGTGTCAGGTTCCTGCAGCATGTAATTTCTATTCTTGTTAGCAAGAGGTCCTTCCTGATCTGGCTGTTATTTCTGTATCTGGGGAGTCTAGGGGTATGAGAAAGAAGTACAGGAGATTGCCCAAATACCCCAACATTTTGTGTAATTGACTGGGAAGACAAAAGCAGCCATAATCCAAGTTTCTTCCTGATATGACTTATCTCTGTGCAAGGGGCATCTGAGTGTGTGATAAGGGAGCAAAGGAGAATTATCCCAAATACTCCAAAATGTTGACTGATAAATGACTAACATGAGCTTTGACTAAGGCAAACTGCTCTTAGAAGAGTTATACTATTTTGGGTATAGCAAGACATCCTACATATTGTCAGTTCTGTCATGTACTTCACTGTTAACCTCTTAAGGACCCTTGAGGTGCCAGGCTCTTCACTCAGGTCCCGGCACTTAAGGACTGTTGATGGTCCTGGCACGTCATAGAATTCCGAAATGATAGTGTGGCTGCACACCGCTCTGCCATCCTAGAATTCAAAAAACTAAAAAAAAAAAGCTCTGTGGTCCTAAATATCCTGAACTTCCAGCATTGTTTTTTGTTTTTTTTTATTAAGCTGCAATTATCAAATGTTATCTTAGATTGCCAGCATCATTTGAACCCTTGGAATACCAGAGGGGTACATAACGCATTGTACCACTCCAGCATTCCAAGGGTTAAGGCCAGCGTTTCTTTGATGCCTTACTTTTGGGGGCATGTTTAATTGGACTTGTTTTCACTTTCAATGACATCTTTTTGGATGAAGACGAACATTAGAAGACAGAAGATCAGAAGAATTAAGAAAAGAAGAGGTGATGGAAGATAGAAGATGACAGAAGAAGACTGACAGTAGCTGACGAGGGTGCTGAAGACACCTGTAATCCTGAGGTCCAGCAGTAAGTGTTTATTTTCAGTCATGTTGTTAACTTTATTTGATATTTACCCTGTGTGTGCCCATGGGGTACGAAACACTGAGCAATGCACTGAATGGCCCACTGGCACTCATATGGGTACTTTATCTACCATTTGATACATTTGTTTTCTATGGCTGTAATAACTCTGGTCCCACCCCGCTACTATAAAAATCCATAACATCCCTCTATTCTACAAGTTGTAGTTAAGACAGAGAGACCTGTAGAAACAGAAAGCTAAATAAAGGACTTCTTGGGGTATGTGTGTAGTGAGAGACTGTTAGCAAGCACTACAGTCCAGACCTGTTACTTCTGTTTTGTGTGTGTGTGTGTGTGTGTGTGTGTGTATAAAAAAATTAGTAAGAGGAGCTGCTGATGCTGTGGAGGAATCTAGTAGAAACAGCAACAGACCTAGTAGTAACAATGATTAGCATCAGGGCCCAAAAGATAATGGAACTATCACCCCAACCACCCCACATAAATATCCTGTGACTGAAATATTTCAGAGCTCACCATCAGCTGGTAGTGCTGCCACCAACCCAAAATGTCCCCTATGACTGAGACACTCCTAACATCACCAGCAGCAGGTAGTGCTGTTACCACCCCACCAAATCTCCTATGACTCAGAAACTCAAGTGCCCATGAGCAAATTGTGCTGCCACCAGTACCGCCAGTAATAGAGTGTTCTGTCACCACATTCAATGTAACAGAAATCTCACAAGCAGCACCGGATATTGTTATACTTGTCACTATTCTGTCACTACTCCAACATGGCTCTGGGGTGGTTTTCTGAAAGGGTAAAATGTGTTTTCTTCCCAGGTGGCTGTTTGCAGTACTAGCATCATATAGTTGATACCTGTCTCTGAACCTGCTGCTGCTGTGACTGTTACACCAAGTGAACTACCTCCATCCATGTTACACTCCGTGCCAACACTAGCAAGAGAGAAGGAAGAATTTGATGATGGTGCTGCTGCTGCCGAAGGAGATTGTACCAGTGATGATAATATGAGAGCTTTCCTGGCTTATACAAGCCAGGTGTGGGTAAGAGAGACATGAATGGGGTTTCACCACCACCAATATGATGATGTTTTGAGGTGATATAGTTGTAGTTTCTGATGTCCCTGCTGCTGCTAGTGCAAGCAGATGTGTGTGGGACAATGGCAACACATGGCAATGTAGTGGAGGTTAATAGAATACTGGGAATAAGGCAGCATCTGCAGACTGACCACCCTGCAGAATATACCAAACTCATGTCAGTTAGGGTTAATCCTTTTATTGAGTGATAACGAATGCACCACTGGAAGTGTCAGTTAACCACTGCCCCACAAGCAACAGTAACTTGTTGTATTCGTGGGATGCACTGATTGATACACCCTGATTTCTGTCAACATGCTTAATTAAAGCAAATCTGCCAATAATGTGATCCCATTTTTTCTTCCTCTACACACCCTGTTCACACACTTTATATACAGTTGTGGATAATAACTACACAGTCATCCTTTCCCCAGGGAAAAAGTATTTTAAGGGAGGTGCAAGAGAAGTAGGATTAGTGTGACTGAACAAATACTCTGCCCAGGTGCACTTGAAGCAAGTGCCTCAGCAGCGTTAGTCAGTGGATAACAACACTACCTATTCCATGTCACTGGTGGGGTCGGTTCTACCACCACAGTCTGTGGAGATGATAATTCAAGACTTGTTCCTACAATCACTACTGCTACTGCCCATGAGAATACATCATCCTAATTCTGTTACGTAACATTTGATGTTCGGACAAATCCCCAGCAGGTACTATGTTAGATAACATTGGTGGATGCTATGTAATATTCCTGGTTATGGCTTACCTGGCTACAGTACTTGCAAACAATATTTCCAAACCTTGAATCTACCTGAAAACATTTATTTTTCAAGGTCTGCCAGTGCTTTCCTTGATGTGTTAGGCTCCCTACCAATATCTCTAAAGGTTTTACCTATATTTCTAATGTGTAAGCCACTGTTCAAATATTTAGAATGCTTAGTTAAGAATGTACACTAGCTGTAAATAAAAATAAGTTTTGAAACACATGCTGTAAGACTAACACCTTCTATAAAATTCGTCCTTACAGTGCAACTTTGTTAAAAAAAATCCTAATTTTTATAAAGGCTTACCTAAACAGCTATTGCTCAAGAGTATACCTGACCTCCTTTTACTAACATACTTATATATAGGCCTGTTAATCATTTTTGGAAAGGGATACCAGTTGAACATGTCAAATGATTGAGACTAGTCTGCTATCAGGACCAAAACACTAAACACTATTATTATTGATAATGTTCTATTAAAAGTATATTAATATGCTGATGACTTTAAATTATAATCTGAACATCATTCAACAATATAAAGATAAAACAAATTAAAGTTTGAGTTTAACATGGTGGATGTATCTGGTGGTGGAAGGTGGTGAATGACATAAGATATAGGATGATGATAAGCAGGGAAAAATGGTAGTAAACTTTATCCAATATCATGTATGATTCCAAAATAACTTCACCTTATTACTTGTCAGTCATTAGCAACTTGATGACCAGTGGTGAGTGAAACGATTTGCTTCAAAATGAGGTGTGCACCCTGTTGACTGTTAAGTGGTTAATTTTTATAGCAGTGGTCCAAACTGTCACAGATGGTGGCAACTGTGAAAATTCCTACTCTAGCTCAGGGCTGCTGCTTCTATATGCAATTTTCTTCTCTGTCTTGTGTGTGTTTTTTCCACTTCTAGAAAATGATATTCAGATGGTATTAGAAGTTAGTTTTTAGTCTACCAGCACTTATGTTGCGTCATTAATTATAACCAGCTACTCTAAAAACCCTCCCTAACTGCACACTTTCTGGTGGGCAACTAATGATTTTCACAGCAGTACCCACTAGTGCTAGCTACAAGGAATGGATGAAATGTCCCATCTTGTTCCCACAGAAATTTTCTTGGACAATGCATGATATTCCAAGCAAGCACCAAAACACCTGTCCTCAAAGTAGCCGCGAACTTTCTTACAGTAAAAATAAAAATAAATAGTTTGAGGAATATAAGGTTAGTGGGCAAGAAACAGCGGGTGATGTTTATGCTGCGGATGACCTAATGATCACTGATGATGAGGCAGATTTAGAATATATCCCTCCAGCAGTCTCCTCTTATTCAGATACAGATAAAGTTGAGAGTGATAGAGATGATGACATGGCTAGAAAGTTAGCAGAAAGGCAAAGACTCAATATTCCGCCACTGAAAAAAGAGCACTGTGTCTGTCTATAAAATGTTTGATAAAACCATTGGAAATGCTGACCCTGGACAGGCAAAGATGGCAAAAAGTACACAGTCATCCTGTCAATCAATATCAGCATCACTGCCGCTTCCAAGTTCAATTCTCATTCAGCCACACACACCTGTGTTGAGTGACCAGCAGCAACATCAACAGCAACACAGGTTATTAACATCAACAAGCTTAGCTATGACAAGTGCATCTACTGCAGTTCGGAGTGCTGCACCTTTGATACCTAGTAGTAGTAGCAATAGAATTGCATCAGCATAAAGCCCCAGTGCTAGTAGCATCCCCTCAGAAACCCCTCAGTACATAGAGTTTATAGTATGGCAATACTTCACTCGCGATCCAAAAGCTATGACAGAGAAAGCCATTCCAAATGTATTAACAGCAAAGGTAAGGAGGAGAAGGAGGGATGTGAAGAAGGGTGGCTACCATCTGCCAGACTTGGAACAGTGTTACTCATGCAGGAACGCAATTTTCAAGGCATATGTTGCTGCAGGACTACCAACTTTGACTTTCAGATACTTCATTCTCCACTGTAGCCCTCAGTAGAAGTTTTGTGGTGGGAAATGTTGCACCACCATAGAAAACATAATATTGTTGTAATAGGTGAAAAATTAGTTGGAACTGGTAAAAAAGGAGAAAACTTTTGTGAAAAAAACGAAAAAATCATTAGTTTTTGCTAAAAGTTATGCGGGAATCTTTTCAAATGTTTCGACCATCCCTAACCAGCATTTTTGTTAGCATAAACCTTTTTTTTAACTTTTCTCTCTTTTGGCAAAAGTGTTTGCCCATTGCTATATAGGATATTGTGATATTGCTATCTTCCTATACAACAAATGTTGGCCATACATCTGGTCACACCTCACACCATAATAATTTATGATTACCCTTTGGAATTACTATTAATTAATTCACAAAACAATTAAATAGTTGGGTCTGATGCTATTTTCACCACCTACCACATTAGGCTAATAATCTATCTATTGAAATAACAAAGGGACAGAGAGGAGTGATATCAGTCGAATCAAGTATGGTTAACCATTCAGAAAGTTCGCACTTATGTATTTCAGGAACTGGGGGATCTGCACCAAGAACTTTTCTGTGTATCAATGCAAAGTGGAGCAATTCTGGGGCAAACCAGCTGCACCATAAGGGAAAAACAAAAATTCCAAAAATCCTTATTGATTTAAATATGTATTTTTTTATTATTGAACAACAGATGTATATAAGAGGCTATAAAACAATGTGCAGTATTAGTTTACATAAGTATTGTACGTGCTATACCAGCATAGAAAAAACAAATACCACAAACTAGAGTCAGCCATGATCTTGCCAGGCTGATAAGCTCAAGTAAAGGGTTTTGCAGCATCTAATAATTTGTATAGAGGTCTGCAATGTATTGTGAAATGAATTCTTAAGGCCTGAAGTTCTGTTGCAGTTTCTTGGAGGGACGTTGTTTATTAGAGAAGAGGCAGCATGTTTGACATGCCTGTGTTGATTGCTTCCAGTGGTTTTCTATGGTGTGATATATGTTGTTATTTTTATTACAACCTTTGAACAATATTGAAACTCTGGTCACCTGTATTATATATCCTGTCTGTGAGTGTAAAGTAGTATACAACATCCCTGTTTTTGCTAATCTTACAACAAAATTAATATTAATTTACATGTCTAAAGCCTAAATATGTTGTCTGAAAATGTTAAACAATAGTTGTAGTACATTGTGATTTAGTGCACTTGTACAATAAGTTTAATTATACAGAGTTAATTGGTTGAACAGTGCCATGGCAGTAACCTGAGTATTATTTACTGGGCCACAGCTGTAAAACCTAATGTACCGATGTTTCTAACTTTCTTGCTCTCCCTGGATGAATTTCAGTGTTAATGAGCCTTAAATGATTGTTACTGGCTTCTGTCTACCAAAGATTAGACTTTGGATTTAAAATCCAGGGGTTAGAAATGTGCTTTGTACTAGTCTCCATGTAATTTTACACATGTAATGTAAGCAAAATTGAAAATACATTCTGTTTCTAAATATATATTATGCCCTCTGCACCTAACATTAAGAAAAATACCTTCAATATAAAGTATAATATCAGAATTAATTTATCGACGTGTAATGTGTGTTATCTAAAAATAATTTCATTATATTTACAAGGTTATACTTGATTAACTAAAACAAATTACATTTGTATAGTGAAAAAGCACAGTTTTGAATAAATATATGTATATCCCATAAAATATGCATACATTTGAATATGAAGTGTTTAATACACCTGAAGAGATTACTGATTTTAAACTACAAAATTATCTGCTTTAATGAGTGGGATGAGTACTTAGATATTCTGTATTAGTCTCCTTTAGTAAAAAGGTAAAAAAAAGTAAAACACAATGTAACCCTTTGCATGTAAAATATATATAAACACATTGCTTCACAATACCTTAAATACATCTTTCAACCTCCAAAGGGTTAAAAATCTTCCAAATAGCTAATCTAAATATACATTTGGAAAATATTAACCAAAACTCTTAAAACCTTGATTCATATGATAAGCTGTTACTGTATTAGTCTTTCCATCAAACTGTTTAGCTTCATGCTTCATGCTTCAGTCGCTATAACTGTTATGCTAAATGGAAAACAACTGCAATATATATATATAATATATATATATAAGCAAATACACAAGTGGTGTCCATTCAAACTTTCATCACCATTGACCCTTTACTTTGCGACATTGTACCTGCATATCACTACTATATTAAAGATGAGGAATTAGTCACATCATACGGTCATAGAATGCTAAGCTTGCCACCACACTAAGGTACCTCAATATTGGCAAGTTCCTAACCTTAATATGCTTTGTCTTATGAGCTGAATCTCTCCTATTTTAGGTAATTGCTAACCTTAATATACTTTGATCCTGAGAGCTGAGTCTTTGCCAGTTTTACTCATTAATGGAGAGAGACTCTCTGACAGGCATTATGTAGTATCCTGAAGACAATGAATGTTGCACCTGGGGGTGGGACGGGTGCTTAAACCAACAAAAGCTGGTCAAAACTTCCAAAACTACAATTCCTGTCTAGCTTTTGGTAAGCACACCGAAAGAAAAAAAACACATTTAAAATTGCTGGAGTGCAACCAATATTGACCAAAATAGTTAAAAGCAAATACATAAAGTATTGGTGCACATTCAAATTTTCATCACCATTAATCCTATACTGTACAGCATTGTGCCTGCATATCACTACTATATTAAAGATGAGGATTTAGTCACATATATGGGCATAGAATGCTAAGCTTGCCACTACACCAAGGTACCACAATATTGGCAAGTTCCTATGCTTTGTCTTATGAGCTGAATCGCTTCGATTTTCGGCAATTACTAACTTTAAAATAATTTTATCCTGAGAGCAAAATTGGTTGCACTCCAGCAATTTTAAATGTGTTTATTTCTTTGGGTGTGCTTACCAAAACCTGGACTGGTGTATATATATATATATATATATATATATATATCAGTAACAGGAAGCTCCTGATCTAATATTTTGTGCATTCTGTAGGAAACATCAAGCAGCAGAGCCCTCTCTAAACTGGCTGGTTCTTGGATAGGGCTCTGCTGCTTGATGTTTCCTGTTGTCAGTTTGTATTTTTTCCTTCCATAACATTTGTTTGTTCTTGTTTATATATCACATCACATTCTCCTTATATTGATTGACACATATGTATATTTTCTACACTTTTATGTGGAAGAAACATCTCTCATTCTTTATTATTGTTTACTGTGTTCTCATGCCTTTTTTCAGCTATCAGATCTGGATTACCGAATAGGCTTCTTACAGGAATATTTATATCCTATTTATATTTACTGTTGGTAATATGGGCTGATACAGTATTATCAGGTACTTGCAGCATCCTTCTTTATCTGTGTTTTTAACTGTTTTTATATCTCAACCAATTTTTTATATTTTGTCTACTAATAAAATAATTTTGTATACGGGATTATTCCTGAGTTGAATGCATTGTTTTAGAAACCTACTGTATGTAAGAGTGGCTTCACTTTAGCCATTCTCCAATTTCTGGAATCATCCCTAGTAAGCACATACACTGTTGTCCAGTTTCAATTCACAATCCACCTCTCAAAGACAAACAACATGAAGGTGTTGTTTAGTCACAATGTGAATTGAACTTGAACAACTGACACGTCCCCCCGCAAGACCATGTTCCAGGCTGTCCCCATTTATTAAGGTGTTAGCCAACCTTGTGTTTGGGTTAACATATTTACTGCTAGGACAGTTTACCAAAACAAGCTTTTGTTTTGATGGACACCCTGTGGCACAATCCATCACATACCTAGAAATCCAAGGTTAATTATGTAGATCAATGTTGTGTTTAGCTACAGGACAGCAGCATAAAGAAGCCACTAGTGGGGTCAATTGATTACACTATGTAGGGAGGACATCGTGGGGTTATCTATTAAGGTGTGATAAAGAGTTGAAAAGGTGTAGATGAGTTCTCTAGTGATACCATTTCCCTAGTTCCTGTGAAATATATAACATATAACATAGCAACTGAAGAGGTGAGATCACTGGAGAAATTCTCTCTTCCTCTTCATCACACCTTAGCAAATCTCTCCCATCATCTCCTTGCATAAATACATTTCAACTCCACTCATTGTCCACATTTCATCAATAGACCCCAGAGATTACGGACATCACTTCATATGCAGAATGGATACATAAATCATAACTATTTTTCTGTCAGGAGAAATGACTAATTCCACATCAAAATCAACAGACATGTTTTGGATAGTGATAGGCTTCCTTTAACTATACATTAAAGCATAAACATGTATGTATTATACAGAAGTTAATTTAGGACTTATAAAAGCAAAGGGTAAGTTAAACGTAAAAACTGGCAACTGAAAACAATGTTGAACTGCTCATAGTTTCTCCAAAAGACATCTGAACTCTGAATAAGAGCAGGATTGCCGGGCAGGTTTTACTTAGATCTTAGGCAACTCATAAACATATACTTGAGCAGTTTATTAATTTGTGAAAGGTTTTGTAGTGTTTGCTAACAACTTAGTTACACATTGAAAAAAAAACAGCACTCGAGAAAACAAATAGGTGAGCTTCATGGAGATGGAGTCAGCATTTCACCAGGGTAACTTGGACAGTCCTCTGTTCCATGATGGGTCATGCAGTGGATGTTTGTGGGAAGGGATGACAGGATTTGATACTGCACCATCTAAATGTCTGTGTAATGGTTTGTTTGACACACAGAAACAGTAGGTTTGGATAAAACACAATTTTATTGAACAATGATAATCACAATAACCCTCACGGGTCCTGTAATATATATGCAATATAGTACAGACATAAGACAGGTTATACAAAGGTAGGCCCACACAGGTCCAGTATATGCAAGTAGTCCAGAGATCAATATACTGACACAGGTCAGGCAGTTCTTGTGTGAATCTCAGTTGGACAGTACTGAATGAGTTACTATTAGGCTGAGAGTACTGACAGGCCCTAATAGTGCAAGGCCCTCTAAGAAGCTCAAACAAAAGGTGAGAGCACCAAATCGAGTAACGCCCAAAGATTATGGAGACCAGAACAACTTGTGGACTGCTGTAGCAGTAACGGAGACTGAGCAACTTGTGAACTGCCGTAGCAGAACCGGAGATTGAGCAACGGAGCACTGCCGTAGCAGTAATGGAGACTGAGCAACTTGAGCACTGCCGTAGCAGCAACGGAGACTGAGCAACTGAGCACTGCCGTAGCAGTAATAAAACTGAGCAACTTGAGCCCTGCCATAGCAGTAATGGAGACTGAGCAACTGGGCACTGCCGTAGCAGTAATGGAACTGAGCAACTTGCCCTGAGAGGCACCCAACCGGGGACTGCACAGGAGTGTGAATGCACAGAAATGTCGCCTGGGCGACACGGAGGCAACGGAGACCAGACTACAGCGAGCTGTCCAGAGACAGAGAAGATCTTGACACCACCCTAACCGGAGACCGGATAAGGCGTGCAGTGGGGGTACGCCACCACAGTAGCCCAGCTGGGTAGGATCCCCACACAGAGCAGAAGTGTAGGCCAATCCGAGTCTGTACACCAAGCAGGAACGTCAGCCGGGCCTGGTCGGTACACAGGGCAGGAACTTCAGCCAATCCAAGTCAGTACACAGAGCAGGAATGTCAGCCAGTCCGAATTGGTACACAGAGCAGGAACGTCATCCGGGCCGGGTCAGTACACGGAGCAGGAACGTCAGCCAATCCAGTTCGGTACACAGGCAGAAGCGAGATGCAGAATAGTCAGACAGTCCAGGTTGGTACACAGGCAGGAACAAGGTGCAGAGTCGTCAGGCAGGCCGGGTCGATACACTGAGATCAAACAAATAACAGGAACAAGCGCTGGTACTGAAACACCACGAAAGGGCACTGGAGAAATGCCAGAACCCAGTATTTAAAGACAAATACTGGGCGGGACAATAATAGTGCAGCCAATAGGCGTTAGATAGGAGTGGAAACTGACAGAATGTCACCAAATAGCATGGGCACTGTGATAGGGACTCAACGATAGTATAAAACGATCCTTGATACTGAATCACTCCAGGAAATATAAGCCAGATATTTTGCTTCTCCAGGAGACCCAATTACATGGTGGCAAAATATTAGCTCTTAAGAAGTCATGGGTGGGGCGACACTATCATGACACCTTCTCGACCCATGCGAGGGGGGGGTCTCTGTTTTGGTTCATAAGTCATTACAATACGAGTTAGTAGATTTGAAGTCTGACCCATTAAGTAGGTACATCTTTTTGGACTGCTTGATTTCTGACATTACGGTTATTTTAATGAATATTTACATCCCTCCACCTTTTGTGTCTAAGGTCATACAGGAGGCTCTCTTATATGTATCTGCAAAGCCTGGTCATTGCCTTGTTGTTATGGGGGACTTCAATATGCACACTGACACTGCTTAGGATAAGATGGGTACCAGATCAGGTGATTCTTTGGCCTCTGGGCTCAAATTTGTAAGTTTTATAGAAGATATGAACCTCACTGACGCATGGAGAACTCTGCCACTCATAAATCGCTGTCTAGAATTGACCATGCATTTGTTTCCAACCATGCCTGGCATATGGTTGATGATTGCTCTTATTTGCCTAGAGTGTCTTCTGATCATTCTCCAATGAGCCTACGCCTTTGTATGGGCAGAGATTTTTCAACTCCTAGTTGGTGACTTTAGCCATGTTGTCTATCTATCGATTATATCGCTGCAGGCCACAAGGCTGCTCTGGCAGAATACTTTTGCTTTTACGAGGGCTCTGCATCGCAGGGAGTGATTTGGGATGCAGCGAAGGCTGTGGCACGAGGTTCACTTGGCTCATTAATCACTACACACAAAAAACATACAAGAGATAAAATAAACCAATTGGAGAGGGAAGCTAGTGAAACAGAAAGAATTTACGTCAACAAATGTGACACTTAGTGTTGAGCGAGCGTGCTCGGCCGATGCTCGGATCGGCTCGAGCATCGCTCTGCTCTGCACATGGCGGTACTCGTACGAGTACCGCCATGTGCTCGCCCGACATGCTCGGGTGAAGAGGATCTGTGCCGGAAGAGGCACAGATCTGAAGACGCTCCGCTGGACCACCAGGGAATGGAGGTACGGGGGCATTGCGGAGATGAAGGGGGCATTGCGGAGATGAAGGGGGACATTATGGAAGAGGGGCATAGACTCTATGCCCCTCTTCCACAATGTCCCCCTTCATCTCCGCTATGCCCGTCTTCCACAATGTGCCCCTTCATCTCCGCTATGCCCCTCTTCCACAATGTCCCCCTTCATCTCCTATGCCATAGAGGAGATGAAGGGGGACATTGTGGAAGAGGGGCATAGCGGAGATGAAGGGGGACATTGTGGAAGAGGGGACATTGACCAGGCACCCTCCGCTCATCAGAGCAGGGGGTGCCTGGTTTAATGCTCGAGTGCTCCCATTCATTTGAATGGGGCTCGGGTGCTCGGCCGAGCACTCGAGCATCAGGGGGTGCTCGGTCAGAGCACCCGAGCACCCGAGCATCGGGGTGCTCGCTCATCTTTAGTGACACTATTTCATATGACTCCTTCTTGCTTGCCTCCTCTATATACAATGCCGCGTTAATGGAGCAGAATGTAACTTTTATGATGTTCCAGAAACAGAAATTGTTTGAAAACGGGGATAGAGCAGGGAAACTTATGTCCCATTTGGTGGGGGCCAGGGAGGGCAGACGCTGTATAACGTCTATATACAATAAAGCTGGGGATCTTATACATGATGAAATGGGCGTCAATAATGTGTTTGCAGACTTTTATTCTACTCTATATAAGACACAAGCCAACTCTACCTCTCTGCAGGTGGAGGAATATTTGGCAGGAATCCTTCTCCCGTCTTTGTCAGTTGACCAACGAAGGATGTTTGATTCTCCCATTCAGCTGGGTGAGGTTATGGCGGCTATTGCCTCCTTTCCCACGGTTAGGTCCCCCGGGGGTGATGGACTACCAGCTGAATGATATAAGAGATATGCTGACACATTGGCTCCTCACTTGCTCAATACTTTGTATGAAGCTTTTGAGGTGGGTAGGCTTCCATTGTCCCTTACTGAAGCAACCATAGTGGTACTCCCCAAGCCGGGCAAGGACTTGACTAAGTGTGCCTCGTATCGACCTATCTCTTTGCTTACATTGGATGCAAAAATTTTGGCCAAGATGTTTGTAACTAAACTTAATGCAGTGATTTTAGATCTCATTCATCCGGATCAGGCGGGATTTATACCTGGGAAATCAACGTTTCACAATCTAAGGAGACTGTTTTCTCATCCTCACATAAAACATGACAATGCTGGTCATAGAGTGGTAGTCTCACTGGATGAGTCTAAGGCATTCGATTCCGTGGAGTGGGGTTACCTTTGGTGTACACTCCGTGGGTTTGGATTTGGACCAACTTTTCTAAAATGGGTTCAGCTTCTTTATACAAATCCTACCGTTACGGTCTTGACTGGGTCAGTTCGGTCGGGGTCGTTCGTGCTTGAGAGGGGCACACGACAGGGCTGTCCTTTGTCTCAGGGTTTGTTCACATTGGCCATTGAACCACTAGCCAGGTTGATACATAGTGACCCATTGGTGGAGGGATTTGTGATGGGCAGCAGGGAGGAGAAATTGGCATTGTACGCAGATAATATACTTCTGTTTTTGGGAAAGGCCTCTAGATCTCTTCCACATGTTCTAGATTTGGTAAATACCTATGGAAATTACTCGGGATTGCGAATAAACTGGGCTAAATCATGTATCCTTCTTGTAGATCCGGTTGTGAATGGGGGTCCTGCACTGTCTGATCCTTTAAAATATGAAAGCTCGGTGAAGTATCTGGGGCTTTTGGTGTCTGCCTCCGTGGGCAGTTATGTGAAAGATAATTTGGAGCAGCTAATTGATCAATTTCGGTGTTAAACTACATTTTGGCTTACATTCCCGCTTACATCAGGTTATCGGTCGCTCTAACCTGATTAAAATGGTGTTTCTACCACGATTTTTGTACGTTTTTCAAGGCTCTCCCATGCCCTTCCCTAAGCGATATTTTACTGTAATTGACAAGATTATTAGGAATTTTCTCTGGTCAGGTGGACCATCTAGGATTAAGTTGTCTACTCTAAAGCGTCCATTGAGTGAGGGAGGAATAGCCGTACCTGATTTCCATAACTATTACCTAGCGAGGCGAGGGACCCTGATGTTCCCCTCTGGGGGTCGGAGGGGTTGGCACACCTTCGGCACCTGGAGTTCGGTTGGTCATGGTCAACATACGGTATCTCTACACTTGGTCATTTGTATCAAGGCAATGTTTTAAAAACTTTTGAACAACTGCGTGAGGAATTCGATATTCCTGCTACCTTTTTATATTCATATCTACGGTTGAGGCACGCTTTGAATGCCTTGTGGGGTACTAATACTCCAAGCATAAAAGAGTTCCCACTGGTTACGTTGGCTAGGAAGAGACAATCCCTTAAAGCTGTTTCGTTAATATATACATGGCTAGGTAGGGCTCCTGTAGTGGCGGAGGATGGGCTCCAGCTTATATGGGAGGCTGATGTGGGTGCCTTTGAGGACTATGAATGGGAAATGGGCTTGAGAAGTCCTGAACTGGTGGCTACTACTGCTAGGCATCAATTGATCCAACTCAAGATCTTGTACAGATCTTATTACACTCCTGTGCGTCTTTTTAAGATGGGCAGGGTGGATAGTGATTGCTGCAGAAGGTGTGGGGGGCAGGCGCCGCTTTCTTGCTCCTTTTGTGGGAGTTTCCTCCGGTCCAGAGGTTTTGAGTGTATGTGCTCCGCACTGTATAGGCTGTAGTGCAGTGGGATGTTTCGCTTTCCCCAAAGACGTGTGTGTTCACTATTCTCCCTGATCAACTTCACTCAACTTTTCACACTATACTAATTAGGGAACTGTTGATTATGGCATGAAAGGTGGTGGCACAATCATGGATGTCAGAACACCCCCCCAGGCATGACCAATGGATGGCTTTGGTAACTCATAATCTTCCTCATTATAAGGGACTTTACTTGCATAGGGGCACCCCAAACAAATTTCACCAAATATGGAGTCTATGGACCTCTTACTGTAACTCTAGAATTCTCTACCAATGAGCGTTATGTAACATATTATTTTTACTCTTTGTTCCACGCGTGGTGTCCCTGGGGAATCTGGCTACTTATTTCTTTACTTCTCTATTTATTTATATGCTTATCTGCCTATGCTGTTATCTGATACCTTTGATACTTATTGCTTAAAGAGGTGCTGTGCTCGTCTCCCAGGGAGGGTGGGAGGGATTAGTTTTGTTAGTGATGTGGTTAGGGTAACAGACGGGTGTGGGGGTTTGGTTCTGGGTTAGTTTAGTTTTTCAAATATAAAATTTAACCTGGGACAGGTTGTCTATCCCCTGTAATCAAAGAGGTTAGGAACAAGGAGATGGCAAACAGGTATATGTATATGTGAGTAGACATTGGAATAATACATCATCTAGAATATGACACAAGGCCAATGACACAGATGGTGTTGCTGTGGCAATGTCATTTTGCTGCCCACACATACACACAGGTCAGCATGGTGTACCTTGTAACCTGCCTCCCAAATAGTTACTCCGATGCTGCAGACAACATTAACACAGTTTAGCTATCCCTATTCTGCACTACTGGGCTTTGAACAACTATTGTTATCATTGGATACCTCTCTCTTACTCCAAGGGTTCTAATGTGGATGTGGCTATGTTCAACTCAGTTAATGTTGTTTGCTGTCAGCTCAGCTCAGGGATATGTTAAACCTGGGCAGTGTGGTATACCTTTGTTCAAAGGGGGATGGATGGTAACCTTGAAGTAGCAATGTCATCATGGCCAAATGAATGGCAGGTGTCAGTTGAATTCACCCCCTCAATACGACACATCCATTGAATAGCTGCCGCTTGAGTTAGACACTGTACCAGCTATCTGTTTGTGATGTGGCAGCAGGCAATATCAGGGCTGTGTATGTCAGTCATCCTGTGAGGTGAAACAGATCACTATGTGTTGTGTATGTGTGTTTACCCACATTCTCCAAGTCTGATCATGGATGTACATGCAATGTGTTTGATTCCTGTGTTATACTCATGATGAGGGAAGTTGTCCCTGATGAGCCTGTCTCATATATCGACCCCTCCTCATCCTGTGCACATGGAACAGGTGCCTCCACAATGCATAGAGGCTCAATATTATCCATTACATGTGTGCCCTAGGCTATTTTATGTAGTATAGCACAGGCTAGGATGATGTTCCATATCTTGCTTGGTATATATTGCAGAGCTCACCCAAGTGATCCAGACACTGGAACCTGGATTCAAGCCGGCCAAAGGAGCTCTCAATGGCATTCCTTGTTCATGCGTATGCTTCATTGTAGCCACGGTTTACACCCATAGACTGCATCACCCGTGGAAAGAGAGTGACATGGTGAGACAGGGACCACATGTGGATGATGTTGTGTTAGGGGGATATACTACTTGTGTGTTATGACCATGGTATGTTGTGTTTACATTAGTCGTGTGAGCGCACCAGTGGATGTGGTTAGGGGTGAGAGAAAAGTGTGAAAAATTTCCCGCTAACAATTTTGCGAAAACTTGCAGATTTTTCACCTTTCCATCTATACAAGAATGTCCTCCTTTTAGCTTATTTTAACAAATTTCCCCCCTATGTTAATACATTTTCCGCCTATTTTAACACATTTTTCCATTACATTTCCTACAGGTACTACATTTCACACTGTAATATTACTTCTTCTGAGGGCTGAAGCTTAGAAAAAAATGTGGCTGAAAGTCAAAGTGGTGAGTCTTACAGCAAAATATGACTTGAAAAATGTGTTAGCATGCAGAATGCATTTGTCCTTTGCCCACAACACTTTCTTGATTAAGTGACACAGGCACATATTCATGATGATATCAAGTAATAAAAAAAAATAAAGTATAATCTACAATGTAGCAGATTTGTATTGTAGTAGTGGTGGTGAGGGACTGGCATAGTGTGATTTGTGTATGTATTTTTACCATTGTCATACTCTATCCTCCTTCTCAGATTATCGACACACATTACTTATGGGTCATAGCAGTGGTCCCATCTGTCCTCCACCTCCTCTTCTGTGTTGCTGTTAATATTTTTGCCCAGGCTTTGTCTGTCATGTGTGGTTTCTGCTACTACTACTACTACTGGAGATATATGTTGATGTAATTCTACTGTCACTACTACTAGGTGTCAAAGGTGCAGCACTTACAGCAGCAGCACCAGAGATACTCGTCATATCTAACATTGTGGATGTTAACCTGTGTTGCTGTTGCTGGGTACTCAAAACAGCTGTGTGTGGCTGAGTGGGACTTGGACTTTGAGGAGGCGATGATGCCGATGATGACTGATAGGGTGACTGTGTGCTTTTTTTACATCTGTGCTTATCCAGGGTCAGACTTTCCAATGGCTTTCTCAAACAGTTTGTAGACAGGCACAGTGCTCCTTAAAAGTGGTAGAAGATTCAACCTTTGACTTTCTGCTAACCTTATAGCCCTGTCATCATCCTCACTCTCAACTTCATCTGTATCTGAACAAGAGAAGGATTCTGGAAGGATATATTCTAAATCTGCATCATCATCAGTCATAATTAGGTCATCCTCAGCAGCATCAGTATCGCCTGATAATTCTTGCCCACTACTACTTTTGTATTCCTCTAAGCTTTTGGAGGTCTCAAGCAATTTGCTTTTACTTTTGCTGTAATAAAGTTCCCTGTTTTGGTGCTTGTTTGTCTCACTATCTGATGGAGCAGGCAGTTCAGCTGCTACACCTTGCTCTATTATGCTACTGCCAGCATCATCAACGCTTGATTGCAACTTGTTGTCATCATCAGTATTCTTCTTATATGGTTCTTTATTTCTATTGGCACTGGTGGTGCTGGAACTAGTTTTGCTGGGACCTTGACAAACTGCATCCTCCCTTGGAGTAGAGGGTTCATCATAATTGATTGCACACGCAATCTACTACTGCTTTACTCTTATGTCCATGCACTGCTCCTCCCCTCCCCCTTCCCCATGTGCATTTGCTGGACATTACACAACTACACTGTGTTTTTTTACTGTACGGTACACAACACAACTGATACAGCTGTATGATGCCTTGCCTAAGTCCAATCAGCTTTGCAATGCGTTGCGTACCACTCTGGCACTCAAAGATTTAAAGAGGATTTTCCAGTGAAAAAGCGGACGATGACGTGGTTTTCACAGGATTTCTTGCTTGAATACGGCAAGACCTTTTGCCCACCCCTGTTGACCACCCTTTCTCTTCAAAACAGCTTCAATTTTTCTAAGTACACTTGCACAAAGTCAGGGATTGTGTAGGCATATAGTCAGGTGTATGATTAAAAAATTATAAAATTGATGCTCACTGTAATCTTTTTTTTAAAATGTAGGTTAAAACACAATCATTAACTGAAACAGAAACAGATGTGTAGGAGGAATAAAACTGGGCGAGGAACAGCCAAACGCAGTGAACAAGGTGAGTTTGCTGAAGTCAGTTTAATGTAAAAAAATCCTGCACCATGGCAAGACTGAGCACACATGAAGCAAGGTCATTTCCAGGCAGAAATTTCAAGGCAGACAAGGATTTCCACATGTGCTGTCCAAGCTCTTTTGAAGAAGCACAAAGAAACAGGCAATGTTGAGGATCATAGACACAGTGGGCGGCCAAGGAAACTTAGTGCAGCAGATGAAAGAAACATCAGGCGTGTTTCCCTTCACAATCAGAAGATGTCCAGCAGTGCCATCAGCTCAGAATTGGCAAAAAACAGTGAGACCCTGGTATACCCATCTAATGTCTGGAGAAGTCTGGCCAGAAGTGGTCTTCATGGAAGACTTGTGTCCAGAAAGACATATATATCTCCAATGTGGAAAAAAGGTCAAGCAAATCAGGAAATACAGGAAATACAGGAAAATATGGGAACTTAGGTGCAGAAAATGGCAGCAGGTGCTCTGGACTGATTAACCCCTTAGTGACCAGTGGTCCTGGGACGTTTCCGTCCCATAAGGACCGCATTGAACCACGTTGACGTGCCGGTACACATGAACTGTTGTGTGTATTGGCGCGTAACATTCGGGCCTGATAGAGATCGCTCCGATCTTGGAGCGGTCAATTTCAGGCCCCATTTTTACTTACAGCGCTCCCAGTAGAGCGCTGTAAGTAAAAAGTACGTGATGTACTATGACCGTCATCGGTCCTTAAGTATTTCAAGGACTGTGACGGTCATAGTACGGCACATGTCGTTAAGGGGTTAATCAAAATGTGAAATAAATGGCTGTAGCAGAATTATACAAGAATGAGTTTCTGCATGCAACAGTGAAGCATGGTGGAGGTTCCTTGCAAGTTTGGAGCTGCATTTCTGCAAATCGAGTTGGGGATTTGGTCAGAATTAATGGTCTCCTCGAGTACATGGAGATACTTATGCATCAAGCAATACCATGAGGGAGGCTTCTGAATGGCCCCAAATTCATTCTTCACCACGACAATGACCCCAAACATATAGTCAAAGTCAATAAGAACTATCTTCAGTGTATAGAAGATCAAGGAGTCCTGGAAGTGATTCTATAGCCCCCACAGAGCCCTAATCTTAACATCATTGAGTCTGTCTGGGTTTACATGAAGAGAGAGAAACAACTGCCTAAATCCATAGAAGAACTGTGGTTAGTTATTCAAGATGTTTGTAACAACCTACCTGCAGAGTTCCTTAAAGGGATAGTAATGTTTCTTAATAAAAGCAGCTCTAATTAATCTTCATAATATTTGGGCCATGCAGAGTGTTATTTCAGTACTGTCAGAGTTGTAGTTCAAGAGTAATTGAATTATAATGTATCCCCCACCCCTTTTACTGATGTAACACTGCTCAGCTCAGAGTAGCATGGTGGTGTCCAAGTGGCATGCAGAGAGGGACAATCGTCAATTAACATAAGGGAAAAACCTGTCAATGGGGGCAAGGCTTTCATTATTCTCACAGTAAGAAGATTGTTCCTTGCTGTGAGCTGTCTGGTCTATGGACCAGATTCCACTTCTGAGGGGAGGTGGCTTACACTAGGTAAAAGGGGCGAGAGGGGGAAACTTTATCATTCAATTACTCTTGAACTGCAACTCTGACAGTATTGAAATAACACTTCTATGGCTCAGATACTATGAAGATTAATTGGAGCGTTTTTTTTGTCGGACATTGATATTCCTTTAACAAATTGTGTGCAAGTGTATCTAGAAGAAGTTATGCTGTTTTAAAGGCAAAGGGTAGTCAGGTCACACCAAATATTTATTTGATTTAGATTTTTCTTTTGTCCTCTCACTTTGAATTTTGTTTATTGATAAAAATAAACTATTAACATATCTATTTTTTAAAGCATTCTTACTTTATGACATTTTTTCACATTTGCCTAAAACTTTTGTACAGTACTGTATTTCTATTTTGTATTTCTGTAGTACATGTACCACCTACACATTATTTTACTTTATAATTTTGACATATTACACTTAGTGTATTTTTCCCCTTTCTTCTCTTCCTTTTATTCTTTCTATCCTGCCTCATCTTTTGCACTGTCAGTGTCTACCCCAAAGTTTGTTCTACATGTTCATTGTCTTGTGGATCTGAGACAACCACAGACTAGAAGTAGTGGGGGACTGAAAAGGAGCATCCCATTCAGATATATTATATTTACTAGGGTCCTTGTTTCTTAGGGTAGAATTTTTATCCATTATCAACACTTTTGTCACTTTAGCACTAATTATATAATTACACCTTATTATAGATAGTTGGTTACTTGGGAAAGATAGCATGTGATATATATATATATATATATATATATATATATATATATATATATATATATAATATATATATATATATATATATATATATATACATGCCAGTAGATAGTGAAGCACTCACATTTAATATAGTCTGGGGGCTGAAGCTGGGTGGAACAGTTAAAGTACATCCAAATCAATTGGATCAACCAGCACTAATAGGATCAAATTTGAGTCTACAAAGTGTTTATTGAGTGATGTCAATGTTTCAATACACCAGTGTGCATTTTCATCAGGACAAGTGTTGATTCTATAGATTTGGATATATATATGTGTGGTTGTGTTAATGGGGAGGGAGGGATGTGCCTAAAAAAACTCATTAAATTGATGTTAGACAGGCATTGGAACAAAATGCAGATTCCAGCACCAGATATTGTACTGATTCAGCATGATATAATAACCACAGAATTCCAAAATGCAAAATTGTGTTTTGTTTGAGCATAAAAATTAATTAAGCACTGTATATGTAACTTATAAATTACATGTCCAATTTTAACCCATGATAACACTCTAAATAATGTGGTAAATAGGCACTTAATTCAGAAACTATGTCCCCCTTTACACTGAATGTATTATTGAACTGTTTCACAAAGTATTTTGTACTTATAAGCATGCACATATGAATTGATAAAATACAGAGTAATGAATAATTTACAATTCTGATACATTAATGAACAAAAACCTAATTATAAAATGTCCAAAGGCCTTGATATTTATTTTATAGCAAATCAATAATGAACCTTATTGAGTTAAATATTTGTTGTAAAATATACAGTTAATGCATTAATACGTATTCAAATATCTTCCTTATATTGACAAAATGTAATTACAACAGCAGTTTTAAAATTCAGCTTTAATTAAAAGCCTAACAAATTGTAACAAAATTAATGTGGTGAATGCTTCAATATATTTTGAACATATTTGTCTTGAACTGTCTTTAATTTTAATGTCTAATTATTAGAAAGTCTATTGACTAATCAAGAGACAACCATATTTGTTTCAATTGTATTTTATTGAGCAGAATTGCTTAATAACTGTGATGTCATGACTATGCATTATATATATATATATATATATATATATATATATATATATATATATATATATATATATATATATATATATCACTCTACTAGAGACAATTTCGTTTGGTTGATTTGAATCAGACCAGAACATTAAGAGATTGGTTATATATTTTCCGGTGGGAAATTTAAAATGTTAAAGCTAATGTGTTAATATGCTTACATTTTATTTCAATACATTTGTAATAACAAAGTGTACCCATGTGGATGACTGGAGTAGGTTAATTTGCTTGAAAAGAGGGATATGAAAACTAATTGATGCAGAAAAGACACAAACATTACTTTTTTGTTGCTTTTTAAACATAGATGAAACAAAAAACAAAAAGTGATTAAAATGGAACTACCACCCAATATAAAGTTACCCCCAAATAATTAGGCATATGGCAACTAGCTTCTTAATAGTGTTATTATCTGCCACAAGTACCATGATCTGAAGTAAGCATTAGGGGAGGGGCGAAATCTCTTCCATGAAAACCTTGTTATTGTCTGCTTTTTCGCCGGAAAATCCAATTTAACACTAGCAATTAAAATTTTAGCATTTTTCGTCCCCAAATTTTTCTCAATTTTTCCAGTGGCTAGAAAGTTTCTGCCCATTGATTTAAGTTGTTTTCGACTTTTCTCTATAAAAACGTGACATATTTGCAGAAAACAAACACAAGAGAAGCAGATACAGAGTGAGGTAGATGTGCTATTCTGCTGTGATCTTTTGGAAAAATGGAGGCAGGAGTGGCTAATAGTGACTGCTATCACTATGAGTAATTTTAAAACTAATAAATGGAGGAGCTGGAAGGACCCTTATGTGTCCACTGAGTCTGAGGAGGAGGAGGAAGTGAGCACTACAGAACCAATTGTGTCCAGTCCCCCCTAAATAAACCCAAGGGATCTTGGGGAATTTAATGGGAAGGGAGGGAGAAAAAGGAATGACAAGGGAGAGTGAAAAGGGTAATACTAGTGTCACCATTGCTGACCCTGCTGCCATCAGTGCTGTGCCGGCTGTCAGATGTGCTGCTCCTCTTGCCAGTGCCAACAGTGCTGTGCTTGCTGCCAGTGTTGAAGCTGCTACCACCAGTGCTGAAGCTGCTAGTGTGTCTTGTAATACTCAGGAGGGGAGGATGATGCCAAGTGTGACAGCAGGGGACCCTAAGTCACACTTGCCATTCCAAAGCAGTCTTGCCAGTGCTAATACTACTACAACTACAAATAAGGTCCAGCATCTTGTTAGTGTTAGGAGTGAAGGAGGGGTAATCAATATCCTCATATTACTAATGAGTGTGAGGAGGAAGACTCTGGGGCTGAACATGATGTGCGTGGTGTTAGTAGTAGTAGCAGGGATGGTGAAGCAGCCAGTGGGACTAGTGTTAGGGGAGTGGTAGGGGAAGCATTTGAGAGCGTTCAGACTAGAGGTCAAGGAAGCCCACACCATTCGTTTGGCTCTGGGAGTCCTCCTCCTCCCCTTCCCTTCACTAGAATGTCCAAGTGGAACATGATCCTGAAGATGCCAGAAGTGATGTTGGGGGAGAGCAGGTTCAAAATGAACACCACCACCAGCTGGAGTACAGATGAGCTGCCTGTACCTGCTGCTACTGCTGGTAGTGCCAGTCTGCCTTCTTCAGGTTAAAAGGAAATGCCAAGTGTGAAATTAGGGGACCCTCTGTCACATTGCTCATCATCGTAACCTCTTCCAAGCAGCAGTGAGATGTCTGGAATAGCAGTGTCAGCAGTACGTAGGGACTAGTGGTGGTTGTCATGATGATGGTAGAGAATCTGGGGTGGAAGCGATATTGATGGCCCTTTTTATCAGAAACTGAGAAGGAATAGGAGATAGGGATGAGAATGGGCATCACCATCACCACCTGCTGCAAAGTTGCAAGGGCAGCAGGATGCTAAGCAGCAAGCTAGTGTGTCACAGACCACCGTGGACACAGTGGGAATGGGATCAACAAGTGATGCGGAACTAGGAGAAGTGGGAATGGGGTCAACAAGTGATGTGGAACTAGGACAGCTTCAACTTGCCAGTGGCAACAATACTTCTGGTTCTAGTTGCAGTGCTGATTCTGAAGCAGTAGCAGCAACATCATCTGCTGCCACAGACAGTGAAGGGGAATGTGGAGGACAAGAAAAAAGAGGCAATTCTTCTCCACCTGTTCCCTCCTCCCTGAAGTCATGGGGGTGGGGATATTTTTCTCTTGAGACAGGCACAGTGTAGTCATCACCAACAGCAGTGTGCACAATTTGTGAAGAGGAAAGGAGGGAACACACCTTGGCACAAGAGCCCTCATATCAGACATGAAACACAGACACAATGACATTTATGTCAAACATGTTAATTCCAAACACCCATCACAGAAATAAAGCTCTATTGTTTCTGTACCCCCTGACTCTCCAGAAAGGCAACAAGAGGTGAGGCAGAGATCAAAGAGAAGGAAGAATAGAGAAACCCACTCAGAGGCTGGAAGTTCCATGATGAGTGAAACAACTAGCTCACTATCACTTTCTTCCTCATTATTATTAAGCTGTCAGCAAGTTGTTATGTGTCCTTAGCGGGTCTGGACAAGGGGCATAGTAACAGCAGCAATACTTGGTTTCGGGTGTCATGGTGCTTGGATACAGTTGTGCCCCCAGATGTAATTTACCATACACACTGTGCACATTGCAGTTGCTGATGAGAGCCACAGTCCCTGCTCTCTAGGGAAAAACATTTCTTCTAATATCAACTCATCCATGATTTTGGAGGAGGGGCAGGTGGAGAAGAATTATTAGTTAACTTCTTCTTTTCTCCACATATACTGGGGACTACCTATTGTGCTGCTACTGCCTCAGGTACATCACTGGAACTAGTCATAGCAAGTGAAACCTTCATCATCCATCACCCATGTTACTGCTGTTGTTGACCCCATTCCCTTTCAGCTGCCTAATCATCCTGTTGCTTAAACAACTCAGTAGCAGCAAGAACAAAAGTTGCAAATTCCGCAGTTATGGGCTCAGGAGGATATTTGACAATGGCCAGTAGCTACTGGCCAACATGACCTACTGGCAGTAGGTAAGTAGGGCATTTTTTTCTCAGGGTTTGTGCTTTAGAAAATACAAAAAAATAATAAAAACATCCATAGTTCTACAAAAAAATAAACAGTTTTTTGGGAGGTTGTTTCTAATAAGCCTAAGTCCTATAAATCAATGTTTCCTTAGGGCTTGTGCCAAACAAGCTTAAGTTCTACAAATCAATGTTTCCTCAGGACTTGGACCTCTATCAACAAGTCCTATAAATCATCCTCTACAAAATACTCGATCAAGTCAAGTATCAGTCCACTCCCATGGCAGCTTATGTCAGGGGGGTCCTGTCTCTATCATTTTACATACAAATGTCTCATTTTATTCTATTGATTTATTTTTTTATTAAATGCCCACCCCAATACCAGTCAAGAACCCCCCAAAACAAATTCCCTGTTCAACTGATTCCTTCTCCAGACTCCACCCGCCAACACAAACACCCTCCTCAAACCCATTTTATACAATGTCTTATGGGTTTTTTTTTAATTGTATTTAGGATTAATATTTTTATTAACCAAATCCCAGTAAACAACCCCCCAAGAAACATTCTCTGTTCAACTGATTCTTTCTCCACACCCCACCAACACAGGTACCCTCATTCCCCTTTTATACTATGCCTTTGGAAAATAAAATAATATTTGTCATGTGTTCTGTGTAAATTCAATGTTCTCATTGATTTCAATGGAATGGGCTAGGCGAAAGGAAAAGCGGACAAACTGCACTTTTTGCTCGAAATTATTTCCCAAGCAGGAAATGCTATTATTCACTGATTTCAGCTTGATGCAAAAAATGTCACCCATCCCTACTGGTCACACAATATATTGATGTGGTTTACATTTGTCTTCTGTTCCCTCACTTTGCATTTTACTCACTGATAAAAATAAGCTGTTAATATGTCTAATTTTGATAGCATTCTTACTTTACAGTATTTTTTCACACCTCTTTAAAACTTTTGCACAGTACTGTATATTTTGATGTGTGCTCAAAAATACAACTCTAGAAAATTATACACAACACCTAGTACTAGAAAAGTATACTGTAAATAATGACAGAATGGTATAAAAATAACCTAGTATTAACCCCTTAACAACCCTTGACGGTCATAGTACGTCAAGGGTCGATCTGACTGAACGACCCGTGACGTACTATGAACGTCATGGAGTTCCGGGCTCCCCCTGCAGCTTTATGCTGTTCGGGGAGTCCGGAACCAGAGAAAAAAAAAAGCTCTGCGGTCATTCAATAACAATGCTGAAAGGGATATGGATATAAAGTAAGACTAATGGTATCATATATGTGCCTTTACTGCACATAAAGATAACTTCCAGCATAATCTAAAATAGCAAGAAAACTGTGCACACTCCAGATCAAGATTGCCTGTAGTATCCAAATAGTGGAAGAAGGCAAAAGGGTGCAGCAGGGGAAAAGTTGTATTGTAATTAGAGAAAGCTTTACAGGGTTATCTAGCACACCAAAATCTCTCCACCCCATTTTACAATAACCTAGGACGAGGATATTAAAACATAACTTTTATTAAAATCAATTAAATTTGCCAGGGCATAAACTGGCTTGCCATAAATTAGGGAACAGAAGCTCATTCAAAAAGATTAAAAAAAATTCTTATAATGATGGCCAAACCTAATGTGATTCAAAGAAGAAGAGACTCACATAGGTCAACTAAGCAAGTCCCTGATAGTAAGCAGACTAAGACCCTATCAGTGAATTCATTCAAATAGAGGGATTCAGAGACTAAATCAAAGAGAGAATAATCACTTAAATAAGCCACTGAATGTATCAGCAAACAGAATCTTGGTGCTGACTGCTTCTTTTTTTACACGTTTTTTTTTAAAACTATGGAGCATCTTAGTGGCAAGCATAGCACATACATGCCTGACGCACATTTTGTTTGCCTTCCTCAGATGAAGAATGTGAGACACCCCAGCTAAAATTCTGACCCTATCAGTTGGGGAACATCTGCATGTTACTGAACTTAGGAGCTGTCTAGATCAACCAATCAATTAAACTATCTTTCTCTTGCTGGTCTTAAAGAGGAATGGAACTTGGGGGTATATCTGACATATTATTTGTTGCTCCATTGTGGATTTCCTCTGTGCGTTCCCATTCTGTTTTTACCAAGAATATCAATTTCATCATATATCTGTGTTCTTGTAGAGGAATCTTAAAGCTCGAATGATTATTTATGAGCACAAATTATTAATACAGATGACATCATAAGAGTGCGCAACCCATGAAATAACACCACTAACAAATTAAATACTTATCTAAACTTGTTGGACTGCATCTGTAACACAGTCCCTAAAAATAAAAGAGACAAATGAACACAGTTTAATACAGTTTAAGAAAAAGATTTTACTTGATTGTTAATTAATTTGTAAAACATTGAGGTTGTGTGGAGAAGATTAGGGGTAGGATAAAAGTCCCATCATGTTCCTTTTAAAAAAAACACGAAAATAAAGAAATTAAAATGTTCACCATTTCGCCATTGGCAAAAAAAAAATCACAATTTTTTCAATGGCTAGAAAGTTTGTGACTATGGTTTTTACCTTTTCTCTAAAAAAAAATGCCATTTCCAGGAAGTGAAGCACAATACAAGCAGCTACACAGTGAGAGAGAGATGCTAGGCTGTTGAGGCAGGAGAGGCTCCTAGTGACTGCTATCACTTTAAGCAAGTTTAAAAACAATAAAAGGAGGACCTGGAGGGACCTTTATGTGTCCAGTGAGTCTGAGGAGACAGAAGTGACCACTACCATCAACATGAAAGGGTCTGGATGCCCTGGATCCCCAGACCCAATGGTGGCCAGTCCCCCTACATAACCTCTAAGAACCTTTTTACAAGGGCAGAGGAAGAAGAGGGCAGTATAATGAGCAGGACATGACAGCTACCTTGCCTACTGCCAGTGCTGTCCCTGATGCCAGTGATGAACCTGCTGCCAGTGTGTCTTTTATTTCTCAGAAGGAAGAAGGAGGAAATAATGCCAAGTGTGACTCAGGTGACCTTAAATCACACTTGCCATCCCCAAGCAGTCCCACCACTAGTACTACTACAAAGGTCCAACAGCTTTTACAGAGTGTTAGGAGTAAAGAAAGGGGTGCTCATATTACTAGTAAGGAGGAAGACTAAGGGACTGAAATTGATGTAGTATGTGTTAGTAGTGGTTACAGTGATGGTTAAACAGCTGGTGAGACTAGCATTAGTGGAGTGGTAGGGGAAGTAACACAGAGCATCCAGACTAGCGGTCAAGGGAGAATGCGGAGAAGAAAAAGAAAGAGGCCATTTTTCCTCCACTGGAAAAAGAGAAAAAGAGAAAAGGGACAGCGCAAAAAATCCCTCTAAGTGTAATCCGTATTTCTTATGAAGGATATAGACAATTGTGACACCCCCCTTCCAAATGGGTACTCACTTTTTTAAGAGGCTACCTTCGCCTCTAATATCAAGCCTTGACTGGATCTGACCTCCAGTCCTGGTCAATTCCTGTGGTTCCTCTTTCTTCCACCTTCTCCTTAGTGCACTCTTATCTCCCCCACGTATATTCACTTCTCCTTTATATATGGATCTAGTGATGTTGCTCCCAGGGGGTTAATAGAAGCACTAACGCCAATATTCAAAGCAAGGAACCGTTCCGTTCCAATTTTTATTGGGTGATGACAAATATATATAAAATCTCTATATATTGCAATACCATACAATTTAAGATACTAGTAAAACATATATATCGCCCAACGCGTTTCGCGATGCTCTATCGCTTCCTCAAGGGCATTACATACCTTTAAGAAGCTCAGCCTTTTATGGGAAACCAAAATCCTCTTCTTACTCCGTTGACCGGTATCGGTCGTTTCTTTTGCTTCCGGTTCATCGTACATGTGTACTTCCGGTATGTTGTCTCTATGTGCTATAGGTCATATCCGGTCTGACTCGCTTCCCTAAACCAAGCCTCCTTCTGATACTTACTCCTTCGTTCTCTTTCGTTATTTAAAGATAAATACCCCCTATATCTACTTTTAATTCACCATTTATACACTTATAGATTATCCCGATTTTATTTATAGTTTTAAATAAGCACAAAAACTAATAAACTCTTCTCTCCTAATTGTATTTCCACAAATTTCATTTGATCTATATTTTGAACCACTCGTCTTATATACCCACCCACCTTCTTTTTTATCTTTTTCCTTTTCAATTCCCATTCTTTACACTTTCCTTCCTAAATACCCATAATTATTTCTTTTCTACCTTCCTATCTAACTTTTCCAACTCTTATATATTCTTTCTATCCTCACTACCCCCAAGTAATTAGATTATAATATATGATTTTTCTCCATATTATCATCTTCCAAATTCCTTCTAGTATTTATTTCTCCTTCATACATTTTATTTCTTTTTATATATATATTTTCATTTATCCTTTTTGTAAATTATTTATATAAAAGATGACAATTCTATCTCCTCATTTAATCCCTGGGGGGCCAAGGTGTTGAGTCTGAATATCCAGTATGCCTCTCTTTTGCATAACGTCTTGTACCTATATGGTACCGTTCGGCTAATGGTTTCCAAACCCAACACCTTTAGGTTCTTGATGTTCCCCTTTTCACATAGACCAAAATGCCTGGGGACACTGTGGTCTTGACTTTTTTTATTTATTTTCCTCCGATGTTCTCCTATACGCTCACGTAGACTCCTTGTTGTTCTACCTATATATTCCATTCCACAACCACAGGTTAACCTATAGATCACAAAACTGGAGTTACAATTAATGAATTGTTGTATTTTAAATGATATATCTTCTCCTTTTTTCTTATGTGTTTGGGTTCGATGCTCCATATGTTCACATGTTCCACATCTCCTATTATTGCATCTATAGTTTCCCACCTGTGGTTTAGGTAAAAAAATGTTTGTCCCTGCCTTCTGTTCTTCCTGGACTTTCATCTTTTTTGGCCTACTTGGTGCTATTATATTTCTTAAATTCCTACCTTTTCTGTATATAATTTGTGGTTTGTTTTTTAGTTCTCCTACTAATAGGGGGTCTTGTCTCAATATTCCCCAATATTTCTGTAAGATGTTTTCAATGCCCTTTGAGAATGCATTGAATCCTGTTACAAAAGGGATACCTCCAATTCCTTTCTTGTTTATTTTTCCCTTTGAGGTTAATAGTAATCTTCTATCCAATTTTCGTGCTCTATTATACGCCTGATTTACCTCTTGTTCCGCGTATCCCTTTTGTATAAAATCCTTTTTTAACAGTCCCCCATGTTTATCATACTCATTTAATTCACTGCAATTCCTTCGTAACCGATGGAATTGTCCATAGGGAACATTTTTGAGCCACCGTGGTAGGTGGCAGCTGTCTGCACCTATATATGGATTACATGCCACCTGTTTTTTAAAAACAGAAGAGCCTATAGTACCATCCTCTTTATTACTCAAAGTAAGGTCCAAAAAATCTATAGTATGGTCACTGATGGAATGGGTGAATCTTATGCCCCAATCTTTTGTATTCCAGATACCTATTTGTGCTTCTAATGATTCTCTACTACCTTCCCAGATCAGAAGCACATCATCAATAAAACGTCCATAGGACACCAGTCTCCCCCCGCAACCTCCCTCTCTCATATTATGGGTATGTTCAAAAAAACCCATAAAGAGGTTGGCATACGAGGGGGCAAATCTGGTGCCCATGGCAGTGCCTCTGATCTGGAGGTAGTAGTGCCCTTGATACACAAAAAAGTTGTGATTTAGGATATATTTTATACTTCTCAACAAGAATTCTTTCTGTTGTAATGGCATATCTTCATCCTTATCTAAATAGAAGGCTACAGACTCCAAGCCTAGATTGTGCTCTATTGAGGTATATAGTGACACTACATCGAGTGTCGCCCACAGATATTTACCTTGTTTCCATGTAGTCCTCATCATCTTATCCAAAACCATTTGGGAATCCCTTAGGAAAGCTGGAAGTGTTACTACATATCTCTGAAGGTGGTGATCAAGAAAGGCAGATAAATTAGATGTAAATGAACCTATTCCTGAGATGATGGGCCGTCCTGGGGGGTCAACCTGGGATTTATGTAGCTTCGGTATATGGTAGAAGAATGGCACTTCGGGTTCCTCCACCATAATGAAGCCACACTCATCCCTGGTAATTATACCCCTTTCGAACGCCCCATCCATCAGGACCTTAAATTGGTCATAAAAATCGGCTGCAGGGCTTTCCTCCAACAGGAGATAGGATTCTCTGTCTCCCAGGATTCTTAATCCTTCTTGAATATAGGTTTGTGTATCCTGTATTACTAGAGCTCCCCCCTTATCAGCCTCTCTTATTGTCAACCTATCATTTTCTGCCAAATTTCTCATTGCCTGCTGTTCACCCTTACTCATATTATAGTTCTTACATTGTTTATTTTTAATAGTTTGATTATATTCTTCCATCACCACCTTCATGAACGTATCCACATAGGGTCCTCTATAGTTTATTGGGTAGAATTTAGATTTCTTTTTAAAATTTGTTGGTACATTTTCTGTTACATCCCCTATATTTTGCCCTTCATTTCTCAAATATTCTAGTACATTAAGACACTCATTATCCTGTTCATTGAGTTCCAATTCTGTAATATTAGTTCCGGGCTCACACTCCTCCATCTCTTTTCTTATTTGCCCATCTTTAATACTAAAATACCGTTTTAGAGATAATCTCCTTGTGAATTTATTTAAATCCACAAAGAATTGGAAATCATTGGATTTATTAGTCGGTGCATATTTTAATCCTCTCCTTAAGACTTTAAATTCTGCTGGTTTTATTTTTTGTGTGGACAAATTATATACCCCTTCTCTATTTTCTCCTGGTAATAATGCCCTTATCGTATTTTTTATTTTGTTACCTCCTCTTTTTCCTCTTCTTTTTCATTTTCCCTTTCTTTCATTTTCCTTGTTATCATCCCTTTCTGTTCCTGACTGTTCTTGGAAACTTTCCCTTTGTTTGTTTTCAACTTTACTGTATTCTCCTGAGTTTGTTCCAAAAAAGGGGGTCCTGCAAGAAGAATCTGAGACCGTTCTGTACCCTTAGTGGCCTTTTCCGTATTTCCGTCTACATTTACTAAATTATCCTTTGAAGGTGTGGGAATAGTCCGAACTAACTCTTCTACATCATTAACCACTTCGTCCATTCTTTTTATTATTTCTCTGGTGTTACCTAATACTTCAAATCTGTTACTCAATTTTATCCCTTCCCCATTTTCCATCCATTCTACTCCATCAATCTGAATTTTTCCTACTGTAGGAGTTCTCTGTAAATTATCTGATCTAGTTGATAAAGCTGTTCTAGGGGTTCTTTGTGGTTTGTCAAATTTTATTTGAGAACGTGTTGTTATCCAACTTCCCCCACTCAGGGGGTTGGTTTTCTCTTTCCTTGAATCCTGGTTACAATTTTCCCTCCCCATAGTGTCTTCTCGATTTATATTCCCACTTTCCCTTATTGCTACTGGTTCATTGGATCTTATATTTGAGGTACTTGGAATAGGATCACTCTCCTTTTCTACCTTTTGTTTTCCCATACTCCTAAAACCCCCCCTCTGAAATCTATTTCCTCCTCTTTTATTCCAATTTCTAACTTTGTTCTGTTTGTAATCTTTTTCATCCCTCTCCATTTTTGATTCCTTTCTGTTCTTTAATTCTATTTCTACCTTACTTAATGCTCTACCCATATTTCCATCCAATTCTTTAAACTGAGTAGTTTCCAAAAAAGGCTGAATTTCTTTTTGTATGTCTGTTATTTCCAGTTCTATGTCTTTTAAACATTTCTGTCTATATTGAATTAAATATCTCATTAAATTAAAAGAACAATTGTCTAAAATTTCATGCCACCCCCCAACAAAATCATCGTTTTGAAAACATGGTTGTTTGAAAATTCTTAAACCTCTAGGAATCAGCTTTTTCTCCAAATAATTTTCAAGAGAGAAGGTATCCCACCAGTGTTTCATTTCGGCTATTAACAATTGCTCTAATTTATGACAAACCGTTTTTAGATCTACTGTATCCTTTGTTTCCACTCTGTTATTTTCCCTCATAAAGTAATTAAACATTTTTACTTTTCTTTCTTCTCTCAATAATATTGCTGAACAACTCATATTGAATATTTTATATTCTTTACCAGATTCTCCTTTCCTTAATGGGAAAATATGTTCTAAAATTAATACCTCTTAAATAACCACTTTGATAACCTTGGTTTTGGCAGTGATACAAATAGTGCTGCTATCGAATTCTCCAACTACCTCCTATTTCTCCAAGAAATATGAAAATATCCAAAATTCCTCTATTTCATTCGAGCGCTCTTATTTGTCTCTGCCAATACCTGGTTAGTTTCGATTTGTCCTTAAGTTACAGTAATAAATAATTGATATTATATCACAAAACAATTGATAACCTTAAGTCCATTAATGGTATTGGGGTTACAGTGTCTTTTTCCTCAATTGAATCCTTATTAATCCTTCAAAAGATTCTCCCGGGATTAGTTGCAGCTACGTCCCATGGGCTGTCGGAAACGCCCTCCTCCGGTTCCACGCACCCGGACCAAATAATGCAAGAAATAGAAAAAGAGAAAAGGGACAGCGCAAAAAAATCCCTCTAAGTGTAATCCGTATTTCTTATGAAGGATATAGACAATTGTGAGGTATCCCTTTTGTAACAGGATTCAATGCATTCTCAAAGGGCATTGAAAACATCTTACAGAAATATTGGGGAATATTGAGACAAGACCCCCTATTAGTAGGAGAACTAAAAAACAAACCACAAATTATATACAGAAAAGGTAGGAATTTAAGAAATATAATAGCACCAAGTAGGCCAAAAAAGATGAAAGTCCAGGAAGAACAGAAGGCAGGGACAAACATTTTTTTACCTAAACCACAGGTGGGAAACTATAGATGCAATAATAGGAGATGTGGAACATGTGAACATATGGAGCATCGAACCCAAACACATAAGAAAAAAGGAGAAGATATATCATTTAAAATACAACAATTCATTAATTGTAACTCCAGTTTTGTGATCTATAGGTTAACCTGTGGTTGTGGAATGGAATATATAGGTAGAACAACAAGGAGTCTACGTGAGCGTATAGGAGAACATCGGAGGAAAATAAATAAAAAAAGTCAAGACCACAGTGTCCCCAGGCATTTTGGTCTATGTGAAAAGGGGAACATCAAGAACCTAAAGGTGTTGGGTTTGGAAACCATTAGCCGAACGGTACCATATAGGTACAAGACGTTATGCAAAAGAGAGGCATACTGGATATTCAGACTCAACACCTTGGCCCCCCAGGGATTAAATGAGGAGATAGAATTGTCATCTTTTATATAAATAATTTACAAAAAGGATAAATGAAAATATATATATAAAAAGAAATAAAATGTATGAAGGAGAAATAAATACTAGAAGGAATTTGGAAGATGATAATATGGAGAAAAATCATATATTATAATCTAATTACTTGGGGGTAGTGAGGATAGAAAGAATATATAAGAGTTGGAAAAGTTAGATAGGAAGGTAGAAAAGAAATAATTATGGGTATTTAGGAAGGAAAGTGTAAAGAATGAGAATTGAAAAGGAAAAAGATAAAAAAGAAGGTGGGTGGGTATATAAGACGAGTGGTTCAAAATATAGATCAAATGAAATTTGTGGAAATACAATTAGGAGAGAAGAGTTTATTAGTTTTTGTGCTTATTTAAAACTATAAATAAAATCGGGATAATCTATAAGTGTATAAATGGTGAATTAAAAGTAGATATAGGGGGTATTTATCTTTAAATAACGAAAGAGAACGAAGGAGTAAGTATCAGAAGGAGGCTTGGTTTAGGGAAGCGAGTCAGACCGGATATGACCTATAGCACATAGAGACAACATACCGGAAGTACACATGTACGATGAACCGGAAGCAAAAGAAACGACCGATACCGGTCAACGGAGTAAGAAGAGGATTTTGGTTTCCCATAAAAGGCTGAGCTTCTTAAAGGTATGTAATGCCCTTGAGGAAGCGATAGAGCATCGCGAAACGCGTTGGGCGATATATATGTTTTACTAGTATCTTAAATTGTATGGTATTGCAATATATAGAGATTTTATATATATTTGTCATCACCCAATAAAAATTGGAACGGAACGGTTCCTTGCTTTGAATATTGGCGTTAGTGCTTCTATTAACCCCCTGGGAGCAACATCACTAGATCCATATATAAAGGAGAAGTGAATATATGTGGGGGAGATAAGAGTGCACTAAGGAGAAGGTGGAAGAAAGAGGAACCACAGGAATTGACCAGGACTGGAGGTCAGATCCAGTCAAGGCTTGATATTAGAGGCGAAGGTAGCCTCTTAAAAAAGTGAGTACCCATTTGGAAGGGGGGTGTCACAATTGTCTATATCCTTCATAAGAAATACGGATTACACTTAGAGGGATTTTTTTGCGCTGTCCCTTTTCTCTTTTTCTATTTCTTGCATTATTTGGTCCGGGTGCGTGGAACCGGAGGAGGGCGTTTCCGACAGCCCATGGGACGTAGCTGCAACTAATCCCGGGAGAATCTTTTGAAGGATTAATAAGGATTCAATTGAGGAAAAAGACACTGTAACCCCAATACCATTAATGGACTTAAGGTTATCAATTGTTTTGTGATATAATATCAATTATTTATTACTGTAACTTAAGGACAAATCGAAACTAACCAGGTATTGGCAGAGACAAATAAGAGCGCTCGAATGAAATAGAGGAATTTTTCCTCCACTGTTCTACTCCCCCTGAGGTCCTGGGTGTGTGACTATTTTTCTCTTGGGGCAGGCACAGTTCAGTCATCGCCAACAGCATTGAGAACAGTTTGTAACAAGTCAGTGAAAAGGAGGGAATGCACCTTGCACAAACGCCCTGATATCACACATGAAACACAGACACATGACATTTATGCTAAACATGTTTAAGTCAAACACCCACCAAGTAAATCAGTTACTGCTGTTAGTGAGGCAGAGATCAAAGTGGAGGAAGAATAGAGAAACCTTGCCAGAGGCGGAAAGTTTGATGGAGAGCAAAACACCTGGCTCACCATCACCTTCTTGCTCCAGGGTAACTACATCTTCTGGCAATCCATCTTTTTCATCTTTACTTCCCCCCACCAGTTGTTATCCTTTGATTAGATGTCAGGATGTGGCAGTTTGTGTTCACCCATTGCGCACAATTTGGTACACTGACCACACATGGCAGCGTAGTGGGGGCTATTCACTGCAACTTCTCTGCAGACTCTACCTCTATTCCAGTACTGCCTGCAGCATTCTAGCCTTAAGAACTTTCGGTGGGCATTATCTACACCAATAGCTGCCTGATCACCATCTTGGGTGTGCCAAACACCAAAACAGAGACTGACTGAGTATTGTATTTAACCATTGAGTATCCTAGCTACTGTGTGCCTGTCCTGAGATGGTATATGTGATACTTATGCTTCAGTATACTTGACTTGTGAAGGCATTTCTGTCTTATATCGCTATTATTTTGTGTTGCCTGTAGAGGGCGTTCTTTACTCTTTATTTTTTTTTAAATAAAACTGTGTTTTATTCTAACCAGCTGGTCTGAGTGTCTTAAAAAAATGTTACACCAGTGCTCACCCGGGTAGGAGCTATTCTATTGGCACACTATATGCAGGCTTGTCACTACTCCTTACTGTGGTTGGTCTCTTGGGCGCTTCATGCGGCTCTGTCACCTGGCAGTTGCCATCGAGCCTAGCGTTGTTGCATTTGTTGCCCGGTATCGTTACCTTGGGTTGCAGTCTGTGTTGATTCCTGGGTGTTCCATTATTCATCTGGTTGCAGTACTACCAGTAGTCCATGATCCATCCAGGGCCTTGCTCACCCTTCCTGGGCCTAGTTGCTATTGTGACACTTATCCGCAGAGAGTGCTTCTTCAGCCTTGCTATTAGGGCCTCCCAGTGTCCCGGCCTAATAGCACCTACACATCAATGTCTCACTGTTTCACACAAACTGTTCCTGAGCTGTATCAGTATATGTACTGCTCTCTGATATATATACTGGACCCGTGTGGGTTAATGTTATTTTGTAACCTGTCCTGTGTCAGTATTGTTTGTTAACTATTGCTGAACCCACAAGGGTTACTTTATTCTGTTTGATTTCAATAAAACTGTGTTTTACCAAACTGTCTGCTTCTGAGTGTACTGAAATCCGTTACAGTATGAAAGGGTCATGTCCCCAGATGGTACAGGTGATGGTAATGCTATCACGGTGCCCGTGATTGCTGGCTTTTCCTTTCAGTTATATGATTGGGCTCTCCATTGGCTGCCTGTCTTCAGCCCGCCCTGTATTGCCTATTTAGACTGCACTTGGGCACACTTTGGTTGCCCTTTCCTGGTGTCTCTATGTCGCTAGCACCTGCACTGTTTTCCTGAGCTTCCTGGGCCGTGACTGATTCTACTACGCTCCAGAGATCGCCTGTGTACCTGCCTGACAGCTTCCTCAGTGTCTTGGTTCCTGCCTCCGTTCCTGATCCGGTTTGGGCTGTTGTTCCTGCTGCCGTTCCTGATCCAGTTGGCTGCCGTTACTGTTCCTGTTTCCTGTCCTGACCTGGCTGTGTTCCTGCTCCTGGATCGCGTGCAGAGTGTTTCCTCCTTCATGTCGCCTTGGGCAACATTCTTATCATTCAGTGACTTGTGTAGACCAGTACGCGGGTACTGGTTCGCTCCATATATAACCGGTTGCTTGCTGCCTTCCATACAGCACTGGTAGAGTCTTGTGTATCCAGTACGCAGGAACTGGTTAGCTCTATGTATAACCGGTGGCTTGCTGAGTTCCATACAGCACCGGTAGAGTTTTGTGTAATCCAGTACGCAGGTACTGGTTCACTCCATGTATAACCGGTTGCTTGCTGCATTCCATACAGCACTGGCAGAGTCTTGTGTAATCCAGTACGTGGGTACTGGTTCGCTCCATGAATAACCGGCTGCTTGCTGCGTTCCATACAGAACCAGCAGAGTTTTGTGTAATCCAGTACGCTGGTACTGGTTCACTCCATGTATAACCGGTTGATTGCTGCTTTCCATACAGCACCAGTAGAGTCTTGTGTAGTCCAGTACGCAGGTACTGGATCGCTCCATATATACCGGTTGCTCACAGTATCCATACAGCACCGGCAGTGTCATAGTTGGTCCAGTACGCGGGTACTGATTTGCTCCATCATTACCGGGTGCTCCCTGACACCTATACAGCCCCGGCAAGACCTCTGTGTGCTCAGTATAGGCAACTGGTTTACTCCACCAATATACTAGTTGCTGAGGCCTTCTCCGCTTATGCAGCAGTGCTTGCAGTTCTCTGGGTCTAGCGAGGCTGTCTTGCCCGTTATATTGGCAAGGCCGGTAGAGCCTCCTCTCTCATTGTGCCAGTCTCAAGGCTGACTTGTCTGGTATATTGGCAGGGCTGGTAGAGCTTCCTCTCTCTTTGTGTCAGTTGAAAGGCTGCCTTGGCCGGTATATTGGCAGGGCCGGTAGAGCCTCCTCTCTTGTTGTACCAGTCTCAAGGCTGCCTTGTCCGGTATATTGGCAGGGCCGGTAGAGCTTCCTCTCTCTTTGTGTCAGTCTCAAGGCTGCCTTGCCCAGTATATTGGCAGGGCTGGTATAGCCTCCTCTCTTGTTGTGCCAGTCTCAAGACTGCCTTGCCCAGTATATTGGCAGGGCCGGTAGAGCCTCCTCTTTCATTATGCAAGCCTCCAGGCTGCCTTGCCTGGTATATTGTTAAGGCCGGTAGAACCCATTTCCATATTGTGCCAGTCTTAAGGTTGCCTTACCCGGTATTGGCAAGGCCGGAAGAGCCTTTCTATTATTCACTGTACCACTATTCACTATTGCATTGTACAAATTACGTGTTGTTATATGTGTATGCCAAACCCGCGAGGGTTCTCTTTAAACTTTCAATAAAGTTGTGTTTTTATCTTAACTCTGTGTCTGAGAGTCAAAACAAGACGTGACAAATACACAAAGTATCCACTGGAGGATGGATATACATGAGCAGCACATGGACCAGATGGCGCTGGCCATGCAAACTTTACTAGAGCATACTGCTCACTTGGATAAGCCAGTACAGGCCTCAGTGGTCTCCCCATTCACTACACCGGGAGCTCAATCTGTGATGCAAGCAAAAATGAATAGAGGGTTAACTGCTACGGCTCCCTTACCACTTAGATATGATGGTGAACCTACCCTGTGCAGAGGGTTCATAAACCAGTTGGAGATTTTCCTAGAGTTAACTCCTCAAGCCTTTCCCAGTGACCGGAGTAAGGTCGGGCTTATGATTTCTTTGCTAACGGGCAGAGCACTGGCGTGGGCTAACCCCTTGTGGGAGACAGTAAAACCATGTACTAAGAACTTTAATGAGTTCCTAAGAGCATTTCGTAGAGTATTCGAAATCCCTGGAAGAGCCACCTCTGCTGCCAAAAGATTGTTGGAGATCCAGCAGAGATCCCGTTCCGTTGCAGAATACGCCATTGAATTTCGCATATTGGCAGCGGAGGTGCGCTGGAATGATGAGGCGCTCGTGGCAGCATATGCACATGGTCTCTGTGACCATACTAAAGATGAGATAGCTGCTAGAGACTTGCCGAGTGATTTGGACGAGTTTATTGATTATACAATAGTAATCGATTGCCGCATTAGGGAGAGAATGGCGGCCAAAGACAGTAGACAAAGGGCCAGAGAATGGGGACAGACGAAACAAAATTCCCCACCCATGCCTCCCTTACCTCCCATGCCTCTTGAGTGTAATCATGAGAACAGTGAACCAATACAGTTAGGGTTCACTAGGCTGACCAAGGAGGAGAGGGCTCATCAACGCAGACAGGGCCTCTGTCTGTATTGTGGCCAAGCTGGGCATTTGTTGCGCTCCTGCCCTACACGACCGGGAAACGAACGCACCTAGGGTACCTTGGGGGACAGGCCCTAGGTGGTGTTCAGTGGTCCCTAGATCCGGATAATCAAAAGCCTACTTTTCAGGCTGTGATTTCCTGGGCAGAACTCTTGGTGGAGGTTCTGGCCCTAGTGGATTCCGGCACAGCTGGGTATTTTATAGACAGCTCTTTTGCAGAATTGCACAAAATTCCACTGATTGAAAAAGAAGCTCCCTTGGCTATTGAAGACATTGATGGCAGGCCACTGGTACAAGCTCTTATTACTAAGGAAACCATACCACTGTCTATGTGCATTGGGGCGCTCCGCACTGAAAAATGACACTTTCAGATTATCCAGTCTCCTCACCATACAGTCATCCTGGGGTTCCCATGGCTCTATATGCACAATCCTAGGTTTGACTGGCAAAACTGTGAAATCATGGCCTGGTCTGAATACTGTAATATGCATTGCATTTCTCGCTCTACCAAGATTTTGTGTACCTCTCCCTCTGTGCCAGCTGAATACCACCAATTCAGTGACGTTTTTAGCAAGGGGGAGGCTAGCGCTCTGCTGGTTCATAGGGCCTACTATTGCGCTATTGATTTGCCTCCTGGTGCTGTTCCTCCTCGGGGTCGGACTTATCCTTTGTCCTGCGAGGAGAATAGGGCCATGGAGGAATACATTTTGGATGCTCTTGAGAGGGGTATTATCAGGAAGTCATCCTCGCCCATGGGGGCTGGTTTCTTCTTTGTCAAAAAGAAAAATGGCGAGTTATGACCCTGTATTGATTACCGTGGCTTGAATAAACTCTGGACAAAAACGCATACCCGATACCACTTATCACAGAACTGTTTGACAGGTTAAAGGGTTCCTTCATTTTCACCAAATTGTATTTACGTGCAGCTTATAACCTGATTAGGATAATAGCCGGTGATTAGTGGAAAATGGCGTTCAATACGAGATCTGGACACCATGAATACCTTATGATGCCATTTGGGATGTGTAACGCTCCCGCAGTGTTCCAGGAGTTAATTAATGACATCCTCTGTGACTTGCTCCAGTCATGCGTTGTGGTTTATCTCGATGATATTCTCATATATTCATCCAACCTGTCGCAACACATCAAGGATGTGTTCACAGTCTTGCTTAGACTCCGTGAGAACAAACTTTACTGTAAGATCGAGAAGTGCGAATTTCACAAGCCTATGGTCCCTTTCCTAGGCTTTGTGATCAATAAGGATGGCATTGCAATGGACAAGGAGAAGCTGGCAGGGGTCCTGCAGTGGACACGTTCTAAGGGACTCAAGGCTATCCAACGTTTTCTTGGCTTTGCCAACTATTATAGAAAATTAATTTGGAATTTTTCCACGATTGTTAAACCACTGTCCGAATCTCACACACAAGGGTGCTAATCCCTACCAGTGGTCTCAGACAGCTGAACTTGCCTTTGAGTCGTTGAAATCCACATTTGCTTCTGCTCCTGTACTGTCCCACCCTACCCCTTCCCTTCCATTCACTTTAGAGGTTGATGCCTCTGAAACTGGGGTAGGGGCAGTGCTGTCACAACGTCTGGACCCTGAGAGTGGACTAAGGCCATGTAGGTTTTTTTCGAAGAAGTTATCCAGCACTCAGAGTCATTATGAGATTGAGGACAGAGAGCTGTTGGCAATTATTCTAGCCCTTAAAGAATGGCAACACCTGCTTGAGGGTACTAGATTGATTTTGACTAACCATAAAAATTTAATATACCTTTCTGAGGCAAAGAGATTGTCCTCTCGGCAGGCCAGATAGGCCTTGTTTCTGTCCCTTTTTAATTCCATTGTATCCTACCTGCCCGGTTCCAAGAATATTAGAGCGGATGCTCTGTCCAGGCAATTTGATAGTGAAACTGAGGTTGATGAAGCTCCAGTACCCATTGTTTTGCCAGACCGCATTTTGGCCACTTTACGAACCAGCATCACCTCACCACTGGGGGAGGAGATTCTTGCTACCCAGGCTACCGCAACCACTGATACACTGGTGGGCAAGTGTTTTGTGGCAGAGCCTTTCTGAACCTGCCTAATCAAAACATACCATGCAGCTGGGCATGTAGGCAGGGACCAATTGATCTGGTCTCTTTCACAGTTATTCTGGTGTCCTTCCTTACATGCTGATTGCACCGCCTACACAGCACTATTTGTGCCCGTGCCAAGTCCCCTAGGCACCTCCCTGTCGGCCTACTTCAACCAGTGCCTAATGGTGAGCATCCCTGGTCCCATGTCTCGATTGGTTTCCTGGGACAGTTGCCAGTGTCTAAGGGACATTCATTTATTCTGACGGTGGTCGACAGATTCTCTGAGATGGCTCATTTTGTGCCTCTTCCTGGCCTTCCCTCTGCCCAGGAATTGGCTGTTGTTTTTGCCAGAGAAGTGTTTCGGTTGCATGGTGTACCCAGGGTGCTGATATCTGACCGAGGGAGCCAATTTGTCTCCAGGTTTTGGAGGGCATTCTGTGATCAGATGGGCATACAGTTGTCCTTTTCGTCTGCCTACCATCCCCAGAGCAATGGGGCCACCGAGCGTGCCAATCAAGGATTGGAACAATTTCTATGCTGTTTTGTGTCCGATCATCATGACAATTGGGCCGACCTGTTGCCGTGGGCAGAGTTCACCAGGAATTGTGCAGTTAATTCATCGCCTGGGAGCTCCCTGTTTCTCATCAATTACGGGTTTCAACCATGCTTGCTCCCGGACTCATTTCAGTCACAGCAAATTCCAGCTCTGGATGAGCACATAGAGCAACTCCCCTCCATTTGGGCACAGGTACAGAGAACCCTCAGTGCTTCATTCCAGCGTTTTCAGCGTCATGCTAATAGCAGACAGCTGCCGGCGGTCTCCTTTCAGGTTGGGGACAGGGTATGACTTTCCTCCATGTAATAAATGGCCTCCTCAGTTTGTCGGTCCCTTTAAAGTTATCCGCAAGATTAACCCAGTTTCTTATGCTTTGGCTCTCCCAGCATCCATGCGGATTCATAATGTGTTCCATTTATCCTTGCTAAAGCCTTTAGTTTGCAACCGTTACACTACTACTCCTGTGGTTCTTGGTCCTGTGCAGGTGTAAGGTCAGGAGGAGTACAAAGTACAGAGTATAATTGATTCCAGGAGATTTAGAGGAAAGTTGCAGTATTTGGTTCATTGGAAGGGCTATGGCCCTGAGGAACGCTCCTGGGTTGACCAGAATGACCTCCATGCCCCCAGACTGCTGCGCAGATTTCATGCTAAGTACCCTCAGAAGCCGGCTCCCTTCTCTTGGGGGAAGGGTTTGAGAGGGGGGTACTATCACGGTGCCAGTGTATTGCTGCTAACATTTTACAGCATTGTGCCTGAGTTCTTCTTATTGGCTAGCATGATATTGCTCCACCCAGTGGTAGCCTTTAAGTACTGAGCCCTGTCATTTCTACAGGGCCCTTTTGTGGTGTTCCCATTGTTAAGAGCTTGCTGTCGTTATCGTGTGAAATCCTGTGTATGACCCTGACTACTCTCTCTGATTCTGTTCCTGCTCTGTGTTCCGACTTGGCCTGGTTGACGTTCCTGCTCCGTGTACTGACTTGGATTGGCTGACGTTCCTGCGTCATGTACCGACCCGGCCTGGCTGATGTTCCAGTTCTGTGCATCGACCCAGATTGGCTTCCGTTCCTGCTTTTTGTGCCTCCAGCCCGATGCACTACCGCGTCCGGTAGTCCGGTAGAGAGTATCTCCGGTGCTCTGTCTTGAACGTGCAGTCCCAGTGGGTTGCCTCGTGTACTGCATTACCGTTCCGTGACTGCGACCCATTTGTTCCTTGCTGCCTCCTTCCTCCTTACCCTGGGCTGATGCAGATCTTGTTTGCTCACTATACGCTTGGCTTGATATTGCATTGCCACTGAGGTTGGTCTCTTGGGTGCCTCAGTTAGTCTCCACTCCTGTCAGTCACCATCAAGTCTGAGCATCTATTACCAGGGCTGTCCGGTGCTCACTCGGGTAGGAGCTATTCTATTGGCACACTATACGCAGGCTTGTCACTACCCCTTACTGAGGTTGGTCTCCTGGGCGCCTCAGGCGGCTCTGTCACCCAGCAGTTGCCATCGAGCCTAGCGTTGTTGCATTTGTTGTCTGGTATTGTTATCTTGGGTCGAGTCTGTGTTGATTCCTGGGCGTTCCGTTATTCATTCGGTTGCAGTACTACAAGTAGTCTGTGATCCATCCAGGGCCTCGCTCACCCTTCCTGGGCCTAGTTGCTATTGTGACACTCATCCTCAGAGAGTGCTTCTTGGGCCTCCCAGCCTCCCGGCCTAATAGCACCTACACATCAGTGTCTCACTGTTTCACACAAATTGTTCTGTACTGCTCTCTGATATATGTACTGGACCTGTGTGGGTTAATGTTATTTTGTAACCTGTCCTGTGTCAGTATTAAGTATTGTTTGTTAACTATTGCTGGACCCGCGAGGGTTGCTTGATTCTGTCTGATTTCAATAAAACTGTGTTTTACCAAACTGCTTCTGAGTGTACTGAAAACCGTTACACCTTCCTTCTGAAGTCATCATGGGTGTGGGACTATTTTTCTGTTGGGGCAGGCACAGCACAGTCATCAGCAATGGCACTGTGCACAATTTGTGACAAGTCAGTGAAAAGAGGAAAGGAGGGAACACACTTTGGCACAAGTGCCCTCATATAACACATGAAACACAGACACCATGATATTTACTCCAAACACCCACCACAGAATTCAAGCACTGCTTTTGCTGTCCCTGACTCACCAGAAAGGCAACAAGAGGCAAGGCGGAGATCAAAGAGGAGGAGGAATAGAACAACCCAGGTAAAGACTGTAAGTTCCAGGATGAGTGAAATAACTAGCTCGCCATCACCTTCTAGGGTAACTACACCAAGATTAAGCTTAAGAAAATTTGGCATGGCATAGAATTTTGGAAAATAAACAAAATGTCTCATAAAGTGAGGGGTAACTTGCCTTTCTATGTTGGTAAAAGGGAAATAAAGAACTCATAGAGTATGATGATCTGACAAACTAAGCACCCAATGTAAACTGCCTGGTTAGTCTCTATGAAGATGATTCCTCACAAAGAGGTGGCAGTCTGCTATTTGATATAAATAATATGTTAAGAGGACAACAACAAGCAATGCCAGCATACTGCAAGGCATGCCCCAGTGGGCCAGATGCTTGGGAGTGAAGACTAGAGTATGTAGCTAGCTGGTTGTGGCTGCTCTCATGGGTTGCCTTGCAAAGGCCTAGGCTGAGTTGGAGATGCTATCCGCTAGACCAAATTAGTGCCGCCCTGGAGGAGCCAGCCAGCACCCAGGATGAAAACCCAGAGAGCAGCAGCTACCTGCTGAGATTGAAGGGGATACATAACAAATAAGTCACCTGCAGTATAGTTGTAGTTGTTGTACAGGAACACTGAGTTCTGGAGCTCGATTGAGAAGGCAGAAAACAGGATAGTTTAACTGGTGGCCGAGGTTTTCTTTGTTTGACTGATGGTCAAGAAAAAGGAGATAGAAGCTCCCCAGGGCCAAGACAAAAAGTTACTCATACAAGCCAGATCAGGAATGGACGGGCAATGCAGTACAATGCAGCAGATGGCAGAATGGTCAAATAAACAGATCCAAAGTCAGTAACAAGTTATCAGATGAGCATGGTACCAAATATCAGTACAGGAGGGAAGTCAAAGGATGAGACAGGTGAATACACAAGATAACACACAGGAACAAGAGTGTGATATAAACAACATTAGAATCCCTAGTGAATAAAGAATGGAAAGCAGCAAGGAATAAGGGAAGTCTGCAAGTCCCCAAACTAGGTAAAAATCTAAAGCATAATCAAATGAAAACAACAAACCTGTGCTAGTCCACACAGTTTGCCCAAAATTAAGAACCCTTTGTAAAGGATATAGTACCCATGTGTGTTAATATATCTAAAACAAATTAGGGTTTAGTTGAATAATTTGGTCAAAGCATGTTTAAGCTCAAGAAACACAGAGAGGGGGAGCTTCTTATAATGTTGTAATTCAATCAGAAAGGCAATGTCAAATCAATAGTAAAACTAACTCACATATTTATATGGGCCCCATTAGAATTCCTGGCAGCCAACAGCGCTTGTGGTGGATATTGCTACTGCCTCCATAGAGATAACTTATGACTGCAGCTCAGTCCTTCAACTGTACTCCTTCAAAGGAACAATTCTCACATGCCGACCAGTGTCTGGATCTCAGCAACATGTCTTCAGCTTATGTGGAATCTTTGAGCTGATCCTCTCCATTAAAGGGATCCAATTGTAAGAGCGGAGCACCTCAAAATAACAGGAAAACTTTCTCTACCATAAAACACATAATATGAATGGATGGGTAGACTGTATTCAATACAATACCAATATAAAAATATATATTTATATTAAAGATTTTAAAACAAAACCTTCAACTTGTTTCATGACCTAAACTGATAATTACATCAGGAGGAAAAAGATCAAGAGTTCATAACTATTTTTTCATTTGCTTTTGCTTTAGGTTTTTTCCTAGTTTGGGGACTTAGAGAATTCCCTAATTCCTTGCTGCTTTCCATACTTTATTCATTTGGGATTCTAACTTTGTTTATATTATATGTTTGTTTGTGGTGTCTTAGTGCTGTGAGTTCTTTTTTCCCTTGTACACATATTCTCCTTCTCATTGTAGCTGCTTTTTCACCATATCTAACTTCATTTCACTTTATTTCATTGTTACAGATGGTATATAATGAAAATATACTTCAAAGAATAGAAATATTTTATTTTACACGTAGCTCAGAATGTTCATCATATGTAATAGTATTGCTGTGTGATGCTCTTATTCTTCAAAATGTTCAACAAGTTATAAAAATACAAAACATACTCAGGACATATGACCATAGAGCATCTTCAAATCGAGGCTGCAATTCTCTTAATCAGAAAAGGATATAATGATATGTACCAGAGAACTAGCCTGGAAATACCAAGCAAACAAGAGAAGAAAAAGGAGAACAGAGGAAGGAAGACAAAAGGAGAGAGAGGAATAGAGAGAAAAGAAGAGAAAGTAGGATACAAAGAAGTGAACAGCAGGCTAAAGAGAGATGTGCAGTAGGGAGAGACAAAAAAAGAAAGGGGACTCAGGAGAAAATTGACATCAAAGAAATAGGAGAGTCCTGAGTGAAGGAAGGAGAGGGTATAGGAAAGTATAAGAAGAGAGGAGATAAGTCCGCACCCCGCTTTGCAACCACGTCAAAATCTCCTCCAGCTCATGGCTGAAAACCAGAGATGAGAAAGGAGTCAATCCTGTCAGAGATCCTCAACATCGTGATAGCATCCCTCACTTTGCAGAACCAATCACCATACAAAGGAGGGGTAGTGGATTTCCAGCAAGAAGGAATCATAGCCTTTGCCAATGCCAACACTGAAAGCAATAGAGTCTTGAACAGAGGTTTCATCATGGTAGGTCATGATAAAACAAGATCTGCCAGGAATCCCTCTTTAGCACAACACCAAGGCTCCATTCCACACATGTAAAGCACTTGCTCCAAAAGTGTTGTAACAATGACCAGGACCACCAAATATGCGACGGTGTGCTTCTTTGTTGTTGCCATCTCCAACAATTCAGGCTAACTGATGGGAACATTTTGTGCAGTTTAGGAGGCATATAATACCAATGGGATAGAAATTTGAAATGAGTTTCTTGAAGATGCATAGATATGGAACATGTCTCAGAGGTCCTCCAAATCCTTGTCCATGCCTTAATTGGAAGCTCAATCCCCATTCTCTCCCTCAGGCAATAACATAGGAGGGCCTAAAATCTGCTCAAGAAAGTCTTAATAACCTATATACCCTGCTCAGTAGCGACATGCGCAGTGGGAGTTTAAAAAGTAGTTGCTCAAAAGAAGTTAAGTCCCTCATCCACATGGATCTAACCTGCTGAGCAACCAAAAAATGTTGAATACAAAATAATTTCCACATCTCTTCAGGGCTAAGTAGATACTGCCCCTGAATAGTCGGAAAAGGTAAAAGCGTCTTATTACAAGTAAAGTCGGCAACATGTAGCAAAGAGTTAATAGGCCATTTACGGAATTCACGTCGCGGCAGTGTGTGCGGAGTGACAAGGTTGTATAATACAGGAGAGAGGGGGGAAGGAAAGGCAGTGTTGACCAAGAATGTAGAACCACCCCTATCACTGGATGCTCCAGGATCACAGGTGCATGGTAGGGGGTGGGGAGAAAAGCCTCCAATAGCACATCCCTAGCCAGGAAGAAAAACCACTAAAGTCAGACCCATAGTTTAGAATTTCCCTTTGTGCTTCCATTCCAATAGGGATGCCAGCAAGCTCGCCCGAAAGTACTTCAGAAAGACAGGTATACCCAAGCCACCTGCCATCCTATGTAAAGTCAATACATTCCATTTCAATCTAGGGTGTTTTGAGCCCCACAACAATGTATACATCATGCGAGTCAGAAGAGTGAAGAACGAGCGAGATACCTTAATAGGTAAGGTCTGAAGTAAATAAAGAATCCTCAACAAGACAGTCATCTTGATTGAGTTTATCCTTCCCAACCATGATAAATATAAGGATCTCCAACTGGTCAAATCCTGTCCTGTCTTTTTAAGGAGTGGTGGGTAGTTCAGGCGGTAAACATCCTGAACAGAAGCCGCCAGCCAAACTCCAAGATATCTGATCCCTTTGGTAGCCCACTTGAAAGTATATGACTGACATAAGAAATCAGAGACAGCACGAGAAGTATGTAACAGAAGGGCCTCAGACTTGGATAGATTTATCTTAAAATTCGGTAATGAGGCAAACTCATTCATATGTTCTATCACACCTACCATAGAGATCTGAGGTTTGGGCAATATAATCAGGACATCATCTGCAAAAATAGACAATTTGTGTTCCATAGTGGCTAAATGTACTCCAGTAATTCTAGGTTCACGTCTGATCTTCTGGGCAAAGGGTTCCAGTATAAGAATAAACAGAAGAGGCATCCCTGCCTGATCCCATTCAAGATGTATAAAGATTCAAAAAGGCACCAATTTGCCCTAACTTTGGCTGTAGGGTTCGTATATAATGCTGCAATCCTATCTATAAAGGTAGATCTAAAACCATAAAATTTAAGGGCCTGGAACAGGTAAGGCCAGCCAACTCTACCAAACGCCTTCTCGGCGTCAGTGTAAAGGAGGATATAGGGTAGTTGTTCCACATTGATGTGGTGTATGAGGGAAAGCACCTTTCGGGTGTTATCCCAGGCTTCACAGCCAGGGGTGAACCCTACTTGGTTCTAATGCATCTAAGAGAATAATAGGGGCTTAAGACAATTAGCCAGGACCTTGGCATACAGTTTAAAATTTAAGTTAAGCAAAGAAATTGGTCTATAGTTCTTGCATTAGGTTCCATCCCTTCCAGGTTTGGGGAGGACTGAAATATGTGCCTCAGAGGTCGGTGGATGTTTCAGTATATCTGTTGGCATGGTCTCAAATGCCTTCATATGAAAACGAGCTAGAATATCCTTGAAAGTGGAATAATAAACACTAGTAAAGCCATCCAGGCCTGGACTCTTTCCTTTTGGTAAGGACAAGATAGCTTCTACCACCTCAGTTAGGGACAAGAGAGGTTCCAACAGAGAGCTTACAGTCTACGAGAGCTTGGGCAGTCCCACGCTGGTCAGGTACTCTTGAAGACGGGATTATCACGGTGCCCGTGATTGCTGCAGTTCCTTGTCTGTCACCAGTAGGGGGCTTCTATTGGCTGTCTGCAGATAGCCCGCCTCTTATTGCCTATTTAAACCTGGATTGGGCACCCTTTGAGTGCCCTTTCGTGTTGTTTCTGACCTGCTTGCTATCACTATGCCAGTGATAGCTGGGCCTCTGTTCCAGTGTTCCTGAGTTCCTGTTCTCATGTGTTCCTGAGTTCCTGATCTCTACTGTTCCAGTGTTTCCTGCATGCTGAGTAATTCCAGTCCTGGTTCCGGCCTAGTCTCTGGTGTTGCAGTTCCTGCTGAACTTCTTCTCTGCTGTTTCCTGACCTGACTGATCGTTGATGGTTCCTGTCATCGCATCGCCTGTCTCCTGTATCCTGGCGACCTCCTGCCTGGTCGCATCGGCGACATTGCTTGTTACCCCAGTGTGTGGTCACTGGTTTGCTCCAAAGCCTATCGGCTATACAATCCTGTGTTGGTCCCAGCGTGCGGACACTGGTTTGCTCCAAAGCCTTGCGGCTAGACAAACTCGCTTGTTACACCAGTGTGCGGTCACTGGTTTGCTCCAAAGCCTATCGGCTATACAATTCTGTGTTGGTCCCAGCGTGCGGACGCTGATTTGCTCCTAAGCCTTGCGGCTATACAAACTCGCTTGTTACACCAGTGTGCGGTCACTGGTTTGCTCCAAAGCCTATCGGCTATACAATCCTGTGTTGGTCCCAGCGTGCGGACGCTGGTTTGCTCCTAAGCCTTGTGGCTAGACTACTCGCTTGTTACACCAGTGTGCGGTCACTGGTTTGCTCCAAAGCCTATCGGCTATACAATTCTGTGTTGGTCCCAGCGTGCGGACGCTGGTTTGCTCCAAAGCCTTGCGGCTATACAAACTCGCTTGTTACACCAGTGTGCGGTCACTGGTTTGCTCCAAAGCCTATCAGCTATACAATTCTGTGTTGGTCCCAGCGTGCGGACGCTGGTTTGCTCCTAAGCCTTGCGGCTATACTAACTCGCTTGTTACACCAGTGTGCGGTCACTGGTTTGCTCCAAAGCCTATCGGCTATACAATCCTGTGTTGGTCCCAGCGTGCGGACGCTGGTTTGCTCCTAAGCCTTGCGGCTATACTAACTCGCTTGTTACACCAGTGTGCGGTCACTGGTTTGCTCCAAAGCCTATCGGCTATACAATTCAGTGTTGGTCCCAGCGTGCGGACGCTGGTTTGCTCCAAAGCCTTGCGGCTTTACGATTCCCCTGTTGGTCTCAGTGTGTGTACACTGGGTTGCTTACGATCCTGTCAATTTGCCATTACCATCTGACTGCTGCTACTATCTCTGGGCTGCCCTGCCCGGTATTGGTAAGGCCGGTAGAACCTTTTGCCACATTCCATCTGAGGTTGCCTTACCCGGTATTGGCAGGGCCGGTAGAGCCTACATTATGAATCTATTGAGGCTGCCTTGCCCGGTAATTCGGTAATGCCGGTAGAACCGTTTTGCGATTCCATCTGCAGGTTGCCTTACCCGGTATTGGCAAGGCCGGTAGAGCCTAACATTCTATTACTTCAGACTGTCCTGTCCGGTATATTGACAGGACCGGTAGATTCTGCCTTCTGTCTTTATTATGTTCTGAATATTTCTGTATGTATGTGATTGCCATCCTACGTTATCAATTTATTATTTCAATAAAATTGATTTTTACCTAAAACTTGTGTCTGAGAGTCATAATAAACCGTGACAGGGATCCTCTGCTTGGTTACTGGGGATCTGGGGATGGCAAGTTCTAAAGATCAGAATAGAAAGCTTGGAACATCTCCGCTATCTGATCAGGGGCGAAAACCTTATGCCCCGACCGGTCGACTAGAAGAAAAATGTACAATGAACTCTGCTTAATTCGTAAACATCTCGCCAATAGAACCCTCACCTTATTCCCATGTTCATAGACTCTCTGACGGGTGCTGATGAACCTTCTTTCAATCCAAATGTCTGATAGGGATGGGTATCAACTGAGCTTGTGTACCAGACTTTTACAACGGCTAATGCAATTTGTAAGTCCAGTAGTCTATTTCTACGAGCAGCCAATTTAATCAATTCACCCCTGAGGACACATTTATGCAATTCCCACACCATGAGGGGAGAAAAGCCATCCCCCTGGTTAAAGTCAAGAAACTCTTGTATAGACCTCCGGAGGAAAGTCACAGCAGATTCCTGAGAGAGGAGGGTGTCATCCAAACTCCAAGGCCTATGAACCCCACAAGCAATGGAGAACCAGAGACAATGAGGCATGTTCCAACCAAGTGATAAGACCAATAGAAGAAGAGTGGACCATAGACAAGGCCGAATGGGAAATGAGAAAATAATCAATGCAGGAGTAGGATTGATGGGGGTGGGAGAAGAATGTACAGTCATGACCGTCAGGGTGGCATATTCGCCAAGCATCAACAAGTCTATAATCATGTAGCATCTGTGTCAGACTAGTCAATTTGGAAGCAGAGTATGAGGAGGATCCATTGGAACAGTCCAGTGAAGGGCAAAATGGAACATTAAAATCGCCTCCAAGAATCAGAACACCTTCCTGGAACGCCTGTAATCTGGCTAAGGTTTGGGAAAGAAACGCAACCTGTAAGGAGTTAAAGGAATAATAGTACTTCGTTTTAACTTTATTTTATTTTGTAGGCATTAAAAAAACATGAAGAACGATATAAGTCTCATCTCTCAAACCTTTTTGGTTTACGAGATATTCACAAGCAAAGTTTCCCCCTCCCGCCCCTTTTACCTAGTGTAAGCCATCTCTTCTCAGATGTGGATATGCAGTCCATAGACCAGACAAATAACAGAAGGGGACAATATTCTTATAGTGAGAACAATGAAAGCCCTGCCCCCCTAGACAAGTTTTTCAGGTTTTTCCTTTATCTTAATTGAAGATTGTCCCTCTCTGCAGTCTATCTGGGTACCTCCCTTCTGCTCTGGCTGAGCAGTGTTACATCAGTAAAAGGGGCGGGAGGGGGAAACTTTGTCATTGAATTACTCTAGAACTATAATTCTGACAGAATTGAAATAACACTCTCCGAAGTCCAAATACTATGATGATTAATTAGAGCTGCTTTTATTATGAAACATTACTATCCCTTTAAGAGCATAAATGTTGGCAAATCTATAAAGGGTGTTGTCAATGGTACCCAAAAACGTATCTGCCTTCAGGATCCCTGGCAGTCTGCTTATGAAAAAATGGGAGATTGCGATGCATTAAGACCCAACTCCACAAAGCTTTGCCGAGGCTGAGCTGAGGAATGATTGGAAATAGAAACTATTCAAAAGGTGGAGTTCTCTGTTTTTCTCGTAATGGGTTTCCTGTAGAAAAACCACATCACCCTTTGAACAATGAAACTCATGCAAAGCCATTGAACGCTTAAACGTGAGTTCAGGCCCTTTACATTATATGTCAGGATGGTGAAGGTCATAGAGGAAGATGGTGTAACTACCATGACTGACAGTTATAATCGGAGCAATTGCTTATTACAATCCCTCCAAGACAGTATGGAAAGGGGAACCCTAAAATATAGGCAGAACAAAAAATAGAGAAGAAGAGAAATAGAAAAAGACAGAAAAAAGAAAATAATACACTCAAAGTGGAAAATACGTGCTGCAGATAGCAGCAGTACACCACTCAGTGACATGTAGATAACCATGGAGAACAACTTCTAATAGCAAGCAAAACCTTTCCTAAGCAATGCAAATTGTAGGGAAGAATCTAGTAAGGTCATCCACAGTGATGTCTCAATAGAATGACAAGGGGTGTAGTGGTCTGTAATGGGATTGTAACGGCAAAGCAAATACACCCCCGAGGACCAAAGAAAGATACTAAACATAAAAGGCAAGCAATCTGACCCAATAATGGAGAAGGGAACAGGGAAAGAAAGGAAGAGCCCTCCAGTGTCTGGTGATGAGACAGGGGGAGAATGAGGGGGAAAGGGGTATAAGACCAGGGGCATTGAATGAAAGTATGAAAGCGAGACGGTGGCTGTCTCACCATCTCTCCCTATCATGAGAAGACAAGGAGTAAGTAAAGCAAATAAGAGGATAACATCCCCAAATCCCTTCCAAAGAGAGTGGATGGGGAGCAAGGGGTCCTGCTGAAGAATGACTTCCCTCACTGTACCCAGCAACATTACACAAAGTGCAAAATGCTTAGCATGATATACAGCTATACAACATGAGCATAGACAACATTGTTCACATGTGCATATAATGCCCATCCCAAAACTGAGGGCCATGCAAAGACACAACGGTAGTGAGCAAGGAGCCACGTACACATGTAAATTGAGTAACCATAATAAAATGAAACAAGACAGAATACCAATAAGTAACGGAGCCACTCCATGGCATATAATGATGCAGAGGTCAATCCCAACATTGCTAACCACCTCCCAATCGCTACAGACCGGGCCAGACAGTGGCATCTATGATGTGCGTGACCCTCCATGCCACAGAGAGGACCAGTGAGAGACACAACCGTAAATTAGTAGCACATGGATAAAACCCATAGAGTTATATCAACATAAGTTGCGCTGGTACTCTGAAGATTGAAGCCCCCCCATGACAGCACCCCTGAAGGTCAAGAATACCGTTGTAGGAAGTACATCAACAACCCACATCAACAACCCAAACCACCCAACAACCCCAATTCCAGCAAGGTAATAAAGGAAATGAAGAAGAGGGAAGACAAAAAAAGGGCACTTTATTTTGATCAAGAAATGGTGGTATTCTAAAGAGCAATGCCCACTTGTCACGGCACCCCCGAAAATCAGGATCCCACCGTATGCAACACATCAACTCTCACCACCACTCCAGCCGCCTGACACCCCCAGGACCCATATGGTGTTAAAGGAAAGGAAGGGAAGGAATGAAGAAAGGTAGCACTTTCACAGGTTTGGGTCAACAACCTATACAAATATTGTACAGCAACAATATAGAAATATAACATGAGTAAAGTGTTAACACATAAATAACAAAATAAATAACCGTGAGGTGGCTCTAGCAAGGGCTCCGTCCAAGTCCACACCCATGGGAAGCAAAAGATCTCAAGAAATGCAAATGTTCCCGCTGTCAAACACACCATACAAATCCGTGAGGTCAACCAGTCCTCAGCAGCATCAATGAAGGAAAAGTTGCAAACAGATGAGAGGTCAGACCTGATCCGACCCCGTTGGGGAGATCTGTGCATCTGCATTCCACGGTGCTCACAATTTTCTCTTCCGTGAGACTCTGCCACGTCCGTGCGTGTACAGAAGACAAATCTTCCAAATAAGGGTCATCGAACCTCGCAAGAAGAGGGCGCAGATCATCTGGGATTTGCAGAGCTATGGCTTCTAGAAAGGCTCTATAATCCCCTTTATAGCACAAGATGTGTCGCACCTCTCCAGGACACCATCAACTGTAGAGGGAAGCCCCATCTGTACTAATCTGGTTAGCTTGCAAAGTTTCAGTGATGGGCCTTAGGTTGCATCTCCACTGCATTGTAAGAGGAGAGATATCATTAAACAACTGAATGGTGGAACCTTCAAACAGGACTGGTCCCTGGTTTCTGGAGGCATTGAAAATCTTCTCCTTTTCTTCAAAGTAGTGGAACTTACCTCAAATCCTAGGGTCGTAATAGTTATCTTAGGATCTAACTCTTTATGCCCTATGGGCCATGTCAAGGCGATATATTGAAAGATCCTCCTCCTGTAGTATAGCACGGAAAAGCCTCTGCAAGTAATCTGGAAGGTTCTGTGTATCTACATCCTCCAGTATACCCCTGCATTTAAGGTTGGAACGTCTGTGCCTATTCTTCAAGTCATCAAGTTTCACTTGAAGTTCAAGATTCTGGCGGTATAACTGAGCGTGTCGGATCACAGAGTCTGCTCTTTCAGCCTTGCTCTCGGCTTTGAATTCCTCCAGGGTTTCCGTCCGTGCACTGATATGGTTAATGTCCCTGCACTCTTCAGACAGCTCCTCCCGAAGTAACATTTTCAATTCCAAGAGGAGATTCTTCAAATCCTACTTTGTGGAGGGTGGATCTGGAGCCCCTGAGAGCCCAGAGGTCTCCTCCAAGTCTCCATCCTCAGATCGCACAGAGGATAAGTAGGCCATCGAGTACTCTGTATGCGTTAGGGTTGCTGTCTTGTTGTCTGCAGGGTGCCTCTGATTGCTCGATTTCTGGCTGAAAAAGTGATGCAAATCTGCTTTTTCCTTTGCTGACTTATGCCGCACCATGAATTAGTATCACAACTCTAGATAGAAGGTTGTACAGCTGGTTCAAAAAATGCCTTTAGATAGGTATAAAGGTCCTGGAGGTGCAGAGCTCAGCAACTAGACATCCATCACATTGAGCAGCCAAGCCACGTCCCCTTTAATTAGGTTTTTAAATAGAAATTGCACAACAAGTTTCAACAACTGAATTTTATCATGATGAATATTTAATTGTAATAGTTATTTTATATATATATATATATATATATATACAATGGCGAGTGAAAATTTAGCCCTGGCGAGTAGAAATTCAGCCCTGATGGGTATGTTTTGGCTTGCAGTGGCGAGTAACTTTTCAGGTCTGGCTAGTAGCAAAGGACTTAAAATTATAAGCCCTATATATATATATATATATATATATATATATATATATATATATATATAGTATGAGACATGCTTGAAATGGGGTAAGTGAGTTTAAACATGCTTTGGCCAAAATTAGAAACAAAACCATAATTTGCTGAAATATAGATATAATATATACTTTACACGGGGTTCTTAATTTTGGGCACTCTGTACTAACTAGCACAGGTTTGTTGTTTTCATTTTCTATGCTGGAGTGGTACTTATAGGAAAAACAGGATTTTTTTAAATATTTTACTATCTTCAAATAAACTGATATCTTTGAAAACTATGGAATTTTCTACTATTCCAGAAAAGTCTGAGACGCAAACAGCAAGACCATGCTTGAATTATCCTCATTAAAATATCAAATGTTACTTTATTTAATGATTGTTCTTCACTTTAATAAACATGGCTGATAACTCTTAAATATGAAAAATAAATCATTTACATTCAGGATAGAATTCACATCATATTACAAAACAAAAATGTGTATGAAAGGAGCTGCTTATTAATAACTATAATTTTATGATTTAAATGCAAAATAAATAAAAAATATCAATGTTTCATCCAATATCTAAATATAATGCTCATCAACTTTCTATTTTGCTTTAATTATGCCAGCTCTTCACCTTAACTCATGTGTGCTATGCCCTCCTGAGCTTCACTTGGACTTTTTTGATTTCATCCCTCTTATAGTACACATACCAGATTCACACCATTTCAATACACTTGACTGAATCCATTAGCACACTTCATGGCTCAGCCACAATGCTAGCACTTATTCTTTCTTTAATAATGAAACAGTTGTGTTCTATAACTCAGGTGTCATGCTCATCATTTTTCAGCCTACAAAGGACACTATTTCATTATCCATCAAAAACTGAATGCAGACTTTCCAATTTATATGTTAGGGAATCATATAACAAAGCTAAAGGATTTCAATAAATTTATGTTCATTTTCCTTATCTTGGCAACATATTGATTTTTTTCTTAATGGATAAGTGATTCCCCATTGCTTTTTTATCTAGAATATGTCTGCCATTTTCTCAATAAATGTAATAACTAAGTGTCTATAGGGTGATGTTTGCATCCAGTTTAATAATGGTTCACTAATCCCAAACTGAAGGTGAACAACTGGGAGCTGTTCAAATTATCATTTCATTGCAAAATTCTGAATGTTCTGCAATAATGCATTACTTTGTCATGTCAAGACATTCCAGATGGTAAATTATAGTGTACTGGGAAATACTGATGGATACAGAACTTGTCAGAATGGAATTTCAAAAAAACTTTTCTGCTCTTGATATTAAATCTAATGAGGAGAACAGTGACAATATATCATTCACCAGTCCCCTTAAATAAGTAGACAGTTCTAAGTAAACTTCAAAATAATCTTTCCTCATAAAATATTTGAATGGACATCATGCCCAATTTTTAATTGCCAAAAATGCAATTTAAGCAATGCAGTATTAACCACATGGATACTAGAGATGTCTCAAATGCATCTAGTATCCAATGAGTTAATACAAAACTTTCACATAGTACTATGCATTTCCTTTAACATTTACAAATGTGTATCTTTATTGACATACAGAGATAATAGGTGATTTTCAAAGAATACATGATTGTAGTTTAGAAAATCCTACATGTTTTGCAAAGATGAGCAAAATACAAGATCATAAAGTGCAGAATTTGTAGATGCAAAATGCTTATACGTTTTCTGTTTTTTCTGTTTCAGTGATTTTATCCTCCCCTTCAGGGCTTTTCTCAACACATCAGGAAGATCCTTATTGTGGACAGACTCTGGTAGGACCCACAGTCTGCTGTTACATCTAAGGCCTCTATTGTCTAAGTTGTCTAATTTGTATGTTAGAAATTATATCGTTTCATCTTGCTGAGCAAACATTTGTTCCAGATTGTGTTGCTGTTGGAAGATCAATTCCTGTTCTTGTTCCAGGTCTTGGATCCTTTGACCCATCTTTTTTAGATACACTATTTCCCCTTTGATTGTATCCTTTATATTAGCCGCCATAGACTTCAGATCATCTTCAGTCACCATGTTGAAAATGGCAGGTTGGGCCACAGCCGCCACTCTATTTGCGTTAGTAGGGTCCAGGAATTGTGATGGTGTAGGTAGGGGATTACGATGATTGCACAAGGGAGCTTCAGAGGTTCCAGATAGGAGGCCTATTTCTAAGGCACTATCACGTTTGTTGGCAGGCAAAGCAGAGCACACCTTATGGCCACTATCATCTTCCCACCCTTGTTTATGATGGACTAGTAGAAAGTCCGTGATTGCTGGCGAGTGCTTCAGCCAACCAAGTTTGTTTTTGCAAGGCAGCGTCAGGAACTTCCGGGGAACCAGTGAGGATAATTTTGTGTTTATCTATGGTCAGGAACATGGCGCAAATAGTAGCTATAGGTAATTGCCACACAGAGCCCCAAAACTAAGCGGCCATCTTAGTCCGCAGTTTCTCCTCCCCACACACTTTTTAATTTTTCTTCATAAATGTATTATCAATCTTCTTTTACCCAGGTCAATTGTTTTTGTGAAACTGATTTTATTTTTGTACACTGTTCAAAAAAGGATAGCTCCTTTCAGATTTTCATGATTCAAATACCACATATTTGAAACTACCCCCTGTATTGACAGTATATGTAATACATTATCCTTACTAACTCTTTTAACCCTTTGAGTGCCAGAGGGGTATGCAAAGCATTGCTTGGCAATGCGTTGTGTACCCCTCTGGCACTCAAAAGGATATATACTCAGAATTTCCACAGAGGTTATATACCCACAGACATTGCATACAACTTAGTAAATTCTGTTGTACAGAAAGTATAAGTTTAGTTAACCTCTCAAGGACCAGAGGCATATTCAATGCAATTTGAATGTCAGTGGCTTAAAGGGTTAATATATGAATGAGAATCTATCGAAATAATTGTAAAAACAAGGTAGCTATAATTTTTATGGGAACATAATACAATATCTGAGTTTTAATAATATAAGAGCTGCAACCCCAATGGGAGGTTAACAAAAGTGTGATAAAGTTGTGACTCAGTGGAGATAACTTTCCACTGTGATAAACTCTCCATATTCTATGTTATTCTATAGAGAGTATGCACTAAGATCCCTAGAATAATATAGGAATTGGACATGATGTCACTGGAGAAGTTATCTCCACTTTTTCTCTGTTCTCAATAATTGTTATTCCTAAAACATTGTCCATGGACAAAGTGGCAAATCTGTATACAGCAGAAAAATACAAAATGTCCTCAACTAAAAAATGAAAAGAAAGTCCAGAATGCAGTTCCCCTGAGAGAAAGGTACATTCAAACACTGTATTTCACACAAGGAGGGTGATGCACTAAGGTGTGATTAAGAGGATATAAAGTGGATTTGGCTTCTCATTTCCAGTGCACAGCCGCTCAAAGCTGATTGGCTGGGAGCTGCGTAAGCATATCCCAGCCAATGGCTGTGAGAGAATTAGAAGTGAGGTTACCCAAATATAAGGGCATCCTCACTTCTAATTCCCTCATACCCGAACAGGCATTTTGCCCATGGACAACAAGCGAGGGGGTGATGCCTTATTCTGCCTCCACCGCTGCCTCAGCGCCTCAGTTTTATTATGGGGGCATTTGTATTTTAGGACTTGGCACACTCCTATATGTTTTAACCATTTGGGCCCCAGAGGCACGCAACTCATTGCTTTGCGATGCGTTGCGTACCCCTCTGGCCCTCAAGGGGTTAAACATTGTATGCTTTCAACTCAAACTTTTGTTTTTCTTTTACAGCAAGAAGAAGACAGAGGATAAAAGAGAAGAAAGAAGGACAAAAGATAGGACAGAAGATGACCAGGAAGATGAGGACTCCGCTGGACATCAGGATTAATGGTAAGTGTTATTTGTAATGTGATGTTTTTTAACTTAGTCAGGTTAACCTTATGAATGCCGGTGGGGTAATTATACCCCACTGGAACTCATAAGGTTAATTCTACAAACGTCTGACACATTTTTTATACTTTGGGTGTATTGATATGGGGTTTAAAGATGACTAACAGGATGACTGTGTCTATCAAGTCTGCCTCAGTCTCATAGCTCATGTCAGACCCCCAGTCAGCCTTCTGTCACCTAACATAGTTATATACTGTATGTATACATATATATATATATATATATATATATATATATATAGAGAGAGAGAGAGAGAGAGAGAGAGAGAGAGAGAAAGAAAGAGAGAGTGAAAGAGGGTTTTAATTTTCTTTTTAAGTTGTCCATCCAGTCTGTCCAAAAAAAAAAGTTATAACTAAAAAGAAAGCCCAACAATTTCTTTCCTCAGACTTCCCCAGCACAGAGTCAATAACAGCAAGCAAATTGGACCCCAGCTGCCTGTGTCTCTTGCCAGTCAGTCACACCAAATTTTGGGGGTACTTGAGGTCAACCTCCTTCCTCCCTTCTTCTCCCCCTGTGCCCCCAGACTCCCCTAATACAGAGAACAAAGGTCCAACCTAATAGACTCCCTAAACTAAACTTCACTTTCTTTGCCTAACTTCTCTAGCTCAAAAACATGCTGCTTTCTCCTTTCTGAGGGTGTATTTATATATATTTTCTACCCAAATGACTCCCTAAACTAAGTTTCCATTCCCTTTTATTCGCTTATCTTCTCTAACTCAAAAACATGCAGCTTCATCCTTTCACAAACACATGCTGTGAGAGCCTGACACCTTTTCATATGCCTGCATGAGAGAAAACTGCCATGTGTTCATAGAAAATTCAGTCTTCCCATTGATTTGAATGCAATGAGCTAGGAGAAAAAAAGCTTGAAAAGAGCAATTTTTGCTGAAAATTTTTCACAGTGTGGGAGTTGCATTTTATTGCTGATTTTGATTTAGGGTGAAAGTTTTTGTCTATCCCTACCAGTGCAATAGACAAGGCTGAGAGTTTAGTGTGTGATCTTGTGGCTACCAGTGCAGTAGGACAAGGCTGGGTAGTCAGTATGTCTTGTTCTACGCTTTCATTGGCTCAGGCTTGGATGATGGGCAATGAGAGACTCTCCAGCTGTTTAAAGACTACAAGTCCCATCATTCCCTTCTAGTCAAGAGCTGGGAGTCGCAGTCTGGCAGTAACTGGTGGGCTGAGGGTCAGTAAGTGTTTCTGTATGCACCAGTAATGTGGGACAAAGAAGGGGAGAAGTCAGTATGTGGTTCCTTGACTAATAGTGCAGAGAGGCAATGGTGGGGGGCCATGAATGACTACCAATGCAGAGGGGCATGGCTGTGGGGAAAATATGTGTTGTTCTATAAACATGGTTGGACAAAGCAGGTGGTTAGTATATGTTATGATATGGCTTCCAGTGCAGTCAAGGGTTGCTGCAGAAAAAATGTGAAAAAACTGCAGTTTTCATGGGATTTCCAGTAGAAGGTGAAAAGTGCCATTTTTCACACTTTTATCTTATGGGGCAACCCTCCCTATTGCCATGCCTAGTCTCCCACAATTGCTACAGTTATATAGCTAAAGTTTTATGCGTAACTTTTGATAATAGTCAAATAATACTCGAAATGTGATACAGCTTTGCAAGTAAGGCATCTCCATGCACACTAGTATTCTTTCCTGAAACATTTATTGGTGCAACAATGTTCATGTTTCTGCATTCAGAGTAATGCCTTGCAATGCCTTGTAGAGGTGTTTCTCTGAATGCCGAAAGATTGATACATGTCATTGCAACAATAAATCATACAGCAAGAAATAATGGTATGCACAAAATATTTACTGGAAAGTTGTAACACATTTTGGCTGTGGATGACTTTCAATGGTGAATCTCCATGGAGATTCAGTGTTAATTGACCATGAGCATGCCTGTCAGTTACTACCAAATAGGAATTCTCATGCTGATTTCTCATTCTGATTCTTATAATACTTCTAACTATTGATTGTCAGTCTTTACTGGCATCAGTGAAGGAGAAACTATAAATAAAACAGTTCATAGTATAGCTATATCCTATATAATAATTCGCTAAAACGTGTGTAACGCCACAACATGCGCAGTAGACACTGCTGCGTGTGCTGCAGTCATGCGCAGTAGAGACTGCCATGCGCCGCGGCTGATACAGAGCTGGGCGCTCTGAAGGAGCGTCCAGCTCTGTATCAGCCGTGGCGCGGGCAGTCTCCACTGCGCGTGACTGCCCCACGACCGGGTGGCAGTGGCACTGTGGCCCGTGTAACGGGCTGTTCAACTAGTATATTATATGTAGCATCTAGAAACTCCTAAATTATTTATTCTAATTCTTTAGTCTTTATTAATTATTTATTCATTATTTTTTAAGAACCCCTGAGGCCCCTGGCAGAACAAATATGTAGGATCTGTTTAAATGTATTAGGAATTTTATTTTCTTCCCTTCCTATTGGTGGGAAAAGCAGAAACATTGATGTGCCATGTACAGAACAGCCTCACTTTTCCCTAACCATCTTATCGCAGGATTAAACAGATTCCTTTGTATAAAAATGTGAATGTTGCAAACCAAGGGTAAGACCAATTGAAGTTGGATGCCCTGGCTAAAACCCATGCATTAAAATACCTCTCCTTTACATAAGTAAAGTTTATAGTCATGCTGTCATAAGAATATGTTGGTACAGAGTCCAAAAAGTCCTTGTAAAGTAATGTGTTTTTTTCTGTCACAATGACTGCATACTTCAAAATACCAGGCCTTTGGAGATCATCTAAAACTAATTAATCAACTTTGCAAAATGCACATCTTCCTTGAATTAGATCCTCTAGTTCTAACTACCATGGGACTCATTTTCTTGTTTTCCTTGCATTTTCCCTATTTAATTATTGTACATCTAAATAAAGGTTTTGCTACTACATGTCTTGATTAATTGGATATGTATTTCTATATCAGGTTGGAAATCACTAAAGAATTGATGACAAGCTCATGGAATCAAGTAAGATATTATATGAAAAAATGCAATTACTTTACAATTAAAAGATCTTCTGACATATATGACACATTAGTTGAAAATTAAATTTGTTATTAAGAAAAATAATTAAAATAAATCAATGTTTCAAAAAATTACCTAGTTTAATCAAATGTTTGAACTCAGCAAGGTTGAGGATAATGCATATGCAATCAATGCAGCAGGTTTATTGCACTAATGGATTTAATGGCCTTAGTTTAAATAAACATCTTTTATTTTACATATTCAATATGAGATGCATTTGTCTCCAAAATGAAACAACCCTAACTAAATCATATAAACAGATAGCTTTCAGTGTTTTTTTTAATTACACATAAGAATGCTGTGTGTCCTATACCTTATTCATAAAGATGAAAGTGTATTATGATTTTACATTTCACTCATTCTACCTGCCGTTGTCATTCTCAGAATATCAGATTGAAGCATGGTACCAGAATTATTTGATACTGAAGTGCACTATGTTAACAATAATGCTGACATTTTCTACAGCATTTCTTAGAAATGATCACATTCAGATGTTCACCATAAAATACATCTGAGGTTTGTTTATTCACTTCTCTAAGCATTTCTAAAATCTGAATCTGGATTTGCCAGGTAGCCGGTTTGTTTTATGTATTGTACATTCAAGACATCAGTGTAAGCAATCCCTCTTTGTGTCATTATGTTGTTATCTTCATTTAAAGAAAAAAAATAATGAAACTAAACCTTTTATAAGATATTGAGTACATGGTTATTTTTATGTAGTATCCAGAACACACATGAACTGTGACTTTAATTTTATGGTATTTGGTTGTAACCCTTTGAGCAACAGATGTGTATCCAAAGGATAGGAACAATAACACCTCCTTCTAATAACCACCCTTACCGTAACCTGAGCAGATAATCTTTATGGACATTATAGATCAATACTGAATGGACTTGTTCCCCAAAATGAATATTTTATTGGTACTGGACAGAGTTGGATGTGATTCTTTGTTGTTGGACGCTCATACACCAAGCTACTCCCACTGAATTCTTCTAAGGCAAGGACAGTCTTTAATATCAAAATATCTTTATTTTTATACATTGCTACTCATTTTTGTGCTGAGCTGTAAACAGAAATTTTCAGGCACAATAAGTCCCTGCCTCATATATCTTATAATCTAAGTTTTTGCTTCCGGAGGAACAGCTAAAAAAATGTGACTTACCTAAGGTCACAAGGAATTAACCAGGTTTTTTATAATCCACAACCAGTGACTTGGCTTCCAAATGATCTACTACTTTTCCCCTAGGAAAGAAGCTCAATAAACTGTTAGTGATTATAAACAGGCAGCCTCAAAAGATGTTCAGTAAACAGATAGTCTATGAAGCTAGCAGGCATGAATCATCATCATCATAATCATCATCAAGACAGAGATCAGAAAAGGAGATACCAGAAAGGATCAAAAAGGCCAATAATACCAGGACAGGTTGTAATAAAACTGGAGCTCTCCTTGGACCTTGGTTGGGCAACTTCCATAACAGAAACTCTAGGAGGGAGATTCACAATGTTATGATAAGGCAATGGCAATAATATATTCTTGAGACATTAGGACACTCTGATATCTTGCATAACCTTATGGTATGCACTAAGGGCCAATGTGTCTTGAGATTTAGGCAAATGAGTAATAACTCACATTTTTGAGGTACATTTTGTTATAGCTTTCTATGTAAATAGAGTAGCTATGCTAATGCTATAACTTGCAAATATAGATGATTGAGATACTTCTATATGTTCAGTAGTCAGACAAAAACAGCTGTTTTACAAGATCCAAAATATGTTTATGAAATTGGTGTTTTGTATAGAACATTTGTTATTTTAGTCAGTTTGCAATATAAGGGCTTACCTGATGTTTAACAAAAATTTCCAACATTTACCTAACAAGTTAAGAGAACTGCTGGAGTTTGTGTTTAACTTTGTACATATTGCAAAATGCAAAAGACCTATCATGTATTTTAATATAAAAGGTTGTTTTACGTATGTGCTTTGCTTTCATTACATAGAATAATAGAAACATTGATTTTTTTATGGCAGAAAAGAGTCATCTGGTCCAAAATGACAATGCTTTACAATTTTACTCTTGAAATAAAACCCACATTTGACATTTAAAAGTAGGAAACCTCAACTTAAGCATCACAGTACATGTTTGGAATGCCAAACATCTCTTCAGACTTTTACAATTAAGAAATGTTATTTCTGACTTCTGCTATTAAAATTATCCTAAGTATCACATGCTAATGACCTCTGTCTCTGCAGTTTGCAATGAATAAATAATTCTTAGTGCATATGGAAAGGTAACCCCATTTACCATGAGGCATAATTCTCTCTATACCATCAGCTGACAGATCTCACCTCCAGATGGCATATAAACGTATCTCCCTACACATATTTAAGGGCTAGAAACACCTGTAGACAATTTCCTGTTGAGAGAGATTATGGTATAAAGGTAAAAAACATCTGGTTATTGTTCTTTTGAACACAGCACTGACATCTTCCCCCCAGAAAAGAGAACTGCTCTTGGACATACACATAATTTACAATTAAATAACATTCTTATTAGTAAATGTAATACAGTGTTCTCAAAATTCAAAAGAAAGGTGGCATGTTTTTTTATTAATAATTATTTATATATTTATATAATATCATGCTACTGTTTTCAGGAAAAAAAGCATGATTTCCTTATTTTACCATGAAATTTCACACCCATTGAAAATCCATAAAATGTCCTTTTTACTAACCCCAAAAAATTTCCTATGAGAGGTTTGGCATTGTCCACCTATCATCAAGATCTCCCATAGCTTTGTGGATTAATTTTGTGTGCTCCTATTTCTATCAGTACCAGGGCAATGAGACAAATGCAGGGGGTCTGCTTTTGTGGTTCTCTGGAAACTAGTGCAATGGACAAGGCTGGTCAGTGTGGATAGTTCTGTGGCTACCAATGCAGCGGAACAAGACTGCATGGTAAGTAAATGATATGTTTGCATTGTTTTACATGTTATACTAAATATCTATATTTTATTTATGGGGAGGAGCTCTTCTTTTTGTTTTATTTTTTTTTCTTAATGTGTGGGTTTACCAGTGCAGTGAGTGGTTGTGGTGGAAAAAAGTTTAAAAAAAACCTTCACTTTTCTTGGGAAATCCCATGTAGGGGTGGAAGAAAAGTGAGAAAAAATTCCCACATCACTTTTGGTGAAAAAAGAAAGATTTTTCTTTTTTTTGTGAAAGAATTCTCTTTTTCTCTAATGTAACATTCTCCTCCTTTTCACCTATTCCAGCAAATTTTTGCCTATTCCAACACATTATTCTCTTATTCTAACACATTGTTTTGCCTATTCAACACATTTTTGTCCTATTCCAACACATTTGTCTTCAATTCCAACACATTTTTGTCCTATTCCAACACATTTTTCTCTTATGTTTAACATGGAGCAACATTTCCCAGCACAATATTACTTCTTTTGAGGGTTGTACTGGAGAAATAAGTAGCTGTAAGTCAAAACTGTGAGTCCTACAGCAGCATATACCTTGAAAAATGTTAGCATGCAGAGTGCTTTTGTCCTTTGCCCACAACACTTTCTTTCTGCTTAAATGACACGGACACATATTCATGATGATGTCAAGAGATACAGTCTACAATTTGGCAGATGGGTATGGCAGTGGTGGTGGGGGACTGGTGTGGTGTGATTGGTGGGACCTTGACAAACTGCATCCACCCCGGGAGGAGAGGGATCATCATCATTTATTGCACATGCTGCAGCAATCATTGTGGCAGTCAGTTTTCGTACTACCACTTTACTCCCTCATCCCTGCACTGCTCCACCTTTCCCTGTGATTAATGGTGATAATGATCCTAGCAAAGAAAAAATGGAAGAACGTTTAGTATGAAAAATTCACCAAATAAAAAGTCAAACTTTATTATTAATAATTAAAATTCATAAAAATGGCAATTTCTCAGCACCATAGAGAAAGTGGAAACAAATATTAGGAAGAACTGCACATGGCAGTTGTAATAGTTTAGTGTGTGAAAGAAGAATCCCCAGGATTCAGGAGATAGTTTTTTTGTCTCCTGTCCTTTGATGTCAGTGTGTTTCTCTCTATAATATATTTTAGAAAACCGTGTTGTACAAGATCTGTCTATAGCTGATATATGTACAGTGATACACTATAGAAAGATCCGCTTAAATCCGATTTTGGAAAAAAGGACCTAAAGCGTGATACTGAACAATCGGTATTTAGCAATATGCCAAAGATCCATTCTTAAATTAAGTGGTACTATGCTCCTGAAAATTGAAACTGATTAATGTCTGAATATACACAGTGTGATCTCTATATGAGCTTAAGATGGATATTAATTAATTATCTCTCTATTGTATAATGTTATCTTTTACTGAAACTTAAAATTACAGACCCAAGAAAGAAGAGTGATTAACTGGTTATGAAGATAATAGGTGTACCAGCCTTATCACTTCACTGTAGCAAGTCGATATTTCAAGATTAATATAGTAAAGTGAGTATCCTCTTTAAGAAATAGTATGACTACATGACTGTATGAATAGGATGACTTTCTCTTTTATATGGAATATCCAACAATTTTAATAGGAGTTGCGTGTATAAGCCTATCACTTTCTGTGTGTTATTAAATTTGAAACACTGCTACTGTGGTATCAATACAGACAAAGTCTTATGGTGTTTATCAGAGATGATGGTAACTTGCTGGTCTAAAAAGCAATATCCTGATAATACAGAAAAAGCCTGTCTCTCTTTGATCTTATAACAGTCCCTATACAGAGGTGCAATGAGGTCTCAATGCTTTGCAATGCGCTAGAGACCAACATCCACTTATAATCTCAGGATCAATGTGTCACTGTGAAATCAGAAGCTATTATAACCGAGAGACACTGTTAACAGATGGATTTGAATAAAGTTTCCATGCTTTGCAAAGCTCTGGAGACCTGCATCTACTTATAGTTTCAAAATTGACTTGCCACCATAAGATCAGATATCTTGTGGCTGGATGAATACTTTCACCACAGAGCTAATAGCTAATAGAATGAAAAGTAATGTCTAAATAGCCGAATCACTGATGTATCACTCGAATGGTTAGATAGTCATTAATACTAATGGGTTGTTGAGACAGTGTGTCAAATGCCAACTAGTTGGTAGTTATAAAAAATTGCTTAAAGCCTTATTGATTTGTCAAAGATGATGGTGACTTGCTGGTCTAAAAGGCAATATCCTGGTCACTCACAGAAATCTTGCCTCTCTAAGGTCTAATATAAATCCCTATAGAGAGGTGCAATACATTCTCAACGTTTTGCAATGCGCTGGAGACCCACATTCACTTATGGTGTTAAATTGGGCTTACCACCATAAGATAAAAAATCTTGTAGCTAAATAAAGATTTTTGACACACAACTAATATCTAGTAGCATAAGGAATTAAGTCTCAGCAGCCCAATCACTGGTATATCATTCGGATGAGTTAGATAGTTATAGAAGGACGGATTGTTGAAACAATATTTCAGTCACCAAGTAGTTGATGAATCCAGAGTAATATGGCAAGGATCAAAGAAATAAGGTATCCTACAAACAACTGCAATAGCTTAAGGACCTGACAGTAATCTTAGCCCATCTGCCATATACATACAGTCCCGGGGGCATATCAGGCTTGCCATGTTAGAATGCAGAAAGGAGCTACACACTCACACACAAATCTGTACTTAATAAGTTTACACTTTATTGAATGCTAAGACCTAGCTTTGAAACATCATAATGCCACAAGCTAATATGCTGTTAATGTGGCATGAAGTGAATCAGCCGACCATGTACATGTTACACGTTTTTCACTGTTAGGCTTCTTCAGACTTGAAGTGTTGGCAGTTGTATTTAAATCTTAATAGCCCTTTAGTGGTTAGAATGTTGCAGAAGAACTGAACGAATAAACTTTATTAACAGTTTATGACATACAAGGGATGGAGGTCTGTGATACATGAATTGTCTCAAGATAAAATGAGTATACATATTCACATACTTCTGAGAATTAATTGTGATTCAAAATGAAATATGGGTATGAGTCAATTAAAAGTAAAATTGGTGCTCAATACCCATTAAACACTTCTTTGTTGACTGGTAGAATTCAAAAAGATATTATGGGGAGAAAAAAGAGAAATTGAATAGTATTCAAAGATGAGCAGTCAGACACATCTCCTTATTTATACTGAAAGGTATCATAGTATTGAGGAGAAAAATCCATTTATTCTCTAATTGTAGAAGTTTCCATACTAGATCTCCCCCAACGTATACCAAGGTTCACCTTTTCTAAACCCCAGACCTGTAGATCTTTGGGTTATGAGTGTTGTGACAAAAAGTGTCTTGCGATAATTGTAAGGTTCTTCCCTTCACTCATATAGGCTCTTGCAAGGTTTGAATATTCCTTAGATGTTCTAAGACCAAAAACAAGAAGGTAGACACAGTGCACAGAACCAGAATACACACTATATGGGGTAGAGAGAGGTGAAATCAAGCATAAAAATGTCTAAAATAAACAATAATGTCTCACATTAATATATATATTGGACAAATGTATGTAGACTATCCCTATATCTAAAGAACAACATTGGGCATTTGATCCTCACTCTTCCGCTGCTGGTCTATAATCTTTGCATGCACACGAAGAATTCACTCAGAAGTCCCCCGTTGTACATGAAAAATAGAATCAGAAGGAGGGGAGGGGTAGACAGCGCAGGAAAATATCCTCTAAGTGTAGTAAGTTATGACTTCAAATATTGTATAATAAATGTTTAAAATAAGATTTATTGAAAAAATAAAAGGTGTATAAATCCGTGCATAAACAAGGAACAAAGGCTAGACACTTCTAGTATATAAGAGAATAAACGTGTACACACAATCGCTAATTGTAATCAGCATAAGTAATATACAAAAGCAAGAGGAATAAGAAGGTAAATATGTAGCGAGCACTCAATGGGGGATATACTACTGGTAAAACAAGCAGTGAGATGTAATAACAACTGGTTGGAGGATACGTAATATCTGGACAGGCAAGAGAAAATAAATGCTAAAACATCAACAAAAATATATGGATGTCCGCTTACTAGAAAATCTTCTTAAAGTGTTTCCCATAAGCAGTTCTTTTCTGCCGAATCTCCATTGTCCCTACGTATCCACTCCGTCCTCCCATTGTCCGTACTGCTGTGCGATGTCCCGTATTCCCCTCAGTAGCCGCTTCATCTATTAAAACAGAAAGATGTCCTATTTGGCGTCCTCCTTGCTCGTGGAATAATTAGTAGTAGCTCAACGTGTTTCTGCTAAATACTGCACCTTCGTCTGGAGCAATAGCTCTTCCCACTTTTGTTGATAGCTAGTTTCATTAAAAGTGAAAATGGAAAAGATGCGCACTCATAAACCTCTGAGAATAATTTTTTGTTCTAAATATTATTGGTAAATTATTTTATTCCACCAAGATTTAGTGAGTCTGATGTGGGCTGACTTGTAATCCTCAAATAATTTAACATAATTATTGAGATTATCACTGGTAGAATTGCCGGGATCTACAGAAAACACACTAGTAGCTTATGTGGTCATAGTTATATTTATTATGATAATAACAAATGATAAATAACTGTGCAAATCCAAAAGAAAGCCCAGAACACTGGGTAAAGATATATGTCCAAAAACACAAGATGCACTGCACTAATAATAATATACAGAGTAAACTCTTGTAATAGAATAAAGACCAAAGGTGCTTAGGTCACAATTATATTACAGAACCAAGAAAAAGGGCAAATCCTAAAGTAGGAAAAAGCAATGTGACCTTAATCTAGCATGTTAGACTTCTTCAGACTTGAAGTGTTAGTATTGGGCAGTTGTATTTAAATCTTAATAGCCGTCTAGTGGCTAAAATGTTGCAACATCGAAGAACTGAATGAATTATAAGTGGATGCGGGTCTCCAACACATTGCAAAGGGCTGAGACTGTATTGCAACTCTCTATAGGGATTTATATTAGACCTTAGAGAGGAAGGATTTCTCTGAGCAACCAGGATATTGCCTTTCAGACCAGTAAGTCCCCATCATCCTTGACAAATCAATAAAGCTTAAACCGATCGTTCAGTATCCACCAACTACCGTATTTGGCATTTGAAACATTGTCTCAACAACCTGTTAGTATTAATGACTAAATAACGATCCGAATGATACATCAGTGATTCAGCTGTTTAGATGTAACTTTCAAGGTAAAATAGTTTTTATTATATTTTATATGAAAATGAGAAATGATACAGAAGATTGGAGAACATACAATAAAATCCAATGAGTAAAATTACAATAAGCAAGGTCATAATATAACAATCACAAATCATTGTGTTTATATTGCATTGATAAAAAAGAAATTAGAGAAATAAAACATCTCCAGCTCTGATATAGTGACTAAAGAGCTTACTGGTTTGGATATACAATGATGGAACACTCCAAACGATCTGTCGAGAGGCAGAAAAGAGAAGGCGAAAGGAAAGCATAAAAGAGAAAAATAGTAGAAAACTTAAGAAAAAGAGGGAAAGTAAAGACAGGAAGGAGGTGGACCAGACCCAGAACTAGGAAGACAAGTGTCAGATACCTTCTTACTCTCATATTGGGATTGGGACAGCTAAGGAACAGTTCCCCGCATGGCATACCATTCACCCAATGAGAGGGACAAAGATGAGAGATTCTTACCAATTTTAGTCCAAGTCACCCAAATATGAAGTATCTGGCCTTCGAATTTGTTATACCATGTGTCCATAGTAGGAATGGATGAAGATTTATAGGGGATAGGGATGGTTGCTTTGACAGCAGTAAGTAAGGTAAGTAGATACAAAAAAGAGAAAAGAGAACCTACCGAAAGAAGGAAGGGTTCTCGATTATGTCAGCACTTGTTAATCAGGGAAAGTACAATCACAAAGAGATAAATTGAAAAAATAATAATAATATGAAGACATTCAGAAATACTAACAGATATAAATTCTAATATACCATCTCAAATCCTCCAAAAACAATGATTGAATGGTATAATACTAGTTCATAAACTCCCCACTGTAAAAATGTGGGAATTTCTAAATCCTCAGTCCAATCAAAATGGAGAAGGTAATATCAATGGAGTACTTCTAGGGCTAATTCAAATATTGTACAGTTAATGAAATCTTCTTTGTGGAGGTATCACAAATTCTCACAGTTTCTCACAGTTTGTCTCTGGTATCCGCTGCCCCTCTACACACTAGTGGATAGCGTGAAGTTCAGACCAAAGGCTGTAAAACAAAGAAGAAAAGATAAGGGCGCAGGACCCTCTAAGAGCACAAAACCGTATATTGAATATACCAGTGACCCCCACCATATAAGGCCACTTACCAGATCCAAATTGATATCCACATTCAGGAAAGTGCCTCTCAATAAATGTACATCCAAAGCCTCCGAAGTTCCAATGATATTTATTGTATATATTGCACGTATTCCAATAAAAACATATGCCAAATACTCAATAAAAATCACCCAACGCGTTTTGTATTATTAAAAATACTTTGTCAAGGGTAAGTAAGGCATAAACTCATTTAAAAACATATTCTATATGGAGGACTGAGACAGTATGCCCGGGATGGCACCCAACGGAGATTGCACGGTAGACTAGCCGGTGGATAATGGCATCTTCCCCGAAGGGGTTAACGAACACTAAGCCCAGTGTCGACTGCCCGATCGTAAGCACAGCCTGAGGTGCCCAATGTAAGACCAATTTCAGCGTATTGTCAGGAAGGAGGGTCAAGCGTACCGTGGTGCACAGATGGGATAAGACACCGGAATGTCGCCCTCGCGACACAGACTGATCCAAGACTAGACTGCAGGAGTGGCACTAAGGCACAATGGTACTGTCCGGAGACAGAAGCCCGGAGGAGAGCCCCAAACCAAGGACTGGAATGGGACAGCGGGCGGTAGAGATACACATGAGTAGTAGCCCTACCGGGCCAGTACACAGGCAGGAACGTCAGCCAATCCAAGTCAGTACACAGAGAAGGAACGTCAGCCGGGCCTGGTCGGTACACAGAGCAGGAACATCAGCCAATCCGAGTCGGTACACAGAGCAGGAATGTCAGCCGGGCCGGGTCGGTACACAGAGCAGGTACGAATACAGCAGAGTAGTCAGGCAGTCCGGGTCGGTACACAGAGATCACACGAGAAGTGGAACAAGCTCTGGTAATGGAAACACCACAAAATGGCACGGGAGAAGTGACAAGACCCAGTATTTAAGGACAAATACTGGGCGGGACAAAGTCACTTCAGCCAATAAGCGTCAGCAGTGAACAAAGACTGACAGAATGTCTCCAGCATAGCACGAGCACCATGATAGAGGGGCTATCTAGGAAATGTTTAATTCGAAGAAAAGGCCAAATATCAGATGGTGCCAAGTGATACCGAGAAGCAATATCATCAAAATTTTAAATCCTTGTAGCATCATATAGATGTCCAATTTCAATTTCTAGCTAAGAAGGCCATGATGGGAAGTCGTGGGCAGCCAAAGAGTGGGGAGTAAGTCTTGTGTGAAAGACTCTTGAGAAGGGGGAGGGGAGGAGTATTAATTGCAGTCACGATTCAGGGAGGACCAAACTGAAAGAGTGTTATCACTAATTGGATGAAGACGGGAAGACTTTGTTCTACTAGATGCCGGTAGAAGTGCTTCCACTAAAGGGTCTGAAGTGGAGAAGAGGTACCTAACTGCCAGAACCAGAATTTATCTCTGGAATGAAAATGCTTGTCTGGTATTGAAGCTAGTATAGTAGCCTGATAGCACCTTTTCAGGTCTGGAAATCCTAAGCTTCCTAGGAGTTTGTGTCTAGCCAAAATGGATGGTCTTATTCTAGATTTACGAGATCGCCTAAGAAATATATAAAATATACTGCCAGTCAGTGGGTGGGAGTGAGAAGTGCCGTTGAGTGCAGTAGTCCGTGCAAGGGGTGAATCTTGGTGATGATGTTTATGGAGGCAGTTGATAGGCCTCCCTGAAGAGGTGAGTCTTCAGGGAGCGTCTGAAGATTTGAAGGCTGGGGGAGAGTCTGATGGGGCGGGGGAGGGAATTCCACAGCTCAGGTGCAGCACGGGAGAAGTCCTGTAGGTGGGAGTGGGAGGATGTGATAAGAGCTGTGGAGAGCAGAAGGTCATGTGCAGAGCGAAGATGGCGGGCGAGAGTATATTTGGAAATGAGAGATGAAATATAGGGGGGTGCAGTGTTAGTGAGGGCTCTATAAGTTAGCACCAGAGTTTTGAATTTTACTCTGTATGCTAACAGGAGCCAGTGTAGGGACTGACAGAGGGGTGTGGTGTTAGAGAAGCGATGAGTGAGGTAGATTAGTCTTGCAGCAGAGTTCAATATGGACTGTAGCGGGGTTAGTCGGGTGAGAGGCAGGCCAATTAGTAAGGAGTTACAGTAGTCAGGACGGGACATGATGAGTGTTTGGATTAGAATTTTGGTAGTGTCTTCTGTGAGAAAGGGTCGGATTCTAGAGATGTTGCGGAGGTGGAGGCGGCATGAGTTGGAGATTGACTGGATGTGAGGAATGAAGGATAGGGCAGAGTCAAATGTGACCCCCAGGCAGCGTGCTAGTATAGGGATATCAGGAGGTACCAAAAGAACAGTCTAATAAGGGATAAATGGGCAAATTAAAATTGCCTCCAAAACCAGAGTTCCCTCTTGGAAAGATGCTAAAAGTTTTAAAGTCTTAGAAATGAAGGAGATCTGATTTACATTGGGAGCATACAATGTAGCAAAGGTATACAATCTACCATCAATGTAACCCTTTACAAACAGGTATCTCCCCTCTTTGTCCCACATAGTCTGATTATGTTGGAAGGGTATATTCTTGTGAAATACAATAGCGACACCATTCTTCTTTACAGAAGTGGAGCTTAGGTATGCAGATGAGTAAAATCTATTGGTAAGTCTACTATCAAAATTACATTTAAAATTAGTCTCCTGAAACATAATTATGTATCCTCCCAAGCGTTTCATTTCTTGGAGTGCAATGGAGTGCTTCTGAGGATAATTCAATCCTCTGGCATTTTGGGATATTATAAGTAGCATCTCACTTGTGTGTGCCATATCTGAAGTAATGGAGATTTAGGGGAGTCAATAAGAGAGCATTGTAATAAATTCCTAAGTGTATTTGGAAGAAACCAAGCAAGGCCAATAACTCCAAGTCTGGGGGTGAAATGGAGATGAACATGGGTGGATATAGAATAGACTAGGAGAAGAGAAGAGAAAGAATAGCAGAAGTGGAGAAAGAGATTAGTTATACTCTCAGTAGAAGAAAGACTTTGTGAAAGGCCCCTCTCCTCCAATTTACGGTAGAGAAGGAGGGTTGTCAGAAATAGGTTTTTTATTAGTATTAGTAGAAATAACAAGAACATAAAAACAGGTGTATACATTCTAAAATGAGAAGTAAGTAAAGGGTATACAGCTTCTGAATCCCCTGGAAGGACAAAGTTGTTTTTAAGTAAACAGAATAACACCTATTGGTAGTACCGGAGATGAAAATCTGCCTGAGTATATAATAGATACTTTAGAAGCCCCAAAAGAGTAGGACCATATTGAAGCACCTTTAGGGGTGGATATGTTGAGCTAACAAATGGGTGAGAAGATATTTGGCCTGAATAGAAGGTAGATAGTATTGGGGATGGAGAGTAGCTAAGCCTAGACCCAGGGAGAGATTCAATGTCCCATAAGTACGCTGCACACTCTTTAGTATAACCTATCTGGAAATGTGACCCTTGGAACAGTTACCCACTACTGCCCCACACCCCATTCCCTATAATCATATAACACCTTCCACCATACCCTCCCATTAGAGTCTGAACTGTGAGCCTTTGTTGTTTCCTCTATCCCCTAAACCCCCAACACCCGACCAGCCACAACACTAATTAAAAATGTGAGATACTGAATTTAATCCTTACTGGCTGGGGAGAAGGGTCCAGGGCACAGAGGAACTGTTTCTAGTAAAGTTTTGAGAGGTGTATAGTATTAAAGTACCCTAGCAATTAGGGAGGAATAAATCAATAAACGGGAGGTGTTAATTATTGATTACAATGTGTAACAGCAGATGTATCTCAAAACACATAATATGCATGTGGCATAAATGGCAATAAAAGATATTGGACAGATAGTAAACATAACCATAATATAAGTGTACAAGAATGGGCAAAATAACTATAGCATGAGAGTGCCACTTAACTGAGGTCCAATCTGCCCCATGCTTAAGTTTTTCTAAGCTCTTTGTAGAACAGAGAAAATTGTAAAAACATATAAGACCTCTAGTCACATACTAAAAAACCATGGTATTATAAAACTTAGCTTGACCCATTTCCCACAGGTCCAGCTGACATCTAGGAACCCCCTGGACCAACTGGGACTGAGGCCCAGCATCATCAAGCACCCTATAGAACCTGTCTAGGCCTAGAATGAATTTAGGCCTAAAAGGCAATAATATCCCAAAAGAAAACATCTCAAGCAAGTGTTAGGTGCAATCTACAAAGGGAACACAACATGAACAAGATCTCAATAGAGACAAAAGGCGTTTTGTAGTTTCAGTACAGTAAGAAATCCAGGTCGCACTCTCAGATTCCAAGGCCTCCACTCTATCACCAAGATAGTGCACATCTTGCTTGATTCCCACCAGTTCTTCATCTAAAAAGGATTTGATGTCTGCGAGGAGATTTTGTATATCCCCTTTATATCGCCTTTAGTGTATGGCTAATCGTCCACGATAGGAACTGTATCTTCTTCGGAATCACTTCTTTCCCTGATATTGGAGTGATCTTCTGTGTCTGCAGAGAAAGATGCCGCCGGGTTGTCGGCCATCTTATGTCTATCAGAGAGCTCCAAGCTATCTTTAGATTTAAGCTGGGAAGAACTGTTGCATTCCTCTATTATGCTTCAGATGCTTGATCTTGGGTTGAGGAGAGATATGAAAAAGTAAACAAGAATGCACAATAATGGAGGAATGAACAGGGACAATATATTCTACTGTAGTGCTGCTCCAGAACAAATACAGCTTCACCACTCCGATACAAATTTACAAATACACCAAAAAATATTCTCAAATGCTACTACTTTAAGAATGAAAATCAGAGATATCACTTTAAGAATATGTTTATTCCACTATCCAGTCTTTTTATCCAAAATATAAAAATGTTATCTTAAAAACGATCAATAACACTTTTTATGGTTAGTTTACCTTTCTATGTAGATATGAAAAAGCTCTTTGATTTTGCCTGTACGAAGCTTTTTGTCCTCCACAGGGTCAGAGCTCTCGCACTATGAGTCCATTAGGTTGAGCATCCAAGCCACCCCACCCCCCCAGGCATAACTTTTAATGCTACTAGGTATTCTATCTATGGTGAAAGTATTAAGCCAGTCACAAGATATCTGATCTTACAAGCCGATTTTGAAACTATAAGTAGATGTGGGTCTCCAGAGCACAGCAAAGATTGGATACTTTATTCAAAAACATCCATTAGCAGTGTCTCTCAGCTATAATAGCTCTGATTTCACAGTGACACATCAATCCTGAGATTATAAGTGGATGTGGGTCTCTAGCACATAACAAAGCACTGAGACCTCATTGCACCTCTCTATAGGGACTGTTAAAAGATCATAGAGAGGCAGGATCTTTCTGTATTATCAGGATATTGCTTTTTACACCAGCAAGTTAGGCTTTGTCTGTATTGATACCATAGTAGCAGTGTTTCAAATTTAATAACACACACAATGTGATATGCTTACATACTCAACTCCTGTTACAATTTTTGGATATTCCATATGATAGAGTAGTTCAGTCATACTAGTTGTTAAAGAGGATGCTCACTTTTCTATATTAATCTTGAAATATCAACTTGCTAAAGTGCAGCGATAAGGTTGGTACACCTATTATCTCCATAACCAGTTAATCACTCTTTTTTCTTGGGTTTGTAATTTTAAATTTCAGTGAAAGATTACATTATACAATAGAGAGATAATTAATCCTCCCTAGCAGGGATCACCTATCCAGAAGTCACCCGGGTCTGACCTAGGTGACTGATTTGTTGATGAAAACACAGTGCTGCACTTTCTATGAATGAACCCGGTGACAGGGTTCACTTCAAGCGCTTGTACTGGAACCAGCTTATACAGCCACACACAGTAAGGAAGGAAGAAAACGCCTTCCTTATAACCCCATGGATCACCTATCCTTCTGGATAGGTGATCCATTCTAGGGGGGATATCATGAGGGGTTCTGATGACCCCCTCGATGTCTGAAACCAATGTATATATTAAAAAAGTGCATATAACCCATGTTAAACATAGGTTATTTGCACTTAATTAAAAAAGCCGCATATATCGCCCCTGGATCACCTGTCCTTCTGGATAGGTGATCCATGCTAGGGTGGTGTCAGGAGGGGTTGTGATATCCCCCTTAAGGTCTGAATAATATATTTAAAATCTATATAACAATAAAAAGAAAGCCCATAGAACATGTGACACATATGTTATATGGGTTCTATCAGAAAATGCCGGCAGTTGTCACCTGCATTGATCATCTATCCTACTGGATAGGTGAGCAATGTTAGTGGGGTGTCAGGAGGGGTCCTGATGCCCCCCTTGAGGTCTGAACTTTTTTTTTTTTTACATGAAATTAAAAATATAGTAAAAATAACATTTATTACACATATGCGGGTAAGTTATGCAGTAGCATACCTTGCCTATTAACCCTTTGAGTACCAGAGGGGTAGCAAACACAGTGCAATATGTTGCTACCTCTCTGGTACTCATAGGGTTAATCATACCAAAAAAATACACTCATTTACTGTCTGGAGAAGTCTGGTAAGAAGTGGTCTTCATGGAAGACTTGTAACCAAAAAAGCCATACCTCCATCATGGAAACAAGGCCAAGCTATAAATCTATGCACATAAACACAGAAACTGGGGTGCAGAAAAATGGCAGCAGGTGCTCTGGACTGATGAGCAAAATATAAAATATTTGGCTGTAGCAGAAAGCAGTCTGTTCACCAAAGGGCTGGAGAGTGGTACAAGAATGAGTGTCTGCAGGGAACAGTGAAGCATTGTGGAGGTTCCTTGCAAGTTTGGAGCTGCATTTCTACAAATTGAGTTGGGGATTTGGTCAGATTTAATAGTATCATCAATGCTGAGAAATACAGGCAAATACCTATCCATCATGCAATACCATCAAGGAGGCATCTGATTGGCACCAAATTTATTCTGCAGCATCACAATGACCCCAAACATACAGCTAAAGTCATTAAGAACTATCCTCAGCGTAAAGAAGAACAAAGAGTCCTGGAAGTGAAGGTTTGGCCCCCATAGAGCCCTTGTCTCAGCATTATCGAGTCTGCCTGGGATTACATGAAGGGAGAAAAGAAAATGAGGCTGTCTGAATCCACAGACAAACTGTAGTTAGTTCTCCAAGATGTTTGGAACAACCTATGAGTTCCTTAACAAACTGTGTGCAAGTGTACCTAGAAGAATTGATGCTGTTTTGGAGGCAAAGGGTGGTCACACCAAATTTTGATTTGATTTACATTTTTTTCAGCTCACTCACTATGTATTTTGGTATTTGATGAAAAATAAGTTATTAAAATGTCTATTTTTGAAAACATTCTTACTTTTGCAGAATTTTTTCACCTGCCTAATTTTTGGACAGACTGTAGCTGAAATCCATTTCTATGTCTAAAAAAAACAAAAACAGATAAATCATACAAAAAATAATTTCTAATGGCTCAGCATACGGAAAATTTTCGCCTCAAACTGAAATTGGCGAATAATGTCATTTTCCGCTTGGCAAATAATTTCCTGCGAAAAGTGCAATTTTTCTGCTTTTTCCCTCCTTTTTCACCCAGTGAAATCAATGAGAAGAAAATATTTCTACACCACATAAAAGTTTCCTACAGACATATAAAAGGCTGCCAGGCTCTCACAGCAGCCATTCTGTGTTTGTGAGACATGAGAGCAGCATGTTTTTGAGCTAGACAAGACAGAAAGGGAAATTAAAGTTTAGTTTAGGGAATCTTTTAGGTAGGACATTTGGTGCTAGATTCTATTGCAGGTGCTAAATGTTAACACCCATTTTATCAAACATTTTCCTATTGAAGTCTATGGAGAAAATTGGAGATAAAAGCAGGGATAAAATTAGCATCTGTAATAGAATCTAGCCCTTGTTCTGTTAGGAGAGTAGGTGGGACACTCTGGGGAGAAGAAGGGAGGAAGGAGGTTGACCCCAAATACTCCAAAATTCAATGTGACTGACTGGCAAAACACAGGCAGCTGATCTTGTTGTTATTGTCTTTGTGCTGGGTGGGGAAGTCTGGAGAAAGGTGTTATTGATTTTGTTTTTCAGTTATAATTTTTTTGGACAGACTGTAATAAGACAACAGGGTGGACAACTTAAAAAAAATAAATAAATAAAAAAGAATAAGGAACTAAATTTATTAGGTGCCAGTGACAGACAGCTGACTGGGCTTAGTCAAGGCATCATACAGCTCCATCAGTTGTGTTGTGTACCGTACAGTAAAAAAACACAGTGTAGTTGGGTAATGTCCAGCAAACCCAAAAGGGGAAGGGGGAGGGGTTGAGCAGTGTAGGGACATGACAGTAAAGTAGTAGTTCAAAAACTGACTGCAGCAATGGTGGATATAGCATGTGCAATCAATGATGATGATCCCTCAACTCCAAGGGAGAATGCAGTTTGTCAAGGTCCCAGCAAAACTAGTTCCAGCAAAACCAGTGCCAGTAGAAATAAAGAACCATATGAACACTGAAGATGACAAGTTGCATTCATGTGTTGATGATGCTGGCAACACCATAACAGAGGAAGTTGTATAAGCTGAAGCGCCTGCTGCATCAGATAGTGAGACAAACAAGCACCAAAACACTAGTGATGATCGAGCACTCCAATGCTCGGGTGTTCGGGTGCTCTGACCGAGCGCCCCCGGAGGCTCGAGTGCTCGGCCGAGCACCCGAGCCCCATTGAAGTCAATGGGAGGACTCGAGCATTACACCAGGCACCCCCTGCTCTGATGAGGGGAGGGTGCCTGGTCCATAGGAAAAGGGCAGAAAATGATGGAAACATCACAGAAATGGTTCAGGGACAGCATAGGGAGGATGTCTGGATGCATCTTGGACTCCAACGTCGCTGCTGGGAACGATGTTTCGCCCGGAGTAAGCCATTTTTACAGACTGACCGTAAAACACACAAAAAGGAAGATAAAAACGACTTTAGGCGAAAAATTGTTACCAAACAGTATTTGCTGTATATTTACTTGTATATAATCTGCAAATTCTACAAAAAATTTTATCGATTTTTCGGAACTGGGGCCATGATTAAGAGGGAAACGTGCGCAGAGGCAAATTCTGCAAAAAATTTCATCGATTTTTCGGAACTGGGGCCATGATTAAGAGGGAAACGTGCGCAGAGGCAAACTCTCCCAAAAATTTCCTCGATTTGTCTGAACTGGGGCCATGATTAAGAGGGAAACGTGCGCTGAGCCGACCATCTAAAACATTATGGGTGAGGGTCTGCTGCGGAGCTGACCATCCTAAACATTATATGCGAAGGCCCGTTAGTGAGCTGACGCTATAAAACATTATATGAGAGGGCCCGCTAGAGAGCTGACCCAATAAAACATTATATGAGAAGGCCCGCTGGTGAGCTGACCTATACAAAAATTGTCAAACAGCGCCTGCTGGTGAGCTGGCCCTATATAAAAATTATATCCCAGGGTATATGGAAGAGAGTCAACCATATACCCATTTTTTGGATGGAAGGGGTGAATGGGAATACAGAGTATTCCCATCATTGTAAATAACATATCTAAAGTGACTTTATGTTCCCCCGGGGCTTTCCTCCAGTGGAGTGGAGAAGTCAGGGGAAATCCAGGCCTTGTTCATTTTTATAAGTGTCAACCTATCAGCATTTTCGGTGGAAAGGCGGATACGCTTATCTGTTATGATGCCACCAGCAGCACTAAATACCCGCTCAGACAGAACGCTGGCGGCAGGGCAGGCCAGCACCTCCAAGGCGTAGAGTGCCAGTTCATACCACGTGTCCAGCTTGGACACCCAGTAGTTGTAAGGCACAGAGGGATCATTGAGGACGCTGACACGGTCTGCTACGTACTCCTTCACCATCTTCCAAAACTTTTCCCTCCTTGTGACACTAGGCTGCGCATCAGGGTGAGGGTGCTGGCGGGGTGTCATGAAGGTGTCCCACGCCTTGGAGAGTGTTGCCCTGCCTTTGTCGGAACTGCTGTGTGCTCCCCTTTTCTCCCCTTCTCGGTTGGCCAAGGTAGCACGTACTCTGCCGCCAGCGTTGTCAGATGGAAAATTTTGGAGCAATTTTTCAACAAGAACCTTCTGGTATTGCACCATTTTGCTTGTCCTCTCCACCGGAGGAATGAGAGATGAGAAATTCTCTTTGTAGCGGGGGTCCAGAAGGGTGAACACCCAGTAATCCGTGTTGTCTAAAATGCGTATAACGCGTGGGTCACGGGAAAGGCAGCCTAACATAAAGTCAGCCATGTGTGCCAGAGTACCAACAGGAAAGATTTCGCTGTCCTCACCAGGAGGATGACTCTCAATCTCATCATCCTCTTCCTCCTCTTCTGCCCACCCACGCTGAAGAGATGGAACTAAAGTTCCATGGCTACCCTCTGTAGCGGAGGCAACCGTGTCTTCCTCCTCCTCCTCCGCCTCCTCCAATTGTCGCTGAGAAGACGAAGTGAGGGTGCTCTGGCTATCACCTTGTGTAAGCTCTTCCTCCCGCATTTCCACCTTTTCCATATGCAAAGCGTCGGTTTTAATTGTGAGCAGCGAGCGTTTCAGTAGACACAGAAGTGGGATGGTTACACTGATAATAGCGTTATCGCCGCTCACCATCTGTGTCGATTCCTCAAAATTGTGTAAAACCTCACAGAGGTCTGACATCCATTCCCACTCCTCACTTCTGATTACAGGAAGTTGAACGGAGAGGCGACGACCGTGTAACAGCTGGTACTCCACTACGGCCCTCTGCTGCTCACAAAGCCGGGCCAACATGTGGAAGGTGGAGTTCCAGCACGTGCTCATGTCACACAGCAGCCGGTGAGCTGGCAATTGTAAGCGCTGCTGCAGCTTCAACAGGCCGGCTGAAGCTGTTGATGACTTACGGAAATGTGCACACAGGCGGCGCACCTTGGTCAAGAGATCATGCAAATTGGGGTAGGTTTTTAGAAATCGCTGAACCACTAAATTAAATACATGCGCTAGGCATGGTACGTGTGTGAGCTTGCCGAGCTCCAAAGCCGCCACCAAGTTACGCCCATTATCATTCACAACCATGCCTGGTTGCAGGTTGAGTGGCGAGAGCCACTGCTCGGTCTGGTGACTAATCCCCTGCAACAGCTCTGAGGCCGTGTGCTGTTTGTCCCCAAGGCAGATCAGCTTCAGCACGGCCTGTTGACGCTTCCCCACTGCAGTGCTACACTGCTTCCAGCTACCGGCTGATGGGTGAGTGGCGCTGCGCGCAGAGAATTCGGAGGTGGAAACGGAGGAGGAGGAGCCAATAACGTAGGTGCTGGCGGAAACCCTGATGGAGGTAGGGCCCGCAATCCTCGGCGTGGGTAGCACCTGTGCCATCCCAGGGTCCGAGTCGCTCCCAGCCTCCACGACATTCACCCAGTGTGCCGTCAGGGAAATGTAGCGTCCCTGGCCACAAGCACTTGTCCATGTGTCAGTCGTTAAGTGGACCTTCCCAGTAACTGCGTTGGTCAGGGCACGGGTGATGTTACGGGACACATGGTGGTGTAATGCGGGGACGGCACACCGGGAAAAGTAGTGGCGGCTGGGGACTGCGTACCGAGGGACAGCTGCTGCCATCAGGCTGCGGAAGGACTCAGTCTCCACAAGCCTAAATGGCAGCATTTCGATGGCCAGTAATTTGGAAAGGTGTGAGGTTAGTGCTATGGCCTGTGGGTGGGTGGCTGGGTATTTTCGCTTGCGCTCAAATGCCTGGGGTAACGACATTTGGATGCTGCGCTGGGACAGGGAAGTGGATGTGGTCGCTGATGGTGCTTCAGATGGTACAGGTGCAGGGCGGGAGGTATGCGGGCCTGCGCCTTCGACAGGCGATTGGCCGGCACCGAAAACAGGGGAAGAGGAGGCAGTGGTGTGGCCTGCAGACACAGATTGGCGATCCGGGCGTTCCTCCCACTTATTACGGTGCTTGGATGCCATGTGTCGGATCATGCTGGTGGTGGTGAGGTTTCTAGTGTTCATGCCTCGGCTCATTCTGGTGTGGCACAGGTTGCAAACTACAATTTTTTTGACGTCCGCACTTTCCTTAAAAAAACGCCATACCGCGGAACACCTAGCCCTTGGCAAGGGAGATTTACGCAAGGGGGTGCTCCGTGGAACATTTGCGGTCCGGTTTGGTGTGGTCCGCCTTCTTTCTGTAGCCACACCACTGCCTCTTCCAGCCTGTTGCGGTGCTGCAGATGGCTCACCCTCAGGACTGCTGTCATCGCTCGGCTCTCCACCTTCCCAGGTGGGGTCAGTCACCTCATCGTCCACCAAGTCCTTCTCCACTTCCTCACTCTGATCATCCTCCTCATTTCTTGATCCCACCACATACTCAGTCATTGACAACTGTATATCATCCTCCTCATCAAGGTCTTGAGACAGTAATAGTGGTTGATTTGATGGCAACTGTGTCTCATCATCATCATCATCCACTTCCTTTGACCTTAAATGCCGTTCACCTCTGTCATCTTCTTGTGATTGGGTACCCTCTAGAGGTTGTGAATCAGGGCACAAGATTTCATGTTCCTCTGCAAGCGGTTCCTCTGCAAGGATTGGTGATGAGACGAGCTCCTCACTATATCCCAGTGTGGGATCACTTCTTTGACCAGACCCTCTATGGTGGGAGGAAGGATGATCAGGGTGAGGATTATGTTGACCAGACTCTTGGCTACTGAGAGTGGACTTGGTGGAAGACAGGGTGGTGCTTAACCGACTGGAAGCAGTATCACCTGAAATCCAACCGACCACCTGTTCGCAGTGGTCTGACCTCGAGAGTGATGTCCTGCGACACCCTGTAAACTGAGACATGAAGCTAGGTATGGTGGATGTCTTTCTTTCTTGTGCTCTGGCACCAGGCACAGTTTCTACGCGTCCTGACCCGCGCCCTGAACTATCAGGATCACGTCCACTTCCCCGTCCCTTTTTACCCGCCTTCTTCATATTACACGGAATATGTGCTGCAAATCTGCAACTTTGCACACTAAACAGAATGTGCTGCTTATCTGCGGCTAGGCACAGTGAACGGAATAAGTGACTTTTATTTTTTACACTTTGCACACTAAACAGAATGTGCTGATAATCTGCAACTTTGCACACTAAACAGAATATGCTGCTTATCTGCGGCTAGGCACAGTGAATGGAATATGTGACTTTTATTTTTTACACTTTGCACACTAAACAGAATGTGCTGATAATCTGCAACTTTGCACACTAAACAGAATATGCTGCTTATCTGCGGCTAGGCACAGTGAACGGAATATGTGACTTTTATTTTTTACAATTTGCACACTAAACAGAATGTGCTGATAATCTGCAACTTTGCACACTAAACAGAATATGCTGCTTATCTGCGGCTAGGCACAGTGAACGGAATATGTGACTTTTATTTTTTACACTTTGCACACTAAACAGAATGTGCTGATAATCTGCAACTTTGCACACTAAACAGAATATGCTGCTTATCTGCGGCTAGGCACAGTGAACGGAATATGTGACTTTTATTTTTTACACTTTGCACACTAAACAGAATGTGCTGATAATCTGCAACTTTGCACACTAAACAGAATATGCTGCTTATCTGCGGCTAGGCACAGTGAATGGAATATTTGACTTTTATTTTTTATACTTTGCACACTAAACAGAATGTTCTGCTAATCTGCAACTTTGCACACTAAACAGAATGTGCTGCTTATCTGCGGCTAGGCACAGTGAACGGAATAAGTGACTTTTATTTTTTACACTTTGCACACTAAACAGAATGTGCTGATAATCTGCAACTTTGCACACTAAACAGAATATGCTGCTTATCTGCGGCTAGGCACAGTGAACAGAATATGTGACTTTTATTTTTTAAACTTTGCACACTAAACAGAATGTGCTGATAATCTGCAACTTTGCACACTAAACAGAATGTGCTGCTTATCTGTGGCTAGGCACAGTGAACGGAATAAGTGACTTTTATTTTTTACACTTTGCACACTAAACAGAATGTGCTGATAATCTGCAACTTTGCACACTAAAAAGAATGTGCTGCTAATCTGCAACTTTGCACACTGAACAGAATGTGCTGCTAATCTGCAACTTTGCACACTAAAAAGAATGTGCTGCTAATCTGCAACTTTGCACACTAAACACAATGTGCTGCTAATCTCCAACTTTGCACACTAAACAGAATGTGCTGCTAATCTGCAACTTTGCACACTAAACACAATGTGCAGCTAATCTGAGGCTAGGCACAGTGAACGGAATATCTGACTTTTTTTTTTAAACTCTGCCCCCCAAAACAAAACCAAATCAAAAAAAGGACTTTTGGGTCTTTTTGTTGTTCAAACGCGCTTTTTTTCTCCCTACACTGACTTTCCCTTCCTATCCTCATCTCTCCCTGGCTAAGACTGAGCCGAACTCGCTGGTCAGGTGCTATACAGCACCCGATCACGGGTTCTGGCCAGCCAATCAGTGTAATGCCAGCAGCCAACATGGCTGCTGGCATTACACTGATGTCAGAGCCTCCCCGCACGTTTATTGGCTGCGCAGCAGCCGCGAAACGTGCGGGGAGGAGACCCGAACATGGCGGGCGAGCACATGCGGTACTCGTACGAGTACCGCCATGTGCCGAGCAGAGCGATGTTCGAGCCGAACCGAGCTTCGGCCGAGCATGCTCGCTCATCACTTCAAAACACCCATCTTCAAAGTAGTAGGGAAATTTGCTACAGTAAAGATATATAAAGAAATTGTTTGAGACCTCCAAAAGCTAGGAGGAATTTAAGGGTAGTAGTGGGCAAAAACTGTCAGGTGATACTTATGTTGCTGAGGATGACCTAATGATGACTGATGATGATGCAGATCTAGAATGTACCCCTTCAGCATCCTTCTCTTATTCAGATACAGATAAAGTTGAGAGTGAGGATGAAGACAAGGCTATAAGGTTAGCAGAAAGTCAAAGGCTGAATCTTCCACCACTTTTAAGGAGCACTGTGCCTGTCTATAAACTGTTTGAGAAGGCCACTGGAAAATCTAACCATGGACAAGCACAGATGTCAAAAAGCACACAGTCACCTTTTCAGTCATCATCAGCATCATTGCCTCTTCAAAGTTCAAGTCCCACTTAGCCACACACACACACACACACCTGTTTTGAGTACCCAGCAGCAGCAGCACAGGTTACTAACATCCACAATGTTAGTAGTAGCAGTAGCACCACCTCAGGAATCCCACAATTTGGAGATACTTCACACAGGATCCTCAAACTAAGCATGTTGCTATCTGTTGTCTGTGCAAAGAGCACGTTAGCAGGGGGAAAGCAGGCTCACACCTAGACACCTCCTCGGTGAGATCCCACCTGAAGCACAACCACAGTTCTGACTGAGATATACACTATCAGAAGGCCAAAGGTGTCACAACTAGCAGCAGAAGAAGCAGTTTAAAAATTTCCCAGGGCTGTAGGGCAGAAAAAACAAGTAGTGAAATTTTGTATGTGTCAGAGAGTGTGCTACTGCTAGTGCCAACAGTTTGTTCAGTACAAATAACACCTACTGGCTCCTGCTGCAGAGGAGTGTGATGACTGGCTTGCTCTAGAAGGCTGCCCACACATGCTGCATCTACTGCCACCACTTCATCTAGTCATGTTGTTAAAACAATAAAGTTTCAGGCTTCTTTTGCACTGCATATTCAAGGTGAGGTCTTACCAATGATTTGTACAATGGCAAAATGATGTTATCCACTCTTGCTTCACTACCCCTTTTTATAAAAGACACAACTTTGTTTGCTTTTGTTACTGCTATTTGAAACTGGTCACTAGTCTTTCTCTAGCAAAGAGTACCATAAAAGGAGTACCCAATTTTTGTTTGTCCCTTATGGCACAGTTGGTTGGCTCCAGGTTTCATGAACTTCTTCCTGGTAAATAAGCCTCAGGGTTCCTGTTTACATTTTTTTCCTTGAAACACTTTGAATTTATATTTAAAATTAAGAATAGGTTAACACATTGTGTTAAGTTACCCCTTTAAACCCTTTTAAGAGAAATAGTCTTTCAAATTTACACTTGTCAGTAGAACTAAAATTTTAATACATCTAATTCATGAATGTAAAGAGATAGTAATACTTAATATTTAAAACAATATACGTTATACTACCACTGCTGAAAGGTGTTTTAGTCAAACGTTATTAAAGCTCTAACTTGCATTTTTAGGTGCAGTATCACAGTGACCTGAAATTCTACAGTGGAACTGTTGCTGCATCATCCTATTGAGATTTATGGTCAACTGGCCAGAACTGTTCATAGGATGGTGTAACAACATCACCACTGTACAATTTCAGATCACTGTGATACTGCACCTAAAAAATGCAAGTTTGAGCTGTAATAACTTTTGAATAAAACACCTTTCAGCAGTGGGAGTACCCTTGTTTTACTTTGAGGGATCAACCCTACAACTTTTTTTTATATTTTAAGTATTACTATCCCTTTAAATTCAACAGTGTAATATTCAATAAATAATGAAACCAGTGATGACCATATGCACTAATCACTTGAAAAATTTGTGTGCATGTCATATTTCTCTCCCTCTCATGAACTAAAAGTAATCTGCATTTCTTCACCTTCAAATACTGTTTAGCTAAAAAGTTAGATTCTCTCTACAATTAATATTTTCTTAGTAGCATTTATATTTTTATGCTGTTCAAAGTAAATTCTTGGAAGTGCATTTTTAACTATGCAGAGACATGATATCAATGTTTGCTCAGTTTCTTAATTCAAACATGACACCAACCACACTGCTCATGAACATGTAATAATTATTTTTTCCTGAGCTTCAAACATGATCCTGAATTATATTTATAAAATCCTATTTCGTTCATGAATATTTGCTTTCCCTGTGGTTTATTTTGAAGCCAATGAATTTGAAAAATATTCAACTGGAATTTCAAGGGAATGAAGTATGAGATTTTTGTAACTTGATCAAACAAATTCTACCCTAAAATATTTATGCAGTGTTACTATGCGGCTATCTAACTAGTGATGTTGTTTGAATTTCAGTTTTCATTGAAAAGGACACTTCAGTAAAGAAATATATCAGGCTTGAAAGTAAAATTTAGTCTCAAATGTTCAGTGGCAGATAAAACAGTAATCCTGTTGTCAATTAATTTTTTTTAGTCCACCAGAAAGCTATGGATTTTTTTTTTGTTCTGTTTTTTTTTTTATAGTTTTAAGTCCTATTTCATATCATCAATATACTTAATTCTGTAACTGTTGTTGAAGCACAGCTCATATCATTCACAAGTAATCAATGTGAATTATAAAAATAGCTGAAAACCCATTGGCTATGTGTTTGGAATCTGAAAAGGGACTACATTTCTTGAATCGTTTTGTGTTTTACTATATAAAGTGTGGCTATTTTGATTGGTGAATGCATTTGCAACAAGTGGTTTGTTATATAAGCTGTGACAGCAACAAGTATAGGTCAAGGGATATATATTTGTATTAGTTTGGATTCTCAGTTGTTTTCATTTGCATGTTTCTGTGTTGATTTCTGGGAATGAAATGGAAACAGTGTAATAGTGAGTTTTTTTACCTGAGACATATTTTGTCTTCTCTTTCAGATGTACTTATTCAACTGATTTATAGAGGCGCTGTACGCTCTACTAGGGATGGGTGAACATTTTTGCTTCAAACTGAAATCGGCAAATAACTGCACTTTCCACTTGGCGAATAATTTCCCGCAAAAAAGTACAGTTTTTCTGCTTTTTCCACTCTTTTTCTCCCTTTGCAATCACTGGGAAGAAAATATTTTCTCCACCACACAAAACTTTTCTACAGCCATATAAAAGGGTATCAGGCTCTCACAGCATGCCATTCTGTGTTTGTGAGAGGAGAGAGCAGCACCTTGTTTGATCTAGAGAAAATAGGGGAATTAAAGTTTAGTTTAGGGAATCTTTTAGGCAGGACATTTGTTCCCTGTATTAAGAGAGTCAGTGGGGCACTCTGGGGAGAAGAATGGAGGAAGGATGTGATTCTAAATAATATACCAAAATTCAGATTAACCGACTGTCAAGAGACATGCAGCTGGGGACCTATTTGCTTGCTGATCTTGCTGTTATTGTCTCTGTGCTGAGTGAGGAAGTCCGAGGAAAGAAGTTGCTGATTTTGTTTTTCAGTTATAATTGTTTTTGGACAAACTGTGATAAGACAACAGGGTGGACAACTTAAAAAAAAATTATTGAAATAAATAAATAAAATGAATAAATAACTAAATATATTAGGTGACAGTGACAGACAGCTGACTGGGCCTAGGCAGCTCCATCAGTTGTGTTGTGCAACATAGAGAAAAAAAACAAAGTGTAGTCGAGTAATGTTCAGCAAACATACAAAGGGGAGAGGGAGGGGGAGAGGTGGAGCATTGCAGGGACATGAGAGTAAAGTAGTAGTTCAAAAACTGACTGCAGCAACGGTTGCTGCAGCATGTTCAATCAATGATGATGATCCCTCTACTCAAAGGGAGGATGCAGTTTGTCAAGGTCCCAGCAAAACTAGTTCCAGGCAACTCTCACAGCATGCCATTCTGTGTTTGTGAGAGGAGAGAGCAGAATGTTTTTGAGCTAAAGAAGATAGGAAAATAAAGGGGAATTGAAGCTTAGTTTCAGGGAGTCATTTAGGTAGGACATTTGTTCTCTGTAGTAGGGGAGTTTGGAGGCACAATGAAGAGGAGAAGGGAAGAAGGAAGGAGGTTGACCCAAAATACCCCAAACTGTGGTGTGACTGACTGGCAAGACAAAGGCAGCTGGGGTCCAAATGACTTGATGATTTTACATTTATTGTCTCTGTGCTGGGGAAGTCTGGGGAAAAACACACACAAGCGGAAGTGGGAGGGGTGGAGCAGTACAGGGACGTAGGAGTAAAGTGGTAGTACAAAAACTGACTGCAGCAATTGTTGCTGCAGCATGTACAATAAATTATGATGATCCCTATCCTTCTGGGGTGGATGCAGTTTGTCATGGTCACACCAATCACATCACGCCAGTCCCCCACCACCACTACCATACAAATTTGCCACATTTTAAGTTGGACTTTTTTTTTTTTTTAATCACTTGACATCATCATCATGAATATGTGCCTGTGTCAATTAAGCAAGAAGTAACTGCTGTGTGCAAAGGACAAATGCACTCTGCATGCTAACACATTTTCGAAGTATATGTTGCTGTAGGACTCACAACTTTGACTTCCAGCTATTTATTTCCCAACTACATCCCTCAGAAGAAGTAATATTGTGCTGGGAAGTGTTGCACCATTTTAAACAAAGGAAAAATGTGTTGTAATAGGAGAAAACTATGTTAGAATAGTAGAAAAATGTGTTAGAATGTGATAAAATAGGAGAAAAATGTGTTGAATAGGCAAAAAATGTGTTAGAATAGGAGAATAATGTGTTAGAATAGGCAAAAAATTTGCTGGAATAGGCGAAAAGGAGGAAAATTTTGCTTTGGAGAAAACATTCGTGAAAAAGGTGAAAAATCATTAGTTTTTCCACAAAAAATTATGGAGGAAATTTTTCTCACTTTTCGCCCACCCGTACTCTCTACAGTAGAAGTACTTGTCATTTCTTTGCTAGCCAAGACTAGGGATGGACGAAAATGTTTGCATCAAAATAAAATCGGTGAATAATGGCACTTACCCGCTTGGCAAATAATTTCCTGTGAAAAGTGTCATTTTTCCACTTTTTCCTGCCTTTTTCACTCATTGAAATCAATGGGAAGAAAAATATTTCTCCACCACACTAAAGTTTTCTACAGCCATATAAAAGGCTGTCAGGTTCTCACAGCATGCCATTTTGTGTTTGTGAGAGGAGAGAGCAGTATGTTTTTGAGATAGAGACGACAGAAAGGGGGGCAATTGAAGTTTAGTTTAGGGAATTTTTAGGTAGGACATTTGTTCTGTTAGGAGAGTCAGTGGGGCAATCTGGGGAGAAGAAGGGAGGAATGGGGTTTACCCCAAAAACTCCAAAATTCACTGTGACTGACTGGCAAGACACAGGCAGCTAGGAACCTATTTGCTTGCTGACCTTGCTGTTATTGTCTCTGTGCTGGGTATGGAAGTCTGGGGAAAGAAGTTGTTGATTTTGTTTTTCAGTTATAATTTTTTTGACAGACTGTGATAAGACAACAGGGTGGAAAACTTAAAAAAAAAACAAATAAATAAAAAATAATAAAGAACTAAATTTATAAGGTGATAGTGACAGACAGCTGACTGGGCTTAGGCAAGACATCATACAGCTCCATCAGTTGTGTTGTGTACCGTACAGTAAAAAAACACAGTGTAGTTGCGTAATGTCCAGCAAACCCACAAGGGGAAGGGGGAGGGGTGAAGCAGTGCAGGGACATGAGAGTAAAGTAGTAGTTCAAAAACTGACTGCAGCAATGGTTGCTGCAGCATGTGCAATCAATGATGATGATCTCTCTACTCCAAGGCAGGATGCAGTTTGTCAAAGTCCCAGCAAAACTAGTTCCAGCACCACCAGTGCCAGTAGAAATAAAGAACCATATAAGAAGTACACTGAAGATGACAACAAGACACATTCAAGTGTTGATGATGCTGGCAACAGCATAATAGAGGAAGGTGTAGCAGCTGAACCACCTGCTGCATCAGATAGTGAGACAAACAAGCACCAAAACATCTGTCCTCAAAGTAGTAGTAGTGAACTTTGTTACAGTAACAGTAAAAAGAAATTGTTTGAGACCTCCAAAAGCTATGAGGAATGTAAGGGTAGTAGTGGGCAAGAACTGTCAGGTGATGCTGATGCTGCTGAGGACAACCTAATGATGACTGATGATGATGCAGATCTACAATATATCCCTCCAGCAGCCTTCACTTGTTCAGATACAGAGGAAGTTGAGAGTGAGGATGGTGTCAGGGCTATAAGGTTAGCAGAAAGTCAAAGACTGAATCTTCCACCACTTTTAAGGAGCATTGTTTTGAGAAAGCCATTGGAAAGTCTGACCCTGGACAGGCACATATGTCGAAAAGCAAACAGTCACCCTATCACTCATCAAGCAGCAATGTTGGGAGACTAACATTCCTAAAAATGAACCAACATCTCATACTATCTGAGTATCAGGTAACAGACAAATATATTAACAGCAGCACAGATGAGGAGGTGGAGGAGGGATGTAAAGAAGGGTTGCCACCATCTAACCCACCTGGGACCACTGCTATGACCAAAAAGTAATGTTCGTCAAAAATCTGAGAAGGAGGATAGCGTATGACAATGGTAAAAACAATATACATACACAAATCACACCAGGCCAGTCCCCCACCACCACTACAATACACACCTGTCACATTGTAGGTTGTACTTCATTTTTTTCATTACTTGACATAATCATTAATATGTGCCAGTGTCACTTAAAGGGATAGTAATACTTCATTTTAACTTTATTTTATTTTGTAGGCATTAAAAAATCATGAAGAATGATATAAGTCTTATCTCTCAAACCTTTATGGTTTATGAGATATTCACAAGCAAAGTTTTCCTCTCCCGCCCCTTTTACCTAGTGTAAACAATCTCTTCTCAGATGTGGAATGCAGTCCATAGACCAGACAGATAACAGCAAGAGACAATATTCTTCCTATCAGAACAATGAAAGCCCTGCATCCCTTGACAAGCTTTTCAGCTTTTTCCCTTATCTTAATTGAAGATTGTCCCTCTCTGTAGTCTACCTGGGCACCTCCCTTCTGCTCTAGCTGAACAGTGTGACATCAGTAAAAGGGGCGGGAGGGGGACACTTTGTCACTGAATTACTCTGGAACTACAACTCTGACAGAATTGAAATAACACTCTCCAGAGTCCAAATACTATGATGATTAATTAGAGCTACTTTTATTATGAAATATTACTATCCCTTTAAGCAGGAAATTAGTGTTGTGGACAAAGGACAAATGCACTCTGCATGCTAACACATTTTTCAAGCCATATGTTGCTGTAGGACTCACAACTTTCAGCCACTTATTTCTAAACTTCAGCCCTCAGAATAAGTAATATTACAGTGGTAAATGTAGTACCTATAGGAAATATAGGCAAAAAATGTGTTAAAATAGGCGACACGTGTTAAATAAGTAAAAAGGAGAACATTTTTGCATAGGCAGAAAGGCAAAATTTTTCACAGGAAAAGTGAAAAATCTGCAAGTTTTGGTTAAGAGCCATGACAATTATATATTGACATTTTGATATTTGCAAGATGTTGTAGCATGAATTAGTCAACTATCACCACAATGATGAAACACAGGATGTTGAAACATTTGTTTAGGGTACAGAGGGATGGGTGCATTGGCTCATGCTCTTCTAATCTGTAATTTGTTGTTGTGAACTCAGCAAACATAAGCTCACCCTAAAGATGATTTGGCGTCCTTCCTTTTGCCAGGTATAGAAGCATGAATAAGTTATGGAAACTTTAAAAGGTAAACACAGCTGTCTTTAGCTAAATTGACTGGTTCTTGAATTTTCATCTCATGTTTTGCTGTAAGATGTAAGCACAGCAACCATAATCTAAGGGCACATATGTCTATGGGATTGGCATCTAAAAAGCAACTGCTTTGTGTGGCTTAATTTGCATGCTGATATATGGAATTCTGGAAATGCAGTAGAGTGAAAGTTTTTTATTAATTGTATGTATTATATAGCTACTGAATTTCTGAATGTTGTACAATGGAGAGATTTGTGTCACTCTTGTTGCTCAAGTCAACATCACCCTACTGAGTATTAAAGAAATCTGGTTACACACATGCATGCCCTATACTTACTCGTACACATCTCCAGTAATCCTACCTTGTTCATACTCATAATGTAAGCAGTAGTAACTGGCCCAGCAGTTCTCCAACCTTGTTCAGGTGAGACATGGATTTATTTCAGATTACATTTAGGGTATGCAAACCTATGCTTTCTTCACAGACTTCACATAATATTTATATAAATGTTACTAGTAGTTCACCTTTAGCTAACTTACTGCTGCATTCACTAATCTGGCCAATTTGACCTTTGATATATTCCCTTACAAACAACAATGCAGATATATTTAACTTATGAGACACACTTAAATGCTTTGCTCGAGGCAAATTAATCAACACAACAGCCACCAAGAATAAAAAGAGTATTATGGACTGGAGATCATTTTTCTATCAATAAAGTACAGAAACAACATCATAAAAAACAGGATGCTATCAACAAGATAAGACTGCAAGTTTAAAAGTTTATTTTGCTGTAACAGTATACTCTATGTTTGTAATGTAAACAAGGTAAAACAAATAGATGCAAACTGACAAAGCCATATATATAAATATATTGGAACTTATGCAGGGTGTCTTAGAATTACTTCTTTGAGTGCCAGAAGGGTGTTCAATGTATTGGAGTCCACTCTGTCACTCAAATGGTTAATAATACAAGGTGCATATCAACTTATCTAATATAACCTATAAGTTATATTATTTCAATGTTTGCTTCTTTATTTCTCTCATTATGTTTTATTTATTGGAGAAATGCAGGCCCAAGGGCAGATTTCCCTTCACTTGTAGTTTGTAGAATGTGTAGGCCCTCAGTCACAGAGACACTGGTAGTCTTTGCATCATTGCATTCTTTCTCTAAAACATATAGTGTTGGTGGCAATGTCTGTTTCCCATCATGTAGACTTTGCAAGTGCCAGCTTGTCATTATAAAGATAAACAGGAAATAAGGCAGATCCATCTGTAAAGACACCAACAATTGAAAGACAATGAGAGTCTTGCTTCATGCATGAGACTAGTAGAATAAAATTTTATACCTTTATTGGTTAACTGAGTGACTCTAGGATGAAAGCTTTCAAGAAAATGTAGGGTTTTTTTTTTAGGTTTTGAAAACTGGCATCCTAGAGCTACTCAGCCAAAAAGTATCATGTTTACTCTACTATTCTCCTGCTTTCTCTATGGTTTATATGGTACCACCTTTTACCCACTTTGCTTTAAGCAGACAGACCATGACTGGTCCTGCATGATACCAGTGGTATGCAAATTTTGTACCTTGTGAGTTTTCACCTCAAAACAGAAACTAGTCAAAAATGGCACATCCCACCGAGAGGGAAAATTTTAATGAAAAAGTGCACATTTTACTCTTTTTTTCCACTTAGCTCATTGCATTGAAATTATTGAGAAGACTGCATTTCACCACAATGTTTGAAGCTTCACTTGTTTTCCTTCAGAGATAGTATAAAAGGGGTGTCAGGTTCCCTTATCATGCCATTCTGTGTTTATTATCAAGAGAGAAAGCAGCTAGTTAGTATAGGCAAATAAAGTAAAACTGAGTATAGTTTAGGAAGTTTTGTAGGTAGAGAATTTGTTCTCTGTGTTTCAGGAGTCTGGAGGCAATCTGGGGAGAGGAAGGGAGGAAGGAAATTTACCAAGAATACTGCAAAATCATAGTTGACTGGTACAGGCAGCTCTGTAGGGGTGGGCGAAAGTAGTTGACGTGTTCCTGCAAGACATTTCACGAAAACAACGTTGTTATCCGCTTTTTTGCGGGAAATTCCACTTTAAAGCTAGCAGTTAAAATTTTTGCATCTTTCGCCCATTGGCCAAAATGTTTCTGCATTTTTTCAATGGCTAAAAAGTTTTTGCCCATTAATTTACGCTGTTTTCACACTTCCACTATAAAAACATGATGTTTTTTCTGAAGGCAGACACAACTGAAGCAGCTACGGAGTGAGATAGATGTGCTGTGCTGTTCTCTTGTGATATTTTGCAAAAACTGAGGCAGGAGAGGCTCATAGTGACTCCTATCACTATGAGCAGCAAAAAGAGGAACTGGAAGGACCCTTATTATGTGTCCACTGAGTCTGAGGAGGAGGAAGTGAATAGCAGTACTGAACCAATGCTGTCCAGTCCCCCTAAATCACCCCAAGAGATTTTGGGGAATTTAATGGGAAGGAAGGTAGAAAAGGGAAGGAAGGGAGGAAAGGATAGTACTAGTGAGAGCAGGACAGGTCAGCTACCTGTGCCTGTTGCAAGACGTGCTGCCTCTGTTGCCAGTGGCACCATTGCTGTACCTGCAGCCACTAGTGTTGTACCTGCTGCCAGAAGTGCTGCCCCTGCTGCCAGTGCCACCATTGTTGTTCCTGCAGCCACTAGTGTTGTACCTGCTGACAGAAGTGCTGCCCATGCTGCCACCAGCATTGTACCTGCTTCTATTGCTGAACCTGCTGCCACCAATACTTTGCCTGCTGCTAGTGTTTCTTGTAGTACTCAGTGAGGGAAGCAGAAAATGATGCCAAGTGTGACAGCAAGGGACACTAAATCACACTTGCCATTCCCAAGCAGTCCTGCCAGTGCCAATACTACTGCTACTAAGGTCCAGCAGCTTCTTAGCATTAGGAGTGAAGATGGTGGTAAATAACAATATCCTCATATTACTTGTGACTGTGAGGAGGAAGACTCTGCGGCTGAACTTGACGTGGTTGGTGTTAGTAGTAGTAGCAGTAATGGTGAAGCAGCTGGAGTGGTAGTGGAAACATTTGAGAGCATCCAGACTAACAGTCAAGGGAGCCCACACCATTCCTCTGGCTCTGGGAGTCCCCTTCCCTTCACTACAGTGTCCAAGTTGAACATGATCCTTAAGAGGCCAGAAATGGTGGGGGGAGAGTAGGCTCAGAATTAATACCATCACAACCAGCAGGGGCACAGATCAGCTGCCTGTGCCTGCTGCTAATGCTGCTAGTGCTAGTCTGCCTTCTTCTTCATGTCAAAAGGAAATGGCAAGTGTGACATTAGGGGACTCTCTGTCACATTGCTCGTCACCTTGTCCAAGCAGCAATGAGATGTCTGGAATAGAGCAGCAGTAACAACAGCATGTAGGGACTAGTGGTTGTGGTGATGATGATGCTGGAGAAGCTGGGCTAGAAGAGACATTGATGGCCTTTTTTAGCAGAAAATGAGAAGGAATGGGAGACAGGGATGAGGATGGGCATCACCACCACCACCACTAGCAATGACATATTGGAATTAGAGGACTTAGCAACTGCTCTAATTGCTTCTGATGCTGAGATGCAAGGGCTGCAGGATGCTGAGGAGCAGGCTAGTGTGCCACAGACCACCCAGGACACAGTGGGAATGGGGTCAACAAGTGATGCGGGACTAGAACAGGATCCAATTGCCAGTGGTAGCAATACTCCTGATCCTAGGTGCAGTGCTAAATCTGAGGCAGTAGCAGCAACAATATCTGCTGCCACAGACAATGAAGGGGAATGTGGAGGACAAGAAGAAAGAGGCCATTCTTCTGCATTTTTCCACTTCCCCCTGAAGTCATCATGGGTGTGGGACTATGTTTCTCTTGGGACAGGCACAGTGCAGTCATCAGCAATGGCACTGTGCACTATTTGTGATGTCAGTGAAAAGAGGGAACACACCTTGGCACAAGCACCCTCATATCACACATGAAACACAAATACCATGACATTTACTCCAAACATGTTAAAGCCAAACACCCACCACAGAAATCAAGCACTGCTTTTACTGTCCCTGACTCATCAGAAAGGCAACAAGAGGCGAGGAGGAGAGGAGGAGGAATAGAACAACCCAGGCAGAGACTGGAAGTTCCAGGATGAGTGAAACAACTAGCTCGCCATCACCTTGTAGGGTAACTACATCTTCTGCTAATCCTCCTTGTTCATTACCTCCCTCGCCAAATAATAGCCACTCTGTTGATGTTAGGATGTGGCAGTTCATCTCTACCCACTGCACACTGTGTGGTGCACTGACCACACATGCCAGTGGGGTGGAGGAGAATCACAATCAGTGCATCAAGTGGCATCTGAGGAGACTCCATGCTGCAGAATATGCTAAGATGGTGGCAGGGAAGGTTCATCACTACTATTAAACTGTCAGCAAGTTATCATGTGTCCTTAGCGGGTGTGGAAAAGGGGTATAGTGACAGCAGCAGTACTTAGTTTCGGGTGTCATGGTGTTTGGATACAGTTGTGCCACCAGATGTTATTTACCACACACACCCTGTTGCAGTTGCTGATGAGTCCCGCTGTTCCTGCTCTCAAGGGAAAAAATAGGGCAGGTGGAGAAGATTAAATGGTCAACTTCTTATTTTCGCCACATAGACTGGGGGCTGCTTATTTTGCTGCTACTGTCTCAGGTGCATCGCTGTGGCTAGTGGAACATTCATCATCCATCTTCCATGTTACTGTTATTGTTGATATCATTCCCTTTCAGCTGCCTAATCATACTGCTGCTTAAACAACTCAGCAGCAGCAGTACAAACAGCAGCTGCAACTCAGGAGGACATTTGACAGTGCCACTGGCCAACATGACCTGATGGCACTAGGCCAGTACGGCATTTTTATTCTTTTGTCAGGGCTTGTGTTTTGAAATAAATAAATAAAATGAAAAAAAACTAGTCCTACAAAAAATAAACAATTTTTGGGGGGTTTGTTTTGTAAGTCCTACAAATCAATGTTTCCTTAAGACTTGTGCCAAACAAGCTTAAGTCCTACAAATCAATGTTTCTTCCGGGCTTGGGCCTCTAACAAGTCTAAGTTTAACAAAGGCCTCTAACAACAAATCTAAGAAATCATCCTCTATAAAATACATTATCAAGTCAAGTATCAGTCCACCCCAGTGGCAGCTTATGTCAGGGGGTTCCTGTCTCTATCACTTGAAATACAAATTTCTTATTTAATTTATTTACTTTTTATTAACTGTCCCCCCGATAGCAGTTAAGAAACCCATCCAAAACAAATTCCCTGTTCAAATGATTCATTCATTCACCAACACAGGCAGCCTCCTCAGACCCTTTTTATACCATGTTTTATGGTTTTTATTTTATTTTATTTAGGATTTATTTTTTATTAACTGCCCCCTAATCCCAGTAAACAACCCCCCCAAAAATCATCCCCTGTTCAACTGATTCTTTCCCCACACCCCACCAAAACAGGCACCCTCATGCCCCTTTTATACTATGTCTTTGACAAATAAAATAATACTTGCTATGTGTTGTGTGTAACTTCTATGTTCCCATTGATTTCAATGGAATGAGCTAGGGGGAAAAAAGTGGAAAATTTACACTTTTCACTGGAAATTTTTCACCAAGCAGAAAGTTCAATTTTTCACCAATTTCAGTTTGAGGCAGACATTTTCGCTCATCCTTACAGCTGTAATCCAAGTTCCTTCCTGAACTGTCTCTTATCTCTGCTCTAGGGGAGTAAGGGGGTGTGACTTGTAAGAATGGCGCAAAGGAGATTAGCCCAGACAATCCAACACTTTGAATACTGGGAAGACACAGGGAGCTGTGATTCAAGTTCCTTCCTACTCTGGGAGTTGTCAAATACTTCACAACTCTTCAACTGACTGTCCTCATCCTCCCTGGCACCTACACCCCTGCACCCTGGATTGACCCTCTACTTCCAAGTTACCTGCACTCCCCTGGACTACAATCTGTTGCACAAACTCCTCTACTGCCCCACAATGGCCAATTTGGCTCCTTGCTTTTTCATTGCCATTCTCACCTGCTTAAGACTCTCCTTCTCCTGTGTCCACATTAAGTGTCACTCCATCCATATTGCACTGTCACTTCTTCCCTCATCACTTTTCTGTTCCCATGAACTTTTCTCATTCTTCCAGTCCCTATCCCTGCCAAAAAACCTCACTGCTTCATATCTCACTCCCATCTTACCTCCCTGTCCCTTCTCCTCCTGCTCGCTGCAGGTGACATCTCACCTAACCCAGGCATCCCTTCCATTGTCTCCTGTAATGCAAAACCCACTCACACACACAATCTAATAACTGTACCACGTCACCTAACCCCCCCCCCTTTTTGTTTTGGTTTCTGGAACCCCTGCTCTGTGTGTAACAAACTAACAACTGTTCATGATCTGTTTATTTCTCCACTGCCGCACTCTCATATGGCGGCCTTCATTTCACCCACACACCTAGGTCTAGCAACAGACAGGAGGGTGGCGTAGGCATCCTGTTTCCCTAACCATACGTTTCAGGTAATCCCCACTGTTCCCTATGTCTCCTTCCCTACCTTTGAAGCTCACACACTTCACCTCTTCTCTCCCTTCCCCCTGTGTGTTGCTGTCATGTACAGACCACCTGGTCCTACTGCACAATTCCTTGATCACTTTGCTTCCTGGCTCCCTCATTTCATGTCCTCTGATGTCTCCACTCTCATCCTGGGAGACTTCAACATCCCTGTTGACAATCATAACACCACCCTTGCCATAAAACTCTTTTCCTTAACAACCTCCTTTGGCCTATCACAGTGGACCTGCTCTCCCAAACACAGTGACGGTCACTCTCTTGACTTGGTCTTCACTAACCTCTCCTCAGTCTCTAATTATTCTAATGCTCCCTATCCTCTCTCTGACCACCTCCTCCTCACCGGAAACCTCATCATACCATTTAAATCCATCCCCCCCTTAATCAAAAGCATGAAACATTTTTCCACTTCCCTGCAACCTCTTCTCAACCCCATCCTCACACTTGATTGCCCAGAACAAACTACTGCTCTCTACAAAAGCACTCACACAACAGCCCTTGACACAGCTAAATCTGCAGCTCTGTATCACCCCACACAACCCTACTACAACCCTGGCACACAAGACAAACACGATACCTCCAAAGATGCTCACGTACTGCCGAAAGGCACTGGAGGAGATTGCTCTCCACAGCTAACTTCATACACTACAAATTCATTCTCCATTCTTATAGCTCTGCTCTCTCCTTGGCCAAACAGTCATATTCTCCTTTCTAATTTCTAATCTGTCCTTCAACCCAAAATGTTTTTTCTCAACCTAAGTCACTTCTACACCCACCAATGCAAACCCCTTCTACTAACTTCTCCTCCTAAAATCTGGCCACCCACATCAAGGACAAGATCGAATCCATCAGACATGATATCTCATCACTTCCACTCCCACCCACTCATCTTAGCCCCGCCAACTCCCCCCCCCACACACACACACTAAGTTCCTTCTCGCTCATCACCAAGGATGAAGTTTCCCTTCCCCTCATTTGCACAAACCTAACCACATGCCCTCTTAACCCAATCCCATCTCAGCTCACTCAAGAATTTTCATCTCTACAAACGCCACCCCTTATGCACTTATTCAACCTCTATCTGTCAAATGGCACCTTCCCATCCTCTTTCAAACATGCACTAATCACACCAATTCTAAAGAAAACCTCTCTGGACCTAAACTCACTGTCAAACTACCGGCCCATTTCCCTACTCAAATTTGCCGCCAAACTCCTTGAGTGTTTCGCATATAACCAGCTCACTAAATTCCTCTGCTCCCATTCCCTGCTTGATCGCTTGCAATCTGGATGCCGTCCTCATCGCTTCACTGAGACTGCTCTCACTAAAGTGGCCAATGATTTGCTCTCCACAAAGTCCAAAGGTCACTACTCCCTACTCATTCTCCTGGACCTGTCAGCTGCCTTTGGCACAGTAGATCACTGTAACGGTTTGTTTGACTCACAGACACAGAGTTAGGATAAAAAACACAGTTTTATTAAATACAATAATACACAAAGAACCCTCACAGGTCCTGTAATATAAAACTTATAGTACAGACACATGACAGGTTTAATTAGGCCCACACAGGTCCAGCAGAAATATAGGAGACAAAACAGTTTATGCTGACACGGGTCAGGCAGATGATAAGGTTTCCAGGTTCCAGCAATGCAGGAGTTAACGTTCGTCAAGAATGGAAAAACAGTCCCATATGTGCAGGTAATAAGCTGATTCTTGAACACGCCAAAGACTGAGTTCACAGCAAGTACCAGTCCACTGAAGTAAACAGGAGCGCTACCGGTGCTGACACAGAGGCAACACTTGCAACCAGTTTTGATAGAGTGGAGCGTAACCAATGGCAATGTACCGGTGCAATCACTTAGGCAACACTTGCAACCGGTTTTGACAGAGTGGAGCGAAACCAATGGCAATGTACCGGTGCTATCACAGAGGCAACAACCGGTTTTGACAGAGTGGAGCGAAACCAATGGCAATGTACCAGTGCAGTCACGGTTCAATACAGCTTTGGGGCATCATGGAGCTCAAGAAAATAAAATTCTAATATTATTACAGCTCCAGGGCAGTACAGAGTACAAGAAAATGACATTGTAACATTATTACAGCTCTGGGGAAGCATGGAGCATGATGTAACATTATTACAGCTCCGATGCAGCTTGATGTGATACAGCCTGGGCAGCATTCAACCTTTTACTATTTGACATGAGAATCTTGCACTGTCAAGCAGTGCGAGATTCTCATGTCGACATTTTTAGTATGGCAACATGGTGACTGTTTCATATAGTCGCACGCTGTTTTGTGTGCAACCATTTAAAAGTAAGCTAAAATGGGTCTGAGGAAGGTGCAACTGTTGGTGGAGTCTGGGGAAGTCTAGGTAAAGAATCAGTTAAACAGGGATTGTTTTTTGGGGGAGGTTATTGACTGGGGGGACAGTTAATAAAAAACCTACAATCTCTGACTGGGGCAGACTGATACTTGACAGGATACAGTATTCTGTACAGGATGACTTGTAGGACTTGTTGTTGGGGCCTAAGCCCCAAGGAAACATTGATCTGAATAACTTAGACTTTTTAGAAGATCAAGCCAGGAGGAAATATTGATTTATTGTAGGATTTAGACTTGTGTTAGGTCCAAACCCTGAAGTAACATTGACTTTTAGGACTTAGACTTGTGTTAGGCTCAACCCCTGAGTAAACATTGATTTATAGGACTTAGACTTTTTAGGGGCATGCCCTGAGGATTCGTAGGTCTTTGGCTTGTTAGCGTCATAAGCCCCGAGGAATCAGTGATTTGCAGGACTTAGTATAAAATATACAGGTTCCTGGTGAGCTCAAAATTGCTTTTATTAGTGGTGTTCAATTAGTTACATATGTGTGTAGTCAGGGGTGCTGAAAGAACAATATTTTGGCTAACTATAGTGAGTAAACAAAAAAAGGTTGTCTGCGCATCAAACCCTGAGTAACCTATAACTTGCTACAAATAAAACAGTGGGATTTAGTGTCATATTTTTGGCCAAAGACATGGAAAGCTTGCCTGCCCCTCCAAGGCAACCCAGATTAAGGTACATCCCTATATGCCTCCAAAATGGGAACATGTATTTAGTATAATTCAGTTAAAAACAGTAATTCCACCTTACCTCTACTGTGAGCAAAACCCTCGTGAGGGAAACAAGGGAGGCATTTATACCTTCCCTAATTGAGCTATTATCCTGTTTGGGGAGATACCAACCAAGTAAGGAGGAGCTAAAATCTCCCAAAATACATATAAAAAGTATAAAACATACAGGTTCCTGGTGAGCTCAAAATAGCTTTTAATAGTAGTGTTCAATTAGTTACATATGTGCATAGCCAGGGGTGCTGCAATATTTTGAAGAAGGAAATATTTATAGCGCTCCAATGTATTGATATACTATGAAAGAACTTTCATCTATTATATTGGTTTATCACAGTATCTATTACCACAAAGCTATCAGTATGTACTTTTATCACATATATACATAAACACCACAATGATTTCAGTAAACAAAAACTTTTTTGTACAGAGATCAAAGAAGAGACAGTGTGAATATAGGGAGAATCCCCAAATGGGAAGAAGAAACTAGATGGAGAGAAAGAGAAGAAATGGAATCAGTAGAAGGAGGAGAGGTAAGAGAGAAGGTAGAAGAAGAAATATAAATCAACAGAATACAAAAAAAATTAAGGTAACAAAGAAACAACAACCTGTACACAAATAATATATTTGAGTATAATAACCTTAACAAGAAGAAAATGTACTGAAAAAAGGACTAAAATTTACACCAACTTAAAGGTTAAATAAATTTGAAACCTTCATCGACATTAATAAGTTCATGAGAAAATTGCAATTGAAAAAATATTTTCTCAATCGACCGGAGACTAGAAATATGATGAACCAGACTCTTCCTACATATGGATTGTAAGATTACATCTTTGTTTAATCCTCCAAATACATCCAGCAATTATATGGATAGTTTTAAAATACTTGTATTAGATGATATGGAAGAACTTGAACTGAAGAAAGTGAATTCAAATTTGACTGCGGGAGAGAGAAAAGCACTTAAAGAACTGAACCAAAATAAGAATTTGATTATCAAACCAGCAGACAAAGGCGGGGGTATAGTCCTTATGGATAATGGCAAATATGTACAAATTATGCAAGATCTACTTAAAGATGAAAACACATATGGGTATTACCTAAAGATCCAATCTGTGAATATAAGAATGATTTAAAAAAAAAACTCTTAGAAGAAGGAATTCTAGAAGATATCCTCAATTGAAAAGAATTTGAATACCTGAATGTTCAACAACCTAGGACCCCTGTATTTTACATACTGTCTAAAATACATAAGGATGCGAGGAACCCCCCCAGACAGACCGATAGTGTCCGTGATCAAATCATTAACATAGAATCTATCATACTATGTTGATATATTCCTGCAGAGAGTGGTCCCCAACTTACCATCCTATCTTAAAGACACAGATTCCACAGTCCAAATCCTTAAGGTCATTGAATGGAATGAAGAATGCTTCCTAATAACCAGCGATGTAACATCACTGTACACTGTTGTAAACCATCAATAAGGAATCCAAGCTATACCGACTACTTTAGAAAGAGGAACGGAACTAATTAGCCAACAAATTGAATTCATTTTGAAATGTATCAGTTTCATTTTGAGTAAAAATTATTTTTGGGTAGAAGGTCAATACTATTTGCAGACAGCAGGGACAGCTATGGGTAGTAAATTTGCACCTAGTTATGTAACTTTCTATATGGGTATCTGGGAGGAGGAGTTCATGAATACAAAAACTGACTTTAACACAGGAGTTGTAGCATGGAAGCGCTACATTGACAACTGTCTTTGCATCTGGAGAGGGAATGAAGAGTCACTAGTAAAGTTTTAACCCAGATCAATGATAACAACTAAGGTTTAAAGTTTACTTCCATATATAGTAAAGAACATATACATTTTCTAGACCTAAAAATCTATGCAGAAAATGGAAGAATAAAAACATGTACATATAAGAAGCTGACAGATATGAATTGATATATGGTACCAACAAGCTGTCACTTTAACCCATGGATACGTAGCATCCCAAAAGGGAAATATGGATGACTGAAGCGAAACTGTACATATCCCAAGATTGCAGAAGAACAAATAGACCAGATAGAAAAATTATTTAAAGAAAAGGGATACCCTCAACATGTGTTACAACATGCAAAGAAGGAAGTCTTGAATCCTGAATTAAAGGAAACTACTGATTGTAATCCCAGAGAAAATGGCAATGAAGAGGTTAGATTCATAACGCAATATAGCGTGGATCATGCAGAAGTTAGTAAAATCTTTAAAAAAAAAAATTGGCCCATTTTAAAGAAGAATGAAGACCTAAATAATTATTTAAGTGAAAAACCAAAAATCACTTTTAAGAAATGCAAAAGCTTGAAACAAAAATTGGTGCCAAGATTTATTAATCATTCAGAACCCTCTACATCATTCTTTAAAAAGGATCTGAAAGTGTTCTATAAATGTGGAAAGTGCATTTCATGTAGGTCTAGTAAAGATACAAGATGTACCATTCACTCTTTCAAATCAAATCAGACAGGAGAAGAGTTCAAGATTAATAAGTTTATTAACTGCAAAAGTAAAAACGTCATATATTTGATAGAATGCTCATGTGGCAGACAATATGTGGACAGAATGATTAGACAATTGAATGTAAGGATCGGGGAACACATGCGAAGTATAGAAAAGGGAATGGAATCAAATAGTGTGCAATGGGTGAACACAAACTATGTAAGGAAATACATACTGTGCTGGATGTTTTTTTTCCCTACAGAAGGATTTAGATAAACTAAGTGAATGGGCAGAAAAGTGGCAGATGTCATTTAATGTAGATAAATGTAAAGTTTTGCATTTGGGCTGTAGAAACAAACTTGCTACATATTCTCTAAATGGGAGACAACTTGGGAAATCCTCATTAGAGAAAGATTTAGGAGTACTGATAGACGATAGACTTCACAGCAGTGTGCAGAGTCACTCAGCTGCTGCAAGACCAAATAGAGTACAAGCCTACATAAAAAGAGGTGTAGAAGCAAGGGATGCTAATATTATCCTACCTCTGTATAAATCCTTGGTTAGGCCTCATCTAGAATATGGAGTACAATTATGGGCGCCTGTTCTAAAAATGACATTACTGAACTGGAAAAGGTGCAGAGACGTGCAACAAAAATGATAAAGGGTTGGAGGATCTGCGTTACAAACAGAGACTAGCCAAACTGGGTTTGTTTACATTAGAGAAGATATGTCTAAGGGGTGATATGATTACCATTTACAAATACATTTAAGGTCAATACAAAGAATTATCCAATTAATTATTTATGCAAAGAGCTGAGCTAAGAACAAGAGGTCATCCATTAAGACTAGGGTAAAGGCACTTTTGACTAAAACAAAGGCAGGGATTCTTTACAGTAAGGGCGGTAAGGCTATGGAATTCTTTGCCTCGGAATGTTGTGCTTGCAGATAATGCAACTGCATTCAAAAAAGCAATGGATGCCTATCTAGCACAGAACAATATTGACAATTATGCCAGATGGCTTCAAATCAAATAAGATATTGATCCGGGGAACTATTTGACTACCAATTGGAGTCAGGAAGGAATAATTCCCCCCCACATTTGGGACTAGATTGGAAATGGCTCCAGAGGGCTTTTTTGCCTTCCTCTGGATCAACAGGGGTGTTTTTGGCATGGGCTGGACTTGATGGACGCATGTCTTTTTTTCAGTCTTATCTACTATGTTACTATATTACTATGTAAACTGCCACATCTTGACATCTACACAATGGCTATCAGTTGGTGGGGGAGATAATGAATGAGGTGGATCACCAGAAGATGTATTTACATATTCCCACGGCTGGACCCTAGAGCAAGATGGATATGGCAAGCCAGGTGTTTCACTCACCATTGAACTTTCAGGCTCTGGCTGGGTTTCTCTATTCTTTCTCTTCTTTGATATATATACATCTTGCCAATTGTTATCTTAGGGGAGAGTCAGGGGGTACAGCAAGAGCACTGATTTCTTTGGTGGAAGTTTGGCTTTAACGTGTTTCATATAAATGTCATGATGTCTTTGTTCCATATGTGTGATGAGGGTGGTTGTGCCAAGGTGCATTCCCTCCTTTCCCCCTTTTCACTGACTTGTCACAAATTGTGGAGCATGCCATCACTGTGCCTGTTCCAAGAGAAAAATAGTTTCACACCCAGGACCTCAGGGGGAGGAGAAAGGTAAAGAAGAATGGCCTCTTTCTTCTTCTCCTCCACATTCCCCTTCATTGTCTTGGGCAGAGGATGATGCTGCTGCTTCTGCCTCAGAATCCACACTACAACTAGGACCAGGAGTATTGCTGATGGCAAGTGAAACCTGTCCTATTCCCACATCACTACTGCTGTACCCCATCCCTGCTGTGTCCACAGTGGTCTCAGGCACATTAGCTGGCTCCTTATTATCCTGCTGCCCTTGTAACTCAGCAACATCTGTAATTACAGCAGCAGCAAACTCTACACATTTGCCAATCTCGCTGCTGGTGGAGGTAATAATCACTATCCCCATCTCCATATCAGTCTGTCATTCCTTCATGGTTTGGGCTAAAAAGGCCATTGATGTCTCTTCCACCTCAGCTGCTCCACCTTCACCCTCATCATCATCACCACCACCAGTCCTTCCTTGCTGTCGCTGCTGCTCTATTAGAGTTTCACTAGCTTGGGGTGTGAAACTTGCCATTTCTTGAGCTGGAGAAGGCACACTGGCAGCACTAGCAGCTTCCACAGGCAGCCGATCTGTGCTGCTGGTGCTATTATTGCTGTTGGCCAAAAGTTCTGCCTTCTTCAGTATCATATTCCATAGGGCCAATGCCGTGGAGGGAAGGGGACTCACAGGGTTAGGGGAATGTCATAGGCTCCCTTAATTTCTAGTCTGGCCACTCCACATCACTTCCCCTACCACCTCAGCATCAACAGGAGGATCTTTTGCAGTCATGCTAGTCCTACCAGCTGCTTCACTATCACTAACAGTAACCACATCAATTTCAGTCTCTGAGTCTTCTTCACTACTATTATCACCTCCTCCCTCACTCCTAAAATTCTGTGTCTGTAGCTGCTGGATCATAGTAGTAATTGTGGCAGGACTGCTTGGGTCTCCAGCTGTCAGACTTGGCATCATCTCCTCCCCTCTCCCGAGAATCACAAGACACACTGGCAAGTGCAGCATTGGCAGCATTCACAAGTATCTGACCTGTCCTGTTCACACTACTACCGTCTTTTTCCTTTTCCCATGACACAAATTTCACCAAGATCCCTAGGGCTGATGTAGGGGGACTGGTCATCATAGGGTGTGGGGAATTAATGCATACAAACTCTTCAATGCTGGTAGTAGTCACTTCCTCCTCCTCAGATTTACAGGAGGCACAATAATCCTTCCAGCTACACTTTTATTTATATTCCAGGTGCAGGTAGATATAGCACACACTATGACCCTCTCTTTCACTATATAAAGAACAGAACAACAGCATTGAACCCCCTCTCTCTCTCTGTAGCTGTTTGCATTGTATTTCAGTTCCAGGAAACGTCATGTTTTTATAGTGAAAACAAGAAGAACATGTTAGTAAAGGGGCAGAAAAGTTTGTAGCCATTGAAAAAATAGAGAAACATTTTTGGTAATGGGTGAAAACTGAGAAGATTTGAATTGCTTTATTTAAAGCAGAATTTCCCATGAAAAAGAAAACAACCAAATGATTTTCATAGATTTTTTTACAGGGATAGGATGGGACCTTTCACCCACCCCTAGCTGGGGAAGTGTGGGGTGGAAGGAGACTTTCTTTTTTCATTAATTAAAAATGTTGGTTAACACATGTGTTTCTGTTGCAGCAAGACCTCTATGATACTGAAATGAAGGGGTTAACTTCGAGTGGCAGGGATGTGGGTAGGGTGTTCAAGTACCAGGGGGATAATTCCCATGCCTGATCCATATTGGAAAACAGTTATTCAGCTATTGAGCACATATTTCTGACTGGAATGGAATCTTGGCCTTGCCTGTGTTAGCTCTTAGGGCTCTCTCATTCTGGGCAGTCCTCATCTACATTGTCATTGCTTATGTTCTCTTCTCACTTCCTCCTGGATTTTGTCCCATAGATCACTGTGCAGATCTGTGTCACGGTTTTATTGAACACTCAGACAATTTGGTAAGGTAAAATCAGCTTTACTGAAAGAATAAAGAACACAGAATCCCTTCACAGGTCCAGATCCAGACAGTGTAAAGGCACTTCCAGATCTGACACAGGTCAGGGTACAAATAAGCAAACAGGTATGAAAATATAAATACAGGAACAGTAGACAGGAAACTGGAACAGAACCAGAACAGTACAACCTAGGAAGAGGCCCACAAGTGAGGTAGCTACTGCAGGGCAGGATCCCAATAAAGTATGGGAAGTAGTGCGAGGCAACAGGAGCACCAAGACGAAGCATGACCCCGGAATATAGGTAGCACAGGGACTGACACTAGTCTGCCTTGGTAGGAGACTAGAAAGCCAGGCAAAAGAAAAGGACTAGCCCAGATGACAAAGGTGGCCACAGGCAAAGTTGACCAACCCACGCGACCCTCAGTCGATACAGGTCACCATAAGCCTCACTGACATGGACAGGCTATCACAGCGGTATAGGTAACCTTAGGCCACACTGACAGGTACAGGCTTATATCAGCTGTATAGGTAACCTTAGGCCACACTGACAGGTACAGGCTTATATCAGTGGTATAGGTAACCTTAGGCCACACTGACAGGTACAGGCTTATATCAGCGGTATAGGTAACCTTAGGCCACACTGGTAGGTACAGACTAATATCAGCAATATGGGTAACCTAGGCCACAATAACAGGCACTGGCTTTACCTTGATGTTAATGTACCCAAAGGCAATGCTGACAGGCACAGGCTACTGCCGGTAGATAGGCAACCGAAGGCCATGCTGACAGGCACAAGCTCTCACTCTCTGGACAGGCACAGGCTCTATCTCTGGGATAGTCGCAGCCGAAGGCAACACTGACAGGCATAGGCTCTACCAGAGGTAATTAGAACTGGAAGCAACACTGACAGGCACAGGCTCAACTTCGAGATACTGTAACCGGAGGCAACAATGAAAGGCACAGCCTTACTCTCAGGAGGCCGAGGACCAATGGCAACACTGACAGGCACAGGACAGGCACACGCTGGGAAGCTAGCGAGTCAGTGAGACGTGGCCAACGCCGCAAGCTCAATGTAGAGGCAACTAGATCGGTACACAGAGAGTGAAGAAAGCCACAGCCTGGAACAGTACACAGAGAGCAGAGTCAGCAGGAGCCTGGATCGGTACACAGAGAGCGGTAATCAGCCAAAGCCTGGATCAGTACACAGAGAGCGGTAGTCAGCCAAATCCTGGGTTGGTACACAGAAGCGATAGTCAGGCAATCCAGGTTGGCAATGGAGTAGGCAGCGAAGACAGGCGCAAGGTCAGGCAAAACCGGATCATACACGGAGCAGGATACACAGCAACAAACGTCTGGTCAGGATCACCACAAAAGGGCGCCAAAAGTAGTCAGAACAGAGTATAAAAAGGCAACTACTGGGTGGAGCAGAACCCATTGGCCAATAAGAATTAGCAAGCAATAGACAGGAAGTAGTAATGTCAACTGCACCAGAAATCACGGGACCATGATAATCTGTCCTTCTACTTTACTTCATTTCTTTTGAACACAATAAAGATTGAGTTTGCTGGACTTTGCTGACAACTACCACACAGGAACACTCCAATGTCAAAGGTACCATAGCCCAAAAACTTACCTTTTATCTGGGATAACAGAAACACTGCACTATTGGTACCACCTGTGTGAAAGGGGCCTTAATTTAAAGATTTGAGAGTCAAGCTACAAAGAAATATACAACAAAACTCCATTAATAGTCAACATAGGGAATAGTGATGATCGAGCACCCCAATGCTCGGGTGTTCGGGTGCTCTGACCGAGCGCCCCCGGAGGCTCGAGTGCTCGGCCGAGCACCCGAGCCCCATTGAAGTCAATGGGAGGACTCGAGCATTACACCAGGCACGCCCTGCTCTGATGAGGGGAGGGGGCTTGGTCCATAGGAAAAGGGCAGAAAATGATGGAAACACCACAGAAATGGTTCAGGGACAGCATAGGGAGGATGTCTGGATGCATCTTGGACTCCAACGTCGCTGCTGGGAACGATCTTTCGCCCGTAGTACGCCATTTTTACAGACTGACCGTAAAACACACAAAAAGAAAAGATAAAAAGGACTTTAGGCGAAAAATTGTTACCAAACAGTATTTGCTGTATATTTACTTGTATATCATCTGCAAATTCTGCAAAAAATTTCATCGATTTTTCGGAACTGGGGCCATGATTAAGAGGGAAACGTGCGCAGAGGCAAATTCTCCCAAAAATTTCCTCGATTTTTCTGAACTGAGGCCATGATTAAGAGGGAAACGTGCGCAGAGACAAATTCTCCCAAAAATTTCCTCGATTTTTCTGAACTGAGGCCATGATTAAGAGGGAAACGTGCGCAGAGGCAAATTCTCCCAAAAATTTCCTTGATTTTTCTGAACTGAGGCCATGATTAAGAGGGAAACGTGCGCAAAAGCAAATTCTCCCAAAAATTTCCTCGATTTTTCTGAACTGGGGCCATGATTAAGAGGGAAACGTGCGCTGAGCCGACCATCTAAAACATTATGGGTGAGGGTCTGCTGCGGAGCTGACCATCCTAAACATTATATGCGAAGGCCCGCTAGTGAGCTGACGCTATAAAACATTATATGAGAGGGCCCGCTAGAGAGCTGACCCAATAAAACATTATATGAGAAGGCCCGCTGGTGAGCTGACCTATACAAAAATTGTCAAACTGCGCCTGCTGGTGAGCTGGCCCTAGATAAAAATTATATCACAGGGCCCACTGGTGAGCTGGCCCTATATAAAAATTATATCACTGGGCGCGCTGGTGAGCTGGCCCTATATAAAAATTATATCCCAGGGTATATGGAAGAGAGTCAACCATATACCCATTTTTTGGGTGGAAGGGGTGAATGGGAATACAGAGTATTCCCATCATTGTAAATAACATATCTAAAGTGACTTTATGTTCCCCCGGGGCTTTCCTCCAGTGGAGTGGAGAAGTCAGGGGAAATCCAGGCCTTGTTCATTTTTATAAGTGTCAACCTATCAGCATTTTCGGTGGAAAGGCGGATACGCTTATCTGTTATGATGCCACCAGCAGCACTAAATACCCGCTCAGACAGAACGCTGGCGGCAGGGCAGGCCAGCACCTCCAAGGCGTAGAGTGCCAGTTCATACCACGTGTCCAGCTTAGACACCCAGTAGTTGTAAGGCAAAGAGGGATCATTGAGGACGCTGACACGGTCTGCTACGTACTCCTTCACCATCTTCCAAAACTTTTCCCTCCTTGTGACACTAGGCTGCGCATCAGGGTGAGGGTGCTGGCGGGGTGTCATGAAGGTGTCCCACGCCTTGGAGAGTGTTGCCCTGCCTTTGTCGGAACTGCTGTGTGCTCCCCTTTTCTCCCCTTCTCGGTTGGCCAAGGTAGCACGTACTCTGCCGCCAGCGTTGTCAGATGGAAAATTTTGGAGCAATTTTTCAACAAGAACCTTCTGGTATTGCACCATTTTGCTTGTCCTCTCCACCGGAGGAATGAGAGATGAGAAATTCTCTTTGTAGCAGGGGTCCAGAAGGGTGAACTTCCAGTAATCCGTGTTGTTTAAAATGCGTATAACGCGTGGGTCACGGGAAAGGCAGCCTAACATAAAGTCAGCCATGTGTGCCAGAGTACCAACAGGCAAGATTTCGCTGTCCTCACCAGGAGGATGACTCCCAATCTCCTCATCCTCTTCCTCCTCTTCTGCCCACCCACGCTGAAGAGATGGAACTAAAGTTCCATGGCTACCCTCTGTAGCGGAGGCAACCGTGTCTTCCTCCTCCTCCTCCTCCTCCTCCGCCTCCTCCAATTGTCGCTGAGAAGACGAAGTGAGGGTGCTCTGGCTATCACCTTGTGTAAGCTCTTCCTCCCGCATTTCCACCTCTTCCACATGCAAAGCGTCGGTTTTAATTGTGAGCAGCGAGCGTTTCAGTAGACACAGAAGTGGGATGGTTACACTGATAATAGCGTTATCGCCGCTCACCATCTGTGTCGATTCCTCAAAATTGCGTAAAACCTCGCAGAGGTCTGTCATCCATTCCCACTCCTCACTTCTGATTACAGGAAGTTGAACGGAGAGGCGACGACCGTGTAACAGCTGGTACTCCACTACTGCCCTCTGCTGCTCACAAAGCCGGGCCAACATGTGGAAGGTGGAGTTCCAGCACGTGCTCACGTCACACAGCAGCCGGTGAGCTGGCAATTGTAAGCGCTGCTGCAGCTTCAACAGGCCGGCTGAAGCTGTTGATGACTTACGGAAATGTGCACACACGCGGCGCACCTTGGTCAAGAGATCATGCAAATTGGGGTAGGTTTTTAGAAATCGCTGAACCACTAAATTAAATACATGCGCTAGGCAACTTTGCACACTAAACAGATTGTGCTTATTAACTGCGGCTACGCACAGTGAATGGAATATGTGACTTTGATATTTTACAGTTTGCACAGTTAACAGAATGTTCTCCTAATATGCAACTTTGCACACTAAACAGAATGTGCTTCTTAACTGCGGCTCGGCACAGTGAATGGAATATGTGACTTTGATATTTTACAGTTTGCACAGTTAACAGAATGTTCTCCTAATATGCAACTTTGCACACTAAACAGATTGTGCTGATTAACTGCGGCTACGAACAGTGAATGGAATATGTGACTTTGATATTTTACAGTTTGCACAGTTAACAGAATGTTCTCCTAATATGCAACTTTGCACACTAAACAGAATGTGCTTCTTAACTGCGGCTCGGCACAGTGAATGGAATATGTGACTTTGATATTTTACAGTTTGCACAGTTAACAGAATGTTCTCCTAATATGCAACTTTGCACACTAAACAGATTGTGCTTATTAACTGCGGCTACGCACAGTGAATGGAATATGTGACTTTGATATTTTACAGTTTGCACAGTTAACAGAATGTTCTCCTAATATGCAACTTTGCACACTAAACAGATTGTGCTTATTAACTGCGGCTAAGCACAGTGAATGGAATATGTGACTTTGATATTTTACAGTTTGCACAGTTAACAGAATGTTCTCCTAATATGCAACTTTGCACTCTAAACAGAATGTGCTTCTTAACTGCGGCTCGGCACAGTGAATGGAATGTGTGACTTTGATATTTTACAGTTTGCACAGTTAACAGAATGTTCTCCTAATATGCAACTTTGCACACTAAACAGAATGTGCTTATTAACTGCGGCTACGCACAGTGAATGGAATATGTGACTTTGATATTTTACAGTTTGCACAGTTAACAGAATGTTCTCCTAATATGCAACTTTGCACACTAAACAGAATGTGCTTCTTAACTGCGGCTCGGCACAGTGAATGGAATATGTGACTTTGATATTTTACAGTTTGCACAGTTAACAGAATGTTCTCCTAATATGCAACTTTGCACACTAAACAGATTGTGCTTATTAACTGCGGCTACGCACAGTGAATGGAATATGTGACTTTGATATTTTACAGTTTGCACAGTTAACAGAATGTTCTCCTAATATGCAACTTTGCACACTAAACAGAATGTGCTTCTTAACTGCGGCTCGGCACAGTGAATGGAATATGTGACTTTGATATTTTACAGTTTGCACAGTTAACAGAATGTTCTCCTAATATGCAACTTTGCACACTAAACAGATTGTGCTTATTAACTGCGGCTACGCACAGTGAATGGAATATGTGACTTTGATATTTTACAGTTTGCACAGTTAACAGAATGTTCTCCTAATATGCAACTTTGCACACTAAACAGAATGTGCTTCTTAACTGCGGCTCGGCACAGTGAATGGAATATGTGACTTTGATATTTTACAGTTTGCACAGTTAACAGAATGTTCTCCTAATATGCAACTTTGCACACTAAACAGATTGTGCTTATTAACTGCGGCTACGCACAGTGAATGGAATATGTGACTTTGGTATTTTACAGTTTGCACAGTTAACAGAATGTTCTCCTAATATGCAACTTTGCACACTAAACAGAATGTGCTTCTTAACTGCGGCTCGGCACAGTGAATCGAATATGTGACTTTGATATTTTACAGTTTGCACAGTTAACAGAATGTTCTCCTAATATGCAACTTTGCACACTAAACAGATTGTGCTTATTAACTGCGGCTACGCACAGTGAATGGAATATGTGACTTTGATATTTTACAGTTTGCACAGTTAACAGAATGTTCTCCTAATATGCAACTTTGCACACTAAACAGATTGTGCTTATTAACTGCGGCTACGCACAGTGAATGGAATATGTGACTTTGATATTTTACAGTTTGCACAGTTAACAGAATGTTCTCCTAATATGCAACTTTGCACACTAAACAGAATGTGCTTCTTAACTGCGGCTCGGCACAGTGAATGGAATATGTGACTTTGATATTTTACAGTTTGCACAGTTAACAGAATGTTCTCCTAATATGCAACTTTGCACACTAAACAGATTGTGCTTCTTAACTGCGGCTACGCACAGTGAATGGAATATGTGACTTTGATATTTTACAGTTTGCACAGTTAACAGAATGTTCTCCTAATATGCAACTTTGCACACTAAACAGAATGTGCTTCTTAACTGCGGCTCGGCACAGTGAATGGAATATGTGACTTTGATATTTTACACTTTGCACACTAAACAGAATGTTCTACTAATCTGAAACTTTGCACACTAAACAGATTGTGCTTATTAACTGCGGCTACGCACAGTGAATGGAATATGTGACTTTGGTATTTTACAGTTTGCACAGTTAACAGAATGTTCTCCTAATATGCAACTTTGCACACTAAACAGAATGTGCTTCTTAACTGCGGCTCGGCACAGTGAATGGAATATGTGACTTTGATATTTTACAGTTTGCACAGTTAACAGAATGTTCTCCTAATATGCAACTTTGCACACTAAACAGATTGTGCTTATTAACTGCGGCTACGCACAGTAAATGGAATATGTGACTTTGATATTTTACAGTTTGCACAGTTAACAGAATGTTCTCCTAATATGCAACTTTGCACACTAAACAGAATGTGCTTCTTAACTGCGGCTCGGCACAGTGAATGGAATATGTGACTTTGATATTTTACAGTTTGCACAGTTAACAGAATGTTCTCCTAATATGCAACTTTGCACACTAAACAGATTGTGCTTCTTAACTGCGGCTACGCACAGTGAATGGAATATGTGACTTTGATATTTTACAGTTTGCACAGTTAACAGAATGTTCTCCTAATATGCAACTTTGCACACTAAACAGAATGTGCTTCTTAACTGCGGCTCGGCACAGTGAATGGAATATGTTACTTTGATATTTTACACTTTGCACACTAAACAGAATGTTCTACTAATCTGAAACTTTGCACACTAAACAGAATGTGCTTCTAATCTGAAACTTTGCACACTAAAAAGAATGTGCTGCTAATCTGCAACTTTGCACACTGAACAGAATGTGCTCTAATCTGCATCTTTGCACACTAAAAAGAATGTGCTGCTAATCTGCAACTTTGCACACTGAACAGAATGTGCTCTAATCTGCAACTTTGCACACTAAACAGAATGTGCTGCTAATCTACGGCTAGGCACAGTGAACAGAATATGTGAAGTTTTTTTTTTTATATCTCTGCCCCCCCAAACAAAATAAACTGCTGCCCCCACACACAGTAGTCCTAAAAAGGACTTTTGGGTCTTTTTTTTTACAAATTCGCTTTTCTTCTCCCTACACTGACTTTCCCTTGCTATCCTCAGCTCTCCCTGGCTAAGACTGAGCCGAACTCGCTGGTCAGGTGCTATACAGCACCCGACCACGGGTTCTGGCCAGCCAATCAGTGTAATGCCAGCAGCCAACATGGCTGCTGGCATTACACTGATGTCAGAGCCTCCCCGCACGTTTATTGGCTGCGCAGCAGCCGCGAAACGTGCGGGGAGGAGACCCGAACATGGCGGGCGAGCACATGCCGTACTCGTACGAGTACCGCCATGTGCCGAGCAGAGCAATGCTCGAGCCGAACCGAGCTTCGGCCGAGCATGCTCACTCATCACTAATAGGGAACAAACAAATGCCTCATTTAAATCAATGGGAATTTTCTTTTTAGTATATCAGCCTGACTGTATCTAAATAAACATAGAGATCTTATCACTCAACATGAATATTAACTTGGAAATCCTACAATAATAACCAAGGATTATGAGAACTTTGTGATTAATGCTATTTTTAATTGCAGCAGTAAACCTTTTCTATGCTTGTAAAATATCTTAAGCAACAGTGCCACTTTGAGGATAAATACTGGATCATTTACGTGACTTTAATATATGTTCTTAGGTTGTAATGATGACATTATCCTTGCTACCATTTGAATGTATAAAAGTTCATGATTAGATTAATATAGCAAAAGTCCCCCATTCCTTGCTTCAATTCATATTTCTACATTAAAATCACTATTTTGAACATATACTTGATGAGGTCTTAACATTATGAATATTTTTTGCTTAGCATATGTTTTCTCCTTTTTACTCTCACATCTAATTATGTTTAGCACATTTCACTGTTATAACTGAATAATGAAAGTATAAATGCAGTGCACTAAAAGGTATTTAAATACGAACAACTGCGATCACTGAAGAAGAGGCTTAAAAGTGCAGAATATGGCATAATTCTAATTAGCCTTTCTTGGTCATATTAGCTAGTAATCAGTCCAATTCACTAGGGTAAAGGGAAACGAAAAACTCATTACATATTGGAAAGCTGTGTTATACAGGTTTTATGCAATAAATAGGATTGTGTGGGACTTCTGCAGGTATGGATTCTAAAAATGTGGCCACATTCTAGGCTTGAATTTCACAACCACTCATTTAAAGTGTCCCATAAGTGCAGGGGATTTGAAGCCTTTACAGGTGTAGTTCAAGCTTGTAGAGCAGTGTGTAAGCCATATGATAAAATAAAATGCATGTTAGGACTTACCTAAATAAGGGTGCCTTGATTTAGCAGGCAAGGTTGAACATACTCTTAATAAACAAACAAAACCTCAACTTGAAAAAAGTGAGTCCACAAGTGAATGTTATAGACAGTGATGTATATTTTAGTCAGGTTCACACTTAAGCCATTTCTGTGCATTAACATAGCTTTGGCTTTTTATGTTCGTATTTTAATTCAATGTGTTTGTGGAAAGTTCCTTCATTCTTTATTATACTTATACCAATTTCTGCACTCGTGTCACTATTTTGCAAATATGTTTTATGGTGTCTTAGCTAGGTATGGGCGAAAAGTGGAAAAAATTTCCTGCCTGACTTTTTGCAAAAACTGCCGGATTTTTCTCTTTTTTCACAAAAGTTTTCTCCTTTCGCCAAAGCAAAATTTTCCTACTTTTCGCATATTTTAACAAATTTTTTGCCTCTATTTCCTATAGGTACTACATTTCCCACTGCAATATCACTTCTTCTGATGGGTGGCAGAAGGTTATGAGTCATACAGCATCATATGCCTTGAAAAATGTGTTAGCATGCAGAGTGCCTTTGTCCATAATACTAACTTCCTGCTTAAGTGACACTGGCACATTTTCATGATGATGTCAAATAATAAAAAAAATTAAAGTACAACCTACAACGTGGCAGATTTGTATTGTAGTAGTGGTGGTGGTGGACTGGCATGGTGTGATTTTTGTATGTATATTGTTTTTATCATTGTCATGTTTGTGTCAAATCACTATCCTCCTTCTCAGAATATTGACACGTTACTTATTAGTCATAGCAGTTGTCCCAAGTGGTAGCCCTACTTCACATCCCTACTCCTCCTCCTCATTTGTGCTGCTGTAAATATATTTGTCCTGGCTTTCTCTGTCATGTGTGGTTGGGAGACTAAGAATGTTAGCCTCCCAACATTGCTGCTTGATAGCCATGTTCTTCAGTCATTGACAATGTAACCAGCCGCACTGAAAACACTCTCAGACTCAACACTTGCTGGAGGACAACTGAGGGTTTCCACTGTAGTATGTGTCAATGCTGGCCACACACACTGCTTTGTTTGCAAGTAGTCCATGGGGTAATTGTTTCTGCCTAGAATGTAGCTATCCTGCAAGTATGCAGAAACCATCTCACATGCAGTGGGACCACAAGGTGTTCCTGTGTGTCAGTTACCAACCCATACTCAGTAAGCAAAGTCCCAAAGATATGTGCTGCCACCACCACTACCAATGTTTGGTTTTTGCCACCCCTGCTGAGACCCATTAATTGCCCTGTGTTCAGAATGGGATATTCTGGTTGATGATGTAGCCGCTTCTGCTGGTTGAAATGCTTTGCTGACTTTCTTTTCACTATACTGTCTAGATGTTTGTTGTGCCCTCACTTTCTCCCTCTCATCCTCCACAATGCAAACCTCCACTCAATCAATAAGCATATCCCAATATTCCTTGGCAGAATCTGATTCCTCAGAGAGTTGCTGTTAATTGTCTTGACTCCTTGTTATGACAAACTGCTGATAGCCCTTTGGCCGAAATTCTGAAATCTTGTGTTTGAAGCGGGGGTCCAGGAAAGTGGCAAGAATGTATTCCTCATTGCTTTTAATGGACACTATATGAGAATCTTCTTTAAAGCACGTTAACATGTCATTTACCAGCCAGGTGACAAAAAGGGTCCCTCCAAAGCCTTCCAGTTTGCATGGTGTACTCGCTAATGGCCTTATTCTGCTTGTACAAATGCTTTAACATATACAATGTGGAATTCCACCTAGTAGAGACCTCCATTTTCTGCTGGTGATGGTGCAAGTTGTTGTGCTCTTGTATAGAATATAGAGCATTGCTTGCACTATAGGAGCGACTAAAATGGGCACAGGTTTTGCAGGCAATAGTAAGCAGCTCTCTGAGGGTTTCAGAGGGGTTCAGATTCTGCCAGGAATCTGATTGTAACTAAATTTAGCACACAGATGATGGGAATTCCTTGGAAACCACATTACGGCTGGTGGACGATTTTGGTACATACTCTGGATTTCAAATAAACTGGACTAAGTCCTCTTTGATTCCGATTGATAGTAGGCTACGGGAATCATATCCAACTGACAGCCCGCTTTTGTATGTGGCTGAGAGTACATATTTGGGGATTAGGGTGGCAGCAATGATGGACTCCTTTTTGGAGATGAATTTGATACCTAATATTCAATACTTTAACGAAAAAACAACTGCATAGCTTCATCTGCCCTTAAATGTTATCGGCAAATCGAATCTTATTAAAATGATTTTTCTGCCTACATTTTTATACATTTTTCAAAACACGCCAGTCCCTATTCCAAAACATACTTCCGACATATAAACAAAATTATTTCGCATTTCATATGGCGAGGGGGTTGGGCTAGACTCAAGCTAACTACTCTCATGAGACCCAAACGTGACGGGGGAATTGCCTTGCCTAATTTCTGTGTATACTATTTAGCAACACAATGCCGATATGCGTTGGATTTTGTCTCTTCCCAGCCTTGTTACCAGACCACTCAAATTGATACGTTATTGTTACAGCCTACTTATACGCTGCCCCAGATCTTGCATGGAGGTCCCGGGGTTTTTAAAATTCAGACTCCATTGATAACAACTAGTGATGAGCGAGCACCCCAATGCTCGGGTGTTCGGGTGCTCTGACCGAGCACCCCCTGAGGCTCGAGTGCTCGGCCGAACACCCGAGCCCCATTGAAGTCAATGGGAGGACTCGAGCATTACACCAGGCACCCCCTGCTCTGATGAGGGGAGGGTGCCTGGTCCATAGGAAAAGGGCAGAAAAAGATGGAAACACTACAGAAATGGTTCAGGGACAGCATAGGGAGGATGTCTGGATGCACCTTGGACTCCAACATCGCTGCTGGGAACGATCTTTCGCCCGTAGTACGCCATTTTTACAGACTGACCATAAAACACACAAAAAGGAAAATAAAAACGACTTTAGGCGAAAAATTGTTACCAAACAATATTTGCTGTATATTTACTTGTATATCATCTGCAAATTCTCCCAAAAATTTCCTTGATTTTCTGAAGTGAGGCCATGATTAAGAGGGAAACGTGCGCAGAGGCAAATTCTCCCAAAAATTTTATTGATTTTCAGAACTGAGGCCATGATTAAGAGGGAAACGTGCGCAGAGGCAAATTATCCCAAAAATTTCCTTGATTTTCTGAACTGGGGCCATGATTAAGAGGGAAACGTGCGCAGAGGCAAATTATCCCAAAAATTTCCTTGATTTTCAGAACTGAGGCCATGATTAAGATGGAAACGTGCGCTGAGCTGACCATCTAAAACATTATGGGTGAGGGTCTGCTGCAGAGCTGACCATCCTAAACATTATATGCGAAGGCCCGCTAGTGAGCTGACGCTATAAAACATTATATGAGAGGGCCCGCTAGAGAGCTGACCCAATAAAACATTATATGAGAAGGCCCGCTGGTGAGCTGACCTATATAAAAATTGGCAAACAGGGCCCGCTGGTGAGCTGGCCCTATATAAAAATTATATCACAGGGCCCGCTGGTGAGCTGGCCCTATATAAAAATTATATCACAGGGCCCGCTGGTGAGCTGGCCCTATATAAAAATTATATCCAGGGCATATGGAAGAGGAGGAGGAGGATGAGAAGATTAAGAGTCAACCATATACCCGTTTTTTGGGTGGAAGGGGTGAATGGGAATACAGAGTATTCCCATCATTGTAAATAACATATATAAAGTGAGTTTATGTTCCCCCGGGGCTTTCCTCCAGTGGAGTGGAGAAGTCAGGGGAAATCCAGGCCTTGTTCATTTTTATAAGTGTCAACCTATCAGCATTGTCGGTGGAAAGGCGGATACGCTTATCTGTTATGATGCCACCAGCAGCACTAAATACCCGCTCAGACAGAACGCTGGCGGCAGGGCAGGCCAGCACCTCCAAGGCGTAGAGTGCCAGTTCATACCACGTGTCCAGCTTGGACACCCAGTAGTTGTAAGGCACAGAGGGATCATTGAGGACGCTGACACGGTCTGCTACGTACTCCTTCACCATCTTCCAAAACTTTTCCCTCCTTGTGACACTAGGCTGAGCATCAGGGTGAGGGTGCTGGCGGGGTGTCATGAAGGTGTCCCACGCCTTGGAGAGTGTTGCCCTGCCTTTCTCGGAACTGCTGTGTGCTCCCCTTTTCTCCCCTTCTCGGTTGGCCAAGGTAGCACGTACTCTGCCGCCAGCGTTGTCAGATGGAAAATTTTGGAGCAATTTTTCGACAAGAACCTTCTGGTATTGCACCATTTTGCTTGTCCTCTCCACCGGAGGAATGAGAGATGAGAAATTCTCTTTGTAGCGGGGGTCCAGAAGGGTGAACACCCAGTAATCCGTGTTGTCTAAAATGCGTACAACGCGTGGGTCACGGGAAAGGCAGCCTAACATAAAGTCAGCCATGTGTGCCAGAGTACCAACAGGCAAGATTTCGCTGTCCTCACCAGGAGGATGACTCTCAATCTCCTCATCCTCTTCCTCCTCTTCTGCCCACCCACGCTGAAGAGATGGAACTAAAGTTCCATGGCTACCCTCTGTAGCGGAGGCAACCGTGTCTTCCTCCTCCTCCTCCTCCTCCTCCTCCGCCTCCTCCAATTGTCGCTGAGAAGACGAAGTGAGGGTGCTCTGGCTATCACCTTGTGTAAGCTCTTCCTCCCCCATTTCCACCTCTTCCACATGCAAAGCGTCGGTTTTAATTGTGAGCAGCGAGCATTTCAGTAGACACAGAAGTGGGATGGTTACACTGATAATAGCGTTATCGCCGCTCACCATCTGTGTCGATTCCTCAAAATTGCGTAAAACCTCGCAGAGGTCTGTCATCCATTCCCACTCCTCACTTCTGATTACAGGAAGTTGAACGGAGAGGCGACGACCGTGTAACAGCTGGTACTCCACTACTGCCCTCTGCTGCTCACAAAGCCGGGCCAACATGTGGAAGGTGGAGTTCCAGCGCGTGCTCACGTCACACAGCAGCCGGTGAGCTGGCAATTGTAAGCGCTGCTGCAGCTTCAACAGGCCGGCTGAAGCTGTTGATGACTTACGGAAATGTGCACACACGCGGCGCACCTTGGTCAAGAGATCATGCACATTGGGGTAGGTTTTTAGAAATCGCTGCACCACTAAATTAAATACATGCGCTAGGCATGGTACGTGTGTGAGCTTGCCGAGCTCCAAAGCCGCCACCAAGTTACGCCCATTATCACACACAACCATGCCTGCTTGCAGGTTGAGTGGCGAGAGCCACTGCTCGGTCTGGTGACTAATCCCCTGCAACAGCTCTGAGGCCGTGTGCTGTTTGTCCCCAAGGCAGATCAGCTTCAGCACGGCCTGTTGACGCTTCCCCACTGCAGTGCTACACTGCTTCCAGCTACTGGCTGATGGGGGAGTGGCGGTGTGTGTAGAGAATTCGGAGGTGGAAACGGAGGAGGAGGAGCCAATAACGTAGGTGCTGGTGGAAACCCTGATGGAGGTAGGGCCCGCAATCCTCGGCGTGGGTAGCACCCGTGCCATCCCAGGGTCCGAGTCGCTCCCAGCCTCCACGACATTCACCCAGTGTGCCGTCAGGGAAATGTAGCGTCCCTGGCCACAAGCACTTGTCCATGTGTCAGTCGTTAAGTGGACCTTCCCAGTAACTGCGTTGGTCAGGGCACGGGTGATGTTACGGGACACATGGTGGTGTAATGCGGGGACGGCACACCGGGAAAAGTAGTGGCGGCTGGGGACCGCGTACCGAGGGACAGCTGCTGCCATCAGGCTGCGGAAGGACTCAGTGTCCACAAGCCTAAATGGCAGCATTTCGATGGCCAGTAATTTTGAAAGGTGTGAGGTTAGTGCTATGGCCTGTGGGTGGGTGGCTGGGTACTTTCTCTTGCGCTCAAATGCCTGGGGTAACGACATTTGGACGCTGTGCTGGGACAGGGAAGTGGATGTGGTCGCTGATGGTGCTTCAGATGCTACAGGTGCAGGGCGGGAGGTATGCGGGCCTGCGCCTTCGACAGGCGATTGGCCGGCACCGAAAACAGGGGAAGAGGAGGCAGTGGTGTGGCCTGCAGACACAGATTGGCGATCCGGGCGTTCCTCCCACTTATTACGGTGCTTGGATGCCATGTGTCGGATCATGCTGGTGGTGGTGAGGTTTCTAGTGTTCATGCCTCGGCTCATTCTGGTGTGGCACAGGTTGCAAACTACAATTCTTTTGTCGTCCGCACTTTCCTTAAAAAAACGCCATACCGCGGAACACCTACCCCTTGGCAAGGTAGATTTACGCAAGGGGGTGCTCCGTGGAACATTTGCGGGCCGGTTTGGTGCGGTCCGCCTTCTTTCTGTAGCCACACCACTGCCTCTTCCAGCCTGTTGCGGTGCTGCAGATGGCTCACCCTCAGGACTGCTGTCATCGCTCGGCTCTACACCTTCCCAGGTGGGGTCAGTCACCTCATCGTCCACCAAGTCCTCCTCCACTTCCTCACTCTGATCATCCTCCTCAAGTCTTGATCCCACCACATACTCAGTCATTGACAACTGTATAACATTCTCCTCAACAAGGTCTTGAGACGGAAATAGTGGTTGATTTAATGGCAACTGTGTCTCATCATCCACTACTTCCTTTGACCTTAAATGCCGTTCACATCTGTCATCTTCTTGTGATTGGGTAGCCTCTAGAGGTTGTGAATCAGGGCACAAGATGTCATGTTCCTCTGCAAGCGTGCTTGGAGAGAGGGTCAAATGAAGGATTGGTGATGAGACGAGCTCCTCACTATATCCCAGTGTGGGATCACTTCTTTGACCAGACCGTGTATGGTGGGAGGAAGGATGATCAGAGTGAGGATTATGTTGACCAGACTCTTGACTACTGAGAGTGGACTTGGTGGAAGACAGGGTGGTGCTTAACCGACTGGAAGCAGTATCAGCTGTCATCCAACCGACCACCTGTTCGCAGTGGTCGGACCTCGAGAGTGATGTCCTGCGACGCCCTGTAAAATTACACATGAAGCTAGGTATGGTGGATGTCTTTCTTTCTTGTGCTCTGGCACCAGGCACAGTTTCTCCGCGTCCTGACCCGCGCCCTGAACTTTCAGGATCACGTCCACTTCCCCGTCCCTTTTTACCCGCCTTCTTCATCTTACACAGAATATGTGACTTTAATATTTGAGTTTGAAAACTTAACAGTATTTCTTATTATTCTGCAACTCTGCAGAGTACACAGAATAGGCTGCTAAACGGCGGTGAAACACACTGAATGGAATATGTGACTTTGATATTTTAGTTTGAAGACTTAACAGTATTTCTTCCTATTCTGCAACTCTGCACAGTACACAGAATAGGCTGCTAAACTGCGGTGAAACACACTGAATGGAATATGTGACTTTAATATTTGAGTTTGAAAACTTAACAGTATTTCTTATTATTCTGCAACTGTACAGAGTACACAGAATAGGCTGCTAAACTGCGGTGAAACACACTGAATGGAATATGTGACTTTAATATTTGAGTTTGAAAACTTAACAGTATTTCTTATTATTCTGCAACTGTACAGAGTACACAGAATAGGCTGCTAAACTGCGGTGAAACACACTGAATGGAATATGTGACTTTAATATTTGAGTTTGAAAACTTAACAGTATTTCTTATTATTCTGCAACTGTACAGAGTACACAGAATAGGCTGCTAAACTGCGGTGAAACACACTGAATGGAATATGTGACTTTAATATTTGAGTTTGAAAACTTAACAGTATTTCTTATTATTCTGCAACTGTACAGAGTACACAGAATAGGCTGCTAAACTGCGGTGAAACACACTGAATGGAATATGTGACTTTAATATTTGAGTTTGAAAACTTAACAGTATTTCTTATTATTCTGCAACTCTGCAGAGTACACAGAATAGGCTGCTAAACGGCGGTGAAACACACTGAATGGAATATGTGACTTTGATATTTTAGTTTGAAGACTTAACAGTATTTCTTATTATTCTGCAACTGTACAGAGTACACAGAATAGGCTGCTAAACTGCGGTGAAACACACTGAATGGAATATGTGACTTTGATATTTTAGTTTGAAGACTTAACAGTATTTCTTATTATTCTGCAACTGTACAGAGTACACAGAATAGGCTGCTAAACTGCGGTGAAACACACTGAATGGAATATGTGACTTTAATATTTGAGTTTGAAAACTTAACAGTATTTCTTATTATTCTGCAACTGTACAGAGTACACAGAATAGGCTGCTAAACTGCGGTGAAACACACTGAATGGAATATGTGACTTTGATATTTTAGTTTGAAGACTTAACAGTATTTCTTATTATTCTGCAACTGTACAGAGTACACAGAATAGGCTGCTAAACTGCGGTGAAACACACTGAATGGAATATGTGACTTTGATATTTTAGTTTGAAGACTTAACAGTATTTCTTATTATTCTGCAACTGTACAGAGTACACAGAATAGGCTGCTAAACTGCGGTGAAACACACTGAATGGAATATGTGACTTTAATATTTGAGTTTGAAAACTTAACAGTATTTCTTATTATTCTGCAACTCTGCACAGTACACAGAATAGGCTGCTAAACGGCGGTGAAACACACTGAATGGAATATGTGACTTTGATATTTTAGTTTGAAGACTTAACAGTATTTCTTCCTATTCTGCAACTCTGCACAGTACACAGAATAGGCTGCTAAACGGCGGTGAAACACACTGAATGGAATATGTGACTTTAATATTTGAGTTTGAAAACTTAACAGTATTTCTTATTATTCTGCAACTGTACAGAGTACACAGAATAGGCTGCTAAACTGCGGTGAAACACACTGAATGGAATATGTGACTTTAATATTTGAGTTTGAAAACTTAACAGTATTTCTTATTATTCTGCAACTCTGCACAGTACACAGAATAGGCTGCTAAACGGCGGTGAAACACACTGAATGGAATATGTGACTTTGATATTTTAGTTTGAAGACTTAACAGTATTTCTTCCTATTCTGCAACTCTGCACAGTACACAGAATGTGCTGCTAAACTGCGGCGAAGCACACTGAATGGAATATGTGACTTTGATATTTTAGTTTGAAGACTTAACAGTATTTCTTCCTATTCTGCAACTCTGCACAGTACACAGAATAGGCTGCTAAACTGCGGCGAAGCACACTGAATGGAATATGTGACTTTGATATTTTAGTTTGAAGACTTAACAGTATTTCTTCCTATTCTGCAACTCTGCACAGTACACAGAATGTGCTGCTAAACTGCGGCGAAGCACACTGAATGGAATATGTGACTTTGATATTTTAGTTTGAAGACTTAACAGTATTTCTTCCTATTCTGCAACTCTGCACAGTACACAGAATAGGCTGCTAAACTGCGGCGAAGCACACTGAATGGAATATGTAACTTTGATATTTTAGTTTGAAGACTTAACAGTATTTATTCCTATTCTGCAACTCTGCACAGTACACAGAATGTGCTGCTAAACTGCGGCGAAGCACACTGAATGGAATATGTGACTTTGATATTTTAGTTTGAAGACTTAACAGTATTTCTTCCTATTCTGCAACTCTGCACAGTACTCAGAATGTGCTGCTAAACTGCGGCGACGCACACTGAATGGAATACGTGACTTTGATATTTTAGTTTGAAGACTTAACAGAATGTGCTCTAATCTGCAACTTTGCACACTAAACAGAATGTGCTCTAATCTGCAACTTTGCACACTAAACAGAATGTGCTCTAATCTGCAACTTTGCACACTAAACAGAATGTGCTCTAATCTGCAACTGTGCACACTAAACAGAATGTGCTCTAATCTGCAACTTTTCACACTAAACAGAATATTTTTTATTTTTTTTTTTTTATTTTTTTTCCCCCACACAAAATAACCTGCTGCCCCCACACACAGTAGTCCTAAAAAGGACTTTTGGTTCTTTTTTGTCACAATTTTTTTTTTCCTCCCTACACTGCCTTTCCCTTCCTATCCTCAGCTCTCCCTGGCTCAGACTGAGCCGAACTCGATGGTCAGGTGCTATACAGCACCCGACCACGGGTTCTGGCCAGCCAATCAGTGTAATGCCAGCAGCCAACATGGCTGCTGGCATTACACCGATGTCAGAGCCTCCCTGCACGTTTATTGGCTGCGCAGCAGCCGCAAAACGTGCGGGGAGGAGACCCGAACATGGCGGGCGAGCACATGCGGTACTCGTACGAGTACCGCCATGTGCCGAGCAGAGCGATGCTCGAGCCGATCCGAGCATCGGCCGAGCATGCTCGCTCAACACTAATAACAACTTTACATGAGGCATGGGTGGAGTTGAAAAAGCTAATGGGATACATTGCCATGGATCCGGATACCCCCTCGTGGGGCGTCGCAGGGCTACAACATCTACTCGGCAGCGACTTTGGTCACTTGTGGGCTAGATTTGGGAATACTAACCTTGGAAAGCTTTACCGGGATAATCAATTGAAATCCTTTGCACAATTACATGATAGAAACATAGAATTTGACGGCAGATAAGAACCATTCGGTCCATCTAGTCTGCCCAATTTCCTACTGTGTAAAAAAAAAAAAAAACACACAACCTCAAACCTTTTTTGGTCCTTGGTCTTTTCTTATGTTAAGGACTGCCTTATGCCTATCCCATGCATGCTTAAATTCTGTCACTGTATTGACATCTACCACTTCTGCTGGTAGGCTATTCCACTTGTCTACTACCCTCTCAGTGAAGTAAAACTTTCTTACATTACATCTAAACCTGTGTCCCTCTAGTTTTAGACTATGGGGTCTCCAGTACTGTACACAATATTCTAGGTGAGGTCTAACTAGAGATCTGTACAGTGGCATGACTACTTCCATTTTTCTGCTACTAATGCCCCTAGCTATACAACCCAGTGCCCTGCTTGCATTCCCCCTCGCTTTATTACATTGCCTGCTTACCTTTAAAGGGATAGTAATACTTTGTTTTAACTTTACTTTATTTTGTAGGCATTAAAAAAACATGAAGAATGATATAAGTCTTATCTCTCAAACCTTTATGGTTTAAGAGATATTCACAAACAAAGTATCCCCCCCCCCTGTTCAACCAGATCAGAAGTGAGGTGCCCAGGTAGACTGCAGAGAGGGACAATCTTCAATTAAGATAAGGGAAAAAGCTGAAAAACTTGTCAAAGGGGGCAGGGCTTTCATTGTTTTCATACAAAGAAAATTGTCCCCTTCTGTTATCTGTCTGGTCATACAACCAGATTCACATCTGAGAAGAGATGGCTTACACTAGGAAAAAGGGGCAGGAGGGGAAACTTTGCTTGTGAATATCTCTTAAACCATAAAGGTTTGAGAGATAAGACTTATATTATTCTTCATGTTTTTTTTAAATGCCTACAAAATAAAATAAAGTTAAAACGAAGTATTACTATCCCTTTAAGTCATTAGAAATAATTACTCCCAAATCCCTTTCCTCTGTTGTCTCTGACAGCACAGTACCCTTAATGGTATATTTTTCCTTTGGATTTTTATGTCCCAAGTGCATTATTTTACATTTATCAACGTTAAAGTGCATCTGCCACACTCTTGACCATTCTTCTAATTTACCTAAATCATTCACCATTTGGCTTTTTCCCCCTGGAATGTCTACCCTATTGCAGATCTTTGCATCATCTGCAAAAAGGCATACCTTTCCTTGAAGACCTTTTGCAATATCACTAATAAAAATATTAAAAAGAATGGGCCCCAGTACAGATCCCTGAGGTACACCACTAGTAACACTCCTTTTGTCCGAATATTCTCCATTGACTACCACCTTCTGTCTCCTGTCACTCAGCCATTGCCTTATCCATTTCACTATTTTTACATCTAGACCCAAACACTGCAATTTATTTATCATCAATGATGAATACCATATACCGCATAATCTCTTCTACTCATATTTATGTATTAGGCATGCTCTCCGAGCTCAGTGGGGAGATCATGACCCGATGATTTCTATGTTTCTGCTTCTTACTAGATTGATGATTCTTGAGCCTTCGAGACCTCTTTCTTTTATTTCCCAGTGGCTGGACTCTCACATGGGGTTTCAGGAGTTTCCTTCATGGAGCAAATGGGAAATGGACGTGGGTCCATTGGAGAATTGGGAATGGGACTTGGCTAAGGCGGGTCCAGCACTGGTGGCGACGTCGAGTAGACACCAGATGACACAGTTGAATATCCTACATAAAATTTATTATATGCCGGTCAGACTGTATAGAATGGGAAATTCTAGTACCGACTGTTGTCTTCGGTGCGATAATGTTCAGGGCACATACTTACATATGATCTGGGAATGTCCTGGAGTCCGGAGGTTCTGGAAAGAAGTAATGCGTATTGTGGCCCTGGTGTTGGGAAGACCTATTCCTGTGACTCCAAAGATTTGTTTATTGTCTGTTTTTCCCGATGAGATTGAGCATGCAACTGACAGGTTCCTATTGAGTGAGCTCTTGGTGAGAAAGGTGGTGGCCTTGAACTGGATGTCAAATAGAGTCCCTAATTGTCGGGCGTGGATAAACCTAGTTTTACAATTCATTCCACACTATTACTTGGTTTACCTACACCGGGGTAACCCAAATAAGTTTGAAAAGATCTGGGGTAAATGGCAGAATTGGTGGACGAATAGAGCAGCTAATACTGTGGCACCTGTTTATGTGTAACTTACTGGCGATGCTTGATTGAGGTCACACCTACTTATTGCGTGGATGGCTGCGATGTATATTTGATGAAAGACACTGTGTATGAACCCTATACATGCCGAGATCTCGTGAGACTGCTGACTGGGGGGCGGGTGGGTTTGGAGGAGAGAGGAATCGGGGGCCAGGGGTATAGTGAAATTTGGTTTGGTTATTGGAGGTTAAAATAATAATAAAAACCTCAGGCTGACTCTATGCACCCTACTGATATGCTTATGCTCTTTTCATTGTTACAAATGTCTACATGCTTTTGCTGTACTTGAATGATTATACATGTACTTTTCTGTATTTGAGCTGTGTATGGAGCAATCTGATAATAAAATCTATTTGAAAAAAATTTAGCACACGGGCAAAGCAGGGCACATGCACCATATCACATATTCTCAAAGCAGTGATAATGATGGAGCAAACACAAAACCAGCTTTTAAGGTGCGGGGTAAAAGCCATCCCTCTATGACCTGCTCTAGCTTACTTAAAACATCTAGGCCTAGATTTAAAGGCAGCCGTTAAACCATCCGCTAAGTAAAAAAGGCACGTCGGCCGCAAAGAACACATGGTTTACGGCAGATTCAAAGGTAAGCGTTCAAGAATAGCTATCGGGCGTAGGCACTACAAAAACACGTTAAACAAAAACCAGCGTCGCACCTGATTTTGCATCACCGTGCATCCCAAACACCCGTTAAAACACAACTTAACTCAAAATGTTACATTACGGCTGCCGTTGTCTAGCAACCCTGATAGATGCACAAACAAAATTCAAACCTACAGCCAATCCCAAGGCCCCAAAGTATCAAAAATGTTCAAATACACCTATATATACCTCAAAATAACGGTTACACCCTGTCTGTGTTTCGAGTTTCAGCAAGCTAGAGCACAGGACCCAGGAGTGGAGGATAGCATTTAGAGAGAGAGAGAGAGAGAGAGAGAGAAGCATACAGAGGAGTAAGGTAGAAGGATTTTGGAGAGGAGAGAGTTACATTTAAATAGACACAGCACACTTTTGCACATAGCACATACATCCATACAAACACATACACATACATACACATAGTCTTTTTTTTTTCATCACACCTTACACATTTTAAACTTTATTTTTACAGTGTGAATCCGTGAGTGAAAGTGTGTGACAGAGAGTGAGTGGGATCGAGTGTGTCTGTGAGGGCGTGTGAGAGTGCCTGGGTGTGACTGGGTGAATGATGGCCAGGAGAGGAGGACAGGAGAGAGGGATGGGGAGACTAGTGGAGGAGGAGGAGGAGGAAGGTCAGGAGGGGATCCCTCAGCAGATCAGGGGTGGGAGAGGGATATACGCAGGGCGGAGGGGGACCAGGCCCACAAGAACAGGCACACAAAGAAGAAGAGGGACAGATCCTGCAGTGGGACGAGGGGTAGTGCCTGGGGACCACCACACACAGGCAGGGGCAGAGCAGGCAGGACACTCCGGGTCTGACTCCTCGCATGCCGGAGCTGAGGGGGACAGGCTCAGGGATCCCCGATATACCGAGGAAGAAAACACGGCCCTCGTGGAGGCTGTGCTGGAGAGGGAGAGTGTCCTCTTCCCGGGGGACAGACTCCCTGGCCTGTCTGCGAGGAGGAGAGCTGCCTGGAGTCAAATCTGCAGCAGAGTTAATGCGGTGGCCACCTGCAGACGGGATGTGGACTCAATAAAGAAGAGATGGGGCGACTGCAAAAGGCAGGTGAAGAGGAAGATGGGGGATGCCGCCCTGCACGCCAGAGCCACCGGAGGTGGGCCACCTGTCCCCATCACCTTCAGCGCATGGGAGGAGAGGCTGCGGCAGACACTGTCGTCTACCCTCATTGAGGGGGTCCCTGGAGGATCAGACACTGGGGAGGAGAGGAGCCTCCACACCACCGGTAAGTGCATCACCCCAAAACCACACACCACCCCAAACCACACACCCATCACAAACAAGCACTCACATCCCAACATCTGCTCTTCATTCAACCACACAATTGCACCAACACAGCACCCTGAGGGTTTAAACAGGGATCAAGACAAGGACAAATGTCAATGTTCAACAAGGCCAAAACCTGTCCAACTCCCTGGTTAACCCTCATGTTGCTGTGCTCATCACACACAATACACACAAACCATGCTCAGTAAAGTGTTGTATGTCAAACATCACAATTGTTGTCACACAGTGTTACCCATGTTCACACAGGGAATCCAGCACATAACCCCATGAGTGCGAGAGGGATCATCAATGCATCGATCAACAATGCTTTGGCAACCCCTCTGGTACTCAAAGGGTTAACCAGACAACAAACACATGTCGATAGGTTAACAATTACATGACACATAGGGGACATTCACTAAGCGGTGAAAAAGAGCTGATCTAGTGAATTCGACACTTGCATACCCTCACTTTACCAATTACAATGTTAGTCTATGGAGAATATCCAATAACAGTATTCAAGCTGCACAGGCCCCATTGTGTGGACTCCATAGAAAACATTGCAGATGGGGAAATGAGGTCAGCATCATAATCAGTTCATCAGGTCCACTTAACCGCTTACTGAATCACCAACAGGATGGATCAGGTCACAAATCACAGTGCCACTGAGAATAAATGCTTGTATGTGCAACACACAGGCCAAAAACAATCACACATAAGTAAAGGTGAAAAAGTTGGCCTTGGTGTTGTGTATGCAATCATTTACTCTAACTTCAATTTACATAGCTCACATTTGATTCACATATAGATCCTCAGGAGTGCTGATGCCATGGATGGATGGTACACCAGACACTATTTGCAGGATACATATGGGAACCATTGAGGTTTGGTCAATAACAGGCCAGGGATTATGGATATCTATGATCGGGTCTGGCTGCCTCACACAGAAGGATGGATGAGCTGATCCAGTAAAAAAAAGGCCTCAATCAATGATATCCTTCAATACTGGCTTGATTGTTGCCCCTCAGGATTCAACTTGAACAGACCTCATGGACAGAATCCTGTAATGTACATCAATCCCTGATTGCCACGGTGGTATCCCATGCATCACAATGCTATGCATAGGATACCATCATGACAACCAGAGAGGGACATGTCTAATCTGACAAAATCCAGCACTGTACGGGATGAACTGATAACATAGGGATGAATACTACTTGAATCACACTGCAGATCTATTCAAAAAAGATATGTACAGAAAGAAAAACAACCAGATTTGTATGTGGATATGTCCCTTTCAAATGTGTACAAATAGGTCCCAACAAGATGTAAACCCAGAGTTCGGTTCAGTACGTGTGATTGTCCAACTGCCCATATATGTGCACCCTCAACAAAATAACTCATATACTGATATCATCATCAGAGTACATATACCCAGTATATTACACCTACTTTGATGGGTATCACTTGTATCTATGAAAGTTCATTTGTGATGGCTGTACATATATAGGCAGTTAGACAATCACATGTTCTGAACAGATCTCTGGGTTCATATCTATCAAGGATATGTTTGTACCCGTATGAAAGGTACATATACACACATATCAGACCATATTCCTCACTGTGTACCTTGGCATGGCAATGGTTAATTTCACTTGATGTAACCTTGCAGGCATCATAAAGAGATGTTTAGAAAGATGTTACTGTATGTGACAGCTGGAGATGTCAGTCATATGACCACACGGAGGCTCTTCAGCAGACCCAAAATTGAAACAATTGGAGATGGATCCATCATTGACATGGTCCACAGAGCGTGCTTACAAACCAGGAACACTTAGTAGACAATGGCAAAGATGTAGTTATCTCCAAATGGGTCAATGTGGAGTCTGCTGAAGAGCCTCCGTGTGGTCAAATGACTGACATCTCCAGCTGTCACATACAGCAACATCTTTCTAAACATCTCCCTATGATGCCTGCAATGTTACATCAAGGTGAAATTAACCATTGCTATCCCGTTAAAGAGACAGTAATACCTAAAATGTGAAAGGAAAAATACATGTCATAGGATTGATCCACCGGGTAATGCAAGGGTATCCCCACTACTGAAAGGTGTTTCATCACAAGAGTATAACAGCTCAAAGTTGAATATTCCAGGGACAATATCACTGTGGCCTGAAAATGTACTATGCCAATGTTGCCAGACCATCCTCTGGCTAGCTTTGGTCCAGGGAGCAGATATCCACAAAGGATGATGTGGCAACAGCGCAAATGTACAATTTCAGGCCACTGGGATGTGGCACCAAAGGAATTCAACTCTGAGCTGCAATACATGTAGAATACAACACCCATCACCAGTAGGAGTACCGTTGTTTCACACAGGGGGATACACCATACAACATATATGTTCCTTTACACATTTCAAGTATTAATATCAATTTGACACCATCATGGCTAAGTTTACTGATCACACAATCTCAATCCTCCACACAGGTTATGTGTCTCCAGCACATCAGGAACCCATGGAGGAGGCCACCTCACCACCCAGTGAGGAGTATTTGGAGGAGGGGACCAGCCAGTGGGCACCGTACCCAACGACATCCACACCTCTTGGCCAGCTGGATGCACCAACCCTGCCTGCACCAACTCTGCCTGCACCAACTCTGCCTGCACCAACCCTGCCTGCATCAACTCTGCCTGCACCAACTCTGCCTGCACCAACTCTGCCTGTACCAACCCTGCCTGCACCAACTCTGCCTGCACCGACTTATTACAGTGACTGGATGCCCCCCACCACCTCCAGGAGCTATTATCCCCCAGCAGCAGCAGCAGCACCACCACCACCAGGGAGGCAATGGCTGCCCGGTGATGTGTCCACCACCCAATACGGGCCATACCCACAGATTGACCTACCCTCCTGGATGGCTCCCCAGCATGGCCCCAGGTATGATCCTAGGTGGGGGCCAAGCACATACCAGTGGCCAAGGTTTGACCCTTGGCCACTCGACTACCAACACCTGGGCCTGCTTGGGGAGCCCCAACAGCCTATGCGAAGGGACGTGTTTACCCCACCACCTCCACCAGCACAGACATCGGTGGGCAGCAGTGGGTCAATTGATGTGGTGGGCACATACCCATCTGCAGCACAACAAGCACCAGCAGAGGAGGACACAGCAGCAGCAGAGGAGGACACAGCAGCAGCAGAGGAGGACACAGCACCAGCAGAGGAGGACACAGCACCAGCAGAGGAGGACACAGCAGCAGCAGAGGAGGATACAGCACCAGCAGAGGAGGACACAGCAGCAGCTGATTCACCAGGCACAAGCATCACCAGCAGTGAACGGCCCACGGGGATGGAAGCTGAGTGTATGGCTCTGCAAAGGAGACTACTCAGGTCAAGCCTCCGCACCAATGACAACATCACCAGGAGCCGTAGGGAATCCCGTATAAACACTAACAGGATAGAGGCAAGGATCCATGCCCTGGAGTCGGAGGTCATGAGGATCAACACTCAACTCCATCAGCTACACACGGGGGTGATGGACCTGCTTGCACAGCTACTGGTGGAGTTGAGAGAGCTGAACCGCAGGGAGGACTTACGTTTGGAGAGGGAAAACCTGCGCTCCACAGAGGGATCCACTGCCCCCACCACCCCCTCTAATGTGACCCCCGAAGCCACACCTAGGGGGCAAAGGGTGACCAGGAGATCATCCAGGTTATCCACTTCTGCCACACAGTCTAAGCCCCCCCCCCCAAGAAAAAAAAATAAAATGCCCAACATGTTAAATTTCCCCTGAATAAAGGAACATTGTGCTTTTGTATCCTCTCTGATCTGCTTTGAATTTGGTCATAGATTTGGGTGGCAGAGTTGTCTCCAATGCATTGCCAAACAATTGAGTGAATACAACTCCTGCCTAGGTAAGATGTTTGTGGGATGTTACAACATGGGTTCACACACACATCGTTGTACAAATTCAACTGTAAAAACATCCCTGTTGCCATATTACACAACTGTGTTATATGGCAATGTTGTGTGTTGATTTTGCATAACAAAACATTCCCCTTAGCCCAACATTTGGTACAACATTGAACATTCATCTACATCATATGTTGTGTTTAACCCTTTGATAGCCAGAGTGGTAGGCAACGCATTGCAAAGAAATGCGTTGGGTACCACTCTGGCACTCAGAGGGTTAAGGGGATAACCAAACAAACGGCTTAGCGGTGAGATAACAAGCAGGACAGATAAATGGGACATGTATCCATATTGTCTTGGATTCACACACTCATTGTGCAACAGACTGACTGGGGAAGCCAATGTTTTCAACCTAGGATTTCAATGTGTAGCACACACATTGATATCCTGGGGTGAGCATTGGGGCCTCCAGTAAGTTGACTTGTTGTTTTTTCTAAGGGTGTAACAGACTTCCCCAGTGAAAACACTTGTCCACTTGGTCATGTACTGTGATATGTCCCAGTGGAGCAATATCACTGAACATTGATTATACTGAGCAACACATTAACTGTGGACAGGAATTCACTGTGGAAGTATGTCCCCTTTATCACCTCTTTATCACTCCCACAACACATTAGTGTATCACTGCCACCATCTGTTAGCGTGAATACATCACTGAGTCCACTCACTTGCAAACAAGTGGTGGAGTCCTGTCATATGGGTGATGCCTTTCCATGTATGGGGATACTCTACCCTGGGTGTGGTAACGCATTGACAACTGTGTTCTCAAATATATCCTCCTACAGACACAGATAGAATGGTGATGGTTCATCTTTATTGTGTCTCAAAGTACATTAGGATGTACATGTGTTTTTTGTGTATTGCCTATATGCATTGAACACCTGTATGAGAACACTAAATGTACTTTGAAACAAAAAAATAGTACTTTAGTAACACTGCTGCCCAGCTCATGTGTTGTCCACAAGGTTTGACAACTCTGTAGCTGAGCATCCTAACTGTACAGGTTATAAAACTCAGGAATTAGTGTTTTCTGTGTCTATATGAAAATGATCCAGTAGAGGTTTGTGTGAACCTCAGGTCAAACTTTGCATCACCAACAACGTCACCATAAACAGCAAGGGGTGATCTCCATGAAGGTGATGTCAAGACATCAATCCAGTCACATAGAAGAACTTCAGTTCAAGGATGGATCATGTTACGGATGCCTGTGGAAGAAGAGGACAGGATTTGGAGCAGTTGACTTGAACTGATCATCAAGCAACAACAATTTAGTCTTTTTGATCCCCTCAATTTTCACAGTTACAGGTGAGTACACAAACCATTGCTTGACATCTGTACTCATCTGTAACCAATTATGTGGAGAACTAAGGACATGTGCCCCAGCCCTATGGATATGTGCCCCTGACATGGATACACACATCAACAAGTGTTCTGAGAGCTCCATGGAAGTAATGAATTTGGGCTGCCACTGTTAATGTGACAGTGGCAGCCCAATGTCATTTGTTCCATGGAACTGTTAGGACACATTTGTTGATGTGTGTATTCATGTCGGGGGCACATATGTCTGCACACTCACAGGTCAGCATGGTGTCCCTGGTAATCTGATCTACGTCTCATGACCTCTACATTGTGTGCCCATACCACTGTACATCCACCCCTGTGCTGCTCTTCTCAGCTGTAGGACAGTACAGGTCCCATATTGAGTCCAATGGCCCTTTAACCCCTGATGTGACGGAGTATTATCCAATGCATAGCATTGGATAACACTCTTTCGCTACAAGGCTAGCATGGTTGCTCTGGCTATGCTCATGGCAAATCAAGTTAGCTGCTGTCAATCAAGCCCTGTAAGGCGATGAACATGGGTTATGTGTTGTACCTTGTTTCTCCTGAGGGTGTGCGTGATATCCTTGGGGTCTGTATGTCAACGTGGAGAGTGGAATGGAGGATGGTTTTTGAGTCCACACACACAATTTGCCACGTCCGCTGCCAGTGCAGTGCTGTGTCACTGTTCCTGTGGGGTGAGACAGAACAAAATGTGCAGTGTGGTTAGTGTCACAGGACTGATTGGGGACTTGCATGGATTGTTTGCATGCCTGTGTTATACTCACATGTAAAGTGTTCCGTGATGAGCCTGTCTCTGATCTGTGTCCCTCTCAGGGTCTCCTCAACGTGTCCGATGTCCATGGGCACTTCCTGTATGGGGGGGGCCTGGATGTGCTCCAGCAGCCTGGTGTCCACTGCGATGTTGTGCAGTATTGCGCACGCCACAATGATGTCGCACACCTTTCCAGGTGCATACTGCAGTGCTCCCCCCGAGTGGTCCAGACATCGGAATCTTGACTTGAGGAGGCCAAAGGTCCGCTCAATGGCATTCCTCGTTCTGCCATGAGCCTGGTTGTAGCTTTCCTGGGCATGTGTTCGAGGATTGGCCAGTGGGGTCAGTAGCCAGGACTTGCATCCATAGCCAGCATCACCTGTGTAATGTGAGTGACATGGTGAGACAGGGAGCACATGTTGTGTGAATGATGTTTTGTGTGGTAGACGTAGTAGCTGTGGGTCAGGAGCATGCTAAGCAGCGTTGTGTGTACGCCTGTGTATGTGATGTGATTTTGTATTGTGAACTCACCCAAAAGCCATCCCCCTGTAAAAGTTCCATTCTCGAAATCTCTGTGGACTGAGGAGTTTTGGAGAATGTATGAATCATGTGAGCTGCCAGGATACTTTGCACAGACATTCATTATCCTCATATGGCTGTCACACACCATCTGCACGTTGATGGAGTGAAAGTTCTTCCTGTTGATGAATATCTGTGCGTCACGTGCTGGGGCCTTAATTCGGACATGGGTGCAATCTATAGCACCCATGACCCTGGGCATGCCTCCCCTGGCGTAAAAGGCCTGCTTGACTTGTATCCAGTCCATGTCGGTGGTGGGGAAATGTATATAGGTACTGGCCTTGCTTTTGAGGGCTGGCAGGACATGGGCCAGCACCCTGGAGAATGTGGCCTGTGACATGCCAGATGCGTAACCCTCTGTGGACTGGAAGGCCCCGCTTGCCATGAAGTGCATAGCACAGAGTAGTTTCTGCAGGCCAGTTAGGGCATGATTGTAGATGTAGATGGGATCCACCTGCTCCTTGATGACCTCATACAAGGCAATGATGCTGTCAGGCCTCAACCTGTAGCGATCAATTACCTCATCATCGGTCATTCCAAAGAGGGTGACCCTTGGGCGGTATACCCTGGGCCTTGGTGGTCGTCTATACATCCTGTGCCCTCCAGGTGGGGATGGGCTCCTGTGTGGCTGCTGAGCCAGAGCCTCCTCACTTGCAACAGGTGGTGGCTGTTGATCAGGCATGCTTGGAGGTTGCTGATGTTCCCTAGCTCTCTCCCTTGCACGCCTTCTCTTCAGTCTTCGCAACAATATGTAACCCAACATACTGTTTGCTCTCTCTATCTGTCTCTCTCTCTCTCTCTCTCTACCTCTCTACCTCTCTCTCTCTCTCTCTCTCTCTCTCTCTCTCCCTCCCTGAGTGGAAAACAAGCCACAAGTGAGTGTGTTGAGTTGTCCCTTTAAGTACTTGCTAGGGCGTTGTGTGGGTGTGGTGATGAGGTGAGTGCTGACCAATGGTGAGTTGTTTTTGTCCAGGTAAGTGTTTACAGGTGTGTGTGTGTTATAAGATGTGGTGTGTTGTGCTTGTTCTGTGTGTGCCATTTGCGGACATGCAGTTGTGGGGTGCAGGTGGCGTGTTGATGTTGCCCAGGTGAGCTTGTATTTGCAGGTGTCCGCTTTGTGTGATGACCCCCATTGTTCCGTGCCATGTTGTGTTGTTGTTTTTTTGTGTGTCGTTGTCCCTGTGGTGTTGGTTGTTGTTGTGTGTATAGTGATTTGTGTTGTGTGTACATGTTTTTGTGTTGTTTTGGCATTGCACGGGTTAATTTTCCCATTTACATGGTTGTGCGGTAAGCCTTTTGTGTATTTTCCTCTGTAACGGGTGTTTTGTTTTGGCCGTTAAGTGTCTAACGGCTAAAAAAAGTGGGTCTTAACTTTTAGCCGTTAGGTGTGTCTTTTTTTCAGCCGTTATCAGTACCGCAAGCCTTTGAATAGCTCTGGGGTATGTTTTTCCATGCGTCTGAATGCACGTAAGTGTATCGGCCGTAAGGATTGTACAACTGCCGTTAGCTGTTGTTTAGACGGATCTTTGAATTGCAACATGTCACTTAACGCACCCGTTAGTGATTTTTTTTGCTAACGGCTGCCTTTAAATCTAACCCCTAGTGCTTTGTGGGACTGTCTCTCAAACCTCTTCATACACAAGGTGGCATGATAATGGTATGAACTATCCTGCTGCTGCTGCCACCTTTTAATTACATTGTCAGAACCAGAAGCACAATTACTGGCTGCCACCTGATGCTGAAAGCTAGTGTTGTCAACTGTTGGTGCTGGGAGGGAAACCCAGTAAGCAGTCACAGTCATATAGTCTGTGCTGTGCCCACTTGTCCACATATCTGTTGTCAGGTGGATTTTTTTTCCATACACACTTTTCAGCCCTTTGCCCACCACACTAACCACTTGCTTGTACAATTCAGACACAGCTATCCTGGAAAAATAACTGCGGCTTGGGATATTCCAGTGTGGAGCTACACATGACATCAGTTCTCTGAAACCTTGTTTTTTTACAAAAGAATACGGCAGCATGCCCATTGCCAACATCTTTGTTTGTTTTTGTGACGTTTTTGACTCCTTCCTAGGAACTCAGTCAATGTGGGTTGGCAGGACATGACAGAAGAACTCTGGAACTTTATTGCTTTAACAACATGACTACAGGAGGTGGTGGAGGTAGAGGCAGCATGTGTGGGCAGTCTATGACTCTTGCCATCTCCTACAGCAAAGCCAGAGTCATCATACTTCTCTTCAGCAGGAGCCATAGGTGTTATTTGCAGTGAACTAACTGCTGACAGTAGCACACTCTCTGACACATAAACAACTTCAATACTTCTTTTTTCTGCCGTAGACCCCTGGGAACTTTTTAGAGTGCTTCTGCTGCTACTGCTAGTTGTGGCACCATTGGCCTGCTCATAGTGTGTCTCCCAATCAGATCTGTGCATTAGGTGTATCTCATAGAGGAAGTACCTAGGTGTGCACTTGTTTTCCCCTGCTTATGTGCTTTCCCCCTGCAACATGCTTAGCTTTAGGATCCTGAGTAAAGTATCTCCATACTGAGGACTTCATGAACTGAGGGGTTACTGAGGTGCTGCTACTACTACTACTGGGGCTAGATGTTGATGCAATTTTACTGCTACTACTACTAAGTGTCAAAGGTACAGCACGTCCAGCAGCAGCAGAGTCACTCGTCATATCTAACATTGTGGATGTTAATAACCTGTGTTGCTGTTGTAGTTGCTGCTGTGCACTATACACAGGTGTGTGTGGCTGAGTGGGATTTGGACTTTGAAGATTATGCTGATGATTGATAGGGTGACTGTGCACTTTTTAACATCTTTGCTTGTCCAGGGTCAGACTTTCCAATGGTTTTCTCAAACAGTTTATAGACAGGCACAGTGCTCCTTAAAAATGGTGGAAGATTCAGCCTTTGACTTTCTGATAACTTTATGGCCATGTCCTCATCCTCACTCTCAACTTCATCTTTTTCTGAAAGAGAGAATGGTGCTGGAGGGATATATTCTATATCTGCATCATCATCAGAGATTATTAGGTCATCCTCAGCAGCATCAGCATCACCTGACAATTCTTGCCCCCTACCCTTATATTCTTCTAATCTTTTAGAGGTATAAACCAATTTATTTTTACTTTTACTGTAACAAACTTCGCTACTACTTTCAGGAGAGGTGTTTTGTTTGTCTTGTTTGCTTGTTTGTCTCACTATCAGCAGGCAGTTCATCTGCTACACCTTCCTCTATTATGCTATTGCCACCATCAACACTTGAATGCGACTTGTTGTCATCTTCAGTGTTCTTCTTATATGTCTTCTTATATTTGTTTTTATTTGTACTTGCGCTGGTGGTGCTGGGACCTTGACAAACTGCCTCCTTCTTGGAGGAGGGGCATCATCATCATCATTTTTGCACATGCTGCAGCAACTAATGCTGCAGTCAATTTTAGAACTGATACTTTACTCTCACATCCCTGACTGCTCTACCCTTCCCCATCCCCCTGCCTCTTGTATGTTTGCTGGAAATTACTCAACTACTCTGTGTGTTTTTACTCTACAGTACTCAACACAACTGATGGAGTGTGATTTCTTGCCTTAGCCCAGTCAGCTGTCTGTAACCTAATATATTTAGTTGGTTGATTATTTCTATTCTTATTTGTTTATTATTTGTTTATTTTTAATATTATTTTTTTAAAGTTGTCCACCGCGTCTTATCACAGTTTGTCAAAAAATAAAAAATATAACTGAAAAGCAAAATCAACAACTTCTTTCCCCAGACTTCCCCACCCAGCACAGAGACAAAATAACCGCAAGATCAGCAAGCAAATAGGTCCCCAGCTGCCTGTGTCTTGCCAGTCAGTCATGTGGAATTTTGGGGCATTTGAGGTCAACCTCCTTCCTCCTTTCGTCTCCTCAGAGTGCCCCCAGACTCTCCTAATACAGAGAACAAATATCCTACTTAAAAGATATCCTAAACTAAACTGATATTCCCCTATCTTCTCTAGCTCAAAAAACATGCTGCTTTCTCCTCTCACAAACACAGAATGGCATGCTGTGAGAGCCTGGCACCCTTGTATATGGCTGTAGAAAAGTCCCTAACAAACATTAGTGTGGTGGTGAAAATGTTTTCTTCCCATTGATTTCAATGCAATAAGCTAGGCAAAAAAAGCCAGAAAAAAACGGAAAAACATAACCTTTTGCGGGAAATTAGTCACTAAGTGAGAAGTGCCATTATTCGCTGATTTCAGTTTGAGGCAAATATTTTCACCCATTCCTAGTCTTAGCATTGTATTTCTTTACATGCCATTGGTGATGAATATGAAACAAAAAAACAATGAATCAATGGGCTATTCCTCCATCCAGCCACTAGGGATAGGTGAAATGTTTGTCTCAAAATTAAACAGCCAACAAAATGGTACTTCCCATTAAGCGGGACATTTTTCATGAAAAGTAGTGATTTTATGCTTTTCCCTCCTTGGTCATTGAATTGAAATCAATAGTAAGAGTACATATCCCCACAATGTAGAAAGTTTTCCTTCTTTTCCCACCATGATAATCAATATAGGCATAAAAGTGGAATTGGAGAGAGTTTAGGGAGTCTTTTTTGGCAAGTAATTTGTTCTTTGTGTTAGGGGGACTCTGGGGGAGTGTGAAGGGAAAAGAAGATTTACGCAAAAACAAATCATGTTTGACTGAGACAAAACAGGTGATCCAAGATTCTGAGATTGTTGGGCCTATGTTACTTATTGGATGACTAACAGAATGATTTGCAGACTGACACTAAAAAGATAGACAATTTCAGCTGACACTGACTTCTACAACATTCAGAAGAAGAGGGGCTAGCATATCGATCAAGGTCTACAACTGCAGTGACAATGAGAGAGAGAGAAAGCATCAGCTGAAGTCCTGTAGCTACTTGCAAAGAGGAGAAGATGCAATTACACTTGCAACTAAGATGTGTTATTATTTTTATTGTACACAGCTACAGAGAGGGACAAGTAATTATAAAAAAAAGTTTGACTTATAGGTTACATATACCCTGACGTGAGCAGTGAAAGATACTAGAAGATACAGAGACTATTTTGTATGCAAACAGTTATGTTGTATACTGTACTGTTAAAATCCACACCACTTTGATAATGTTGAGCAGACATTCTAGGGACTGGAGTAGTGAGAAAAGCGTAAGAGCAGTATAGGGACATGTTCATAAAGTGGTAGACCAAAAACAGACTAGAGCCATGGTTGCTGCAGACTATCCAACAAATAATGATGATCCTTCTCCAAGGAAGAGGGTAACGGGTCACATCTAATACTGGTGGCAGAACAGAGGAAGGTACAGACATTCAAATAAATGCTGAGTCTGACAGTAAGACTACCAAGTGTCCTGAAAGTAATAGTGAATCTTCTGGAAATATCCCTAAGGGGAAAAGTAAAAAGACATTGTTTGAGAGAAAATCAAAAACTTCACAAAAAATAATCACAAAGTTCACCCGTTGGATGGAAAAGTTGCCAAAATGTTGGCACTTTACATGCTGCTTTATTCTTTTATAGAAAACAGTAGTTCTAAATAACTAATGTCATGTTTTGCATCCCATTGGCATATCCCAACCCACAGTTATTTTTCAAGAATAATAACAAACACAATAAGAACTGTACTGAAGGCATGGACAGTCTCTCCTATCCCACAGCACTGTCCTACAATAAAGGGTGCAGTACCTATAGTACTCTAAAACAAGGATTACCTCAAACGATTCCTGAGAACAAAAGTATTACAACTGCCAATGGCTCTCCTCTGGACCCCCTCCCCCGCACACTTGTTTGCCTGCTGCTGTCTCTTCGGTCACCCGGTCACGTGACCAATACTAAAAGAAATTCCGGCCTTGTGTACAAAGAAAACAGAAAAGAAAGATAGCATGACATTGCCTGTAAGTGCAAACTGTTGAAGCTGATTTTCTTTCCCACTCAAGCTTTCCCCTTCAGATGGGTACTCACTATCATATTGTCACACACACGGGGGGTAAGGACCCGTGTGATGCCGACTCTGGTTCGGATGCTTGAGTGCGTAGCTTGGGTGCGAGGCTTGCAAGCAGTGACGGAGTGCCAGGTACTCCCTTGCTGCAGCCGAAGCTGGTTAGAGGTGCTGGTCACGAAACCAGATTGTTCCACCCCTGTTGAGCTGGGATGCAACCAGGATGTGAGTACCTGGGAACCGTGGAGAACCAGGCAGACGAGACAGGCCAGAGACTGAGCAGGATGCAAAGGGGTCAGTAGCCAGAAGCAGAAGACACTGGATGGTCAGGACAAGCCAAGGGTCAGTAGCCAGGAGCAGAAGACACTGGATGGTCAAGACAAGCCAAGGGTCAGTATCCAGGAGAAGAAGATACTGGGTGGTCAGGACAAGCCAAGGGTCAGTAGCCAGGAGCAGAAGACACAAACAACTAAGCAACAAATGAAGAGAGCTCGTGGAAGGGGCATCCACAGCCTGGGGCAGCCCTACAAATAATGGAGAGGATCCAATGAGAGGAGGACCGGAGGGGGGGCTCACCAGAGGGCCATGCGAGATAGGAGGCAATTGCCCAATGAATTGCCAGTCTGGATGCATGAGCAGATGCCAAGGAAAGAGACAGTGGCGTCCTGCACATGCGCTGCCCACGGAGCGAGCCGGAACCCAGAGCAACAGCCGCCGCAGGGAAAAGAGAGGCAGACCGTCAGGAAGTAACGTGCCGGCCAAGAGATGGTGACACATGTGAGGCTATGCCAGCTCCTGGGCTTCCAAACTTGTCTCAGTTCTTTCAATCTGCCACGTTCCATCCTTCTTAGACACTCTCCTTCCTCTTACCACATATGTCTTTGGACCCGGATAAACTGTGACTGCTAGTACTTAATATTCAACTCCTTTAATGGAGATATTATGCACATAACACAATGGTATTCACAGATATAAAATCATATAAAAACAAGAACAATTGTTTTTATATGATTTTATATCTGTGACTACCATTGTGTTATGTGCATAATATCTCAAACAAAAGGAAAATTAAAATGACAACAAATATGTGGACAAGAGACCAAAGTACATACTATATGACTGTAAACTGCTCTGTGGGTCTCACTCCTAACAGTGGTCAAAAATAGTATGCAACATCATAGCCAGTAATTTTGTCTGTGGTTCTGGCAGTATTATTAAAAGACAGCAGAAGGGTAGCCCAAATAATTGGCACATCATATTGCGCATGGAGAGCTATGAAGGACAATCCCACAAAGCCATAAATATGTTAAATATACCAGAGCAGGTGATGGTTTGTACCCTGCACCTTGAAAGCTGGTTTTGTGTCTGCTAATAATGGATCCAACATAATAGGTGATATAGTACATATATCCTGCTTTGCCCATGTCCTAAATTTTATTGTGACTAGAATCTTTACAGAATCTGAAACCCTCAGAGATGCTAAATGTTGACTTTAGGTTGTCCATTTTAGCCAATCCTACAATGCTCACAATACATTATATTCTATAATCCTATCTTTAAACATAACACTTCTAAATTTGTGCCAAAGTATGAGAAACTGGATTCTGTGAAAGAATACACATATACACTTATTGATAGAGTGGAGGGTTGCATTGTGAAAGGTGAATGAGAGAGAAAAGTAGGGCCAAAAAAAAAGCAGAAAGCACAGTAAAAAAGAAGTAAACAAGTGTGTATTTTAAAAGTAATGTGCACAACAGAACTGTTTATGTGTGATGAATTCCCCTTTACAATGTATATTCTAGTGTCAGTTTACTTCAGTAACCCCTCACACCAGGGTCCCTGTCTCTGTCACCTATCAGCTATTTTTATTTATTTTTTTATATTGTGTTTTCTTTTTTTTATAAACTAACTGTTACTATTTCTGTCTACAAAAAAATAAAAAGGACCCAGAGACAGTTAATACTTTTTTCTTTAACAACTTTAAGATCTAAGCTACCATTCTTTGAGCACACTGTTGTAGCCCAGCCCCCTCCCTCCCTATTCACCTTCCATATCCTCCCAATCTCTTCTTTTCCTCTTGACCACCCCTTTTTTTTGCCCCCTCTCCTATCCCTCCCCCTTCATTCTCTCTCTCTCTCTCTCTCTCCATACTCTTCCCCCTCTTTTCCCTTCTCTTTCTTTTCTGCTCTTTTCTTTCTCTTTTTATACTGTTCTTCTTTTAAATATTGGTCATGTTTTACTCCTGATTAAGGGAGGCATCATCAGAGTATTTAGGATTTTCAGTATCATTTTGACTAAATATGTTTACTCCATTTCCTGTTATATTGAAACTGTGGTGCTTTTCCAGTTTCTATCTTACCTTTATTGTAAGCTTGAAATTTGTTTCAATAAAGCTTTAAAAAAATAAAAACAAAAAACATACTCCCTGTGCAACTGCTTCCCACCCTTTTAGCCTAGTTAGTGTCTTGAAGATTTTATATGCTGATTTTTCACTCTCACAAAGCATTAAAGTCTTTATTTTTTACTAGTTGTACAGCCCGTTACACAGGCCACAGTGCCACTGCCACCCGGTCGCGGGGCAGTCACGCGCAGTGGAGACTGCCTGTGCCACGGCTGATACAGAAATCAGCAGTGGCGCAGGCAGTCTCTACTGCGCATGACTGCAGCACACGCAGCAGTGTCTACTGCGCATGTTGCAGCGTTACACACGTTTTAGCAAATTATTATATAGGATAGTACTGGTGATTATAGACCTTACTAAATATGCTGGAAGTTGAACTTGACTGTCTATTGAATGTCAGTCTGCTAAATATTCTGTCAGTTAGTCCCAGACTAACCTAACATAGAGAACAGCCAGCATGAAAGAACTTGGATCATAGCTGCATGTCTTTTCTCAGTCACACAAAATTTGGAGATATTTTGGGTGTCTTTGCTTTTCCTAACACACAACCTTAGACTCCCTTAACTCAGAGAACAGCCAGCTCAAGAAGGAACATGAATTACCTGCCTGTTTCAGTCCAAAAATGTGGAGTATTTTGGGTAAATCTCCTTCCTCCCATCACACTCCCACAGAGTACCCCAGGCTCCCCTTTCACAGAAAACAAATTGCCTGAAAACAAGACTCCCTAAACTAAAACCCAACTCCACCTTAGTTTACAGTCTTAGCTAGCTCCAATTTTGTCCTGCTTTCTTTCTCTCTCTACTAAACATAAAATGACATGCTATGGGAACCTTATATCACTTTTATATTATCCCTGCAGGAAAAAGGGCAACATTTTCCACTGGTGAGGGAATTCAGTCTTACTATTGATTTCAATGCAATGAGCTAGGTGAAAGAAAGTGGATAATCGACATTTAACTCTGGAAATTTCCCTCTCTGCAGGAAGTAACAACTGGCACCTGTTTTACTGAGGTGAACAACTTTGCCTACCTCTATTCACTATATGTTTGTCCCTCTTCTTTATACGTAAATTGCTTATCTGTCTCTTAGGTATCCAGTGTTTCAGTCTGCAAGGTATATCTGTCAGTAAGTAAAAGCAAAGACTCAGCCAGCTCAGGCTGATACTTGGATCAGCTCTTTGACTGTTACTCACTCAGGTTTTTTTTGTTACTTTCTTTTCTCCATTCATGCTCCTCAGAGGTCCCAGACTGTACACACAGAGAACAACTTGGCTGCTACCAAGACTCTAACTCTAGCTCCACTCTCTTTGCCTATTTCCTCTTGTGTCAAAATGTTGCTGCTTTCTATTTCTCAAAAACACAGAATGACAAGCTGCAGGAATCTGACACCTCTTTCAAGGGCCGTGACACACTAAAGGTCAATGCTGTGGAGATATGTCAATGAGTTAAAAGCACTTTGACTTTTCAATGTAGGCACACATCACATCACACACATCACCATATGCACTAAAATTTAGGGATGCAAGGACTGGGGAGGAAAAGGTCCCCATTAGCATACAGGACTGTGAAACTGTTGTTGATGTGGAAGGGATGAGATCCCTTGCACATCATCAGCAGTACAACAATCCTGAAGTTGGAAAGCATTTGCTCTGCTGCCCCACTTGGTCAGTAGGGGAGTGGACATGATATTTTCAGCACCACAAACAACATCACTTCCTTAACACTTTGAATGCTATAGTGATATACATTGCACAAACATGTTGTGAACTCCCAAGGAAACAAGGCTGGGAGTCTGGCAGCGTCCATGGAGATTTTGGCTACCAGCAGCCCCCCAGCCTTGTTTCATTGCCCACTGTTAGCCAGAGATCCCTACATATACACTGGCTGGCCCCGAGACTTGTTCCCTGGCCCCTGGTAGCCACAGATCCCCATGTACACTTTCTCATCACCCAGCCTTGTTCCCTTGCCTACTGGTACCCACAAATCCCCCTGAGCAGTCAGTCAGTGTATGGGGGCTAATGCACAATGGTGATGTTCCCTATCTTGCCCTACAATACTTATGTTCAACATGCTGCTCCACAATTAAAATTTGAGACATGCTGCCCCCCCAGTAAAATTCAACATATGTTGCCCCATAAATTTGACACATGCTGCACCCTCCAGTAAAATACAACATATGCTGCCCTTACACAGTTAACCCTTTGAGTGCCAGAGGGGTATGCAAGGCATTGTTAACAATGTGCTACATACCCCTCTGGCACTCAAAAGCTTAATATTTTAAAACAATCACATAGTTCAGCATTTTTAATCCTGCACTATGTTCCATTTTGTGTTTTGGTTCTGAAATAAAACCAGACATCGAAGGGGGCATCGGGACCCCTCCTTATGTCTCCCTGGTATTGATTCCCTATTGAATAGGATAGGGGACCAATGCAGTGACCAAGAAGACGATTACCGCCTTCCACTATTATCTACTAATCAAGCTGGCTTTCTATGAATGACCGGCTTGAGTAGGAGGATGCTAGCCTCACATGATATTACATGGATATTACATGGATATTAACTGTGTGGGGGGAAGCATATTTCGTATTTGTGGCAGCATATGTCAGATTTTACTGGGGCAGTATATACTGAATTTTACTGGGAGGGAATATATGTCTGATTTTACTGTGGGGGAGCATATGTCTAATTTATGGGGCAGTATATATTGAATTGTACTGGGAGGGGAAGCATATACCAAATTTATGGGGCAACATATGTCAGATTTTACTGGGGGGGGCAGCCTATATTGAATATTATGGGGTGGGCCAAAATATGTTGAATTTTAACTGTGGTGTAGCATGTTGAACATAAGTATTGTGGGGAAACATGGGGAACATCGACATTGTGTATTTGCCCCAAATACACTGACTGACACCCCCCAAACCTTGTTCTATTTCCCAGGCAGTGCCTATGGGGATTTGTGGCTATGCATAGACAAGGGAATAAATCTGGGTGGGGGTTAGACAGTGTACATTGGGATCTCTGGCTACCAGTGGAAAGGAAACAAGTGTGGGGACTAGGTAGTGTGCATGGGGTTCTATGGCAACCAGTGGATTAGAGAACCAGACTGGAGGGCAGCTCGTAGCCAAAAATGACCATGGATGCTACAACATGTATGAAATATGATACAGAGCTGCAGGGATGATTGTGCATTGCTTGGTGTACTTTTTTAAACCTTTGAGTGCCACAGGGGTGTGCAATGCACATCTCTACAGCACTCAAAGGGATAAGAAAGTGATGCTATTCATGGTGCTGAAAGGATTCTCTCCACTCCCTTACTGATCAACTAGTAAAGCAGAGAGAATGTTCAGGGTTATCTACTGATGATGATGTGGGAGGAAGTGCATCCCTTCCACATAGAGACAGCAGTTCACATCCCTCCCTGCTTATGAATGATTGAGGACTGTTACTGAATAGTAAACTACAGGGAGATACCAATGTCACCAGCCTAAGGCAGGTGAAGCTGAGACTGTGAACTCCGACAGCAGAGACTGCTATTGAAGTTTAGTGCATGTGGTGAAGTGTCACATTAACACATATACACACCCCCTTGAAAATGATAATTTCTCATTATCCTGCATTTCAGAATAGAAATGTCTCATTATGCTGCATTTACATATGGAAATGAGCCAGTGACGATGTAATGAGTGAAACCTTTAGAATGCATGTCAGATGGATGTTGATGCAGGGAGATTTTTTCCTTATTGATGGGGATATATTGAAGACACTTTAGTGCATATTGTCAATTTGCCTTCAACACTTCTCTGACAGGACATCAACATTATTACTAGCTCTCTTCATCCTTTAGTGCATCTCTCTGCTAGTATCACTGTGGGAATACAAGAGAAACTCTACATGTGTGGGGATATTCATTCTTATCATTGATTTCAATGCAATGATAAAGGCAAAAAAAAAACAAAAAACAGAACATGTCACAATTCACAGGAAAATTCCTTTTTAGAGGGAAGTGCCATTTTTCACCTGTTTTGCTTTTTCAGCAAAACATTTTACCCATCCCTACTTTAGATCCATTGAGTGTTATCTTTAACAGGTGGTTTCATGTATTTCAAATAAATCTGTTATTTTTTCTGATTTCAAATGATAGCATTTCCTACAATATGGCTGGCTAAAGCCCCAAATGAAATGGGAAAAAAACACCTGTTTTGCAAGGTGTGATTTGTGTTTTGTAAAACGTGACCACATATCCATAATTACATTTGGAAATTTTGTGAAAACTTGGCCAGTTAAGTAAAACTAATAACAGTATGTTGTAAGCAGAATTTACATAAACTCAATCTCCTTTTTGGAAGACATAAAATAATTATATTGCTATTGCTCAGCTTCTTGTTAAGAAACATAATCCTAGAACACATTGCCACCAAAAATTGTTATCTCTGTCTTTATCTATCACATTCTCATTGAAGTCTAAAAAACTTGATAAATTATCAACTGTGATGTAATACCAGTCATTGTCAAATGTCATAATAATCCATTCCTAACATGGGTAAAATAAAACATGTAGCTTTTTATAATTAGAGAATCAGCAATTACAAATTTCAAAATTTTTTACATCTTGATTGTGTCCTATTGTGTGTTGCTGGTACTGGTAATCATCTTAAAGCGTGATTTGACAAGAATTGGCTGCAATTTTAAAAGTAGTTCTTTATGAAATGCCTGCCAAATTGCAGGAGTTAACGATATCCTGATTAGATGATAGTGTAAAGTTATACATGTATTCTAGTATGGGAGCTTTATCTTGATATATGAAAATATTTATCAGTTGTTTCTCTGAAAATGTAGTCCTTAATATAAATGAGATCAAGCTGAAAACATTCAATAAAGAAATATATAATCATAAATAGTTTAATAATAAATAAACTACTTGAATCCAAACTATAGATGTACTATATTAAACAGACAGGAACAGATAATACATCAATTCAAGCTAAAACAAGAAAAATGCATGTGTCAGTGCTGCTGTGCTGTTGTACAGTGCTTTTAATTGTGCAACTCAGAGTTTCTTTATTATTAAACAGCCTCAGTCAGCCTTGAAAAAAGAGGGACACAAATATATTATAGTGTTATGGACAATAGTATTGTGCATGCTGCTGTGCTATGTGCTTTATCCATTATTGAAATTTAAAAGCTGCTGATTCTGAAGCAAACTGGGGTAAAAATTAACACTGCAGTTGTTTGGAGGGAAATAATAAAAACACTGGACTTTCTATACTATATATTCATGTGGACTCAGACAGGCAAAGAGGGGGAGCTTGAATTGCTTTATTTAAGGTATAATGGTGCTAGCCAGTTCTTTTGATGGTCGCAGGAAGTGTGATTTGTAGACAATGACAGCAATGATTAAAACAAAAAATACTTATGATTGACAGGTGAAAGACAGGCAGGAGATGTTATACCTGACCAGAGTACTGACAATACTAGAGACAAAGACATATATCACACTATTTTAAAACAGACAAAACAGATAATACATCAATTCAAACTAAAGCTAGAACAATGCACATATATATTGGTGCTGCTGCTGTGCTGTTGTTCTGTGCATCTAATTGCATAACAGATATGTTGTAGATAGCCGCGCTGTCATGAACTTTACAGTAAAAATCAACACTACTATCATTATGTCTACCAAACATCTTAGGGCTTAAGATGATTGCTACAGCTTGTGTAGTAAATGCCAGTGATATTCCTCCTTCAGCAGTGGCTGTTTTTAAAAGCAATATGGAAAGTTCCACCAACTTTGTGTCTGCTGACAGAGGCTCCAATGTAATAGACGTCATGCAAATAGCAGATATTATGTGTGTGCTCTGCTTCACCACGTCCTGAATCTAATTGTTACTTGATTCCTCTGAGAATAAAATACCATGAAAGAAATGCTAAATGTCATCAGCAAAATCCGTGCACAATTTAGTTAATCCTATAGTGATAACAATGCCTTATATGCCTTTCAAGAGAGGAACTACTTTCCCTATCCCCAGCTTAAAATGAAGGTCCCATCATGGAAATGTTCATATTGTACATGTTAGGGCATTTGTTTGAGCAGATCAAGGTCATTACAAAGAATACAGTACTTTGTTGTAAGGCTTTGGAGGAGCTTGTTTGTCACCTGGCCGATATATCCGCTAATGTGTTACTTATACAGCACCTGAAACCCTTTGAGACAATAATCTTGCTGTTTAGTAGTGCCTGTGCAGGAATCAGTAAGATACTTCCACTAATATGGGAGCTACAGAAAAAACATGAAGATGGCCAATGATTCTTACAAAAGCAACAAGATAGACATGCACCAGCTAGAGAATCATGTTAGTATGCTTTAATCAGGATCATCATATAGACTTATTTAACAGCATTGAGGAAAACATGCTTGCTACATTACTAGACCCCTCTTTAATCATACCATTTCTAACATTATGCCAAGGGATGGACAGTGACACTCTGAGGAACTGGATTCTGTAAAAGTATATAAAGAAATCTTTATAGATCAAGTGGAATAATGCATTGCAGAGAATTAGTGAGAGAAATGATGGGGCAAAATTACCATAAAGCATAATAACAAGGAAGTAAGTGAACATTTTATAACGGCACCCATGATCTGGGCAACATTCTGTCCATCTCGCTGATACTGCTTTGCTATTGGCTGCTCTGTTCTGCTCCTCCTAGTGACAAGCCTTTTTATACCCTAGGCTGTCACTCTGCTAGTGCCCTTTCATGGTGTACCTGATGCCTGGCGCTAGTTGTTGTTGTTCTGATCCAGTGTATGACCCCGGACTGCCTGACCACGCTATTGTCTCGTTCCTGATGCTGTGTACCAATTCGGATTGGCTGATGTTCCTGCTTCCTGTTCTGACCTGGCCTGGCTGATGTTCCTTCTCTGTGTACCGACCCGGCGAGATTGACGACCCCGCTCTGTGTACCGACCGGGCGCATCTGAGGATCCTGCTCCATATACCAACCCGGCCTGGCTGACGTTCCTGCACTGTTTACCGACTCTTCTTGGCAGTGGTTCCTGTTTCTCCTGTACCAGTTGGCTCCTCTGAACTGCTCCTGTTTGCCCACCTCAAGGGCACTGTTACTATTTGCTGGTCCTAGTTTCCATGGTTCCGGTTGCTCGTATACAGGACCAGTGGTCAGAGTCTCGCTGCTTCCACCCCGTGTCGTACTCGCTTGGTCTGTGTTGGTTCAGTTGGGCACCTCCGGTGGTTACCGTTATCCAGACCACAGCGCTATTAACCCCTCTGGGGGAAGGGCCTTGTTATACCACTACCATCTTGGGTTCTGTTGGGCTATGCTACTTGGGCTATTAGTCACCAGTTTGATCCGTTGTGCGCTTCTGTATCACGGTGCCCGTGATTGTTGCAGTTCCTTGTCTGTCACCAGTAGGGGGCTTCTATTGGCTGTCTGCAGATAGCCCGCCTCTTATTGCCTATTTAAACCTGGATTGGGCACCCTTTGAGTGCCCTTTCGTGTTGTTTCTGACCTTCTTGCTATCACTATGCCAGTGATAGCTGGGCCTCTGTTCCAGTGTTCCTGAGTTCCTGATCTCATGTGTTCCTGATCTCTACTGTCCCAGTGTTTCCTGCATGCTGAAGTACTTCCAGTCCTGGTTCCGGCCTAGTCTCTGGTGTTGCAGTTCCTGCTGAACTTCTTCTCTGCTGTTTCCTGACCTGACTATCGTTGCTGGTTCCTGTCATCGCATCGCCTGTCTCCTGTATCCTGGCGACCTCCTGCCTGGTCGCATCGGCGACACTGCTTGTTACACCAGTGTGCGGTCACTGGTTTGCTCCATAGCCTATCGGCTGTACTATCCTGTGTTGGTCCCAGCGTGCGGACGCTGGTTTGCTCCAAAGCCTTGCGGCTATACAAACTCGCTTGTTACACCAGTGTGCGGTCACTGGTTTGCTCCAAAGCCTATCGGTCATACAATCCTGTGTTGGTCCCAGCGTGCGGACGCTGGTTTGCTCCAAAGCCTTGCGGCTAGACAAACTCGCTTGTTACACCAGTGTGCGGTCACTGGTTTGCTCCAAAGCCTATCGGCTATACAATCCTGTGTTAGTCCCAGCGTGCGGACGTTGGTTTGCTCCAAAGCCTTGTGGCTAGACAAACTCGCTTGTTACACCAGTGTGCGCTCACAGGTTTGCTCCAAAGCCTATCGGCTATACAATCCTGTGTTAGTCCCAGTGTGCGGACGTTGGTTTGCTCCAAAGCCTTGTGGCTAGACAAACTCGCTTATTACACCAGTGTGCGGTCACTGGTTTGCTCCAAAGCCTATCGGCTGTACTATCCTGTGTTGGTCCCAGCATGCGGACGCTGGTTTGCTCCAAAGCCTTGCGGCTATATAACTCGCTTGTTACACCAGTGTGCGGTCACTGGTTTGCTCCAAAGCCTATCAGCTATACAATTCTGTGTTGGTCCCAGCATGCGGACGCTGGTTTGCTCCTAAGCCTTACGGCTATACTAACTCGCTCGTTACACCAGTGTGCGGTCACTGGTTTGCTCCTAAGCCTATCGGCTATACAATTCAGTGTTGGTCCCAGCGTGCGGATGCTGGTTTGCTCCAAAGCCTTGCAGCTTTACGATTCCCCTGTTAGTCTCAGTGTGTGTACACTGGGTTGCTTACGATCCTGTCAATTTGCCATTACCATCTGACTGCTGCTACTATCTCTGGGCTGCCCTGCCCGGTATTGGTAAGGCCGGTAGAACCTTTTGCCACATTCCATCTGAGGTTGCCTTACCCGGTATTGGCAGGGCCGGTAGAGCCTACATTATGAATCTATTGAGGCTGCCTTGCCCGGTAATTTGGTAAGACCGGTAGAACCGTTATGCGATTCCATCTGCAGGTTGCCTTACCCGGTATTGGCAAGGCCGGTAGAGCCTAACATTCTATTACTTCAGACTGTCCTGTCCGGTATATTGACAGGACCGGTAGAGTCTGCCTTCTGTCTTGTTATATTCAATATATCTGTATGTATGTGATTGCCATCCTACGTTATCATTTTATTATTTCAATAAAATTGATTTTTACCTAAACTTGTGTCTGAGAGTCATAATAAACCGTGACAGTACGAAAGGGCCATGACCTCAGACAGCAAAGGTGAAGGTAATGCACAGAATATCCATTGGAGGATGGATGTGCACGAGCAACGTTTGGATCAGTTGGCAGTTGCAATTCAAACGATCCTTGAACGCACGGTACTTGCTGACAAATCTAGCTCTAGCCCGGTGGTCTCGCCAAGTCAGACACCGGAGAGTGATACCAGACCCCTAGGGGGCACTGTTAAAGGGTTAACGGCTTCTGCACCCTTGCCGCTGATACAATGGTGACCCTAGTCTCTGCAGAGGGTTCATCAACCAACTCGAGATTTTTATGGAATTGACGGCACACGCATTTCCCAATGATCGTAGTAGGGTGGGGTTTACAATATCTTTGCTCACTGGCAGAGCTTTGGCTTGGGCTAACCCCTTGTGGGAGAATGCTAAACCTTGTACTAAAAACTTTAGAGAATTTGTGCAATCCTTTCGAAGAGTGTTTGAGCCTCCTGGTAGAACCACCTCTGCTGCCAAACTCCTTATGGAGATACATCAGGGCAGGCGTACACTAGGCGACTACGCCATCGAATTCCGCACATTGGCAGCAGAGGTAGGTTGGAATAACGAGGCATTATTGGCAGCTTTTTCTCAAGGCCTGAATGACCACATTAAGGACGAAATCGCTGCTAAAGATCTACCTATTGATCTAGATGACTACATTGAATATGTTATGATAATTGACTCCAGAATACGTGAGAGATCAATTGCCAGAGATCGTAAGTTACGGTCAAAGAATAATGAGCCTAGTGACATGTTTTGCCCACCCATCCCTCTCCTGGCATTGAAGTCTAGTGAACCTGTACGGGAGACAAGTGAACCTATGCAAATAGGCTTCACTAGACTAACCAAGGCTGAGAGACTTTATCGCAGAAGACAAGGGTTGTGTTTATACTGCGGTAAAAAAGGGCATTTGCTAAATTCTTGTCCGGTACGTCCGGGAAACGCACACACCTAGGGTACCTTGGGGGACAGGCCCTAGGTGGTGTACAATCGTCCCCAGTGTCGGGCACAATGAAACCCACCATACAGTTGGTATTATCTTGGGCACAACGCTCTGTGGAGGTTTTGGCCTTGGTTGACTCTGGTGCAGCAGGGTATTTTATGGATAATACCTTTGCTGAATTGTACGGAGTTCCACGCATTGAAAGAGAAAATCCCTTGACTATTGAAGCGATTGATGGCAGACCCTTAGAACCGCCTCAGGTTATATTTGAAACTATGCCACTGTCTATGACTATTGGGGCACTTCACAGAGAAGAGCAGCAGTTTCAACTGATTAATTTTCCGCACCATGCGGTAATATTGGGCTTTCCGTGGTTACAGTTACATAACCCACAATTTGATTGGAAAAAGTGTGAAATTGCTGCTTGGTCCCAGTTTTGTATGGACAAGTGCGTCATCCAGCCTGTTAAGGTCCTGTGCACATCCTCGGCTATACCGGATGTATACCAACAGTTTGGCGATGTTTTTAGCAAAGGAGAGGCCAGTTTGCTACCTCAGCATAGACCTTATGATTGTTGCATCGAATTGCAGCCTGGGGCAGTACCTCCGAAAGGACGCACTTATCCATTATCTTGTGAGGAAAATAAGGCTATGGAGGATTACATTTCTGATGCCCTTGCTAGAGGGATCATACGAAAATCTACCTCTCCAGCTGGGGCTGGGTTCTTTTTTGTAAAAAAGAAAAATGGCGAATTAAGACCATGCATTGACTACCGGGGCTTGAATAAACTAATGGCAAAAAACGCATACCCGATACCACTCATCACCAAGCTTTTTGACAGGCTTAAAGGCGCTTCGATTTTTACCAGATTGGACCTACGGGCCACTTACAATCTAGTGCGCATTCGAGCAGGTGATGAGTGGAAAACTGCCTTTAATACTCGAGCTGGGCACTACAAGTATCTTGTAATGCCATTTGGGCTATGTAATGCCCCCTCAGTTTTCCAGGAACTGATAAACGATGTGCTGAGAGATATGTTACAGACATGTGTTGTGGTTTATCTGGACGATATATTGATTTACTCTCAAGACATGGCACAGCACATCAAAGATGTATCCGCAGTATTGCTACGACTCCGTGAGAACAAATTATTTTGTAAACTGGAAAAATGTGACTTTCATAGAACCAGTGTGCCATTCTTGGGGTTCATAATTGGCAATGATGGCATTGCCATGGACAAGGATAAGTTGTCAGCTGTCTTACAATGGCCAAAACCCAAGGGGCTTAAAGCCATACAGCGTTTCCTGGGTTTCGCTAATTATTATAGGCGGTTTATTAAGAACTTTTCTTCCATTGTTAAACCTTTGTCCGATCTTACGCACAAGGGCGCTAATCCTTCTTGTTGGCTCGTATCTGCTGAGAAGGCCTTTGAGAATTTGAAGCTGGCATTTGCTGCGGCTCCTGTGTTATCCCACCCCAATCCTCTACTTCCATTTACGTTAGAGGTGGATGCCTCAGATATTGGGGTTGGGGCAGTACTTTCGCAACGACACGAGAAAGGTGGTACTCTCAGACCTTGTGGGTTTTTCTCTAAGAAGTTGACTGTCACTCAAGGCCACTATGAGATAGGTGACAAAGAATTATTGGCCATTATCCTCGCTGTTAAGGAGTGGCGTCATTTGCTTGAAGGTACCAAGACTCCCGTATTAATCCTAACAGATCATAAAAATCTGACTTATCTCTCGGAGGCCAAGAGATTGTCCTCCCGTCAGGCCAGGTGGGCACTGTTCCTGTCTCGATTTAATTTCATTGTATCATACTTACCGGGGTCAAAGAATATCAGGGCGGATGCACTGTCAAGACAATTTGAGGCCGACAGTGACAGAGTGGAAGCACCAGCACCCATCATCCAACCTGATAGAATACTGGCTACTATACGCACGAGTATCACTTCTCCTTTAGGGGAGGAGATCCTGGCCTCTCAGGGGTCCGCTCCCCATGAAACTCCAGTGGGTAAATGTTTTGTCGATGAACCATTTCGTACTAGGCTGCTTGAAACCTACCATTCCTCTAAGGCTGCGGGACATATTGGTAGAGACCAATTGTTATGGTCCCTTTCTCAGTTATTTTGGTGGCCCTCCATGAGAAACGATTGTGCCGAATTTACGAATGCCTGTGCCACCTGTGCCCGCGCTAAGACCCCGAGACATCTCCCTGTGGGCTTGCTTCAACCGGTGCCTAATGGCGAACGCCCCTGGTCTCATGTTTCCATTGATTTTATGGGAGAGTTGCCTATGTCGAAGGGGTACTCCTTTATATTCATGGTGGTGGACAGGTTTTCTAAAATGGCTCATTTCGTGCCCCTCCGTGGTCTTCCTTCAGCGAAGGAATTGGCAATGGTGTTCGCCAGAGAAGTATTCCGGTTGCATGGAGTGCCTAGGGTACTGGTGTCTGACAGGGGGAGCCAGTTTGTGTCTAGATTTTGGAGGGCTTTTTGCCAACAGATGGCATACAGCTGTCCTTCTCCTCTGCCTACCATCCCCAGACCAATGGAGCTGCTGAACGAGCTAATCAGGGCTTGGAACAATTTCTCCGTTGTTTCGTTACTGACCATCATGATAATTGGTCCGACTTGTTGCCTTGGGCAGAGTTCGCCAGGAACTGTGCGGTCAATTCTTCATCTGGGAGCTCTCCATTTCTGATTAATTATGGGTTCCAGCCCTGTTTGCTTCCAGACTCATTTCAGACGCAACAGATTCCAGCTCTGGATGAGCATATCGAGCAACTCCGTTCCACATGGGCACAAGTTCAGAGGGCACTTGGTCAGTCATTTCAGCGTCATCAGCGCCATGCTAATCGCAGAAGGCTTCCAGCGGTTTCCTTTCAGGTTGGGGATAGAGTATGGCTTTCCTCCAGAAATCTCAAGCTGCAGGTTCCGTCTAATAAGTTGGCTCCTCGGTTTATTGGTCCATACAGAGTTATTCGCAAAATTAACCCTGTCTCCTATGCACTAGACCTACCTGCATCCATGCGTATCCATAATGTGTTCCATGTGTCCCTTCTTAAGCCTCTGGTTTGCAATCGCTATTCTACCACACCTGTGGTGCCAGGACCTGTTGAGGTCGAGGGCCAGGAGGAGTACGAGGTTCAGAGCATTATTGATTCCCGTAGGCTTAGAGGAGGGGTACAGTACCTGGTACATTGGAAAGGGTATGGTCCTGAGGATCGATCATGGGTGGATAGTACGGACCTTCATGCACCTAGGCTAACTAGGGCCTTTCATGCCAATTACCCACAGAAACCTAGAACCTATTCTAGGAGAGGGGGTCTTTGAAGGGGGGGTACTATCACGGTGCCCGTGATTGCTGCAGTTCCTTGTCTGTCACCAGTAGGGGGCTTCTATTGGCTGTCTGTAGATAGCCCGCCTCTTATTGCCTATTTAAACCTGGATTGGGCACCCTTTGAGTGCCCTTTCGTGTTGTTTCTGACCTTCTTGCTATCACTATGCCAGTGATAGCTGGGCCTCTGTTCCAGTGTTCCTGAGTTCCTGATCTCATGTGTTCCTGATCTCTACTGTCCCAGTGTTTCCTGCATGCTGAAGTACTTCCAGTCCTGGTTCCGGCCTAGTCTCTGGTGTTGCAGTTCCTGCTGAACTTCTTCTCTGCTGTTTCCTGACCTGACTATCGTTGCTGGTTCCTGTCATCGCATCGCCTGTCTCCTGTATCCTGGCGACCTCCTGCCTGGTCGCATCGGCGACACTTCTTGTTACACCAGTGTGCGGTCACTGGTTTGCTCCACAGCCTATCGGCTGTACTATCCTGTGTTGGTCCCAGCGTGCGGATGCTGGTTTGCTCCAAAGCCTTGCGGCTATACAAACTCGCTTGTTACACCAGTGTGCGGTCACTGGTTTGCTCCAAAGCCTATCGGCCATACAATCCTGTGTTGGTCCCAGCGTGCGGACGCTGGTTTGCTCCAAAGCCTTGCGGCTAGACAAACTCGCTTGTTACACCAGTGTGCGGTCACAGGTTTGCTCCAAAGCCTATCAGCTATACAATCCTGTGTTAGTCCCAGCGTGCGGACGTTGGTTTGCTCCAAAGCCTTGCGGCTAGACAAACTCGCTTGTTACACCAGTGTGCGGTCACTGGTTTGCTCCAAAGCCTATCGGCTATACAATCCTGTGTTAGTCCCAGCGTGCGGACGTTGGTTTGCTCCAAAGCCTTGTGGCTAGACAAACTCGCTTATTACACCAGTGTGCGGTCACTGGTTTGCTCCAAAGCCTATCGGCTGTACTATCCTGTGTTGGTCCCAGCGTGCGGATGCTGGTTTGCTCCAAAGCCTTGTGGCTATATAACTCGCTTGTTACACCAGTGTGCGGTCACTGGTTTGCTCCAAAGCCTATCAGCTATACAATTCTGTGTTGGTCCCAGCATGCGGACGCTGGTTTGCTCCTAAGCCTTACGGCTATACTAACTCGCTCGTTACACCAGTGTGCGGTCACTGGTTTGCTCCTAAGCCTATCGGCTATACAATTCAGTGTTGGTCCCAGCGTGCGGACGCTGGTTTGCTCCAAAGCCTTGCGGCTTTACGATTCCCCTGTTAGTCTCAGTGTGTGTACACTGGGTTGCTTACGATCCTGTCAATTTGCCATTACCATCTGACTGCTGCTACTATCTCTGGGCTGCCCTGCCCGGTATTGGTAAGGCCGGTAGAACCTTTTGCCACATTCCATCTGAGGTTGCCTTACCCGGTATTGGCAGGGCCGGTAGAGCCTACATTATGAATCTATTGAGGCTGCCTTGCCCGGTAATTTGGTAAGGCCGGTAGAACCGTTATGCGATTCCATCTGCAGGTTGCCTTACCCGGTATTGGCAAGGCCGGTAGAGCCTAACATTCTATTACTTCAGACTGTCCTGTCCGGTATATTGACAGGACCGGTAGAGTCTGCCTTCTGTCTTGTTATATTCAATATATCTGTATGTATGTGATTGCCATCCTATGTTATCATTTTATTATTTCAATAAAATTGATTTTTACCTAAACTTGTGTCTGAGAGTCATAATAAACCGTGACATTCTGGTTGCCATCCATTTATACCATTGCCCATTAACCCTTTCAGGTAGTGCGTGCACACGGTGCTGGGTTGCTCCGGTAGGGCCTCCATTTAAGCACGAGCTCTGACCAGTCTGTTTGCCATTGGTGGGCGTTCACCATTGCTTCCACTTACAGGCGTCCAGGGCCTCTGGTTGCAATCCTGTCCTTGTCGCCTTCTGCATCATACAGGCGACATTGAGTCTTTATTACGTTACTAACAGCATTGCACTGGGTACATTGGATATTCATACACTGTTTCAATCCCATTGACCTGACCTGTGTCAGTATTGTGTTGTTCACTTTACTGGGCCCGTGTGGGTACCACTTGTAACCTGTCTTGTGTCAGTTTATGCTATACTGGACCCGCGAGGGTTACATTATTCATTGTGTGCTTCAATAAAGCTGTGTTTTTATCTAAACCTACGTGTCTGACTGTACTGAACCGTAACACATTTATAGCATCAGTAACAACAAAAACCTCACTACATTTTGCATAACACACCTCATCATCACAGAAAGCAAATAATGTGTCTCAGGTCAGCAGTCTAACATTTGTGGAGGAAGGAGGATGAAGCGATAGTTCTGGATCATCTCCATGATATTTTGTCCCAGTATATGGGCTGGCAATTGATGCTATCTAGCCCAAAGGAGTGGCACCGCTGCATGTGAGGTCAGAGATGATTACAGCATACTAAATAAAGTTCTAAATGGCACCACACAAGTGAAAAAATAAATACACTACCCAATAAATACTAATAAACAAAAGCAGCTAAGAATACAAACTAACACCATGGTGGAGCATACAGGGTTAATTATAAAAGCAGAATTATCTGAAAACCTGTGTTTAAAATGTTTTCAAATTACCTCATCCTTAAAACAAAGTAATACTCATTGCTTTAATTTGGGAGTAAATAGTTGAGCGACATTAATGGTGATGGATATAGAATTGCAGACAACCACGGTCTGAAGTAGTATTGGTATCTTATGAAAAAATCTTAAAGTTTTAAATAGAGAGATACTCCCCTATGAGAACATCTGGAAGAATGACATCTTTATGTCACGTAGGGTCAAAGTTTACATTCCTAAATTTTGAGAAAACCCATACCAGGTATCATTTTAGGTGTGAATTTTAATGTGGAATAAGAGTGCCATCTATAGTTTTTATAGCGTCATTACTGGGTTACTCACATTCCTAGTATAATTAGGAATGGGAGATTGTTTAATCAGGTAATACTGATGATGTCACTGTATAATGAGAAGGATCTCTGTCCAATCATTGGGGATGGGTGAAGAGTACTGATAGAGTAAAATTTGCCTTATAAAATGCTATGGCATAAGGTAATTGGCTCTTGGTTCCTGGTTCAATTCCTGCTAACCTGTTTGCTGAGCTGACAAAGATAATCTAAATACCCACACTGATTGACCTGGTAACTATATTTTTCTTTATTTTAATTCTTCAAAATTTCAGACTCATTTATTTCCTTGATATTTGAGAAAAGATATTTATTATTTGCTAAGTATAAGCCTGGTCAGTTGTATGTAGCAAATATTATGATAAGCTATATTTAGTTATAGTAATTCTGAAATTAAGCAGAATTAACCATTTGAGTGCTAGAGTGGTACGTAACCCATTGTTTTGCAATGCGTTCTGTACCACTCTGGTACTCAAAAGGTTAATTAATTAATTGTTATATTTTGCCAGAGAGATAGTAAAATAGTGATAGCAGTGAGATACATTTATCCTTGTATATATTGGTTAATATAATTTCTGTTATTTCTAGAATATTGTGTTTCTGGAATGATTATAATATCTAATATTTGATCAGGGGAATTCTTTGAATTATTTTTAACTGCTATTTGTCTATTTATTTGTGGTGTTCCTTATAGAATTCGTTGTGCATGTGCTAGGCCTAACTTTTGTAAACTGAAGGTTTATTTTTAACTTTCACTAGACAAAAGAAGCTGCCATCCTGGGTGTGGCATCCTATCCTTATATGTGGATTAACCCTTGAAGTGCCTATAGGTTTTATATAACATTGCTATAGTCATATTTGTGATCTATGTTGCATGAAGTTTTATATACTATCTAGACATATATTATTGGATTGATTCTAAGTATCTTCTTGGTATCATTTATGATTGACTATATTAATTGCAATTTGTATGTTTTATTCAGAAGGTATACAATATTTGTAATCAGTAGATAATTAAGTTATAGCTAGTGTTGTGCGAGCACCCCGATGCTCGGGTGTTCGGGTGCTCTGACCGAGCACCCCCTGAGGCTCGAGTGCTCGGCCGATCACCCGAACCCCATTGCATTAAATGGGAGGACTCGAGCATTACACCAGGCACCCCCTGCTCTGATGAGGGGAGGGTGTCTGGTCAATGCCCCCCTTCATCTCCGCAATGTCCCCCTTCATCTCCGCAATGTCCCCCTTCATATGTCCGCCTTCATCGCCGCAATGTCCCCCTTCATATGTCCCCCTTCATCTCCGCAATGTCCACCTTCATATGTCCCCCTTCATCTCCGCAATGTCCCCCTTCATATGTCTGCCTTCATCTCCGCAGTGTCCCCCTTCATATGTCCCCCTTCATCTCCGCAATGTCCCCCTTCATCTCCGCAATGTCCCCCTTCATATGTCCGCCTTCATCTCCGCAATGTCCCCCTTCATATGTCCCCCTTCATCTCCGCAATGTCCCCCTTCATATGTCCGCCTTCATCTCCGCAATGTCCCCCTTCATATGTCCCCCTTCATCTCCGCAATGTCCCCCTTCATATGTCCCCCTTCATCTCCGCAATGTCCCCCTTCATATGTCCGCCTTCATCTCCGCAATGTCCCCCTTCATATGTCCCCCTTCATCTCTGCAATGTCCCCCTTCATATGTCCCCCTTCATCTCCGCAATGTCCCCCTTCATATGTCCCCCTTCATCTCCGCAATGTCCCCCTTCATATGTCCCCCTTCATCTCCGCAATGCCCCCTTCATCTCCGCAATGCCCCCTACCTCCAGTCCCTGGTGGTCCAGCGGAGCGTCTGCAAGATCTGTGCCTCTCCGGCACAGATCCCTGCCACCCGAACATGGCGGGCGAGCAGAGCGATGCTCGAGCCGATCCGAGCATCGGCCGAGCATGCTCGCTCAACACTAGTTATAGCGATTTAAATCAGGGATTCTATTCCAGTTAGTCTATAAATTAGATTATTATATATATGGTACAAGGAGAATTGTCAGAGGACATGGCTTCATATTAAGGTCAACTCACATGACAATATACCTTAAACCAAAATTAGCATAGTTTATACAGTTTCTGGGGCAGGGGTATTCATGTACACTGATGCCAACTGTATTTTATTAATTGTGAAGATCAATTATCCTTTTCTATGCTGCTGAGTGCAATTATTGTTATCTAATACCTCTGAATATACCTATGTGTGGTTAACCCTTTAATTGCTGGTAATCCTCATGGTGATAATTGTGGTTTGGTTTACTACATATCTATGGTAATTGCTGGTCACTCATTTATGTAATTGTTGTTTACACTTATATATATATATATTTTTGCACAAATATGCGGTATTGATTATTTCTATCAACTCTTTACTGTGAAGTAGCGTGCCAATACCTAATATAGTGTAAAGTTCTCAAAATTATTTAATATTGTCATATATTTATTTAAGTGAAGATATCCAACCTGATTGGTTTTCATGTTTTAACCCTTTGGATCCCTTCATCATAAATTGTTCGATATCATCCACTCTATGTGTTATAAAAATACAAATAGAAATAAATAATATTCCTTTGCCCTAAATAACTTATAGACACATTGTTACCAGAGAGAACATCCTAAAGGGTTACTTTAACATTAGCTTTTTTTCAAAACGTATATGTGTTGGAAAGCTCACAATTAAAGCAAATATATATTGATAGGAGAATCTGGTAATTATAAAAATGGACAATAAGTAAATATTAATGAAATATTAATAAAATATGGACATACACACATATGTCCATAAACTGTACCCAAAAATAATCAGGATGAGTAAACATAGATAAAAAATAATATATAGGCTATAAACTTTTTTCTCTTGAAAAAGGAAGGAGTGCCCTTCAGAAACACATAGACAACCAGATTTATTAGTGATATACTATGATAATATTGAAGGACAGTTTCATCTAAAAGTTGTCCATATTCAGTGGTTGGGTTACAATCATTAGCTGGCGGTGCACAAATATGTGTGATTCCATACTTCTGGGCAGATATACAAGTCGAAGTTCAAGCAGTGTGAACTATAAGAGTTGAAACATTGTCAGTCACGGGAGTTCATTTATAATCTAAGACCAAAGGTTGGCATAATTATGGGAACTGTGAGTTACAACTAGTAAGTCCAAGTGAAGACGACGGTGGTGAGTCTTTTCTCATATGTCATCTTGATATTAAGTATTCAAGGTATATAACCTGATTAATTCCACCTGCCATTAAGTCTTAGCATAAAGTAACACAGTGGATTTGTCATTAAGATTTCCAATGATCAATTACAGCTAGAGCTCTATAGATTCACTTTGATTTTCATCTAACACTTGTACATTTCATCTTGGAACACAGCAATTCATTTTTCCAACTAAGTGTACACTGACATCATGTTTCACGTGGGCCCAATGTGTTTAATTATATAATAATCATATTATATGTATGCACTGTATTTTTAATATAGTTTTTTTATATTTCACACATTGGAGATATAGAGTGTCTCATATTTCAACCGTTTTAGATTTGTTACTTGCTATTATATAGTGAGTTTTTCAATAATACTGTGTACGATTATGGTATATATTTGATTATTCCTTTTTGTTGTAGGTGCAGTCATTTTTACTTTCCATATTGGTTTAATTTCCCTGAGATTTGAGAAGAGACTGCACACATAGATCCAACATTTGTAGTCTTATAGTTGAATGTGTGTAACGGATTGACACGGTTACATTCTTGCATCCTTTTGTGTCCCTTACGAATATAGTTTTTTGCTTCACTATTGGGCGAGGCAATACACCAACCGCTACTAGGTGAAGTGGCTTTTTACTCGGTACTATCTTATTGGTCCTTGTTAGTTATCTCTTAAGGACAGTGTGTTGTGATAGTGATTTGGGGAATTACCACATTTCGCCTCAAATTTCTTTTTGCTGTGGTTGTTCTGCTGTTTGGTGTGAAGTGGGGACTTCTTTGTGAAGTACGTGAGTTTGCAAGTGATTTTTTGTGGGGAGTCCATCGTGCTTTGGGTTTCTACTTGAACATGTAATTGTTCGTGTCTTTCCGTTATTCTTTTATCTATGTTTACTCAGCCTTATTATTTTTGGGCATAATTTATGGACATATGTGAGTATGTCCATATTTTATTAATATTTCATTAATATTTACTTATTGTCTATTTTTATAATTATTAGTTTCTCCTACCAATATATATTTGCTTTAAACGTGAGCTTTCCTATACATATACGTTTTTGAATAAACGCTAATGTTAAAGTAACCCTTTAGGGTGTTCTCTATGGTTACAATGTGTCTATATGTTACTTAGGGCACTGGAATATTATTTTATTTCTATGATTACAACATACTTTCAAAATAATTATGTTCTAGAGTGAAACCATTATCCACTTGAGTATTGGCAATCAAAACATTGTCTGTGTGTCTAGTAGGGATGGGTGAAAGTTTGCATCTCAAAACCAAAACAGATGAAAAATAGCACATTTAGCAGACCAGAAACTTTTCCTCAAAAAGTGTCATTTTCTACCTCATTGCATTGAAATCAGTGAGAAGACTGAATTTCTACCAAGCGCATGGCAAATTTCCTTTATTTTCTTGCAGGCATAATATAAAAGAGGTGACAGGTAGGAGTGGGTGAAAAGTGCGAAAAATTTCTTGCATGACTTTTTGCGAAAAACAGACGATTTTTTGCTTTTTTCGATAAAGTTTTCTCTCTTTCTCCAATGCAAAATTTTCCTCCTTTTTGCCTATTCCAGCAAATTTTTTGCCTATTCCAACACATTATTCTCCTATTCTAATACATTTTTTCCTCTTCCAACACAGGGAAATTAGCTCGCCCTATAAGCGTTACATGATTTATATGCTTTCTCGCTACAGCCCTACTGTATTCCGCATATATCTATTGTTTTACCTAGCAACACTAGGGTTAATTATGTTCATTTATTTTTCTGGCATGAGACCGATTGCTAGAAAATACTTAGTTATTAGGACAGACTGCGTAACAAACTGTCTGGGCCAACTGATAATTGTTACACATACCTCCTGACAGCTACCACGCTTACCTCCAGACCTCTGAAAAGAAGAAGTATAATGTTCACTGCACATACCTTAGCCCCTGTACGACTCTCCACTCAGTGTATGACCCTTGGCTTGTCCGACAACCTTTCTGGTGCAGAACTGCAGTTGTGACTTACTAACCGCTCCGTCTATGACCAAGCTTGTCTGACCATCCTATCTGGTGCTGTCCTGTGGCTCTGTCCGGCTTGCCTTCTGTGTTGCCTCTCTCCCACGGGCATCCATCTGGATCAGACCTGGGGCTCTGGTAGACTCCTATCTGTACTGACTACAGGCATGAGTCAGCTATCCTTTCCATGAGACTGACTGCAGGCTTGAGTCAGCTATCATTTCCACTAGACTGACTGCAGGCGTGAGTCAGTATCTGCTCGTTTAGTCCTAGTCAAAGTTATACCGTTCCAGTTCGTGTTCCAGCAGAAGATCATCAGTAGCTGATCATGTTCCTGTTCCAGTCCAAGTTCTAGCAGAGACTACCAGTGGCTTTGGCCTAGTCTCAGCAGTGAAGTCCATCCTAGGTGGCCTACTATTCCTGATAGTAGTGCTAGCTTATCTGTTGACCTACTGCCTGTTTCTATTGTCCGCTGTTTATATCTTGTTCTGTGCCTTGAATAAAGGTTGCTCTATTTTATACATTCTGACCCCTGAGTGCCCTGAGTAACCGTGACACCATTGTTTTTATCTTTGGTTGACAGGATTCATGTAATCAAAATTAATATATTACGTCACATTCTACCGCCTGCAAAAGTTATATATTAAACGCCCGTCATGTTTTTTCTTGCTTGTGGACAAATTTATTTGGGTTTCTAGATCACCTCTGGTTGCTTGTAACATCCCTTATCGGTCAAAGAGACTGGGTGGCTTGGGTCTCCCTCATATAAAACAATATTATTATGCCTTTATTTTATCGTAAATCTATGACTTGACTCACAATGGCTCATTCAAGCTTTAGGTTGCTATTGAAAACTCTGTTCTTCCAGCTGATATATTTGTGGAGGTATTTTTATACCTTTCCCACTGGAGTCACCTCATGAAAGCTTACCATATTTTAGCAAATGTTCTGAATATTTGGACCCTCTGTAAGAGGGACAATTCTCGCTCATCCAATCCTTTCTTATCTTCACCTTTTTTTGCGCCAGACCCACTCCATTTTCCCTTCCCTTGAAAGGTTTTCCACAGTGGTCCTCATATTTTCACTTTATGTCTTAATATTTGCACAGTGGATGGTAAGATAGTTAATTTTGCTTCACTAAGTGATACACTTTTTCTCTTCTGCCGGGTGAGATGTGGAAGTTCTTTAGGGTGAAGCATTTCCTGGTTGCTCTTCTCCATAATAGTCTGGGTCTCCTACTAAATTTGAAATCTTACTTACGCCTGGGAGGAAATCTAGGGGTTCTTTTGGTCTATTTTACTCCATTCCGTTAGAACCTCTCTGTTTTATGAAACCAGGAAAAATAATTGGGTTCACTCTTACCACAGGACCAGACTATCTGGAGAATGGCTTTTCTGTCTTCTATGGCCTCCCAAGTCTTGGATATACACTATAAATTATTTCTTAGATGGTATCTCACTCCATAGCATCTTCACAAAATGTTTCATTCGTCTAGCTCCCAATGTTGGTACTCCTTCCAGCATCTGGTGGTTTTGACCTGTCATCACAAACTTTTGGTCCGAATGTCTAGGTTCTATTGAACACAGGTTGGATGTTACCCTGACAAGGGGCAATCACTATTTTATCTTAACCTCACACCTCTTCCCTTCCTACAAAAACAACTTTGTTTACAATGTTGTATGCTTCCAAGGCTCTTATCCCCAGACATTGGAGAAGTCCAGTTCTTCCGGCATTTGCACGAATGGACAAAGTTGATTTGTTGTCAGATTACAATGCTCCACCTATCACTCCTAAATCAGGGCAAAGACCATGCAGAAGTTAATTCTTCCTTTTCCAGTCTCTTCTCATCTTAGATTATTCTCCATTTATTTAGATTTGCAAAAATTATTATGTGGTCTTGTTATACCCTTTTTCACACATTCTCTCACTTTCCCACGTCCTCTTTTCCATCCCTTTTTCTCCGCCCTTTTTTTTCTTTTTTCTTTTATCTCTTCTTTTCTATCCCTTTATCTATTACTTAGCCTTGAACCCTGCTCTTTGTTACAGTGGAGGAGATCTTGCTCCTACTATATATCCCTTAATATGGCTTTAATTTGTATTTTCAATTGTTTGTATGTAGCCATCTCATATTTATTCTGTACCAGTTGATTTCTTCCATTGCACCACTGCATTTTCTTTCAATAAAGCTTTTGAAACATAGAAAAAGCAGGCGCTATGAGAAGTGCATAGAATAAACTTCTATCACACTTGTGTACCCTTTGGATAGTGGACACATCTCCAGGGGTTATTTTTATGAAAAGATATATTTGATGCTTTATCAAGAAAATAACAAATATAGGATGCTTATTCATCTTTTCAAGATTATAATTGGGAAATCATTTGTCAAAAAGCTTTCACCTAACTACAACACAAAGCATAGGTGAAAAGCATCTTTAAGTATCCATGTGTATCCATGTGTGTTCAGTGATGCAATCTGAGGTGTTTTAAATGTCAAGTCATATATGGTGTGACCTCGTCTACAAAACAGTAAGTGGCATTTCTCTAACAACCTGTATACCTCAACACACCGAAAATCATTGTGCACAGTAATGTTGCCATGTTTGCTCTCTCCTTTTTGTGGTAACCTGCATGGAAATATAATTGTCTGAAGGCAGCTGTCAATTATTTTTTAGCTGATAGAAATTTTGACCTTTTGACTTTGCCAGTTTATGTAGTAGTGTAGCTACAGAAGTATTATTAGAAAGGCAGCAGGTCATGTTGCTTTGTCCTGAAGGCAGGTGTCTGAAAAAGTACAGTAACTATTCTTAAATTTGTCTTGGTGGCTGTAACTATTAAATTAACACTGAAGTATTCTGCTATAGACATGTTACTAGCAGTTCTGCTGTAGGGATTTTAAGTCTATACAAGACCTTACACATAAAAGTGAATCAATTCTGTAATAAACTAACTGCACATGAAGACAAAATAAACATTCCCAACAATTTCCACAGACTTAACTCCATCAGTGCCAGGGGCTTGGGCAATTTCCTGTACCCTGTAGGCCAGACACATTTTCAGCATTTTTGATATATTTCTGTTTAGGCTTGATTTCCGCTTGGAATTTCTAGTTACATATGGAAAACTATATATTGTTTTTTTCAGAACTAATTGAGCTTTTTTGTGGTAACTTACATGAAGAGAATTTTGCATTGTGCAAAAAGTTATGATGTCATAATGACAAAAAAAATAAAAATGTACTTATTTTGCTAAAATTACATGCTATCTGTCAAAAACATTTACCTTAATTGCAAAAGTTTAATTTTTTTTAAAAAAGCACTGAATCCCCCCGAGTACAAAAAATACCAAATTTGCATAGTTTTAACTATATCCATGGCTAGCACAGAGCCCTAATCACCAGGAGTGCAAAATGGCATTTTCAACTTTTTGAACGAATATGTGTGTTCTAGTGTTTTTGTGGTAAAGCTACCCTAAAACAGTAGAATAACTATACAAAACTATATATTTATCAAAAGTAGACAACCTGCCACATCTAATTAGGGGTGACTTGCCCTCTTACCTCAAGGCTGATGTGCCCAAATGTTTCCAGAAGTTGGCACTATAGGAAAAAAATTTCATTTTCTTACATTTCTACCCCTTCAAATATACTGAAATCAGTGAAAACCATGGAATTTCCAACTGTATTCATTAGCTAGTGCTCTTAGGAGAAAAATGGCACCCCATTGGTATGAGTTGATCTACCCCAAGGGCTGCTAGAAGTGCAAAATGACACCTATAACAACCTCTGATTTTTCTAACATTTTCTCAAACATTACTTGTCTTTACAAAAATGGTTATAACAACTACAGAAGTGAAGAAAGGGTAAACAAACCACACAATTTTGGAAAGAAGACAACCTGCCACATCTAATGATGAGTGACTTGCCTTCTTACCCTGAGCCTGTGCACAAATGTTTCCAGAAGGTGGCGCTAATTGAAAAAAATTGCCATTTTCATACATTTCAGCCCCTTCAAATCTACTGAAATCTTTTAAAACTATGGAATTTCATTCTGTATTCATTAGGACCAAAATGGCACCACATTGGTATGAGTTGGCCTACCTCAGGGGGTGCTAGAAGTGTAAAATGACACCTGTGAGAACCTCAAATTTTTCTAATATTTTCTCAAGCATTACTTGTCTGTACAAAAATGGTTATAACAGCTACAGAAGTGAAGAAAGGATAGATAAACCATACTATTTTGGAAACAAGACAACCTGCCACATCTAATGAGGGGTGACTTGCCTTCTTACCCCAAGCCTGGTGTGCACAAATGTTTCCAGAAGATGTGCTAATTGCAGAAAATGGCATTTTCTTACATCTCCGCCCCTTCAAATGTGCTGAAATCTTTTAAAAACATGGAATTGCTAACTGTATTCATTAGCTAGTGCTCTTAGGAGAAAAATGGCACCACGTTGGTATGAGTTGACATACAGTAGGGGGTGCCAGATACACATAAATACACCTACCTGTTTTCTTCTTTGAAAATGGCTGCTTGTACTAAAATGTTCATAACTATTAGATACATGAAGGAAATGTATAAAAGGTATACAATTTTGGAAAGTAGAAATTCTTCCGCATCAAATAAAGAGACACTTGCTTTTCTACACCTGAGAGGAAGTTCACAAATATTTCCAAAATTTGACACTATAGGAATAAATACATGTTTTTTTACATTTAAACCATTTCAAAGATACCAAATCTTTGAAAACCGTAACATTTCCTACTGTATTCAGTACCTGCTACCAGCATGAGAAAACTGGTACTCCAGTTTTGTGGGTTAACATTCAGTATAGGGGTGCTAGGAACACTGACCTAAACCTGATACTCTTTTTTTTTTAATTATCTGCCATAATAGATATGCAGGAATAGTAGAGAAACCATGACATTTTGGAAAGAAGACAACATGCCACATCTAATGAGGGGTCACTTGCCTTCTTACCCAAAGGCTGGTGTGCACAAATGCTTCCAGAAGGTGGTGCTAAATGAAAAAAATGTAATTTTCTTACATTTCTACTCCTTCAAATATACTAAAATCTGTGAAAAGTGTGGAATCACCAGCTGTATTTGTTAGCGAGTTCTCTTAGGAGAAAAATGGCACCCCATTGGTATCAGTTGATATACTGTAGGGGGTGCTAGAAGTACAAAACTACACCTATAACAACTTCTGGTTTTTCTAACATTTTCTCAATCTTGACTTGCCTGTACAAAAATGGTTACAACAACTACAGAAGTGAAGAAAATGTAGACATCCTACACCATTTTGCAAAAAAAATAACCTGCCACATCAAATAAGGGGTCACTTGCCTTTGTACCCCTAAGTTAGTGTGCACAACTATTTCAAGAATGTGGTGCTACAGAATTTTTTTTTTTTAACAAATCAGTCACTTCCAAGATACTAAAATGGTTCAACACCATGGGATTTCCTAGGAGGACCTCCTGCCAGCCTATAAAAATGGTACCCCGCTGCTGTGGGTTGACATACTATATCGGGTTCCAGGAGCATGGCTACCAGTGAAACAAAGGTGGGGAAGCAAACAGTATAAATGTGTTTCTTGGCTAATAGTTGAAACAAACTAGGTGGTCAGCCAGTGTGTGTGCGGACCTGTGACTGCCAGTGAAACCATGTGGGGGTGGGCAGTGAGGGTCAGGCAGTGTATATGGGTCTATCTACCGGTGGGCAGCAGAGCAAGGATGGCGATGGTGGTGGTGGGGTGTAAGATAGTGTATATGGGGGATCTATGACTCCCAGTATGAACAGTATGTCCCTCTCATACGTTGTTTGATTTCCAGCCTGAATCCAGTGCCTGCTGGCTCTTTGCCAGTGGAACCAGGCTGGGAAGTCAAGCTGGGGGAATGGGACTACCAGTGGGCTGTGGAACCATGCTGAGGGTAGGGTACATGAGGGGATGATTGGAGGCATTTTGTGTGCATGCCACATGGGTGTCCAATGCATTGCAAAGCAATGTATTAGACCCCCTGTTGCCCACAAAGAATTATTTTTTAATAAAAAATAATGGGGAAAAAATGTGTGTGTGCCACAGGGGGTCCAGCGTATTGCAAAGTACTGTGTTGGACCCAACTATGGCACATGCAGGGTTTTTGGAGGCATCAGTACCACTCCCGATAGCCCCCCAACAAGGGCAGAATAAAATAAAAATAAATGTGTATGCCACAGGATGGGGTCCAAGGCATTGCAAAACACTACATTGGACCTCCCCTGTGGTGCATGTAGGGTTTTTTTGGAGGGTTCAATTTTTTTTTATTTAGACCTTGTTGGGGGCACCCTGATGCCACCCCAATGAGGTCTAAATAAAATAATAATAGGAATATAAAACTTTGCCACAGGGGTGTCCATTGCATTGCAGAGCAATGCACTAGACCCCCTGTGGCACACAGAGGGTTATTTTTTTGCTTTATTACTTTTTATTTATAACTTGTTTTACGGTGCATCAGGACCCCTCCGGATACACTCCCAACAAGCTCTGAATTTACAGTAATGAAGAAAATCCTGTGTGTGCCACAGAGGGGGTTGGGTCTGCGTTGTCCCTTCCCCTCCGTGGAACACACAGGGTTAATGTATTTTTCTTACTTTTTATTACGTACCACATTAGGGGGCATCAGGACCCCTCATGATGTCCCCAATGAGGTCTGTATTAAAGAAAATGAGCCACAGTTGATGCAGCCTGGGAGTGCCACAGGGGTCTCCAGCAAATTGCAAAGCAATGCTCTGGACTTCCCCATGGTCCTCACAGGCATTTTTTTTAAATTTAATTTATGTTCCCTTTCGGATATCATGAGGGGCATCAGGACCCCTCCTGATGAACCCCCACAGTTATTGATCTCCCAGTGTGATCAATATGGTGATGCAGGATCACATCCAATACTGCCAGGCTAATTTTTTTACTAAATACGGCTACTGCATGCTGGTTATACCACCTTATGCAGTGACAACATTTAGTGGGTACAATGTGCGAGCCTGACACAGCAGGAACAGCTGTCCAAACGCGTACATTGTACCCACTTGGCACTCAAAGGGTTAAATAGGGCTTTTAACCCCTTCGCGACACAGGACGTACATGTACGTCCTGTGTGGCTGTCACTTAGTGACAGAGGACGTACATGTACGTCCCGGAAATCCGGCTCCCCGCGCGGCTGCACGCCGTTCGGGGACTCCGGATTCTTTTACAAAAAAAAAAAAATTGTTAGACGGGCGTTAAGTGATGGCCGCGTCTGCACGCGGCCGTCACTAAGGGGTTAACATCTTGCAAGCTAGACAAGTCCCCACCACTTTTTTCTTTGCAATTTGCTGAAGTCCTCTTTAGTTTTCAAGGAGTTAAAAGCCCTAATAAAATCAATGTTCTTTTGTGTATAAGCTCTTCCTGTCAATAGTCAATAATTTTAAGAGGTGCAATTCCGGAGCAAACCAACTGCAACACAAGGGTGAAATGAAAATCCTTCATTATTTAAATGGCTCTTTTAAGCCACTGAATGTTAGAAAGGTTCCCATTGCACTGCAAAAAAATATTGGTGACCTCTTGTATTCAAGCAGTTAAAAGACCATTTACATCAATGCAAATTTGGGGAATGTTCATTTTTCCCCTGAGGTGCAGTTGGTTTTCTCTAGATGTGCACCTCTTTTGTGCCTACTGATCAGAGTAAGTTATTCTTTAAGAACAACATATTTAGCATGCAGTACTACTAGCAGTATCTCCTATTCACCAATGATATAACATGGTATGTTTTGGCAAAAGAAAAAGAACCATGATAGTTGTTTTTCACAGCACATAGACAAACATGATTTATAGGTCTCACATATATTATTTTTCTGCTTTATTTAAGATTAGAAGAAATGTTTTATAATTAGAAATTAGCCAATTGCTTCTCCAAACATCTGCTTCATGGTAGAATAGGGAGACTGATAACTGAGAGAATTGTTCATTGAGGTTTGAATTCAGCATCCAAACTTTGAACAACACAACAATCTCACCTGTTTTCATGAGTTAAATAAATATATTTTACTAGTTGAAGAGCCCGTTACACGGGCCACAGTGCCACTGCCAGCCGGCCATGGGGCAGTCATGCACAGTAGAGACTGCCCGCAGCACAGTCAGTCTCTACTGCACATGACTCCAGCACGCACAGCAGTCTCTACTGCGCATGACTTTGTCGTTACACATGTTTTAGTGAATTATTATATAGGATGATTGCAACATTTATATGCTGGAGAATGAACAACTTTCCATTAAAGGGATAGTAATACTTCGTTTTAACTTTATTTTATTTTGTAGGCATTAAAAAAACATGAAGAATGATATAAGTCTTATCTCTCAAACCTTTATGGTTTATGAGATATTCACAAGCAAAGTTTCCCCTCCCCGTCCCTTTTACCTAGTGTAAGCCATCTCTTCTCAGATGTGAGTCTGGTTGTATGACCAGACAGATAACAGAAGGGGACAATTTTCTTTGTATGAAAACAATGAAAGCCCTTCCCCCCTTGACAAGTTTTTCAGGTTTTTCCCTTATCTTAATTGAAGTTTGTCTCTCTCTGCAGTCTACCTGGGCACCTCCCTTCTGATCTGGTTGAACGGGGGGGATACTTTGTTTGTGAATATCTCTTAAACCATAAAGGTTTGAGAGATAAGACTTATATCATTCTTAATGTTTTTTTAATGCCTACAAAATAAAATAAAGTTAAAATGAAGTATTACTATCCCTTTAAGTTTACTTAACTTTATGGTGAGACGATATCAATGGTCTCCTGTGAATTTTGCCCTTGGGCAATATCTTCAGTCATTCAATCAGTCTTCAATCAGTCATAGATATCATGTCCATGTCATGACAGCTGTCAGTGTTTTATCGGAAGCAGGCAGTACGCATGAGCCTATATAAATCTTAAAGAACCAACAGAATGTGCAAAGCAATAGGAAGCATGTTGTTGCACACTCCTCTGGTCCTTAAAGGTTTAATATTTACCAGAGTGTGTGTCCTGAGGTGCTGCTAAGAACTGTCATGTCTGCTTCCATCATCATGGCATCCAGGACTGATTGGATTGATTGAACAAAATGTGCAAGGGCAACATTCATAGGGGACATAAGGACTGAAGGATTTTTTGACCATAGTAAGGAGGACAGGATGATTATTTGAAGGTGTTAGTTCTCTTTAATTTTTTTTAATGAAAAACATAAAAAATAAGTTGTCCTTTGTAATGATGACATCTGGCTCCTAATTCTAACTGCAAAACCTAATAGTATATTATAATAAGTCAATAATCCTTTAAATCAGCAAATATTGTGCAGGCATTATTGATAACTAGAGGATTTATTAAGAGACAAGTTGCTGTACACAGGTACTTGACTCATTTGTGCTTAATGTGTAATCAATAATGTATAATATGGCTACTCTTTTGTCTCTGTAAAGTGTCAGTGAAACTTGTAATTACAATACAATACTTGTAATTAAGGCCAAGGATTCACAATACCAAAACTATATGGTTGTCTATGCACTTGTATATTTACTTTTTTTGTGATACAGATCACAGTTTGAACTAATTCTTGTTAGAGTTTATATTATTGTTTCATCCCAAAGATCTAAACATATATTTATTGGTTGTCATTGGATATACCAGTAAAATATTAACTAAATACTCCATATAATGGGGAGATGTATTAATATGATTCCACACTAAAAAGTGCACTGAAATAGATTTACTACTGCTATACAGTTACAAAATCCAAAAATGCTCCCCTTAAAATTGGTTGTACCAATGGGACGGCAATGGGGAAATGTATAGGTGCTTTCCACTACACCTTAACATCATATATTAAAAATGGCACAAATATAAATGTGCAGCCTGTGGGCCAAAACAGTTATGCCATCTAAAGAGAGAAACATATTAAGTGCCCTTCGGACCAGAAGCAAGGCATCAAAGAGTTTTTTCTCTCAGTTAATTCAAACTTCTAAATGCCAGAGACGTGTGTAATATATTGCTTTGGTATGTAACACCACACCATTATACATATGCAAATGTAACACATCTGAGATAATGCAATGAACAAGTTACATTTGCATGTATACTATGAGGGTGTTACATGAATGCCTCATTGACCATACTTTCTTTTTAGCATTTTTCTTCTGTATTGGATAATGCTGGGTATTTAAGGGGTTGGTATACACTATGACACTGTCTTCATAAAAATCCTAGTGTAGATCAAAATATTGACATTTTTTAAATCAACATAAATTGACTGAAACTTAGAAAAGTCATGAGAGTGCTTATTATAAAATATCAATCCCCCTTTATTTTATATATATATATATATATATATGTGTGTGTGTGTGTGTGTGTGTGTGTGTGTGTGTGTGTGTGTGTGTGTGTGTGTGTGTGTGTGTGTGTGTGTATAATCAGCCTGGGCTTACCAAGATGAGACACCACACAGTCAAATGATGATTCAAGTTTAATAAAGAAAATTTGATTCACAAAACCAAACATTTTCCGTCCATCAATGGACCTTCATGACCTTGGACATAAAAAAAATTAAAAAAAAAAAAAAAAAAAATATATATATATATATATATATATATATAAAACAAACTATAAACCTGCATATATAATAATATGAATACATTTTGAGGCTCTAGTCACCCACATTTTAGGGGGGTAAACTTGCCAACTGCTCCAAGGTACCTCAAGTGTGGCAAGGACCTCCACTAAACACTTGAGACCCGATCTAAAAAATAACAAAAATGAAAAAAATTTAAAAAATAATAAATTAATGAAAATTGTCCCAGAAGAAATATTGCAGTAATGCGTCGGAAATGGACCCTTAAATATATATGATCTCTACAATGTATGAATGCCAATGTATGAAATTAAAAACAATTAATACTCAAAGATTAAAAAAGGGTCAGTGGGGCTCCTACCACACAAGTCAGCCTCTATATAACCACCAGCAGACTACAAGAGGAGCAATTGGTTGGAGTAGGAAAAGAATATTAAAGCCTAAATTAACCCCCTAAAGGCCAGTATGTGGGAAAGAGTAAGGTGTAGTGTAGCATACATATGTGATATTAATAAAAGTGAAACTCTGCTGTAAGTAAGCGTAGGAGATATGTGAAAACCAACAGAAGAAAACAAACAGCTTACAGCGCTGTATCACTTAGTATTTAAAATATGTGTGTATGTATTAATAATACATTTTCAGTTTTAATTATATTTAGTGATCATTTTTGATATATGTAAAGTGCTCTTGGAAAAAGTAGTGTACCTGAAGTGTGCAGCAAGGAATAAGTATTGGTGGCAGCAGGATCAGTACTGGCAGCAAGCACAGCACCGGTGGCAGCAAGTGCAGCACTGGTGGCAGCAGGGGCAGCACATCCGACAACAGGGCACAGCAATAGTGGCGGCATCTGCAACACATCTGACAGCAGGCACAGCAATGGAGGTAGCAGTATCAGGGGTAGCATGTTTGGCAGCAGGCACAGTACTAGTGGAAGCAGAAGCAGCACATCTGGCAGCAGGTAAAGCAATGGTGGCAGCTGGGGCAGCACATCCAGCAGCAGGCACAGGCAGCAGACCTGTCCTGCTCATATTACTACCCTTTTCTTCCTCCCTGCCCAATAAATTTCTCAAGATCCCTAGGGGTGATTTAGGGGGACTTGACAGCATTGATTCTGTAGTGCTCATTTCCTCCTCCTCCTCAAACTCAGTGGACACATAAGTGTCATTCCAATTCCTCCTTTTACTATTTCTAAACTTTCTCATAGTGATAGCAGTCACTATGAGCCTCTCTTGCCTCAATTTTTCAAAAAGATCACAACAGAAAAACACAGCACATCTACCTCCCTCTCTGCCTCTTCTATTGTGTTTCACTTCCAGGATTACATCACATTTTTATGGTGAAAAACATGTAAACTTTCTAGCCATTGAAAAAATGGAGAAGAATTTTGGCCAATGGGAGAAAAATGTGAATATTTGAATCGCTGGTTTTAAAGCAGAAAAAGAATAGCACAGCCAAATTTCAAGGGACTTTTTAATTTAGATAGGAATGAATGTATGAAGAGTTAGGTACTCGCCTAGTTTTGGGGAGCCTTGATGTGGCAGGCGGGCTTAAACATATTTTGGCCAATCTATGCAACGAAGACCCCAAAGTTTATCAAAGTGGTATGATATATGCTGTATATAGGGTCCAATTTATCAAAATGGTATGATATATGCTTTATAGAGGGTTCACATTTGAATAGATTATATGGAGGAGCACAGATCTGTTTTGGTTTTCTTAAAGCAGATTTTCCCATGCAAAAGTGGACAAAAACATTATTTTCGCAGGATTTCTCACAGGAACACAGTAAGAGCTTTCACCCACCCCTAGTCTTTAAACAGAAGCTTACACATTTAGCACAGTTTAGTAAATAGTATGCCCTAATATGATATAATTTGCTTTTACATTTAATAATCACTTAACTTTTTCATGCTGATTATTGGCATTATTCTATGCCATTTAACATTCTTCAGCATTTTTTAAGGGCAGCTAAAACAGAGTTTACTAATGGACACAATTCACGTATTTAGCTACATTTTATGCATCCTGTGGGAAATATTTGAAAATTACTTACTATATTACATTTAGACAACTGGCAGTGGTTCCAGACTTCCAGTGTTTGAATGAGAAAGGGAAAAAGACCATATAATAAAATTTATCTATTGTAAAGTCTCATAAGGATAGTGTTTAATGTTCGGTGTGACCTTAGCAATATACGTTTATAGCCAAAAGAATTATGGTCATTGAAACATATGTTACAACATAGATAATGACCATTAGTGTTAGAAAAAAAAATCAATGCTAACAAAATTAACACTATACATTTTTATTTAATGAATTTAAAATAAATGCACCATTTTGCCCATAAAACCAACTTAAATATTTAAGCTTCATTTTCAAACTCAACAGAAATCATCTAGCCTTTTTATCTTTTTGCATTAAAAGGGTAGTCAGTAGAGCCAGAGTCAGTCATTCTTTTGACCTCCATCTGTTGGGACGAAAACTCCCATTACATCCAACAAGTCATTGACTTGTTTGTGGTGGTGTGATTTGACCACCATCTGGAGGTTCAAAGATTGAAATTTCTGTGTAACTCTTCATATATTGTTTGCAGGACAGTTGATTTTCAGGACAGTAAGTACATACATTTTGTGAAATGTAACTGTTCAATTTGCCAAATTAGCCCAATGTACCAGTTACAACTCACTGCCCATTGGCTGCTGTGAGTGGTTTCTCCATATAGTCATATTAACTAGCTATATTAAATCTAACATAGTAATATTATTGGCATGAATGTGTCTATCATAGATAAATATAGAATTCATTTAGCATTGTCCTACAGTGAAATCCAGCATTAATATGATAAACATTAAACATTATAGATGAAACGGGTTCTAACCTAGTATTTTAAATCTTTTTTATTATATTAGATAGTTTTCCTCACAGTATAGAATAAATAATTATTTAAGATCAGTCTGATTTTTGTAATGTGCTTTAGCACAAATAACATGTGATTACAACATTTCAAACTTATAATCAAATGTACAATATGTCCGTCATTGCAAAGTTGTGCAATTACAATGTGGCAGAACTAAATGCACAACTACTCCTTGTCTGTGATGGACAAAAATGATCCATTCTGAAAAATTAGGAGGAAACTGGTCTGTTTCACTTCCATTTGGAATTCCCATGGGAAAGTAATTTCCACAGATGTCTTTCTGTGTTGATATGGGAGGATATGTGTGTCTGCTTATTTGTAACTGCATGATGACACATACATGTGTGATGATATGTGTTAATGTGTTTGTGGGTTCATCCCAGTGAAATCAAATTAATCCTTTGGCATAAAAAAATTGCACACTTTTGACAGCATTTTAATTCACATGAGAACTTCCACAGAACGTAGAAACATATATCATATCAAAAAACCCACAGGAAAGAAATAGTTTGCTCATCCCTACTCATTACTCCTATTGAGTTATGTTGATACACAATTTAAGTTTATAATATTTGCATATAGATGTCCAATTTCCCATGCCTACTTTATTCCATATCTTTGCTGCCATGCAAATGGGGCAAATCCATTATGTACTGCCTGAATATATAAGCCAGGCAAACTGAATACAAATTCAGTTGTACAGTTTATCAATGTGCATCAGAGCTTCTTAACAGGAACAACATGAAACAGATGAACTAAATACTGTTAACATTAAATTAGTTTACTTTATAATTCATGTAGTTCCCATATTGAACAGAAGTTTTATAAAAATATCAGACTGATACACCAAATATGTTATGAACAGGTTACCACACATTAATGGCTTTGATATAGTATACAATGGTATAATTAACCCCCTCAGTGCCAGAGGCTTGGGACATTTCCTGTACCCTGTAGGTCAGACACATTTTCAGCATTTTTGCTATCCATCTGTTTAGGCTTGATTTCTACTGGGAAATTTATAGTTACATATGGAAATCTATATATCGTTGTTTTCAGAATGAATTTAGCGTTTTCATGGTGCCTTAATTGAAGTAAACTGGGCATCATACAAAAAGCTATGGTGGAAATAAATTACTTTTTTTTACATTTCTACTCCTTCAAATGTAATGAAATCTGTGAAATCTATGGAATGTCAATCTGTATGCAATAGCTAGTGTCATTAGGTGGAAAAATGGTATGAGTTGACATACCATACGGGTGCCAGAAGTACATAAGTACACCTACCTGTTTTCTTTTTTGAAAATGGATTCTTGTACTAAAATGTTCATAACTTTTGAAGGAAAGGTATAAAAGTATACAATTTTGGAAAGTAGATATTAACCCACATCAGATGAGGGCTCACTTGCTTTTCTACCCCTGGGATGAAGTGCACAAATATTTCCAAAACTTTGCACTATAGGAATAAATACATTTTTTTTACATTTCTACCACTTTAAAGATACTAAAATCGTTGAAAACCATCACATTTGCTACTGTATTCAGTACCTGCTACCAGCATGAGAAAATTGTTACCGCTATTTGTGTGGAAAACATACAATATGGGGGTGCTAGGAACATTTACTAAAACCTGACATTTCTGTTTTTGAAAGTATGTGTATGTGTGTGTGTGTATGTCACAGAGGGTCCAATGCATTGCAAAGTACTGCATTGAACTCTCCTGTGGCACATTCATTTTTTGGTGTTTTTCCCCAATATTTTTGTATAGGCCTCATTGGGGGCATCAGAACCTCTCCTGATGCCTCCCTAATGAGGTCTGAATAAAAAATAAAGGCAGAAAAAACATCAATAATCCTTTGCGTGCCACAGGGGTGTATCACGCTGTCCGTGCTATTCGGCGACATTCTGTCAGTTTCCACTCCTGCCTAACGTCTATTGGCTGCACTGTGATTGTCCCGCCCAGTATTATCCTTACATACTGGGTTCTGGCACACCTCTGGTGTTCTTTCGTGGTGTTCCAGTAACAGAGCTTGTTCCTGATCCTTGTGTTCTCTCAGTGTATCGACCCGGCCTGCCTGATTACTCTGCATCTTGTTTCCTGCCTGTGCACAGACCCGGACTGCCTGACCATTCTGCTTCTCATATCTTGTGTACAGACTTGGCTTGGCTGACATTCCTGCTCCATGTACCAGCTTGGATTGGCTGAGTGTCACGGTTTGTTACAACTCTCAGACACAGAGTTAGGTAAAAACACAACTTTATTGAAAAGTTAAAGAAAACCCTATTGGGTAGCATACACATACAATATATACAGCAAATTTACATAGTAGCATAGTACTGGTACAAGAAAAGAGATACAGGCTCTACCGACCCTGTCAATACCGGGTAAGGCAACCTTAGGTGGCACAAGATGAACAAGGTTCTACCGGCCTTACCAATATACCGGGCAGGGCAGCCTGGAGACTAGTGCAACGAAGAGAAGGCTCTACCGGCCTTGCCAATATACCGGCAAGGCAGCCTGGAGACTGGTATCACTTAAGTGAAGGCTCTACCGGCCTTGCCAATATACCGGGCAAGGCAGCCAGGAGACTGAAACTGCAAGTAATAAGACTTTACCGGCCCTGCCAATACCGGGTAAGGCAACCCAACGAGAAGGACTAGGTTCTACCGGCCTTACCAATATACCGGGCAAGGCAGCCTAAAATGCTGAGAAGGATGGCAGCACTGGTGGCCTTGGTGACTGGTTAGGTGGAGAGACCAGTCACCTAAGGTGACAAAGTGAGGCCCATAGGATACACAGAATGGAATAGACTGCCAGACATACAGGAATGGATGCAAATACGAGCAGCGTAAACTCAGTCACAACCGGTGCTGATAGATCTTGCAACTAGCAACCGGTTTATACAGGGAGCAAACCAGTACCCGCGTACTAGGGAAAACCTTAAATCTGCCTGGCTGTCTAGGACTGAACAGCCTTTGGATAATGTGGAGCATACCAGTACCTGCGTACTGGACTGACCAGTCTCTACCGGAGCATAGCAACCGGTTATGTGGAGCGAACCAGTACCCTCGTACTGGGGTAACCAAATAACTCTACCGGTGCAAGGCTACCGGTTAAGTGGAGCAAACCAGTACCCGCGTACTGGAATAACCAAGGATACTACCGGTGCATCAGCAGCCGGTTATAGTGGAGCGATTCAGTACTCACGTACTGGAATAACCAACAGACGTTACTGGTGCGGCAGCAACCAGTTATCGTGGAGCAAACCAGTACCCGCGTACCGGAATAACCAAAAGACTCTACCAGTGCCTCAGCAGCTGGTTATAATGGAGTGAACCAGTACCCGCGTACCGGGATAACCCAAGACACTACCGGTGCCTCAGCAGCCGGTCATAATGGAGCGAACCAGTACCCACGTACTGGAGTAACCCAAGACTTTACCGGCACATCAGCAACCGGTTATAATGGAGCGAACCAGCACAGGCGTACTGGAATAACCCAAGACTCTACCGGTGCAACAGCAGCTGGTTATGGTGGAGCGAACCAGTACCCGTGTACTGGGATAACCAGCAAGAGAGTAAAAATGTCTCCAGGACCACAGGAGGAAACAGGCACCCAGTAGACGATACAACTCAGGAACCCAGCCAAGGATGGAGAGGAACAGCTCTGTGGATGGTCAACCGGATCAGGAGCGGCAGTCGGAACAACAACCCCTCAATAACTAAAAGGAGAACAGACAGATGGCAAAAGAACCCCAAAAGCTGCACTCCAAGAACCCCCTATAAACGAGGCACACTGAAAGTAGCAAATAATAGAAAAGCTTTATTCATACAAGAAATAGTTCAATATTCTTAAAAACAATTAAAAGCAAGGAGCCCAGAGGACCCAGAGTATAAGTAAACCAAAATACAATCTCCAAAATACATAAATAGGTCAAATTCACTCCTAATCAAGTCTATAAATAATATAAGAAGCAAATATACACTTGATATAAAGATATAAATAGTATTAGGATACTTAGACCAAATTAATGAAGGAGATAATAGCAGCCTCTGGGAACTCTGCAGCTACCCAAACGCCCCACGAGTATCTCCACCAAACCTGACGAAGCCACGGTTTGGTGGCGATACGCGTGGGGCGTTTGGGTAGCTGCAGAGTTCCCAGAGGCTGCTATTATCTCCTTCATTAATTTGGTCTAAGTATCCTAATACTATTTATATCTTTATATCAAGTGTATATTTGCTTCTTATATTATTTATAGACTTGATTAGGAGTGAATTTGACCTATTTATGTATTTTAGAGATTGTATTTTGGTTTACTTATACTCTGGGTCCTCTGGGCTCCTTGCTTTTAATTGTTTTTAAGAATATTGAACTATTTCTTGTATGAATAAAGCTTTTCTATTATTTGCTACTTTCAGTGTGCCTCGTTTATAGGGGGATCTTGGAGTGCAGCTTTTGGGGTTCTTTTGCCATCTGTCTGTTCTCCTTTTAGTTATTGAGTCTTTGTGCTTACCCTGAGTGCACCTGGGCTATTAAGTCTGTGATTTTGTGGCAGTTATTTGACCAGTGCATTTTGTTGCTATGGAACAACAACCCCAACTGGATCAGGAATGGATGCAGGAACCAGATGACTTGAAAGCAGGTACCAGATGACCACCGACAAGCAGGAACAGCGAAATGGCCCAGGAAGCTCAGGAACTCAATGCAGGTGCAAACAGCATAGAGACAACACGAAAGGGCACCCAAAGGGTGCCTAAGCTCAGTTTAAATAGGCACTGCAGGGCGGGCTGACAGCAAGCAGCCAATGGAGAGCCCCCTACAGGTAACTGACAGATAAAGGCAGCAATCACGGGCACCGTGATACTGAGGTTCCTGCTCTGTGTACCGACTTGGACTGTTCTACGTCTCTGTGCTGTGTGGATCCCGCCCGGTTGGGATGTTGCCTCCTCTGCACACTCTGACTGGTCTCCGGTTAAGGGTAGTGCATATCTCGCTGTCTCTGGACAGCTCTGCAGATTGGTCTCGGTTGCCTCCGTGTCGCCCCGGCGACATTCCTATTGCTCTGCCTTATGAGCTGTCCCAGGGTTGGTGCCTCTCAGGGCGAGTTGCTCAGTTTTCTGTTTTTGCTACGGCAGTGCCCACGCTGACCAGATTCCGTTACTGCTATGGCAGTGTACAAGCTGCTCATGTCTCTGTTACTGCTACGGCAGTATCCAGTTGCCTAGTCTCCGTTACTGCTATGGCAGTGCTCAAGTGGCTCAGTCTCTGCTACTGCTACGGCAACGCTCCTATTGCTCAGTCTCCGTTACTGCTACAGCAGTGTCCAGTTGCCTAGTCTCCGTTACTGCTTCGGCAGTGCTCACGTGGTTCAGTCTCCGTTACTGCTATGGCAGTGCTCAAGTTGCTTGGTCTCCGTTACTGCTACGGCAGTGTTTAAGTCACTCAGTCTCCGTTACTGCTATGGCAGTGTTCAAGTTGCTTGGTCTTCGTTACTGCTACGGCAGTGTTTAAGTCACTCAGTCTCCGTTACTACTACGGCAGTGTTCAAGTTGCTTAGTCTCCGTTACTGCTATGGCGGTGCTCAAGTTGCTCAGTCTCTGCTACTGCTACGGCAGTTCACAATTCTCTGGTATCCATTATCTTGGGCGTTACTCGAATTAAAGCTTTCGCCTCTGTGTGAGCTTCTTAAAAGGCTTTGTTACACTAGGTCCTGTCAACATTCGCTGCCTACTATTAACCCATGCAGTACTGATAAACTGGGACTCACACAAGATCTGCCTGACCTGTGTCAGTATATTGTTCTATGGACTCTCTACTTATACTGGACTTGTGTGGACTTACCTCTGTATAACCTGTCTAGTGGCTGTACTATATTATGCATATATTACAGGATATGTGAGGGTTATTGGGATCTTTATTGTTTAATAAAATTGTGTTTTATCCAAACGTACTGTGTCTGTGTGTCGAACAAACCGTTACAGTACGAAAGGGCCATGACCTCAGACAGTAAAGGTGAAGGAAATGCACAAAACATCCATTGGAGGATGGACGTGCATGAGCAGTGTTTGGACCAGTTGGCACTGGCCATACAAACTATCCTTGAGCGCACGGCTCACCTCGATAAACCAGCTCAGAGTCAGGTGGTCCGCCCCGTTTAGACACCGGAGACTTAATCCATGATGCATGCAGCTTTGGTTAAAGGGTTAACCTCCTCAGCTCTGTTACCGCTCAGATATGATGGTGAACCCACACTGTGCAGGAGGTTTATTAATCAGTTGGAGATTTTTCTGGAGTTAACCCCCCATGCCTTTCCTAATGACTAGTGATGATCGAGCACCCCGATGCTCGGGTGTTTGGGTGCTCTGGCCGAGCGCCCCCGGAGGCTCGAGTGCTCGGCCGAGCACCCGAGCCCCATTGAAGTCAATGGGAGGACTCGAGCATTACACCAGGCACCCCCTGCTCTGATGAGGGGAGGGTGCCTGGTCCATAGGAAAAGGGCAAAAAATGATGGAAACACCACAGAAATGGTTCAGGGACAGCATAGGGAGGATGTCTGGATGCATCTTGGACTCCAACATCGCTGCTGGGAACGATCTTTCGCCCGTAGTACGCCATTTTTACAGACTGACCGTAAAACACACAAAAAGGAAGATAAAAACGACTTTAGGCGAAAAATTGTTACCAAACAGTATTTGCTGTATATTTACTTGTATATCATCTGCAAATTCTGCAAAAAATTTCATCGATTTTTCGGAACTGGGGCCATGATTAAGAGGGAAACGTGCGCAGTGTAAAGCAGGTGTTCAACGTGGTTATGGCCCGGGTAAGGTACAGCATTCAGGAACGGAGGCCGCAGCTACCACAGGTTTTACAACATGTCCGTTTGCCCTTGTTAAGTCCAAAATTTATAGTCGGAACAGTGGGGTCTGATCCATTGAGTAAAAGTGACGAAGTGACTTAGTGGATGAAGCCAAGAACTACCTTCTGCTCTGTCGAACACCCCAGCCCTATTTAATTCAATGGGAGGACCTGAGGCACTCCGATACAACCTGTATGTCACAAAATGGAGGGCCTCATTCACATTGTGGTACAATAGTTCAGGTAGTGGTCCAACACTCATAAAGCCTATGCACTAAGTGAAAGGGCTGCCAAAAATTAGACTGAAATGTCACTCCAATTCACCCTTTATTACACATAAAGGAGGGCATCATACACACCCTTGAAAAATTAGGATTAATGGCCTGCTGGTGACCCTCTAAAACATTAGGGGCGAGGGCATGCCGCTAAGCTGACCATCTAAAACATTAGGAATGAGGGTCTGCTGCTGAGCCGACCATCTAAAACATTATGGGTGAGGGTCTGCTGCGGAGCTGACCATCCTAAACATTATATGCGAAGGCCCGCTAGTGAGCTGACGCTATAAAACATTATATGAGAGGGCCCGCTAGAGAGCTGACCCAATAAAACATTATATGAGAAGGCCCGCTGTTAGCTGACCTATACAAAAATTGTCAAACAGGGCCCGCTGGTGAGCTGGCCCTATATAAAAATTATATCACAGGGCCCGCTGGTGAGCTGGCCCTATATAAAAATTATATCACAGGGCATATGGAAGAGGAGGAGGAGGATGAGAAGATTAAGAGTCAACCATATACCCGTTTTTTGGGTGGAAGGGGTGAATGGGAATACAGAGTATTCCCATCATTGTAAATAACATATCTAAAGTGACTTTATGTTCACCCGGGGCTTTCCTCCAGTGGAGTGGAGAAGTCAGGGGAAATCCAGGCCTTGTTCATTTTTATAAGTGTCAACCTATCAGCATTTTCGGTGGAAAGGTGGATACGCTTATCTGTTATGATGCCACCAGCAGCACTAAATACCCGCTCAGACAGAACGCTGGCGGCAGGGCAGGCCAGCACCTCCAAGGCGTAGAGTGCCAGTTCATACCACGTGTCCAGTTTGGACACCCAGTAGTTGTAAGGCACAGAGGGATCATTGAGGACGCTGACACGTTCTGCTACGTACTCCTTCACCATCTTCCAAAACGTTTCCCTCCTTGTGACACTAGGCTGCGCATCAGGGTGAGGGTGCTGGCGGGGTGTCATGAAGGTGTCCCACGCCTTGGAGAGTGTTGCCCTGCCTTTGTCGGAACTGCTGTGTGCTCCCCTTTTCTCCCCTTCTCGGTTGGCCAAGGTAGCACGTACTCTGCCGCCAGCGTTGTCAGATGGAAAATTTTGGAGCAATTTTTCGAGAAGAACCTTCTGGTATTGCACCATTTTGCTTGTCCTCTCCACCAGAGGAATGAGAGATGAGAAATTCTCTTTGTAGCGGGGGTCCAGAAGGGTGAACACCCAGTAATCCGTGTTGTCTAAAATGCGTATAACGCGTGGGTCACGGGAAAGGCAGCCTAACATAAAGTCAGCCATGTGTGCCAGAGTACCAAAAGGCAAGATTTTGCTGTCCTCACCAGGAGGATGACTCTCAATCTCCTCATCCTCTTCCTCCTCTTCTGCCCACCCACGCTGAAGAGATGGAAATAAAGTTCCATGGCTACCCTCTGTAGTGGAGGCAACCGTGTCTTCCTCCTCCTCCTCCTCCTCCGCCTCCTCCAATTGTCGCTGAGAAGACGAAGTGAGGGTGCTCTGGCTATCACCTTGTGTAAGCTCTTCCTCCCCCATTTCCACCTCTTCCACATGCAAAGCGTCGGTTTTAATTGTGAGCAGCGATCGTTTCAGTAGACACAGAAGTGGGATGGTTACACTGATAATAGCGTTATCGCCGCTCACCATCTGTGTCGATTCCTCAAAATTGCGTAAAACCTCACAGAGGTCTGCCATCCATTCCCACTCCTCACTTCTGATTAGAGGAAGTTGAACGGAGAGGCGACGACCGTGTAACAGCTGGTACTCCACTACTGCCCTCTGCTGCTCACAAAGCCGGGCCAACATGTGGAAGGTGGAGTTCCAGCGCGTGCTCACGTCACACAGCAGCCGGTGAGCTGGCAATTGTAAGCGCTGCTGCAGTTTCAACAGGCCGGCTGAAGCTGTAGATGACTTACGGAAATGTGCACACACGCGGCGCACCTTGGTCAAGAGATCATGCAAATTGGGGTAGGTTTTTAGAAATCGCTGAACCACTAAATTAAATACATGCACTAGGCATGGTACGTGTGTGAGCTTGCCGAGCTCCAAAGCCGCCACCAAGTTACGCCCATTATCACACACAACCATGCCTGGTTGCAGGTTGAGTGGCGAGAGCCATTGCTCGGTCTGGTGACTAATCCCCTGCAACAGCTCTGACGCCATGTGCTGTTTGTCCCCAAGGCAGATCAGCTTCAGCACGGCCTGTTGACGCTTCCCCACTGCAGTGCTACACTGCTTCCAGCTACCGGCTGATGGGTGAGTGGCGCTGCGCGCAGAGAATTCGGAGGTGGAAACGGAGGAGGAGGAGCCAATAACGTAGGTGCTGGCGGAAACCCTGATGGAGGTAGGGCCCGCAATCCTCGGCGTGAGTAGCACCTGTGCCATCCCAGGGTCCGAGTCGCTCCTAGCCTCCACGACATTCACCCAGTGTGCCGTCAGGGAAATGTAGTGTCCCTGGCCACAAGCACTTGTCCATGTGTCAGTCGTTAAGTGGACCTTCCCAGTAACTGCGTTGGTCAGGGCACGGGTGATGTTAAGGGACACATGGTGGTGTAAGGCGGGGATGGCACACCGGGAAAAGTAGTGGCGGCTGTGGACTGCGTACCGAGGGACAGCTGCTGCCATCAGGCTGCGGAAGGACTCAGTCTCCACAAGCCTAAATGGCAGCATTTCGATGGCCAGTAATTTGGAAAGGTGTGAGGTTAGTGCTATGGCCTGTGGGTGGGTGGCTGGGTATTTTCGCTTGCGCTCAAATGCCTGGGGTAACGACATTTGGACGCTGCGCTGGGACAGGGAAGTGGATGTGGTCGCTGATGGTGCTTCAGATGGTACAGGTGCAGGGCGGGAGGTATGCGGGCCTGCGCCTTCGACAGGCGATTGGCCGGCACCGAAAACAGGGGAAGAGGAGGCAGTGGTGTGGCCTGCAGACACAGATTGGCGATCCGGGCGTTCCTCCCACTTATTACGGTGCTTGGATGCCATGTGTCGGATCATGCTGGTGGTGGTGAGGTTTCTAGTGTTCATGCCTCGACTCATTCTGGTGTGGCACAGGTTGCAAACTACAATTTTTTTGTCGTCCGCACTTTCCTTAAAAAAACGCCATATCGCGGAACACCTAGCCCTTGGCAAGGGAGATTTACGCAAGGGGGTGCTCCGTGGAACATTTGCGGGCCGGTTTGGTGCGGTCCGCCTTCTTTCTTTAGCCACACCACTGCCTCTTCCAGCCTGTTGCGGTGCTGCAGATGGCTCACCCTCAGGACTGCTGTCATCGCTCGGCTCTACACCTTCCCAGGTGGGGTCAGTCACCTCATCGTCCACCAAGTCCTCCTCCACTTCCTCACTCTGATCATCCTCCTCATTTCTTGATCCCACCACATCCTCAGTCATTGACAACTGTGTATCATCCTCCTCATCAAGGTCTTGAGACAGTAATTGTGGTTGATTTGATGGCAACTGTGTCTCATCATCATCATCCACTTCCTTTGACCTTAAATGCCGTTCCCCTCTGTCATCTTCTTGTGATTGGGTACCCTCTAGAGGTTGTGAATCAGGGCACAAGATCTCATGTTCCTCTGCAAGCGTGCTTGGAGAGAGGTTCAAATCAAGGATTGGTGATGAGCAGAGCTCCTCACTATATCCCAGTGTGGGATCACTTCTTTGGCCAGACCCTCTATGGTGGGAGGAAGGATGATCAGGGTGAGGATTATGTTGACCAGACTCTTGGCTAGTGAGAGTGGACTTGGTGGAAGACAGGGTGGTGCTTAACCGACTGGAAGCAGTATCAGCTGAAATCCAACCGACCACCTGTTCGCAGTGGTCTGACCTCGAGAGTGATGTCCTGCGACGCCCTGTAAACTGAGACATGAAGTTAGGTATGGTGGATGTCTTTCTTTCTTGTGCTCTGGCACCAGGCACAGTTTCTACGCGTCCTGACCCGCGCCCTGAACTATCAGGATCACGTCCACTTCCCCGTCCCTTTTTACCCGCCTTCTTCATATTAAACGGAATATATGCCGGTAATCTGCGGCTAGGCACACGAAACAGAATGTGACGCTAATCTGCGGCTAGGCACACTAAACAATATGTGACGCTAATCTGCGGCTAGGCACACTAAACAATATGTGACGCTAATCTGCGGCTAGGCACACGAAACAGAATGTGACGCTAATCTGCGGCTAGGCACAGTGAATGGAATATGTGACGTTAATTTGTGAATTTGCACACTAAACAATATGTGACGTTAATCTGCGGCTAGGCACACTAAACAATATGTGACGTTTATCTGCGGCTAGGCACACGAAACAGAATGTGACGCTAATCTGCGGCTAGGCACAGTGAACGGAATATGTGACGTTAATTTGTGAATTTGCACACTAAACAGTATGTGACGCTAATCTGCGGCTAGGCACAGTGAACGGAATATGTGACGTTAATTTGTGAATTTGCACACTAAACAATATGTGACGTTAATCTGCGGCTAGGCACACGAAACAATATGTGACGCTAATCTGCGGCTAGGCACACGAAACAGAATGTGACGCTAATCTGCGGCTAGGCACAGTGAACGGAATATGTGACGTTAATTTGTGAATTTGCACACTAAACAATATGTGACGTTAATCTGCGGCTAGGCACACTAAACAATATGTGACGTTAATCTGCGGCTAGGCACACGAAACAGAATGTGACGCTAATCTGCGGCTAGGCACGGTGAACGGAATATGTGACTTTAATTTGTGAATTTGCACACTAAACAGTATGTGACGCTAATCTGCGGCTAGGCACAGTGAACGGAATATGTGACGTTAATTTGTGAATTTGCACACTAAACAATATGTGACGTTAATCTGCGGCTAGGCACACTAAACAATATGTGACGTTAATCTGCGGCTAGGCACACTAAACAATATGTGATGCTAATCTGCGGCTAGGCACAGTGAACGGAATATGTGACGTTAATTTGTGAATTTGCACACTAAACAATATGTGACGTTAATCTGCGGCTAGGCACACTAAACAATATGTGACGTTAATCTGTGGCTAGGCACACGAAACAGAATGTGACGCTAATCTGCGGCTAGGCACAGTGAACGGAATATGTGACGTTAATTTGTGAATTTGCACACTAAACAGTATGTGACGCTAATCTGCGGCTAGGCACAGTGAACGGAATATGTGACGTTAATTTGTGAATTTGCACACTAAACAATATGTGACGTTAATCTGCGGCTAGGCACACTAAACAATATGTGACGTTAATCTGCGGCTAGGCACACTAAACAATATGTGACGCTAATCTGCGGCTAGGCACAGTGAACGGAATATGTGACGTTAATTTGTGAATTTGAACACTAAACAATATGTGACGTTAATCTGCGGCTAGGAACACTAAACAATATGTGACGTTAATCTGCGGCTAGGCACACGAAACAGAATGTGACGCTAATCTGCGGCTAGGCACACGAAACAGAATGTGATGCTAATCTGCGGCTAGGCACAGTGAACGGAATATGTGACGTTAATTTGTGAATTTGCACACTAAACAGAATGTGACAATAATCTATGGCTAGGCACACGTTTAAAATGGCCCTTTTTGTCGCTGCGTTGTAAAATAATTGGCCCTGTGCACCTAACAGAATATGTCAGCTTGTCACTGCACTGTGAAATATTTGTCCCTGTGCACCTAGTACAATGTCACCTTAGAACATGTCCCCCCCCACAAAAAAATGAAATTCTGCCACCCCAAAAAAAAATTAAATGCTGCCCCCACACACAACAGTCCTAAAAAGGACTTTTGGGTCTTGAAAGAGTTTAAACAATTTTATTCTCCCTACACTGACTTCCTGTGCATCTAGTATTATATGTCACCTTAAAAATATCCCCCCCACAAAAAAAAGGAAATTGTGCCCACCCAAACAAAATATAAATGCTACCCCCACACACAACAGTCCTAAAAAGGACTTTTGGGTCTTGAAAGAGTTCAAACAATTTTATTCTCCCTACACTGACTTTCCCTGCCTACGCTCATCTCTCCCTGGCTGAGAATGAGCCGAACTCGCGCGTCGGGTGCTATACAGCACCCGATCACGGGTTCTGGCCAGCCAATCAGTGTAATGCCAGCAGCCAACATGGCTGCTGGCATTACACTGATGTCAGAGCCTCCCCGCACGTTTATTGGCTGCACAGCAGCCGCGAAACGTGCGGGGAGGAGACCCGAACATGGCGGGCGAGCACATGCGGTACTCGTACGAGTACCGCCATGTGCCGAGCAGAGCGATGCTCGAGCCGAAACGAGCTTCGGCCGAGCATGCTTGCTCATCACTACTAATGACCGCAGCAAGGTGGGGTTCATTATATCGTTATTGATGGGCAGAGCCCTGGCATGGGCCAACCCCCTGTGGGAGACTGCTAAACCCTGCACTAGGAACTTCAGGGAGTTTGTGTGTACTTTTCGAAGAGTATTTGAAGTTCCAGATAGAGCCGCCTCTGCTACCAAGCGACTCATGGAGATACAACAGGGCAATCGTACAGTGGGCAATTATGCCATCGAATTCCATACATTGGCAGCAGAGGTAGGTTGGAGCAACAAGGCGCTGGTGGCAGCTTTTGCTCAGGGACTTGCTGATTGTATTAAGGATGAAACAGCAGCTAGTTATTTGGACAAATTTATTGATTTTGCTATATTAATTGATTCTCGCATCCGTGAGAGACTTGCGGCTAAAGACCGCAAGCAGCAGGCCAGAAATGTTGGACAAACCAGTTTTAATGTCCCACCCATGCCTCCCTTGCCTCCCATGCCTCCTGAGCGTATACACAACACCAGTGAACCAATGCAGCTTGGGTTCACCAAATTATCTAAGGAGGAACGGGTACACCGCTGAAGGCAGGGTTTATGTCTATATTGTGGCAAAGCTGGACACCTGTTGCGTACCTGTTCTGTACGGCCGGGAAATGAACACACCTAGGATACCTTGGGGGACAGGCCCTAGGTGGTATTCAGCAGTCTCTAGACTCAATTTTGCAGAAACCCACGATCCAGGTGGCATTTTCCTGGGCAGAACACTCGGTGGAGGTTCTGGCCCTGGTTGACTCCGGCGCAGCCGGATACTTTATAGACAGTTCATTTGCTGTGCTACATCAGATCCCGTTGGTCGAGAGGGAAATCTCCCTTATCCATTGAGGCCATTGATGGCAGACCGTTAGAACCAGCTAAGATATCAATGGAAACTATTTAGCTGTTTATGACTATCGGGGCTCTCCACACTGAGAAACAGCGGTTTCAGATTATTCATTCTCCTCATCATGCGGTCATTCTGGGGTTCCCGTGGTTACATTTCCATAATCCCCAGTCTGATTGGCAGACTTGTGAGATCACGTCTTGGTCTGAGTATTGTATGGGGCATTGTGTGACTCATCCGATTAAGATCATGTGTACCTCTCCCTCCATGCCAGCTGAATATCACCAATTCAGTGACGTTTTCAGTAAGGGAGAGGCTAGCACTTTGCCCCAGCATAGGGCGTACGATTGCGCTATTGATTTGCCTCCTGGCGCTGTGCCTCCTAGGGGTCGCACGTACCCACTGTCGTGCGAGGAGAATCAGGCCATGGAGGAATATATTGATGATGCCCTTAAAAGAGGGATTATTAGGAAGTCTACATTGCCCGCAGGGGCTGGTTTCTTTTTTGTCAAGAAGAAGAATGGCGAGTTGAGACCCTGTATCGATTACCGAGGACTGAATAAACTAATGTCCAAAATGCCTATCCCATACCACTCATTACCGAACTGTTTGACAGGTTGAAAGGTTCCTCTATTTTCACTAAATTGGACCTATGGGCTGCATATAACCTGATCAGAATAAGGGCTGGAGACCAGAGGAAAACGGCATTTAATACCAGATCTGGACATTATGAACACCTAGTCATGCCTTTTGGCCTACGTAACACACCTGCTATATTCCAAGAATTTATTAATGATATTCTCCGTGATATGCTACAGTCTTGCGTAGTAGTTTACCTAGATGATATACTCATACACTCGTCTAGCCTGTCTCAACACATCAAGGATGTGTCCGAAGTCTTGCTCAGATTACGCAAGAATAAACTCTTCTGTAAAATTGAAAAATGCGAGTTTCACAAGTCCACGGTGCCTTTTTTGGGCTTTGTGATTTCTAGAGATGGTATTGCTATGGATCAGGAGAAGCTTGTAGCTGTATTACAATGGCCATGACCCAAAGGGTTAAAAGCAATTCAGCACTTTCTTGGGTTTGCGAATTATTATAGGAAGTTTATTCAGAACTTTTCCACTATTGTTAAACCTCTGTCTGACCTCACACACAAGGGTGCCAACCCGTCCCAATGGTCTGAGGCAGCTGATCTTGCTTTTGAGACGCTCAAGTCCGCTTTCGCATCTGCTCCTGTACTGTCCCACCCCAACCCTTCCCTTCCATTTATGTTGGAGGTTGATGCCTCCGAAAATAGGGTAGGGGCAGTACTGTCACAGCATCCTGTGGCTGGGAGTACTCTGAGACCTTGTGGGTTCTTCTCTAAAAAGCTGTCTAGTGCCCAGAGTCACTATGAAATTGGGGACAGAGAACTCCTGGCTATTATTCTCGCTCTGAAAGAATGGCGTCACTTGCTTGAAGGTGTGAGAACTCATGTATTAATCCTGACAGACCACAAAAATCTGACATATCTCTTGGAAGCCAAGAGATTGTCTTCACATCAAGCCAGATGGGCCTTGTTTTTGTCCCGCTTTAACTTTATTGTATCTTACTTGCCTGGCTCCAAGAATGTTAGGGCCGATGCCCTGTCCAGGCAATTTGGGCCAGAGATGGATAAGGATGAGGTTCCCGTACCCATCATTCAGCCTGATCACATCTTGGCTACTTTATGTACTAGCATCACTTCACCACTGGGGGAGGAAAATCTGGCTACCCAGGTAGCCCAGGAGGCAAGTGTTTTGTAGATGAGCCATTTTGTACCCGCTTGCTTGAAACATACCATTCATCTCGGGCTGCTGGGCATATTGGGAGGGATCAATTAATTTGGTCTCTGTCACAAATATTTTGGTGGCCTTCCCTACGGGCTGACTGCTCCACATTCACCGTAGCCTGTACCACCTGTGCTCGTGCCAAATCCCCTAGACACCTCCCAGTGGACTTACTCCAACCAGTACCTAATGGCGAGCGTCCTTGGTCCCACGTATCCATTGATTTCCTGGGAGAACTGCCAGTGTCTAGGGGTTACTCTTTCATCCTTATGGTGGTTGATAGATTCTCTAAAATGGCCCACTTCATGCCCCTTCCTGGCCTTCCCTCAGCCCAGGAGTTGGCGGTTGTCTTTGCTAAAGAAGTGTTCCGGTTGCATGGGGTACCTACAGTGCTGGTGTCTAGTTATGTCTAGGTATGGTATGTTGCATAGCCATACATTGGACCCCCTGTGGCACATAGAGGGTTAATTTTTTTTTAAAATTATTTTCTATTCATACTTTTTTGCGGGGCATCTGGGCCACTGCTGATGACTCTCAATTAGGTCTGAATAAAAAATAAAGGGGGGGGACATAAATAATCCTTTATGTGCCACAGGGGTATCCAGTGTGCTGCAAAGCAAGGTATTGGATCTCTCTGGTACACAGAGGGTTAATATTATTATTATTATTATTATTACTAGTTGAAAAGCCAGTGTACACAGGCCACAGTGCCACCCAGCAAACTCGGCTGGTGGCCGGATCCTGTTGGCCGCACTGCAGTCATGCACAGTACTGACTGCCTGAACAAGCTGCATCTGATAACAGAGCGGGGCGCTCCAAATTTAGACCGTAGTCCTCTCTGTGCTCCTTCCTGGGACCTTCCTGATAACCCCCCAAGACTGCCAACCATTTTTTTTTTTAAATGTGACCCCTGCTCCAAGCTCATAGGTTGTACCCACTTGGCATTGAAGGGGTTAAAAGTATATTTTATTACTACTAATTACAAATTACCTCCATAGTAGGGATGGGTGAAAAGTCTGAGAAGTTTCCCACAGGACTTTTCATGAAAATGAAAAAAAAATATATAATTTCCTACTTTTTTCCACAAAACTCCTGCCCATAGACTATACACAAAATGTTCTCCTTTTTGACACTGTCAGTACTTTTTTTAGGAGAACTTTGCCATATCTTTTAAATTACTGTAATGTTATTTCTTCTGGGGACTGAAGTGGAGAAATAAATAGCTGAAAGTAAAAATTGTTAGCAGGCTGATTGCCTTTGTCCTTTGCCCACAACACTAACTTTCTGCTTAAGTAACATTGGCACAACCATCCTTGAAAAATAACTGCAGCTTGGGATATTCCAGCAGGTTGCAAAACATGACATAATTTATTTAAAGTCTCTATTTTCAACAAAAGAAAAGGGTAGCACTTCTATTATCTACCCCAGAGCCCCAGGAATGTTTAGGAGTACTTATGCTGCTGCTAGTTTTGACACCTCTGTGCTGTTGATGGTGTGTCTCCCAGTCAGAACTGTGGTTGTGCTTCAGGCAGGAACTCATTCAGGTGGTTCCTAGGCATGAGCCTGCTTTCACCCTGCTCACATACTTCTTACACAGACAACAGATAGCAACATGCTTAGCCTTTGGATCCTGAGTGAAGTATTTCTATACTGTAGACTGCTGCTACTATTACTTCTAATACTAACACTATTACTACTACTGGGGCTAGATGGTGCTGAAAATGTACTGATAATATGTGTTACAGGTATTGCATTTTAGAGATCAGCAGAGGCACTCATCAAAGCTAAGGCTGTGGATGCTGATAACCGGTGTTGTTGCTGGTTACTCAACACTATTAGTGTGAGTCGTGGAGTAGGTCTTGGAATTGGAAGTGGTGATGATTCTGATGATGACTGATTTTGCTTTTCCAGGGTATGGATAGGTGAAAGTTTTTGCCTCAACACTGAAATAGGCAAAAACTGGTACTTCCCACCTGTCAGAAAATTTCCTGTGAAAAACTGAGGAAACATTGATTTGTAGGGCTTAGACTTGTTGTTAGAGGCCCAAGACCTAACAACTAATTGACTTGTAGGACTTAGGGCTCGATTCAAATGTTGGCGTTAAAACCAACGTGAAGAAAAAAACTGCCTTCGCTCGTTAAGCAAGACCAGGTAACGTGAGATTCAAATCTTCCTTACCTAGAAAGCCTAACGAGCGATAACCAACAAAATACACGTTAATCTTAAACCTGCGTCGCATAGAAAATCTTACCTAAAAACACACGATAAAAATGTTACCTAGCACCACAGCCAATCACAGCACTGCAAAGTATCAAGTTCAGTCAGAAAATCCAAAACCCACGTCTCCAGTTCTGAACAGCTTTCTCTGTGCTTCCCTACCCAGCCACTAGGGGAACACAGAGAAGGCTTTCAGCACCATGGACAGCTTTGAATGCCATAGGGATGTGCACTGATCACCCCTGTGGCATTCAAAGGGTTAAAATCAATAAAACTAGTACACCAAGCACTACACAATGCCCCCTTCCACATCCCCCCCCTTAGTATGTCACATATATTGCATATATGGGACATACTAACCCCATCCACATCCACCTCATGGACTTCCATGTAGTGGACAAATCTGTCTTTTATTCCACAATTAACCCTTTGAGTACCCGAGAGGTAGGAAAGCATTGCTTAGCATGTTTCCTACCCCTCTGGTACCCAAAGGGTTAATAGGCAACGTATGGACTACATACCTTGCCTATATATATATGTGTGTGTGTGTTTTAAACGTTCTTGTAATTAAAATACTGTGATTAGACAGTTTAACTTAGATCTCATTCATTGTTAACCCCCTACCTCCTGTGTCCCATTGCTATTAGTACTTTTGCTCCACTCTTCTTCAAACTGAGAGTGGAGCAAAAGTACTAAAAGCAAAGAGACACAGTAAGTAGGGCATCATGAATGGTTGAGATCTAAGTTAACCCTTTGAGTGCCAGAGTGGTTCGCAACGCATTGCAAAGCAATGCGTTGAGTACCACTCTGGCACTCAAAGGGTTAACATACAACTGAGGGAGCAGCCTGCACTGTGAATGCAGTGCTTCCCTCAGCTTTATTTATACATTCTTTACTTTTTATTATTTATTTATTATTATTCTTTATTTTTTATTATTATTTATTTATTATTTATCCCCTTGCTGCGGGCGGCTGTGAAGCCCGCAGCATAATAAAATCCTGGTGCATAGAGAGGCATTGGAGAAAGCGGGAGGAGGGGACAGAGACATTGGAGGAAGCGGGTGGTAGGCTTGTATTTACTGCCCGCTTCCTCCAATACCTCTCCTCTCGCGGTGGCATTGTGCCCAGCTGCCTGGCGTCGCGTTGTACAACGCCTTGTGCAAAGGGATGATTTGCACAAGGCGACGCCAGGCAGCTGGGCACAATGCCACCGCGAGAGGAGAGGTATTGGAGGAAGCGGGTGGTAGGCTTGTATTTACTGCCCGCTTCCTCCAATACCTCTCCTCTCGCGGTGGCATTGTGCCCAGCTGCCTGGCGTCGCCTTGTGCAAATCATCCCTTTCCACAAGGCGTTGTACAACGCGACGCCAGGCAGCTGGGCACAATGCCACCGCGAGAGGAGAGGTATTGGAGGAAGCGGGCAGTAAATACAAGCCTACCACCCGCTTCCTCCAATGTCTCTGTCCCCTCCTCCCGCTTTCTCCAATGCCTCTCTATGCACCAGGGTTTTATTATGCTGCGGGCTTCACAGCCGCCCGCAGCAAGGGGATAAATAATAAATAAATAATAATAAAAAATAAAGAATAATAATAAATAAATAATAAAAAGTAAAGAATGTATAAATAAAGCTGAGGGAAGCGCTGCATTCACAGTGCAGGCTGCTCCCTCAGTTGTATGTTAACCCTTTGAGTGCCAGAGTGGTACTCAACGCATTGCTTTGCAATGCGTTGCGAACCACTCTGGCACTCAAAGGGTTAACTTAGATCTCAACCATTCATGATGCCCTACTTACTGTGTCCCTTTGCTTTTAGTACTTTTGCTCCACTCTCAGTTTGAAGAAGAGTGGAGCAAAAGTACTAATAGCAATGGGACACAGGAGGTAGGGGGTTAACAATGAATGAGATCTAAGTTAAACTGTCTAATCACAGTATTTTAATTACAAAAAAGTTTAAAACACACACACACATATATATATAGGCAAGGTATGTAGTCCATACATTGCCTATTAACCCTTTGGGTACCAGAGGGGTAGGAAACATGCTAAGCAATGCTTTTCTACCTCTCTGGTACTCAAAGGGTTAATTGTGGAATAAAAGACAGATTTGTCCACTACATGGAAGTCCATGAGGTGTGTGTGGATGGGGTTAGTATGTCCCATATATGCAATATATGTGACATACTAAGGGGGGGGGATGTGGAAGGGGGCATTGTGTAGTGCTTGGTGTACTAGTTTTATTGATTTTAACCCTTTGAATGCCACAGGGGTGATCAGTGCACATCCCTATGGCATTCAAAGCTGTCCATGGTGCTGAAAGCCTTCTCTGTGTTCCCCTAGTGGCTGGGTAGGGAAAAGCACAGAGAATGCTGTTCAGAACTGGAGACGTGGGTTTTCTACTCTTACTTGTGTGCTGTACTCCAAAAGAAATAGGCGTTAGATTTCTGGAGAGAAATGTTGCAATTTAACGCGAGTTAGCCCTAACTCCAACATTTGAATAGCTTTTGGCGTCGTTTGTACATTATCCTCTATGGGTGAGATCTTGCTGTTCTGGCGACGGGCGATGTCTGTTTCAGAACTGGTGTCGCTTGTTTCTAGTAGAACATTTGCATTGCTCAATTGACGTTAAAAGCAGCGTCTCCAGTTTTTTCTGGCGACGCCAACATTTGAATCGAGCCCTTAGACTTGTTAGGCACAAGCCCTGAGGAAACATTGATTTGTAGGACTTACACTTGTTTGGCACAAGGAGGGGTGGATGAAAGGTCCAGTCGTGTTCCCATGAAAAAAATCAGAAAAAAAAACCATGTGGTTGTCTGCTTTTTAAAGAGGAAATCTGCTTTAAATAAAGCAAGTCACATTTTTTTTGCTATTTTTTTTTCAAGGACTACAAACTTTTTGCCCCTTTACTTAAATATTCTTCACATTTTTGCTTGACATTCCAGGAAGTGAAACACAATACAAGCAGCTATAGAGAGTGAGAGAGTGCTCGGCTATTGTTCTTTGATTTATTTAGCTAAATTGAGGGAGCAGAGACTCATAGTGACTGCTATCATTATAAGCACCTGAAATATAAGTAAAAGGAGGAGCTGGATGGACCATTATGCATCCAATGATTCTGAGGAGGAAGAGGAAGTGACCGCTACCAGCACTGAAGGTTCTGAATGCCCTGATTCCTCAGACCCAATGATGGATAATCCCCATACATCACCCCTAGAAATCTTAGAGAAATCTGTGTCATGGGCAGAAGAAGAAGAGGTTAGTAGTGTGAGCAAGACAGGTCAGCTACCTGTTCCTGCTGCCAGTGTTGCCTTGCCAGGGTGTCTTGTGATTCTCAGGAGGTGGGGAAGGAGAAGATAATGCCAAATGTAACAGCAGGGGACCTTATGTCACACTTGCCATCCCCATGCAGTCCTGCCACTACTACTACTGCTACTACTATTACTAAGCCAAACACCCACCCAAGAAATTGGGCACTGATCTTGCTGTACCTCCTGACTCTCCCCAAAGGCAACAAGAGGTGAGGTGGAGATCAACCTAGCCAGAGGATGAAAGTTTGATGATGAGTGAAACACCTGGCACGCCATCACCTTCTTGTTCTATAGTAACTACATCTTCTGCCAATCTACCTTGTTCATCGTTACCTCCCCCACCAAATGATAGCCATTCTGTAGATGTCAGGATGTTGCAGTTTGTGTCTACCCATTGCACACTGTGTGGTGCACTGACCACACATGGCAGTGTGGTGGAGGATAATTGCAACCAGGGCATAAAGCAGCATCTGAGGAGATTCCATCCCGCAGAATATGCTAAAATGGTGACAGGGAGGGTTTATTGTTACTATTAAACTGTCTGCAAGTTGTCATGTGTCCTTAACAGAGTGTGGATAAGGGGCATAGTGACAGTATCAATACTTGGTTTCTGGTGGGGGATTTCACATTGGGGACACTAAATGTCATGGTGTTTGGATAGAGTTGTGCCAGGTGTTTCATGTGAGTGCAGATGTACTCATTGTTCCCAGTCCTTCCTTTATTTACCATGCACACTGTGAACATAGTAGTTGCTGATGGAGAGGCACAGTTTCTGCTCTCAAGGGAAAAATGTATAGTCTCAACACACCCATGATTGTGGAGGAGGGGCAGGTGGAGAAGCATTACTGGCCAACTTCTTCTTTCTTCACATATAACTGAATTGGTGGGGGCTAGTTATGGTGTTGCTACTGCCTCAGGTGCATCACTGAAGCTAGTTGTGGCAAGTTGAACCTTCATTATCCATCAACCCTGTTACTGCTGTTGTTGATGCCATTCCCTTTCAGCTGCCTAATCATCCTGCTGTTTAAACAACTCAGCAGCAGAAGAAAGAACAGCAGTCCCAAATATGGCAATTATATCAGGGCATTTGACAATGGCCAGTGGCCACTGGCCAACATAACATGACCTGCTGGCACTAGGCCAGTAGTGTATTTTTTCACAGGGCTTGTTCTTTAAAATAAATACATAAATACATAAACAGAGACCTACAAAAAAACTGTAACAAGCCTAAGTCCTTCAAATCAATGTTTCCCTCGGGCTTGTGCCAAATAAGTCTAAGTCCTATAAATCAATGTTCCCTTATGGCTTTTGCCATCAAGTCTAAGTTCTATAAATCAATGGTTTCTCAGCGCTTGTGCCTCTAATAAGTCTATGTCCTACAAATAAATATTTCCTTGGGGATTGGGTCTAACACAAGTCTAATTTCCTAAAACTAATCAATGTTTCCTCAGGGCTTGTGTCATTAATTATAAGCCTAAGTCCTACAAATCAATGTTTCCTTAGGGCTTCTAACATCAAATCTTACAAATCATCCTCAACAAAATTCTCTGTCACGCCAAGTATCAGTCAACCCCAGTCACAGCTTATATCAGGGGGTCATTGTCTCTGTCACATTATGTACAAATGTGTTTTTATTATTATTAACTGCCCTCCCCAATACCAGTCAACACCCCCCCAAACAAATTCCCTGTTCAACTTATTATTACCTCAGACACCAACTAGCAACACAGGCACCTTCTTCAGACCGCTTTTATACCATGTCTTATGAGGTTTTTTTGGGGGGGGTTTTTTTTGACTTTTTAAATATAATTTTTATTAGAGAAAAAGCAAACAGGAGTACAATACGAAAGAAAATCAATGAAATGACATCACAGTAGGATATACATAAAAAGGTACATGAAAAACATGAGTTAGGATTATTCCGGAAAATCTCCAGATCTGGATGAGAAACATGGCAAAATCAAGGTCATATGCAGTGATAATATTAGAAAAAACAGGGGTAGCTTGGGAGGAGACTGAGATAATAAAATCGATTGACAGTAGGACAAATAGGACAAATATGAGTACCCTGATAAGGTATCAACCTGTTAGAAGAGCTAGTATTGCTAGGTACTAAGTGCAAGTCTGGAGAGGTACACAGAGTGATGTCAAGCTGCGTAAGGAGAGTGTAAGGGAAATGATAAAACAACAAGTGAGAATAATCCAAATAGGGGGGAGTGTAAGGGGGGAAAAGAGTGGGGGGAGGAGAAGAAAGAGGGGACAAGAAGAGGAGAGGAGGGTGGAACAGAACCTGGACAGCTCCCTGTCTGAAATAAAACCAACATGCAGCCAAGAGGGTTTAATAACCAAGAAAGTTAAATGACCAAGAGAGTTAAACGACCAACGCTAGAGGACTCAATGCACTGGCCAGACTGCCCAACAGGAATCAAACGAGTGCATTGAGGAGGTCGAAACCGCATGACATCTCTCCATAGATCTAATGTGTGAAATTTTGACATGCCACAGAGAGAGTGGGGGGGCGAGAGGTTGTTTCCAAAAAATAGGGATCAGGGATTTCACAGCGTTCAAAAGAAACAAAATAAGTTTTTTGGTCTTATGGGGTTTTTTAATTGTATTTTGATTTTATTTTTTTAAGTATCCCCCCCTAATCCCAGTAAAGAACCCCCCGCTTAAAACATTCCCTGTTCAACTGATTCTTTCCCCACACTCCACCAACACAGGCACCCTCATACCCCTTTTATACAATGCCATTGGGAAATAAAATAACATTTTCTATATGTTGTGTGTAAATTCAATGTTCCCATTGATTTCAAAAGCTAAAAAAACAGCACTTTTTGCGGGAAATTATTTGCCAAGGGGGAAGTGGCATTATTTGCCAATTTTGGTTTGAGGTGAAAATTTTCGCCTATCCCTAGTATTGAGTAACCAGCAGTAACAACAACAGTAACACAGGATATTGACATCCACAACCTTAGCTATGTCGAGTATCTCTGCGAAAAAAAGATTAAAAAATTTAGGTTTTTCGCAATAAGTAATGCAGTAAAATGTTCTCACTTTTCACCCACCACTACCTGACACCCTTTTATATGCTCGTGGTAGAAACCTGCCATGTGGTGGGGGGGAAATTCTTCTTTCCATTGATTTCAAACCAATAATGATCTAGGCAAAAAAGTGAAAAAAACTGTAATTTTCGCTAAATATTTCCCACTTTGGTGAAAAGTGCCATTTTCTCCTGTTTTTCTTTTGAGGTGAAATTGGTTAGAACAGAAGCATTTTCACAACACCCAATTCATCTTTTGAAATTGATCTTTGGATTTTAAGTTTCATTTGTTAGCCCTCAGAAACGTGTAAATGCAGGCAAGGAATCACAGTGAAGAAAAAAAAGGACCATTTACCCACAGAAATCAATCACAATAAGTTCCTGTCAAGGTAGGATAACTTCTTCAAACATTGGATGCCACCTTCAACTTCTCTCTTTTCCTTTTGCTCTTTCCATCCATTTCCCTCTTTCCATCTCTCTCCCTCTCTCTGGCCCCATTCTTAGTGCCCACTTTCTATCTTCTACAACTGGCCCGTCTTACTGTCACTCCCACTCTTCTTATCTGCTCCACTCCTCTTTAATCTCTGGCCCCTTACGTCTACTCTTCTTTTCCAGTTTTCTTCCCTTTCTTCTTTGGCCTACACTGTCTCCCATTGACCCCCTTGCTTTGGCCTATTGTTTCTCTAGACCATGGGCCTTGTCTTGCTCTGGGCCCCGCTGATGAATCAAGAAAATTTAATAGCTAACATATTTCTTATCTCTAATAAAAAGTACAGCCAAAATATTGTAATGTGCCAAATTAGATTGCCATGTCATATATTGTAAATACTTTGTTTTACCCATACCTAGTTATTGAAGTGCAACATTTCTTTAATACAAAATTATCATAATTAATATAAAACAATACAAAGCTAATCAAACATAGTATACAAGATTAGTAAATAATTTCTTTAAAAAAATTAGCAGGTTATTATTGCCTGCTCTAAAAATCCAAAGAACATCTATCTATTCATTTAAATAAAGTATATTTCCATTAAAATTATGCAGACGAAAAAAATGTAATTTAGGAAGGTGAAATTCAGTGCATAATATGATCCCCAGCATAAATATGAATCAGGAATATTTACTACCAACAGATGCTGCAGTCAAAAAGCAATTAACGAAAAAATGGACTCAGGTATATGATTCTGTACCTCAGCAGAAAGTTATTTGCATGGGGACAGAGGCATGTTGTAATTGAAACAAAGCTCCTTGTTTTCATCATAGTGAGAATCTGTCAAGTATTAGTTGTTAACATCTAACCTAAAATTACTCTGAATACAGTAACATATATGTTATATTTCTTTAGGCAAAATAATGTTTATGTAAATGATTAGAAAAATAATTATTTTGGGTGTGTCTAAAAAAGTCAGTGCTGGGTTTATCTACTGAAGGTCTGCTTTGCTAACTAGATATGCTAAGAGCCATTTTAGGCCACAATATGTTCAGCTTTATTAAGAGTTTTAAACTCACTAGATACAAGGGGGCAGAATACAGGAGCAGTGATTATTTAATTCTTAGAAGGTCATGGCTGGTGGAAAATGGTAGTGGTATTTGTTTAACCTGCAAAAGGTCATAACAGGTGGCAAACAGTGGAAGCGGTCATGTAACAGGCAAAATGTCATGGCAAAAGAAAAAGAGAGCGACAACTTACCGGGAGACTCTAAGTTTAGTAGGTAGGAAAAACAGGTCACAATAACCAAAAATATATTGGAACTAAAAGAACATCACATAGCATATTAAATAAAAATGCCTTAAATATAATAAATGGTAAAGTATAAAATAGATCAGTAAGAATCAATAATATAAAAAATAATTGTATATATATATATATATATATATATATATATATTACATAAAATGACATATGTAAACACACACAGAGGAGATGTGTGGGAAGAATTACTAAGTCCAATTACTTAAATGACTAGTAATAATACAGATAGGGGAGATCTATATCCTGACTACATGGGTAACCAAAGAGGAAATCCTAGTATATTTCAAAACACATAGGAGACAAACAACTAGCAGCAAGTGATCATCTTGTTAGTGAAACCCTCCACTGTGAATATGCTTACAATGTTTAAACTTGTTCTCAGTGTCTATTGAATCAGTAAGTCAAATGCCCTCACCAAAAGGATTCTTGGACATGAGCCCTTACTAGGGATAGGCAAAAAGTCCCATTTTGTTACTATGAGAAATCCTGTGGAAAATGCAGTTTTCCACTCTTCCGGTGGGAAATTTCACAAATGGAGATACATGTAGATTTTTTTGCTTTTTTGTTATGAGCATGGAAATGGTTCCATTTCCCTCCTATGTCATTCCTTCCCATATACAATTTAAACCCTTAATTTCATGCACTCTGATGGGTTGTATTTTAGGAGAAAAGCAGAGTGCAAGGAGAAAGAAAGAAAAACTGAAATCAAATATTAGAACAAATAAAGTGGTTACTTAATGGTTCATTACTATGTATTGTGTATAACTTCTATGTTCCCACTGATTTCAATGGAATGAGCTAGGTGAAAAAAGCAGAAAATAGGCACTTTTCGCACAATATTTTTTGCCAAGAGGAAAGTGACATTTTTTGCCGATTTCAGTTTGAGGCGGAAATTTTTGCCCATCCCTATATATAAGGTCTCTTTTGTTTGGCACTTATTGTCTTGAGGAAGGCCAAGGATGGGGCTGAAATGTTTACACAGAATAAATCACTTTTTTTTTTTTACAAGTCCTAGTGTGTGCTTTTGTTTGGGGTTTATATTCCAAGAACTTTGACATCAGTCACACAGTCCACAAACACCATACACATCTGCCTCATTGTAGGTTGCACCCTTTTTATTTGTTTATGTTCTTTTTTTTGTTTTAACAATCTTTCATAGCAGCAGGTATAGACAGAGAACATCCAGGTTAGCCAAACAAAAGCCTTGAGTTTGTTGCAATACTCAGGCTTACAAAATAATACAAGGTCAGATTTTTTTTCTTAATCAGGGTTTGTGTTGTGCCAGTTTGGTTTATCCCCTCCTTTCCCTTTCCCTTTTTCACAACATTGCCACAATAACAAAGAGTTCACAATACATTTGCTGATGACTCCACTGTTCCTGCTCCAAGGGAAAAATATTCACACTCTCTCAGGGAAGAGAGAGGTGGGGAAGAATGACCTTCTTTTTCATCTACACAATCACCTTCAGTGGCAGTGTAGGCCCTGGGGGTCAGACTGAGACACATCAGCCCTCTCATCACCATCCTGCTGCATAGACAGATGAAACAAGTCTGCTACCCCTCAATTACAAGGGATAGATTATGTTACTGCTATTGTTAACAACACATGTCCGTAGAGATGGCATTATTAACCTCAGAGTCCATCCATCTTCTATTTTATTTTTTAAAATACTGATAGTGGTCTAAGGAATGTGGGCTTCCAATCCCTTTTAGCACTGGTAGAGCCATTGACAGTGTTAGACACACTTCTCCTCAGTGAGTCAATAGCCTCAGGGTCCATCCAGCTTCTTTTTTTTTTCTTTTTTACGACAGTGGCAATGTTCATTATGTCAGCCAGCGTTATGAACCACTAAGTAACTATTTTATCTTGTTAATATTTTATTTTCCCTCTTCTCTTTCTGTGTCTCCCTCCACTCTGATTTTCTACTAAATTAAACAACTATAGAGTGCAGGAGATTATTTAACCCTTTGAGTGCCAGAGGGGTATGGAATGCATTGCTTTGCAATGCATTCCGTACCCCTCTGGCACTCAAAGGGTTAAATGGACTGGAAATTTTGTCTCATTGAGTAACATAGGAGGGAAATGGAGGATTTTTTTGTGAATGTTTCTGTGTTCCTACCAAAAAGGCAATAAATCTATATGTTACTATATGAGCAAAAAAATAATCTTTCTCAAAAAAAAAAAAAAAAAGACTTTTCACCCATCGCTAGAAATAGAACCATTCTCACAATATATTTTTTGGTCTTAGAGAAATGCCAGAATATATATGGGTTTCTCTATGACCAACATTTCTAGCTGGAAAATTGGAAAACCATGTTTATTCCATGAAAGATCCCACAGGAACAAAATGGGACTTTTTGCTAATGATTCCTCATCAGAGTCGCTAGCCTAAGGGTCCATCCAGCTTCTCTTGTTTTGTAAAACAGTGGTGGTGGTCATACTGTTAGCCAGCACTAATATTATTTTATTTCCCAAAGGAATAGTATAAAAGGGGCATGAGGGTGCCTGTGTTGGTAGGGTGTGGGGAAAGAATCAGTTGAACAGGGGATGATTTTATGGGGGTTGTTTATTGGAATTGGGGGGCAGTTAATAAAAAATAAATCCTAAATAAAATAAAATAGAAACCATAAGACATGGTTTAACCCCTAGAGTGCCAGGTGGGTACAATGTACGAGTGGACACAGCTGTACCTGCTATGCCACGCTCGTATATTGTACAGCTAAAATGCAGTCACTGCATAAGCCAATATAACCAGCTTGCAGTGACTGTATTTCAGCTGAAATGCAGCCTGGCACTCTTGGGAGGACATGAGGATTACTCCTCATGTCCTCCCAGGTATTGATCTCCCAGCCGATCGCGCTGGGAGATCAATATCGCCAAGGGAGAAGCAGAACTTCTCCCTCCTTCACTCTCCTACCCGAACATCCAGGTAGGAGTGGGCAGGACTGGGGGAAGCCTCCTAACGTCATTGGTGACATGATCACTGATGATGTTAGAGAAGTTTCCCTTACCCGATTCACTCCTACCGGTGGTAGGAGTGAATGGCAGGAGAGCTTTTGCTCTCCTGTGAACGCCAGATTGATCTCCCAGCCGATGGGCTGGGAGATCAATAACTGGGGGGACACTAGGAGGGCTCCTGACGTCCCCCACGAGGTCTGAAATTAAGAAAATAAAATAAATTAAAAAAATGGCTGAGTAACCCTGTGAGTGCCCCAGGGGTCCCCAGCACATTGCTTTGCAATGTGCTGGAGACCCCTGTGGCACTCACAGGGTCACTTCTTTTGGGGGGATTTTTTATTTTTTTTGCAAGACCTCATTGGGGGGATCGGGGGGGGTCCTGATGCCCCTCAATGAGGTCTACGAGTAAAAAAAATAAAAAATAAAAAAATGTTTTAACCCTGTGTGTGCCACAGGGGTCCAATGCACCCCCCCTCCTGTGGCACACACAGGGCTTTTATCATTCCTTTGTTACCAGAGATTGTTGAGGGGCCATCAGGATTTGTCCTGATGGCCCCCCAACAAGCTCTGATTACAAAGTATTAATTTAAAAAAAATTAACCCTCTGAGTGCCACAAGGGTCCAATGCATTGCTTTGCAATGCGTTGGAGACCCCTGTGGCACTCACAGGAACATTTTTTTTTTTATTCCTTTTTTTTTCTCTTTTGTAAGACCTCATTAGGGGGAATCAGAGGGGTCCTGATACCCCCCAATGAGGTCTATAATAAAAAAAATGTAAATAAAAAAAAATTAACCCTGTGTGTGCCACAGGGGGGGCCAATGCAGCCCCCCTTCTGCGGCACACACAGGGCTTTTATTATTATTTTGTTTCCAGAGATTGCTGGGGGGCCATCAGGATTGGTCCTGATGGCCCCCCAACAAACTCTGATTACAAAGTAATGATAAAAAAATGTAACCCTCTGAGTGCCACAAGGTTCCAATGCATATGGACATATGTATTTTTTTTTTTTACTAAGACCTCATTGGGGAGGGATCAGGGGGTCCTGATGCCCCTCAATGAGGTATATAATAAAAAAAATTAAAACAAAAATTAACTCTGTGTGTGCCACTGGGAAGGGGGTTCAATGCAGACCACCTTCATGTGGCACACACAGGAATTTTTATCATTACTTTGTGATCAGAGCTTGTTTGGTGGCCATCTGAATACAAAGTAACAATAAAAAAATTAACCCTTTGTGTCCCACAGGGGCCCAAATGCATTGCTTTGCAATCCACTGGACACCCCTGCACTGTGCCTGCCCAAACAGAAAAACAGTCCCACACCCATGATGACTTCAGGGGGCAGGGAACAGATGGAGAAGAACGGCCTCTTTCTTCTTGTCCTCCACATTCCCCTTCATTGTCTGTGGCAGCGGATAATGTTGCTGCTACTGCCTCAGATTCAGCACTGCAACTAGGATCAGGAGTATTGCTGCTGCTGGCAAGTGGAACCTGTCCTAGTCCCACATCACTTGTTGATCCCATTCCCACTGTGTCCACTGTGGTCTGTGGCACACTAGCCTGCTCCTCAGCATCCAGCTGCCTTTGCATCTCAGCATCAGAAGGAATTAGAGCAGTTGAAAATGCCTCTAATTCCAAAATGTCATTGCTAGTGGTGGTGGTGATGCCCATCCTCATCCCTGTTTCCCATTCCTTCTCAGTTTCTGCTAAAAAGGACATCAATGTCTCTTCCACCCCAGCTTCTCCAGCATCATCATCACCACCACCACTAGTCCCTACATGCTGTTATTGCTGCTGCTCTATTCCAGACATCTCACTGCTGCTTGGAGGAGGTGACGAGCAATATGACAGAGTGTACCCTAATGTCACACTTGCCATTTCCTTTTGACCTGAAGAAGAAGGCAGACTAGCAGTAGCAGAAGTAGCAGCAGGCACATGCAGCTGATCTGTGCTCCTGCTGGTGGTGGTATTTATTATGAGCCTGCTCTCCTCTCCCAACACCAGTTCTGGCCTCTTCAGGATCATGTTTCACCTGGACACTGTAGTGAAGGGAAAGGGAGGACTCCCAGTCCCAGGGTCATAGGAATGGTAGGGCTCCCTTGACCGCTAGTCTGGATGCTGTCAAATGTTTCCCCTACCACTCTGGCTGCTTCACCATTACTGCTACTACTTCTAACATCAACCACATCAAGTTCAACCGCAGAGTCTTCCTCCTCACAGTCACGAGTAATATGAGGATATTGTTGATTACCCCCTCCTTCACTCCTAATGCTAACAAGCCGCTGGACCTTAGTAACAGTATTACTAGCACTGTCAGGACTGCTTGGGAATGGCAAGTGTGATTTAGGGCCCCTTGCTGTTACACATGGCATAATTCCCCCCCCCCGAGTATTACAAGAAACAATAGCAGCAGGCAAAGTATTGGTGGCAGCAGGTTCAGTACATGCAGAAGGTTCAGCACTGGCAGCAGGTTCAGCCCTGGCAGCAGGTACAACACTAGTGGCTGCAGGCACAGCAATGGTGGCACTAGCAGAAGTGGCAGCACGTGTGGCAGCAGGTGCAACACTAGTGGCTGCAGGAACATCAATTATAGCACTGGCAGCAGGGGCAGCACATCTTGCATCCTGCTCTCACTAGTACTACCATTTTTCCCTTCCTTCCCATTCCCTTTTTTCCCTCCGTTCCCATTAAATTCCCCAAGATCCCTTGGGGTGATTTAGGGGGACTGGACAGCATTGGTTCAGTACTGCTAGTTACTTCCTCCTCCTCTTCCTCCTCAGACTCAGTGTACATTTAATATGGGTCCTTCCAGTTCCTCCTTTTGCTGCTCATAGTGATAGCAGTCACTATGAGCCTCTCCTGCCTCAATTTTTCAAAAATATCACAGCAGAACAGCACAGCACGTCTATCTCGCTCTGTAGCTGCTTCTATTGTGTCTGCCTTCGGTGAACACGTCAAGTTTTTATAGCGGAAATGCGAAAACAACGTAAATCAATGGGTGAAAACTTTCTAGCCATTCAAGAAATGACAAAAGATTTTGGCCAATGTGCGAAAGATGCAAAAATTTTAACCTCTAGTTTTAAAGCGGATTTTCCATCAAAAAAAAAGGATAACAACGTGATTTTCGAGAAATTTCTCAATGGAACACTTATATACAGTGAAATGGCAAAATTGCACCAAACGTACATGAGGTGAACGTAGGTGACATCATAATCTGTGAGACAACACTGAGTGAATACAGTGAATAATAATTAACCCTTGCATGGCAAAACAAACATAATCAATGTAAATCAATCAAATTAAGAAAAAATGTTGTGTATTGGGAAACAAATTGCCTACATTGTGGCACTAATACACAGAGAATGCCTGTGCAGTGTTACAACATCTCGCATAACACTGTATCAATATTATATCACACACATGATTTGAAGTGACATAAAACAATGAGCCTATGTATGATCTGGTCTGAAGATGGTTAATAAGTACAATGATACCATTAGAACAGCCTGTACTGGCAAAGAAATATACGCAAACTTGATCCAAAATGAAAAAAACAGTCAAAAATGTTACCTTCAAATATTAGACGATTCCCTTCATTGGACTATGCATTTGCGATATGCATTATATGGACTCCATGTAATCCGCTATAACGTGGAACACATAGAGCCAGTGGCTTCAGATTTGTATACTTATATATGATTACACAGTTTCCAAGGATGTCTGAATATCTCATGTTCATATAATGCATATCACATTAATCGTTCATTACATCTAAAATAATTTTTTTAGGAAAGAATCAAATCCTACTGAGACAGTTATGCCATTCAAACAAAAATCCCTCTTTGACCCCCACCCACCAACAATGCAGCAATTAAAACTTTCAATAGGATGGTAGAAACAGATATAATGACGACATCTTTTCAGACAAAAAAAAAAACATTTTTCAAACCTAACTAAAATTGAAAGAGAAGCCATCAAAATGTTATCTCAGGATAAGAATATTGTCATAAGATCAGCAGACAAGGGGGGTGCCATTGTTATCCAGAACTACACTGATTACAGAACTGAAATATTATCTCAACTATCGGACACCAGTACTTATGAAGGTTAGGGCATACTGACTACTGGATATCCAATTAAACCAATTCTCTACACTTTACACAAAGTCCACAAATCATTACATAACCCACCATGGAGACCAATCATTTCAGCCATAGGCTCACTTTTACATCCAATAGGTACACTTTCGGATCCTCATTTACAACCATGTGTATGGAATTTATCATTTTATCTTAAAGATTCCTCATGTTTTCTTTCTATACTGACTTATCTGAACATTGACACCATTGGACTCATTCTTGGAACAATGGATGTTAAGTCACATTATACAGTTATCCCCCATGATGATAGTATTAAAGCAGTATGTGACCTCATCCTATATAATAATTCACTAGGATGTTTGTCAGAAGCCGTCATGCTCAGTAGAGAGTGTGTGCGTTTGGGCAGTCTCTACTGCGCATGATTGGATTGCGTGAGTGAGGCAAAGCAAGACTGCATTGCGTGGAGCAGTGAGGTAGCATCCGCTTAATCCTTTGAGTGCCAGAGGGGTAAGCAACGCATTGCAGAGCAATGCGTTGAGTACCCCTCTGGCACTCAAAGGGTTAACATTACCCGGACCTTGGCCCGTGTACACGGGTTTTTACACTAGCCGCTAATAATCCACTATACACAGGACCACCTGTTGATTTTTTCATAACCATGCTTGAGTTTTGTTTGATAAGTTATTTTTTTCAAATTTGAGAATAAATTCTCGCCAAGAGACTGGGACAGCTATGGGGGCATGCATGACCCCCTCATAGTCAATACATAAATGCATATGTATGAGACAACACACCTACAGACACAAGGATTATTTCAGAGGAACATGATCATCTACACATGCTACATAGATGGCATGTTCATCCTATGGAAGGGTACTAAGACTGAACTAGAAACTGTTGTCTATAATCTCAGTCAGGGACAGCCACATATACAACTGACATTAAAGGAATAGTAATGTTTCATAATAAAAGCAGCTCTAATTAATCATCATAGTATTTGGGCCTTGGAGAGTGTTATTTCAATTCTGTCAAAGTTGTAGTTCAAGAGTAATGTATCCTCCTCCTGCCCCTTTTACTGATATAACACTGCTCATCTCAGAGCAGCAGGGAGTGTCCAGGTAGATTGCAGAGAGGGACAATCTTCAATTAAGATAAGGGAAAAAACTGAAAAAACTGTCAAGGGGGTCAGGGTTTTCATTGCTCTGACAGTAGAATATTGACCCTTGATGTGAGCTGTCTGGTCTATGAACTGGATTCCACATCTTGGGAGTGGGGGTTTACACTAGATAAAAGGGGTCAGAGGGGGAAACTTTATCGTTCAATTACTCTTGAACTACAACTCTCGCAGTACTGAGATAACACTCTCTATGGCTCAATTGCTATGAAGATTAATTGGAGCTGCTGTTTTTGTGAAACATTACTATCACTTTAACCTGTGACTGCACTTCAAAACCATTTCTTTATGTACTGGTGCAAAATATGGAGGGCAAATTGACTACCACCTTATACACTAAACCCATAGATAAAATAATCTCCTCCATGCTAGCAGTCATCATCCACACCATTGAAGACAAATCTTAAGTGATGACAATGTGCTTCAGAAGGAACTGGACAAGATGGGACAAAAATGTATCTAAAGAGGATATGATCCTCAACTTATATCTGACTGTAAGACTACCAATCTGATGGCAACCAGGGCTGAGAGTTTTAACCCCTAGAGTGCCAGGTGGGTACATTGTACGGGTTTGGACAGCTGTACCCGCTGTGCCAAGCTCGTACAATGTACCCACTAAATGTGGTCACTGCATAAGCCGGTATAACCGGCATGCAGTGGCCGCATTTAAAAAAAAATTGCCTGGCATCTGTGGGGGGACATGAGGATCACTCCTCATGTCCCCCCCTGTTATTGATCTCCCAGCCGATCACGCTGGGAGATCAATAATGCACAATCTCCCCTCTCTCCTACCCTATCTTACGGGTAGGAGTGGGTCACCGATGATGTTAGGGAAGTTTTCCCGGTCCCGTTTACTCCTACCGGTGGAGAGAAGGGCAGGAGAGCTTTTGGGGAACACCAGGAGGGATCCTGATGTCCCCCACGAGGTCTGAAATAGTAAAAAATAAATAAATAAATAAATAGCTAAGTAACCCTGTGAGTACAGCAGGGGTCCCCAGCACATTGCTTTGCAATGTGCTGGAGACCCCTGAGGCACTCACAGGGTCACTTCTTTTGGGGGGATTATTTTTTTTTTGTAAAGATCTCATTGGGGGGATCAGGGGGGGTCCTGATGCCCCTCAATGAGGTCTATAATTAAAAACAATTAAAAAAAAATGTAACCCTGTGTGTGCCACGGGGGGGGGGGTCCAATGCACCCCCCTCCTATGGAAAAACACAGGGCTTTTATCTTACTTTGTTACCAGAGATTGTTGGGAGGCCATCAGGATTGGTCCTCATGGCCCCCAACAAGCTCTGATTACAAAGTAATGATTGAAAAAAAATTAACCCTCTGAGTGCCACAAGGGTCCAATGCATTGCTTTGCAATGTGTTGGAGACCCCTGTGGCATTCACAAGGACACTTATTTTGATAACTTTTTTTGAGGGGGATCAGGGGGGTCCTGATACCCCTCAATGAGGTCTATAATAAAAAAAATAAAAAAATAAAAATTAACCCTGTGTGTGCCACAGGGGAGGTCAATGCAGCCCCCCTTCTGCGGCACACACAGGGCTTTTATCATTATTTTGTTACCAGAGATTGTTGGGGGGCCACCAGGATTGGTCCTGATAGCCCCCCAACAAGCTCTGATTACCAAGCAATGATAGCAAAAAATTAACCCTCTGAGTGCCACAAGGATCCAATGCATTGCTTTGCAATGCGCTGGAGACCCCTGTGGCACTTACAGGGTCACTTCTTTTGTGGACATGTATTTTTTTTTTTAGTAAGACCTCATTGGGGGGGGAATCAGGGGGTCCTGATGCCCCTCAATGAGGTATATAATAAAAAATAAATAAATTAAAAACATTAACCCTGTGAGTGCCACTGGGAGGGAGGGTTCAATGCAGACCCCCTTCCTGTGGCACACACAGGACTTTTTATCATTAATTTGTGATCAGAGCTTGTTTGGTGGCCATCTGAATACAAAGTAACAATTTTAAAAAAAATTAACCCTTTGTGTACCACAGGGGCCCAAATGCATTGCTTTGCAATCCACTGGACACCCCTTTTCTTTTTTCATTATTCTGTTTTTAGACCTTGATGGGGGACACCAGGAATGTTCCTGATACCGCCTCCCCAACGAGGTATGAATAAAAAATAATAATTAAAAAAAAACAACTCTTTGTGTGCAACAGGGGGTCCAACGCATTGCTTTGCAGTGCATTGGGCACCCCTGTGGCATGCACAAAAATGCCTCCAATCCCCCCCACCCCATGTACCATATCCCCCTGCCTGTTCCACAGCCAACTGGCAGTCCCATTCCACAGCCAACTGGCAGTCCCATTCCCCAGCCTGTTTCCATTGCCTACTGGTAGACTAAAGTACCAGTACACACTAGATTCAGGCTGGGAATCAAACTTTGTATGAAGTGGACATACAGTGCACACTGGTAGTCACAGATCCCCCATACACACTATCAGACACTGCCCCACCATTACCACCATCCTTGCTCCTCTGCTCATACCCACACACACTGCCTAATCCCTCACACTCCCACACACTTTGTTACACTGGTAGTCACATGTCCGCACGTACACCGGCTGACGCCCTAGCTTCTTTCATCTGTTTGGTGTAGTTTTCTACTTCTAGCACCCCCTAAGGTAGTTCAACTCATACCAATGGGGTATCATTTGACTCCTAAGGGCACTAGCTAATGAATGCAGTTGAAAATTCAATACTTTTCACAGAGTTCCATTCATTTGAAGGGGCAGAAATGTAAAAAAATTCAATTTATTCCTATAACGCCTCCTTCTGGAAACATTTATGCACACCAGTATTGGGGTAAGAAGGCAAGTAACCCCTCATTAGATGTGGCAGGTTATCTTCTTTCCAAAATGGTACTGTTTATCTATCTTTTCTTCACTTATGAAGGTGTTATAGCCATTTTTGTACAGGCAAGTCAGGTTTGAGAAAATGTTAGAAACATCAGAGGTTGTAGTAGGTGTAGTTTTCTAGTTCTAGCACCCCCTAAGGTAGGTCAACTCATACGAATGGGGTGTCGTTTGACTCCTAAGAGCACTAGCTAACGAATGCAGTTGAAAATTCCATGGTTTTCACAGAGTTCCATACACTTGAAGGGGCAGAAATGTAAGAAAATGCCTTTTTTTTCATTAGCGCCACCTCCTGGAAGCATTTGTACATATCAGCCTTTGGGTAAGAATGCAAGTGACCCCTCATTAGATGCGGCAGGTTGTTTTCGTTCCAAAATGGCATTGTTTCTCTACCTTTCCTGCATATCTATTATGGTTATAACCATTTTAGTGCAAGCAGTTTACGTACGTGTTCCTAGCACCCACATATTGTATGTTAACCCACACAAATGGGCTACCATTTTTCTCATGTTGGTAGCAGGTACTGAATACAGCAGGAAATGTTATGGTTTTCAAAGATTTTAGTATCTTTGAAGTGGTGGAAATGTAAAAAAACATGTATTTATTCCCATAGCGCCACCTTTTGTAAATATTTGGGCACTTCAGCCCAGGGGGTAGAAAGGCAAGTGACCCCTCACTTGATGCGGGAGAATATCTACTTTCCAAAATGGTATAACTTTTATACCTTTCCTTCATGACTCTAACAGTTATGAACATTTTAGTACAAGCAGCCATTTTCAAAGAAGCAAACAGGTAGTTGTAGTTATGCGCTTCTGGCACCCCTAAGGTAGGTCAACTCATTCCAGTGGGGTATCATTTTTCTCCTAAGAGCACTAGCTAATGAATACAGTTGGAAATTCCATGGTTTTCACAGATTTCCATACATATGAAGGGGCAGAAATGGAAGAAAATGCCATTTTTTCCCTATAGTGCCACATTCTGGAAGCATTTGAGCACAACAGGCTTGGGGTAAGAAGGCAATTCACCCCTCATTTGATGCGGCAGGTTGTCTTCTTTCCAAAATGGTATGGTTTGTGTAGCCTTTCTTCACGTCTCTAGTTGTTATAACCATTTTTTTTATAGACAAGTAATGTTTGAGAAAATGTTAGAAAATTTAGAGGTTGTAGTAGGTGTCTTTTTGCACTTCTAGCATCCCCTGAGGTAGGTCAACCCATACCAATGGGGTGTAATTTTTCTCCTAAGAGCACAAGCTAATTAATATAGTTGGGAATGCCATGGTTTTCACAGATTTCAGTACAGTTGAAGGGGCAGAAATGTAAGAAAATGCCATTTTTTCCTATAGTGCCACATTCTGGAAGCATTTGTGCACAACAGGCTTGGGTCAAGAAGGCAAGTTATCCCTCATTAGATGCGGCAGGTTGTCTACTTTTCAGAAATATATAGTTTTATATAGTTATTCCACTGTTTTAGGGTAGTTTTACCACAAAAACCCTAGAATACGCATATTAGTTTATAAAGTTGAAAATGTCATTTTGCACTGCTGGTGAATAGGGTTCTACGCTAGCCATGGACGTAGGTGAAACTATACAAATTTGGTATTTTTTTACTCAGGGGCCTTGGGCCTTTTTCAAATAATTGAAACTTTTTCAATCAAAGTAAATGTTTTTGATACATAGTATGTGATTTTAGCAAAATGAGTACATTTTCACTTTTTTTGCCATAATGACATCATAGCTTTTTGCACGATGTAAAATTCTCTTCATGTAAGGTACTACGAGAAAGCTCAATTCATTCTGAAAAAAACCAATATATCGTTTTCCATATGTAACTAAAAATCCCTAGAGGAAATCAATCCTAAACAGAAGGATAGCAAAAATGTTGAAAAAGTGTCTGGCCTGCAGGGTACAGGAAATGGCCCAAGCATCTGGCACTGAAGGGGTTAAAAGGAAAGAGAGATCAAATACAAACATGCTTATCTTTCAAACTACATTTAATACTGCCACTAATTTATTGAAAAAGTGTCAACAAACATTGACCATTAATCAGGAGTGATCCATCATTACCTTTTACTTCTATATCATCACCCATGATATGCTATAAAAGGGGCAAAAATTTGAAGGACCTGCTTGTAAAAACAGACTCTCATCAATCCTACAATAAAGAGAAAATTGTCACGAAAAAAGGATGATATAACTATATGCTGACAGGTACTTACTTTAAACACCCTCACAAGGGATTCAAAATTCTCATTACATACAACTTAAGCTGCACAAGTCAATATGTTATATACAATATTCTTTGCCATTGTGGACTCATGTATGTGAGCAAGACCACTACTACATTCAAAGAAAGAATGAACAATCATCTCGCTGCTATCAGATCCACAATAGAGGCAGTTAATAACCCTTCTAAAAAACAAATTTCCCACCATCCTCTTTCTTCCTTGTGATACATGGTTATTGACTCTGTACCCCTCCCAACTACCAACTAGGAGACAGAGCCAAACTTTTATTACAGAAAGAATCCAAATTGATTTTTTAGATAATGTGTCCCCAAAAGGACTAAATGAAAAACTTTCTTTTCATTGTTATTTATAATTCATCATTAGTGCATCAATGAGTAGAATGGTTTATGGAAGATGTTATTGTCTTTTCTTGTTCATTGCTGAATGGAGTTTTTGAGTGATTTTCAATTAATACACTTTTCACCTTATTTCAGCCAGGTGGTTAACATTAAGCATCTTACACATTTGGGGACTCCCAGGTATATATTCATATTTAGTCCACAGGGGATGTTTGATAATGTGTGGTAACCCACAGGGTGGTTGGGACATCTTCCCAATCGCATAGAGAGGACTTGATATCCGCTCCTTGTGGCACAGTTATGATGCTCGCATCCAAACCTAGTGGTTATTATGCCCCCAGCCTCTGTTGTGTTTTTGTATCCCCAGTTCTCTTTCCCTGCACGGTACCCTGAAAAATGATGGAGTTCCATTTGTATATAGATAGGAGAGGATTGGTTACATTGGGATATAGTTCCCCAACGTGTTTAATAATTTCCATTTTTTCATTTCATTAACATAATTCCTTTATACGAGTGACAGTCCTTTGGGTTTCACTAATCATCATCATTATTTCTACTATATGTCAAAAAGTTTTTTCTCCATCCCTGCTGTTTCTAATAGTCTTGTAGATGCTTCTATTCAGTTGCGCATCTATTATTAGTATATTATATTTGCACCCGTAGTTCATCCACTGAATTATCCTACAACACCTCACAACAAAGGTGCGTGGGTGATTTCAGTATGATTCCCTAATGCATTGACTACTTTATTAACTTTGTGGTATGGACTGTATGCCCCTTAGAAGACATTCAGCCAACAAGTTTATTGTCGCACAGGTGGTATCCTGTGCAGTGTGGCAGTGATCTATTGCCCTGACATTGATGGGTGGCTCAGCCTATAGTGCAGTGTTGCATCACCAAGTGTGTCAGTTTGTGATCTTATCTTATCTTTGTATTAAAGTTTTCCTCGGGGTCTATCTGGTCTATATGGGCTCGGGTATATTTTGTTGATTTATATGGGTCTTTATATATATATTAGGTACCCAATATTTGGACAATAATCCCTATTTCATTATCAATGTGTTGAACGTACTTTGCATCAAACTTTGGTCAAACTATTACCCTACTGGGAGGTGGATACTGATGGAAGTAGCCCACAACATAGGTTTCCGTGGTGTCCACTATACAGAGGCACACGTACAGCCAGTGGAACTACACCCTACATTGTGGATTAAAATGTAATTGGAATAACTATTTGATCCTTTCTTGTAGCTGTATTACCCTTGTGGATTACAGTCATTTCCCCCAGGAGGAATTGGGGATGCATTACATTTCTTGGATCCCATCGCCTCTGGGAGGCGAATCAACATCTGTTGGACCACGTTATAGGACGCCATGTAACCCACTATAAAGCGGAACACATAGAGCCAGTGGCTTCAGATTTGTATACTTATATGGGATTACACAGTTTCCAAGGATGCCTGAATATCTCATGTTCATATAATGCATATCAGAAACGCATAGTCCGATTGAAGGGAATCGTCTAATAGTTCAAGGTACCATTTTTGATCATGTTTTCATTTTGGATCAAGTTTGAGTGTATTTCTTTGCCAGTACAGGCTGTTCTAATTGTATCATTATACTTATCAACCATTTCCAGACCAGATCATACATAGGCTCATTGTTTTATGTCACTTCAAATCATGTGTGTGATATAATATTGATACAATGTTATGCAAGTGGTTGCAACACTGCACAGGCATTCTCCGTGTATTAGTGCCACAATGTAGGCAATTTGTTTCCCAATACACATTTTTGTTCTTAGTTTGATAGATTTATTACATTTTTTACCATGCAAGGGTTAATTATTATTCACTGTATTCATGCACAGTGTTGTTTCACGGATTATGAAGTCACCTACATTCACCTCACCTTTTGGTGCAATTTTGCTGTTTCACTGTATATAAAGTTTCTTTTGTTTGACATTTATTGTCTTGAGGAAAGCACAGGATGGGGCCGAAATGTTGACAAAGAGTAACTCATATTTTTTTTACAAGCTCTGATGTTTGCTTTTGTTTGGGGTTTATATTCCAAGAACTTTGCTATATTGTTAGTAGTATCACTTTAAGCTGCACCTAGGCATAAAAAAGTCCATTGCTCCAGTACATGGAGTGCAAACACTTTCTATCTAATTTATATATATATATATATATATATATATATACAGTAATGTTCAAAAGTTTTGAGCAGGTGTGAAAAAATGCCGTAAAGTAAGAATGCTTCAAAAATAGACACGCTAATAGTTTATTTTTATCAATTAACAAAATGCAAAGTGAGTGAATAGAAGAAAAATGTAAATCAAATCAATATTTGGTCAGAACACCCTTTGCCTTAAAAACAGCATCAATTCTTCTATGAACACTTGCACAAAGTCTGGGATTTTGTAGGCATATAGCCAAGTGTATGATTAAACAATTACACCAAACATGTGCTAATGATCATCAATTTAATATGTAAGCTGAAACACAGTCATTAACCGAAACAGAAACAGCTGTGTAGGAGGAATACAACTGGATGATGAACAGCCAAACTCGAGCTAACAAGGTCAGACTGCTGAAGACAGTTTAATGTCAAAAGTCATACACCATGGCAAGACTGAGCACGACAACAAAAAAACAAGGTAGTTATACTGCATCAGCAAAGTTTCTCCCTGGCAGAAATTTCATCGCAGACAGGGGTTTCCAGATGTATTGTCCAAGATCTTTTGAAGAAGCACAAAGAAACTGGCAACTTTGAGGACCGTAGATGCAATGGTCAGCCAATGAAACTTACTGCACCAGAAGACACATCATGCTTACTTCCCTTCACAATCGGAAGATTTCTGGCAGTGTCATCAGCTCAGAATTGGCAGAAAACAATGGGACCCTGGTACACCCATCTACTCTCCAGTGAAGAAAACCTGTGGCCAAACAAGGAAATGTGGAAACAAGGCCAAGCGACTCAATTATGTATGAAAACACAGGAACTGGGGTGCAGAAAAATGTCAGCAGTTGCTCTGGACTAATGAGTCAAAATTTGAAATATTTTGCTGTAGTAGAAGGCAGTTTGTGCAAGGAAGGGCTGGAAAGCGGTGCAAGAATGAGTGTCTGCAGGCAACAGTGAAGCACGGTGGAGGTTTCTTTCACATTTGGGGCTGCATTTCTGCAAATGAAGTTGGTGATTTGGTCAGAATTAAGGGTCTCCTCAATGCTGGGAAGTACAGAAATATACACGTACTTATTCATCATGCAGTACCATTATGGAGGCATGTGATTGGCTCCAAATGTATTCTGCAGCATGTGAACGACCCCAAAAATACAGCAAAAGTAATTAAGAACTATCTTCAGCATAAAGAAGTACAAGGAGTCCTGAAACTAATGTTATGATCCCCACAGAGTCCTGATCTCAACATCATTGACTTGTTTGGGATAACATGAAGAGAGGTAAGCAACTGAGGCTGCCTAAATCTCCAGAAGAACTGTGGTTAGTTCTCCAAGATGTTTGGAACAACCTACCTGATGCTGTTTTGAAGGCAAGGGTGGTCACACCAAACATTTATTTGATTTAGATTTTTCTTATGTCCAATCACTATGCATTTTGTTAATTGATTAATATTTAATTAATTGATGAATATAAACAATTAACATGTATTTTCAGCATTTTTTCACACCTGCCTAAAACATTTGCACATTTCTGTACATGATTAAAATACAGTAAAATGTATCAAGCAATATAGAAATATGATGTTCCCAGCATTTATATGTTCCATTTTTACATATATTTATCTACAGGTATAATTTAGCAATATTTAAATACAGCAGAATAGCAAGGGTTGTCTGTTTAAATTAATAATACAGTTGGTAGCAGTGTAAATTGATATCTTCCCCACCCTGTATATAGCTATGTTAAATTTATAGTGGTTGCTCTTTTGTTTTGTGAGATCTGCCCACTTTGGCAAAAATGTCACCAAATAAACTTTTAGCAAGAAATGATCCGCAGTAATTATAAAATTATATATAGGTATGTATACGTACATACATACATCCAAGGTGGATAATCTAGAAAAGGAATTAAACGAAAGAAAAAGAAAAAAAAGATGTTAAGAGATAAATATAATTATACTAATAATACAGTTAAAACATGGCCTAAATCCAGTAACAGAAAAATGTCTCCTTACAATTCATCACAACAGAAGAACAAAAATATTGAATTTAAAAAATCCCCAGAAAATAGAAATCAAAATAAAAATAAAAACACAAATCCACAAAATTCAATAAACAAAAAAGACTCCAATAATCCAAGAAATCAAAATATATTTAATAAACCAATTGTATCAATAGAACCAACAGCATCTACTTTAACTGAAACAATAAAATGGTCCTACCCCTTAGAAGTTCATTTAAGTTACTCTCACAGAATATTCCAGTAAATGACAAACATGTGGTGAATAAGTAAACATCACAGGGAATTATCCCTACTACCTCCTTGAGGTTTTTGTCTGGGGGCAGGAAGGTGAAAGACAGAGAGAAACATCTGGAAATGAAAGAGAGAAAAGAAGAGAGTCCACCGAGGAACAAGGGGAATTGGAGGAAGGTCCAAAAAAAACAAGAAATAGAGCTCTCACCAGGACAGTCAGGAGGATCAATTTTTAACTTGTCCTCCGGACTCAGTACGAGAGAAGAAATGTCTCTGTTAGAAAAAGGCCTTAAATTTACACCCAAATGTCCAGCAGATGAGTTCTCCTTCTTTTTGGACCTGAAAAGATTCACAAGAGAACTAGCACTACATCAATTTTTTAGGAATAAGGACAAAATTTGATACAAGAGGAGATTAAAAATATGAGAGAATATAGTAATTCTGCTTTATCTGATGAAGTAGATCTGGAGGAGAGAGAGTTTCTGGAGGAAGAAGAAGAAAATCAAACACAAATACAGCATTGTAATCTCAAAATACACTCCCACTTGTTTCTGACACAATATAAAGGACCATATGAGGATTCATTCTTTAAGATAGTGATGAACAACTTCAGAGAAATCACTGGAAAACATAATTGGGAAAACAGTATAATCTTACTATAAAAGAAAGACAAGCTCTCAAAATTCTCTCTCAGGAAAAAAAGATAACTATTAGGGAGGCTGACAAAGGAGGAGCTATAGTAATTCAAGACACTGATACTTATACAGATGAGGGCAGAAGGCTCCTCTCTGACAGTTCATCCTTTAGCAAACTAACATAAAATCCAGCAAACGTATATAATGATTTACTAAGAGATTTATTGGAAAAGGGAGTCCAGACTGGGAATCTTAACAAACAGGGATACCAATACATTTTTCAAACTTTTCCAACAATACCATTTGTCTATCATATACCCAAACTTCATAAAGATGCCACTTGGCCTACAAGCAGTCAGATATTTCTTGAAAAATGATGACACTCTAAGGGCCATTCAAGTTTACTATATCCTGGAATGTGTGGCATTTATTCTCCAACATAATTTTTTTAAGTTTCAGGAGGAGTTTTTTTCTGCAAATTAGAGGCACAGAAATGGGGACCAGTTTTGCCCTCTCATACGTGTTCATGGGTCTTCGGGAGACACTGGCAGTGCGTCCTTTAAGGAGATGGGGGTGCAACCAGGTTTTCTACGGATGCTACATTAATGACATTCTAATTGTCTGGAGGGGCTCAATGGAGGAGCTACAATCTTTAATACAGCAGTTTAATACTAAAAATATGGGTTTCTCATTCAAATCCAATACAGATCAAAATAACATCACTTTTTTGGATCTTTCACTAGAAGGTACTGTAAGACAAAACATCAAAAGCTCACTCTATAAAGAAAGAGGTGTGTAGAAATCAATACATAAAGGCAGGTAGTTGCCACTATCATAAGTGGGTTAATAACATACCCTTCGGACAATTCCATAGACTTTGCAGGAATTGTAGTGAACAACAAAGTTTCCATACACAAAGTGAAGATCTAACAAAGGTAGTTTTTGAAACGTGGACATAAACCCAATATTGTTAATTCTGCTTACCAAAGAGCAAGCAGGTTGGAAAGAAAAAATATACTAGAGGTTAGACCGAAGCAGCAAAACAAACAAAGACCCCCAGGCATTAAAACTCAATTCAATGCAACAGCAAACATCACAAGAAAAATTGTCTAAAAATACTGGAGTATCCTGAAACAGGACCCTTTCTAACCAATATCATTACTGATAAAGCAAGGGTCACATATAAAAAAAGTTAGGAATATCCATGGTTATGTAGTCCCTAGTAGACCAAAGACAACTAAGGAAAAAGAAAAGAGAGGGGGCATATTTGGAACATCGGCTCTAATGGTAAATTATGTGTTTGCATAAAAGATGCACCAATTGCACCTATATTACTAATAAAGTATCAAAATAAAAAAAATCTTCCCCATAAAGAGCTTGATCACTTGCGATACAGTTTTTGTTATTTACTTAATATCTTGTGATTGTGGCATGCAATAAATTGGCTGCACCACAAGATCTTTTAGGGAGAGATCTAGAGAGCATAGATACCTAATCAAGAAAAATAGTTTGAGCCATTCTGAGCCCAGACATTTTAATAACTGTTCTAGCGGTGGCTTAGAGACTTTTAAGATTATAGACATTGAGCACATCCCAACTATCTGTCCGAATAGGTTTGCTGCTGTCTGTCGCAGAGAGGCATTTTGGATCTTCCATGTGGACACATTATCACCAAAGGGTCTTAATGAAGATATGGAAGTTAGCAATTTTCTTGTGTAAAATATATCTGCAGATAGGATACTGTTAGTCATATACATCATTATCTGTTTTTATTGAATCTCATATATTTTTTTACTAAATGAGCAACATCTTCTACCAACCCAAAAAGTGTAATCTCCTTTTAAGAGTTTTACTGATTCATATTTGTGGGAAATAAAATACATAAGAATTATATATATATTATTCAAATAATTTGTTTTTATGATTCATGTGATCTTAGCTGTAAGATATTATATATATATATATATATATATATATATATATATATATGTACATTTTTATACATGTATTGTTTCCTATATCTGTATGTTGTGTGTGTGTATATATATATATATGCTTTATATATATATATATACATATATATATATACTTTATATATATATATATATATATATATATATATATATATATGCTTTATTTACATATATATATATATATATATATATATATATATTTATATTTATATGGATATATATGGATATGTATGATTTTATTGATTAGTTATATTTTAATGTTTTTTCTTTTAAACAAGGTCTGTTTAAAGATATTTTCTTTTAAAGAGGTTTCTTTAAATATTTATAGATTTGATCATTCTGGACTTCCAGATGAGAAATGTCAGATCTGGATATGTTTCCGTATCCAAAGAACCGGGGGATACCTTAGCCTCAATGTGACGGTGAGGCTTGAAACATTGTAGCGCTACTGAGGAAACCAGGATCACAATCGCGAAATTCGTTGGAATTTGAAGCCTAATAAAGTTGTTCCACTTCTTCTCCACTTAAGTGTCCAATTGGCTTTGTTGTTGAAAACGCTGATTACATAGACCATTCAGTGAGTCACAGCCATTCAGGGACGGCTTGTTAATCCCTTAGTGGATACGGGTGCCCTTAGAAGGTTTTTTCTCACTTTATTTACAGGGACTCACTTAAGAAGATACCTGGAGATGATCCCCTAGAGCAAGCAATGTTCACACTGTGGGAGATTTGATAAATCTATCCCTATTTGGGCGAAGTTCAAGTTTCAGATCGTTTGCACTCTCTTCTTCTCTTTTCTATGTATGCCAGCTAGTGAAGGCACAACAGAGGATGCCAAACGAGAAGCTGCAGACTGGAACTGACAGTTAAGAACTACAATATAACAGACTATACATATACATATATATATATATATATATATATATATATATATATATATATATATATATATATAAAGGCCTTTTTTGTGGACTGGATTTGGAGTGCTTAATTTGTTTTTTGTCTATCTCACTCTGTAGCTTCTTCTATTGTGTTTCACTTCAGCAAATACGTCATGTTTTTATAGCAAAGAGGTGAAAACCACGTAAATCAATGGGTGGAAACTTACTAGCCATTGAAAAATTGGTGAAGAATTGTGGCCAATGGACGAAAACTGAAAGTAATTTTAATCGCTGTTTTAAAAGTGGATTTTCCCATGAAAAAGCTGACAATAAAGTGGTTTTCACAGGATTTCTCACGGGAACATGGCGAGAACTTTTGACTACCCCTGGTCATTGCAAGTGGAACCTTCATCATCTATCACCCATGTTACTGCTATTGTTGATCCCATTCCTTTTCAACTGCCTAATCATCCTGCTGCTTAAACAACTCAGCAGCCGCAATAACAGCAGTTGCAAATTCCGCAATTGTTGTCTCGGGAGAACATTTGACAATGGCCAGTGGCCACTGGCCAACATGACCTGCTGGTACTAGGCCAGTACGGCATTTTTTTTTTTCTCAGGGCTTGTGTCCAAAAAAAGATATATATTTTTCGGGGTTTGATTCTAACAAGCCTAAGTCCTACAAATTAATGTTTCTTTAGGGCTAGTGCCAAACAACTTAAGTCCTACAAATCTATTTTTTTCAGGGCTGGTGCCCCTAATAAGTCTAAGTCCTACAAGTCAATGCCTCCTCAGGTCTTGGGCCTCTAACAACAAATCTAACAAATGGTCCTCTACAAAATACTCTATCAAGTCAAGTATCAGTCCACCCCAGTGGCAACTTATGTCAGGGGTTCATGTCTCTATCACTTTACATGCAGTTTTCTTATTTTATTTTATTGATTTATTTTTTTTTTATTAACTGTTCCCCCAATACCAGTCAAGAACCCCCCCAAAACAAATTCCCTGTTCAACTGATTCATTCTTCAGACTCCACGCACCAAAACAGGCACCCTTCACAGACCCCTTTTATACCATGTCTTATGGGGGGGTTTAAATTGTGTTTAGGATTTTTTTATTAACTGCCCCCCAATTTCAGTAAACAACCTGCCAAAATAACTTTTACTGTTCAACCGATTCTTTCTCCAAACCCCACCAATGCAGGCACCCTCATGCCCTTTTTATACTATACCTTTGGGAAATAAAATAATATTTGCTATGTGTAAATTTAATGTTTCCATTGATTTCAATGGAATGAGCTAGTCGAAAATAAAAAAATCTGCACTTTTCGCAGGAAATTAGTCGCAAAGCGATAAGTGCCATTATTCGCTGTTTTCGGTTTGAAAGGAGAACAAATCTTATATCTGTGTCCTCTAGAATTATATTACAATCCAGATATAAGACATCTAATATAAGAAATCTTTTTCTCTAAAATACACAGGCTCTTCAAAACACAAATTTAACAAGCAGACAAAATGGCTACAACAGTCCATTCCAATATGTTTCCCACATAGGGCAAACTCTTTGACAGTTTTCAGTGCAACAGATTGTATTAGAAATTACTGTAGGACACGGCTATCAAGCAGTAGTGTTGGGAGACTAACATTTCTAAAAACGAACCAACATCTAATACCATCTGAGTATCAGGTAGCAGAAGTGGACAGAACTCATACATGACAGGGAAAGTCACAGCACTTGTACTATTAACAGGAGCATAGAGGAGGATTAGGAGGAGGAGGAGGAAGATGGATTTGAAAGGTTGCTACACATATACTACTGTATACCACTGTGGGTCACTGCTATGACCACTGATTAATATGAATAATGTGAATGAGTATAAAGCAAAATTAAATTAGACTCAGAGATGATAATGCAAATAAATGATTTATGAAGCATGAGGATATATATATATACAGTATGCATCAATCACAAAACACCAATCTACTACCAACATCACCATACTCATCTGCAACATTCAATGGAAGTTGTAATTTTTTTTAAATTATCTCTTTAATAACTCCTTAAGGACTGGTGATGGTCATGGTATGTCATGGATCTTGTGATTACAGCCCTCCTGCGGGAGCAATGTAGTCACTAGGGGAGTCTGAAACTGACTGCTCCAATATCAGAATGGTCAGTTTCAGACTCTTTTTCAGAGAGCCGGTACACTTGATCAGTCATGTGTGCTGGCTCTCCAAATGATGTCTATGCAGTCTTTAAGGGTAGTCAAACTCCAGGACCGTCAGACACCAAGGGTTTAGAAATAATGCAAGCATCAGGCATACAGAAATAAAAACCTGAAAAGTATTTTCTTGAAGGCTTAAAGAAACTTAAACAGTCAACATGTTATAGCAAGGCTAGGCTTGAGAAAGTAGTGTTTGTGTGTGTGTGTGTGGGGGGGTCTTAAAACAAAAGAATTGTATATAGGCCATGGGCTTACCAAAAACAAGCCCAAAAAACGGCACTTCCCTCTTGCTGATAATTTCCTGTGAAAAGTGCCATTTTCCTGCTTTTTGTCATAGCTCATTGCATTGAAACATGAAAGTTGTCTCTACTTTTCTGTATCCATATTAAATGGTGTCATACTCTCGCACAATGCCATTCTGTGTTTGTGATAAGAGAAAGCAGCATGTTTTTGAGCTAGAGAAGATAGGCAGATAAAGTGCAATTTAAGCTTAGAGATTCTTTTAGGGGAGTCTTGGGTCACTTTGTAAGAGTAGACAGGAGGTAGGAGGTTGACCATAAATACCCCAAAATTCAGTGTAACTGACTGGAAAAACACAGACAGCTGGAGTCTGGTTTGCTTGCTGATCTTGCTGTTATTTTTTGATAGACTGTGATAAGATGGAGTGGACAACAAAAAAAAATTAAATAAATAAACAAATAATCTATTATGTAACAAATAGCTGACTGGGACCTGACATTGAGAATTTTATTGAGGGCTAAAGCAAGATATCACATTACAGTTGTGTACTGTATAGAGTAAAACCCCCACAGAGTAGTTGAGTAATGTCCAGCAAGTGCACAAGGGGAAGAGGGAGCGGGAAATGTGGAGCAGTGCAGGGACATGGGAGTAAAGTGGTAGTTCAAAAACTTACTGAAGCCATGGTTGATGCAGCATGTGCAATAAATGATGATGATCTCTCTCCTCCCAGGGAAGATGCAATTTGTCAAGGACCCACCAAAAGTTCCACCACCACAAACACCAGTATAAAAAAATAACCATATAAGAACAATGAAGATGATAAGTCGCATTCTAGTGTGTTGATGATGACAATGGCACCAGCTTAGTATATTCAGTGGTATTGAATGTCTGCAGATACTCTCTGACACCCTGCATTTGATTGTCTCCACAACATTGCCATATTTGGTCAGTGCACCACACAATCTGCAATGTGTGGACACTAACTGTCAGTTCCCCACATCTACAGAATCAATATCTGCTGGTGGGGGAGGTAATGAAGGCAAAGGCGGTATGCCAGAGAAGGAAGCAGAGCAGTGGTTCTCAACTTTCTTTTTTGAAGGCACACATGACATGAAGTCTGGAAATTTTGGTGCACACCTAACATTTTATAGGTCATTTATCAAGCACGTAATGGAGAATTTAAATGCATAAATAAATTGTTCTTTTTATGTCTCAGAATCTGAATAACAAAAACAAACATATTGTACAGAAACAGTTCCAGAAATCTACATTTTGAAACTCAATATTCACATTTTGTCAAAGTTTTTATAGAATTGATGGGGCACTCGAAGTGGATATCTGGGGCACACCAAAGTGCCACTGCACCCGGGTTGAGAATCACTGAAGTAAAGGATGCTGAGAGTGCCGGTGCAGAGAAGTGGATACATTTTCTTACACCCAAACCCTAGTCCATGAAGACAATGACAGCTCAGGTGTTATGCTCATAATCAAATTTCTAGTCTGTTATTCTCTAGTCTTCCTTTTGGCTTATTACCCCAATTATTTGTGCCCTCGGGAAGAGACAAGTGGCACAGAAACAATGGCTCTTGATTTCTTTTTTTAAGGTTTAGTTTTTGCATCCTTAACATAAATGTCCAGTGTCTATTTTGCATGTGCTTTATGAGGGCAGATGTGCCAAGGTGTGCCACATCTTTTACATTCTTCACTAACTTATTACACAAAGTGCACAGTGCAGTCACTCATGACTGCATTGTGCCTGTTCCAAGGGAAAAATATTCCCACACCCATAATTTCAGGGAGGGGACAGGTGGAGTAGAATGGCCTTCTTCTTCTCCAGAATCAACTTCACTGTATGGGGCAGGTGCTGTGCTGCCTCAACAACATCACTGTAGATAGAACCAGTAGTACTGGTGACAAGTGGAGCAGGTCCTGGTCCAATATCACAGTTTGAAGAAGCCAGTCCCATGGTGAACATGTTGGTCTGTGGCACACAAGCCATCTCAAATTCCTGAATGTTCTAGTGGGAATGCAAATGGGGACGAGCTTCACCACCACCGCTAATACCATTCACGGGTTTGCAACTGATGTAATTCCTGCTGCTAATTATTGATGGGTGAAAAGTCAGAGAAATTTCCTGCATGTATTTTTGAGAAAAAAAGCAAAAACATACCAATTTTTTTTGTGAAACTTCCAAAGCATAGAAAATACTTTTTTTTACATTTTTGCCTTTTCGCCACTGCCAGTAGATTTCGTTCAAGATTTTGCTATTTTTTGCCAATGTTTTCTATGACTAAACTATTTCCTACTGCAATATTTCTTCTTCTGAGAGATGAAGTGGAGAAATAAATATCAGAAAGTATATTTTGTAGTAGTGATGAGCGAAAATTTTCACCTCAAACTGAAACTGGCAAAAAATGGCACTTTCGTCTTGGCCAAAAATTTCCTGAGAAAACTGCCATTTTCCAGCTTTTTTCACCTAGCTCATTGCAATGAAATCAATGTAAAGGAAAAAATTTCTCCACCACAGAAAAGTTTTCTCTAGTTTTCTACAGCCATACATATGGGTGTCAGGCCCTCAGAGCAACCATTCTGTTTTCGTGAGAGGAGAAAGAAGCACGTTTTTGAGCTAAAGAAGACTGGCAAATAAAGGGGAATTTAAGCTTAGTTTAGGTAGTCATTTAGGTAGGACATTAATTCCCTGTATTAGGGGAGTCTAGGGGCACTCTGGTGGAGAAGAAGGCCCAAATACCCCAAAATCTGGTGTGACTGACTGACAAGCGTCAGGCAGCTGGGGTTCAAATTGCTTGCTGATTTTGGTTTTATTGTGTTTGTGCTGGGGAAGTGTGGGAAAATAAGTTGTTGATTTTGTTTTTTTTGTTTTTTTTTTGAAAATGTATTTATTGACAAATGGACAGTAAAAAGGTTACACTGTACTTTCACATCGTTAGCATGTATACAAAAAGGATAATAAAGAAAAGGACAGATCATATACATATTAAGTTATATAATAGCAGCGTAATACAATCCATTTGCAGTTTTTCAATATAAAATAAACCAAATTTTGATAAGATAGGGTGGACAAATTAAAAAAAAAAAAAAAAAATTAAAAAATACATAAATAATTAAACAAATAAATACTGGGAGCTAGTTTAAATGTCTAGTGAATGCACAAGCGGGATGGGGAAAGGTCGAGCAGTGCAGGAACATTGGAGTAAAGTGGTAGTACAAAAACTGACTGCAGCAATGGTTACTGCAGCATGTACAATAAATGATGATTATCCCTCTCCTCCCGGGGTGGATGCAGTTTGTCAATGTCCCTCCAATCACACCATGCCAGTCCCCCACCACCCCTATCATACACATCTCCCACGTTGTACTTTATTTTTTTAATCACTTGACATCATCATGAATATGTGCCAGTTTCACTTAAGCAGGAAATAATTGTTGTGGGCAAATCACAAATGCAATCTGGATGCTAACACATTGTTTGAGGTATATGTTGCTGTAGGACTCACAACTTTGATTCCATCTACTTACTTCTCCACTACAGCCTTCAGAAGAAGTAATATTGTGCTGGGAAATGTTCACCATATTAAACATAGAAGAAAAATGTGTTGGAATAGGAAAAAAAAATGCTGGAATAGACAAAAAAGAGGAACATTTTGCATTGGAGAAAAGAAGAAAACTTTCATGATAAAAGAGAAAAATAGTTTGTTTTTCGTGAAAAATCATGCAGGAAATTGTTCTCACTTTTTGCCCACCCCTAGTCATAACACTCTTAATCTGTAGCTGCTGGACATGCTTATTACTAGTAATAGTGGCGGGACTGCTTGGGGATGGCAAGTGTGAGTCCCCTGCTGTCACACTTATATATTTATTAGATAGGCTGGATAACTTAAAATAATTATTTATTTATTTATTTTTTGTTTAACAAATAATTATATTAAACAGCTGACTGGAAACCTGGTGTGAGCTCTGTGACTGAGGAAGACTTGATAGACAGCAGATGACACTGAGAATTTTGTTGAGGGCCAAGTCAAAACATCACACTCCATCAGTACTGTACTGTAGAGAGAAAAAACACACACAGTAGTTGAATAATGTCTAGCAAATGGACATGCGGGAGGGGCAAAGGTGGAGCAGTGCAGGGACGAGGGAGTAAAGTGGTAATACAAAAAGTGACTGCAGCAATGGTGGGGGGTAGTTTCTGTTTGATCAATAGACCTCTGATAACACTCTTAAGGCCTCCCAAACTATAGGATCTGAGAAAATCAAGTGTAAAGTTTACCTTGAAGTAGTCATTCAATTCTCTATGGAGAGATTATAGGAATTCCTTATCAAGAGAGGTTCATTGAGTCTCCATGTGTTCTGAGCAGGGTAAATTTCAGTGGTCGAAAGAGATATTGAAACTGATGAATAATCTGAGCATGAGATGGGGCCAACTGACACTTGTGAAAGTGAGTTCAGAAGAAATTGGGAAATAAATAAGTAATCAATCCTACTGTAGGTGAGATGAAAGGGGGCAAACAAGGTGAAATCTTTATGATTTGGGTGTAGGATTCTCCACGAGTCCAGTAGCTGATGGTCTACAAATTTGCGGGTGCAGTAGAACAAGAAATCTGACCCTCCCGTCTCCAAATATAAAGTCTTAAAAAGTGAGCTATAAACTAAAAGAATTGAACACACCGGCATACTCTGCACGCAATTAGAAGCATATAGATGGGAGAGTTCAGAAGGCACACAACACAGACTACTTGGAGAAAGAGAGGAGTGAACATTCTTCCCACACATGGAACAGATATTCTAGAAAACAACTGATATACACTCTGCCAGCAATATCACACAGAAGACAGGAGAGTAGAGGACTGGATGCCGATATAAGAGGACACCATTTTAGTACTGGCATGGTGCGCCATCAGTGAATATTACCATAAAAACTTTTATTGCCGAGTGCCGAGTCAGGAGAAAACAAGGATTAAATATTTATATTAAAGAGGACACTCTTTAGTGCCGGTGCACATTCATCTAAATTACTGCATTCCACTTTTTGAATAATACATAGTGAGGTAATTATCACGGCGCCCGTGATCTGTGCGACATTCTGTCCATCTCGCTGATACTGCTCTCCTATTGGCTGCCCTGTACTGCTCCTTCTAGTGACAGCCTTTTATACCCTGGGCTGTCACTCTGCTAGTGCCCTTTCATGGTGTACCTGATGCCTGGCGCTAGTTGTCGTTGTTCTGATCCAGGTTATGACCCCAGACTGCCTGACCACACTATTGTCTCCTTCCTGCTTCTGGGTACCGATTCGGATTGGCTGACGTTCCTGCTTTCTGTTTTGACCCGGTTCGGCTGACGTTCCTGCTCTGTGTACCGACCCGGCAAGATTGATGACCCAGCTCTGTGTACCGACCCGGCGCGTCTGAGGATTCTGGTCCGTGTACCAACTTGGCCTGGCTGACGTTCCTGATCTCTCTACCATCTCATCCTGGCGAGGTTCCTGTTCTGCCATTCCAGTTGGCTGATCCTTATTGCTGCTGCCTGCCTACCAGTTGGGCACCATTCCTGTGTACTGGTCCAAGTAGCTGTGTTCCATTACTCGCACTCTAAGACCATTGGTCAGAGTCTCGCTGCTTCCACTACGTGTTGCACTCGCTTGGTCTGTGTTGGTTCAGTAGGGCGCCTCCGGTAATTTCCGTTGTACATACCATAGCGCCATTTACCCCTTCGGGGGAAGGGGCCTCGCTTATCACTACCATATTGGGTTCCGTTGAGCTGTATTGTTTGGGCTTGGTATTCCGTTGAAGAGTAGGGCGCTTCCGGTTGCCATCCATATATACCATTGCCAATTAACCCTTTCAGGTAGTACGTGCACACGGTGCTGGGTTGTTTCGGTAGGGCCTCCGTATAAGCACGAGTTCTGACCATTCCGTTAGTTGTTGGTGGGCGTCCACCATTGGTCACTTTTACAGGCATCCAGAGCCTGAGTTTGCAGTCCGTTCCTGTTGCCTCCTATGACCATCAGACGACATTTAGCCTGTATTGCGCTACGACCAGCACTTCACTAGTTAAGTGGGGTTCATACACTGTATCAGTTTCATTTACCTGACCTGTGTCAGTATTGTGTGTTCACTTTACTGGACCCGTGTGGGTTAACCATTTGTAACCTGTCTTGTGTCAGTTTGTGCTATACTGGACCCGTGAGGGTTACATTGTTCATTGTGAGTCTCAATAAAGCTGTGTTTTTACCTATACCTCCGTGTCTGAGTGTACTGAACCGTAACAGTCATTTTCTTTATATTTTTTTACTTTAATTTTAAGAGTTCACATATTTTTTTATAATGGTACTATAATTATTGTCATATCCTATATAATAATTCCCTAAATTGTGTGTAACGCCGCAACATGCACAGTAGACATTGCTGTTCATGCTGCAGTCATGCACAGTAGAGACTGCCCACGCCAAGGCTGATACAGAGATGGATGAAGGAGCGTCCAGCTCTGTATCAGCCATGTCGCGGGCAGTCTCTACTGAGCATGACTGCCCCGCGACTGGGTGGCAGTGGCACTGTGGCCCGTGTAACGGGCTCTTCAACTAGTATTATTGTATTTTCATTGTCTAGTAAATATTGTATTTTGGATAAGTGTTATCATTTGTTTGTCAGTGATCATCCCTACTGAAATATTAAAATATTTTTGGACCACCTAGGCACTCTCCTTTATTCGAATACTTTTTAAAATTGTGGCATATTCACAAAAGGAGGGATGCATCCTTGAAGGAACAATAACTAGCAATGATTAGAGTACTCATTCAGCTCCTGGAGCATAGAATGGTGGCGATAGGATTCCTCAACCTGGAGAGGAACTCCTGTGTTATGTAGATTCAGTGTATGAATTACTATATTTATTTAAGCCTAAAGCCAGCTTATCTTACTTCAGCATTTCCTGAAACAAACCCAATAAAAAGAGTTAGAAGCAATTCTAGTTTAGCGAAACCAGAAAACTTAAGTGAAGTCTCACTAAACAATGAGCGTTGGAGTTCTACTAGATTGGTGCCATCTTCTCTGGAATTTGAAGAACTGGGGACAGTAGATCTTGCATTTGTCTTGCAAGGTACCAGGAATTAAGAATGATCCTGAGATAGGGGTTCTTGCATGAAGATGATGGGTGAGAGTAGGGGTGTGAGAAAGGTTCCGCCGTGTTCCTGCAAAATACATCCGCAAAACCAAGTTATTGTCCGCTTTTTCACAGGAAAATCCACTTTAAAAATAGTGATAAAAATCTTCACAATTTTCGCCCCACTGGCCAAAATTCTTCACCTTTTTCTCAATGGCTAGAAAGTTACCCCCCATTGATTTACATGTTTTTTGCCTTTTCACTATAAAAATGTGACATATTCCATGAAGTGGAACACAATAGAAGCAGCTACAGAGCGAGGTAGACATGTTGTGCTATACTGCTGTGTATTTATAGCAAAATTGAGGCAGGAGTGCTCATAGTGATTGCTATCACTATGAACAGGTTTAAAAATAATAAAAGGAGGAATTAGAAGGGCCATTATGTGTCCACTGAGTCTGAGGAGGAGGAGGAAGTGAGCACTACTGAACCAATTCTGTGCAGTCCCCCTAAATCACCCCTAGGGTTCTTGGGGAAATTAATGTCAAGGGAGGAACAAAAGGGTAGTAGTAGTGAGAGCAGGACAGGTCAGTTGCCTGTGCCTGCTGCCAGACATGCTTCGCCTGCTGCCAGACATGCTGCTCATCCTGCTAGATGTACTGCCCCTGCTGCCAGTGCCACCACCAGTGCTGTGCCTGCTGCCAGTACTGCCCCTGCTGCCATCAGTGCTGTTCCTGCAGTCAGATGTGCTGCCCCTACTGCCAGTGCCATCACCAATGCTGTGCCTGCTGCCACTAGTGCTAATACTAATACTACTAAAAAGGTCCAGCAACTTGTTAGCGTTAGGAGTGAAGGAATGGGTAATCGTCATTTTAATAGTGATTGTAAGGAGGAAGAATCACGAGCTGAAATTGATGTGGTTGGTGTTAGTAGTAGTAGTAGTATTAGTAGTAGTAATAACAGTGAAGCAGCCGGTGGGACTAGTGTTAGGATAGTGGTAGGGAAAGCAATTGAGTGCGTCCAGACTAGTGGTCAAGGGAGCACACACCATTCCCCTGACCCTGAGAGTCTCATTTTACCCCACAGTATTGTCCATGTGGAACATGATCCTGAAGAAGGCATAATTGTCACCACCGCAATAATACCACCACCACCAGGAGCACATATCAGCTGCCTGTGACTGCTGCTGCTGCTGCCAGTCTGCCTTCTTCACATCACCAAGAAATTGCAAGTGTGAACTTAGGAAACCCACTGTCACATTGCTCATCACCTCCTCCAACCAGCAGCGAGCACTGGAATTTGAGGAATGTGAAACTGCTCTAATTCCTGCTGCTGCTGCATCCTGCTGAGTTGAAATGGCAGCAGGATGCTGAGGACTTGGAGCAGAATAGTGTGCCACAGACAAGTGATATGGGACTAGGAAAGGTTCCACTAGCCAGCAGCAGCAATACTCCTGGTCCTAGATGCAGTGCTTGTTCTGAGGCAGTAGCAGCAACATCAGCAACATCATCCTCTGCCCCAGCCAGTGAACGGGAATGTGGAGGACAAGAAGAAAGAGGCCAGTCTTCTCCACCTGTTCCCTGTCCCTATACCCTGAAGTAATGGGTGTGGGACTATTTTCTCTTGGGGCAGGCACTGTGCAGTCATCACCAACAGTGCTGTGCACAATTTGTGACAAGTTAATGAGAAGGGGAAAGGAGGGAACACACCTTGGCACAACCACCCTGATAACACACATGAAACACAGACCCTATGATATATATGTCAAACATGTTAAAGCCAAACACCCACCATTGAAATCAAGCACCGCTGTTGCTGTACCCCGTGACTCTCCACAAAGGCAACAAGAGGCAAGGCGGAGATCAAAAAGGAGGAAGAATAGAGAAACCCAAGCTGAGACTGGAAGTTCCATGATGAGTGAAACAGCTAGCTCGCCATCACCTTCTTCCGCTAGAGTAACTATATATTCTGCCAATCCACCTCATTCATCGTTATCTCCCTTGCCAAATGATAACCACTCTGTTGATGTTAGGATGTGGCAGTTCATGTCCACCCATTGCACAGTGTGGGGCACTGACCACACATGGCATTGTGGCGAAATAGAATTACAAGCAGGGCAACAAGCTGCATCTGAGGAGATTCCATCCCAAAGATTATGCTAAGATGGTGCAGGGAGGTTTCATCATTACTATTAAACTGTCAGTAAGTTGTCATGTGTCCTTATTGGGGTGTGGAAAAGGGATATAGTAACAGCGGCAGTACTTGGTTTTTGGTGTCACACACTATGCACATTGCTAATGAGAGCCACAGTTTCTGATCTCAAGGGAAAAATGCATATTCTAATAACAACATGATTTTGGAGGAGGGGCAGATAGAGAATTGTTGGCCATCTTCTTCTTTTCCCACATATACCTGTAGTGGTTGGGGCTAGTTATGGTGCTGCTACTGCCTCAGACGCATCACTGGAGCTAGTCATGGCAAGTATAACCTTCATTATCCATCTCCAATGTTAATGTTATTTTTGATCCCATTCCCTTTCAGCTGCTTATTCATCCTGTTTCTCAGCAGCAGCAGCAGCCAGAACAGCAGTTGCAAATTCCGCAATTATGGACTCATCAGGACTGGACAACATTTGACAGTGGCCACTGGCCAGCATGATCTGCTAGCACTAGGCCAGTAGGGCATTTTTTTCACAGAACTTGTGCTTTCAAATGCAAAAAATTGATAAAACAAACAAAGTCTTACAAAAAAACCCAACAATTTTTGGGGGTTGTTTCTAACAAGCCTAAGTCCTTCAATTCAATGTTTCCTCAGGGCTTGGGCCTCTAACATCAAATCTTACAAATCATCCTCCACAAAATACTCTATCAAGTCAAATATGAGTCCACCCCAGTGGCAGCTTATGTCAGGGGGTTTCTGTCTCTATCACTTTACATGCAAATTTCTTATTTTATTTTATTTTTTTATTAACTGTCCCCCCAATTCAAGTCAAGAATCCCCCCAAAACAAATTCCCTGTTCAACTGATTCATTCCCAAGACTCCAACCACCAACACATGCACCCTCCTCATATTCCTTTTATACCATGTTTTATGGGTTTTTTAAATTGTATTTAGTGTTTTTTTTTATTAACCCCCCCCCCCCCAATCTCAGTAAACAACTACCTCCCCAAACACATTCCTTGTTCAACTGATTCTTTCTCCACACCCCACCAACACAGGCAACCTCATGTCCCTTTTATATTATGTCTTTGGGAAATAAAATAATATTTGCTATGTGGTGTGTGTAATTGCAATATTCCCATTGATTTTTATAGAATGTGCCAAGAGAAAAAAGCTGAAAAATGGCACTTTTCACAGGAAATTATTCACCAAGTGGATATTTTTTTTCACTTTTCACCCACCCCTAATATGATGTTTCATGGCAAGCCACCTTCTTTCTGCTTATATGGTCTGTGGATTATTTCCATATGTATCATCCTGTGGTATTTCCAGTAGAGTAGAGAAGTAATTGGACAGGGTGACCCTCAAATTTTGGGGCAAAATTAATTCAGATATATTTTTCACCCTGAGGATACATCTTTTTCCTAAAATCCTCTAAATCCTCAATGTGCCATAGGAATCAGTAAAGAACAGAAACAAAAGTGGAGGTCTGATATTATAATACCTCATTAGTAAATATAGGATAAACTCCAGCAAGCTCAGAGAAAACATAAAAAGAATCCAGATCCACTGCTGGTCAGGCCATGCCCCCCCCCCTTTTTATGGATTTTAACAACGTTTGCTACTACCTTCAGGACAGGATTTTTTGTCCTTGTTTGTCTCACTGTCAGAAGAAGCAGTTGGTTGGGCTGCTACAACTTGTTTTGCTATTCCATCAACACTGGGATGTGACTCATTGTCTTCAGTGATTCTAGATGGTTTATTAATAGTACTGGTGCTGGTGAAACTTTTGGTGCGACCTTGACTAACTGCATACTCCTCTGGATGAAAAGGATCACCATCATTTATTGCACATGCTGCAGCAAACATGGCTGCAGTCAGATTTTGGACTACCACTTTAGTCTCACATCCCTGCACTGCTCCTACTCCTTCCCCCTCCCCTTGTGTGTTTCTGGACATTATTCAACTACTGTGTGTTTTTACTGCAAAGTACACAATATAACTGATTGTGTGTGATGTCTTGCCTTGCTCCTCTATAAAGTATTCTATCTTGTCTAGAATCAGTCCCAGCTCATGTCAGGGTCCTCATCTCTCTCAACTATCAAATTTTTGTTTGCCTGTTGTATTTTTTTCGATGCTTTTATTAAAGACAGAGCAATACACACGTGTATGAAAAAGATATAATTGTCAATATTCACTGTACAAATGTAACATGCACATATACAGCATTTATCATGTAGACAAGATATATCACTGTCCAAGGGTTGTTGTTTTTAATTGTATTTATTTATTTAGTTTAATTAACTGTCCTCTCTATCCACATCACGGTCAACAACAACAAAAAAATACACTCCCTGTTCAACTGCTTCTTTTTCCAGACTCCACTAGGACAGAGATAACAGCGAGATCAGGAAGAGACTTGGATCACGGTTGTTTATGTCTTCGCAGTCTGTCACATATAATTTTTGTGTATTTGGAGTAAATGACACCACAAACTCCCTAAATCTCCCTTGCTCCTTAGGACCCTAGGACAGTGATAAGAAGAAACTTGAATCATGGGAAGAAACTTGGGAAGAAACTTGGATCATGACTGCCTGTGTCTACTCAGTCAGTCACACAGGATTTTGGGCTATTTGGGATCAACCTCTTTCTCCCTTCCTTCTCGTCAGAGTGTCCCCAGACTCCCTAACTCAGATAACAAATGTCCTGCCTACAAGGCTATCTAAACTAAGCTATTAGTGTGTCTTCTCTAGCTGAAACATGTACTGCTCTCTCTTCCTCTCACAAACACAGAATGACATGATGTGCAAAGTTTCAAAACCTGACACCAATTATATACTATCCCTATAGGAATAAAAAAGGGAAACTTGCTACGTGGTTGGGAAAATTCCTGTCTTCCTACTGATTTCAATGCAATGAGTTAGGCGAAAAACGTGGAAAACTTTCACTTTTTGTGGGAAATTTGCCACTAGGCAGTAAGTGCCATTTTTCTCCTCCGTTTCTTTTGAGGCAAAAACTTTCACACACCCCTAGTGGGGGACATATTCTAAATCAACATCATCCACAACAATTGGGTAATCAGCAATGTATTCCATTTCCTCCCTAATACTTTTATATTCGTGTACATGTTTTAAAGTCTGAAAAAGGATATATATTTCTTTTTCCCCTTAGAGGAATTTATAGAACATTGGCCACTAGTTTGCTGTGAGGTTTCAGTAATGTCCCTGTCTGTTAAATCCTCCTCTTCTATGGCAAATGCACTAGAATGTGACTCACTGTAGTCTTTAATGTTAAAAGGATCAGTTCTTTTACATGTGAAATGTTTATGTTACTCTTACAAACTGACTCCTCAGAGGGTCAAGGATCATCATAAGTTGCTGCACAAGCTGCAGCAACCTTGGATACAGTCAGTGTTCATAGAAAAGCATTACTACAATTAAGATTTTCATGCATTCTTCCAAGTCCAACTTTGCCTTACCTCTGTCCCTACCATGTTTGGTGGACATAATCATAATGTAGTGTTGATTTTTACTGTAAAGTATACAACAGAGCTGTTAAAATGTATTTGTCACTGCTTGTCTATCAACTATCAGTCTAAAGTATTTATTTTTATTTTTTTTAATCTGTCCTTGTCAGCATATATATCATGGTTTAAAATTCACCCACACTTCCTCCAACCATCCAGGGAACTGGTGGCTAGAACCAATAATTTTTAAATCCAGCAATTCCACCTCCACCTCTTTGCCTGTAAGTTTCAATAGTAAAAGACAGTGTGAACATTTCAGCAGCTTTCATTTTCTCTCCCAAGGACTACAGTGTTAATTTTGCAGTACAGTACAAGATAGATGTACTAGCTTTAGGATCAACAGCTTGAACTATACAATAAAAAATATATTGCACAGCAGGAGGTGCAGCACGAAAGTCCACCAAATCACAGTATATGCTTGTTTCTCTTATTCTTATCTGTGTGGATGTTGGAAGCAGGAGGGAGCATAAGCATGCATACCATATCAAGCTGTTCATGTTGTTTTTCCTCATCTTGAATGTTTAATATATTATTTTATTTTACTTTTCAGTCAAAAAGTGTTTTTTTTGTAAACTCTGCTGTCACCCTTTACACCCACGATACCCACACCCCACTAACAGAGAACAACTGGTTACCATCCACTATTCCTAAATTAACCAACACCAGCTCCCTTTCTTTTCTTGTCAGTCTACACTAGATGTCATCAAACTACAGCAGCTTTTGCTCTCTCTCACCCAAGTACAGACTGACATCACGTGATAAATTTAAATCTGACAATCCCCTTTATACTGGCAAAATAGAACTGTGGGAATACATGGGGGAATCTCTTCACAGGTGTGCAGAGGAAATTACATTATTATCAATCAGTTCAATGCATTAGAAAGTGGAAGACAGGCACGTTTCACAGGAATTCCCATGGAGGGTGAGAAGTGCAGGTTTTTTGCATGTTTCAGTTTCTCAAATTAGTGTTAAGAGCCCAAATATTATCTTTACTAGTGGAGGAGACAAATAAAATTAATAGGTTTATACCTATCAATATTACAATTCAGAACAGTATTGAAACCCCTTAATGGTCCTCTCTGAGATCGTTGCATTTAGAGAATTTTTTATCAATGCAGAACTCTGATTAGTGGCAGGAGAATAAATTGTACCTAACATAACCTGATAATTTTTTTTAAATATATTTTATTATCAGATTGCTCCATACATAACTCAAATACAGAGAAGTACAAAGAAACATTCAAATGTAACAAAAACAAATAGGCTCTTGTAACAATGAAAAGAGTACAGTCATATTAATAGAAGGTACAGAGACAACCTGAGGTTTTATTGTTATAACAACTTCCAGTAACCACAACTCTCTAAACCTAACCTAACTAAATTACTAAAACACCCCCCATCCCCAAGTCCTCTCTCCCCCGAACCCGCAGCGCCCCCCCTGCCCGCCCACCAGCCAGCAATACCATAATATAGCGATATGTACCGGGTGCATCCGGAACGTCACTCATCAACCATACTTCACAAGCAGCCACTCATGCAGTAGGTAAAACCTCCATCAACCAGCGTTAGTAATTAGCTCATCATCAAGTGCCACCTTATTATCTGCTCAATTTGTCCACCATGTCTGCCATCTTCCCCAGATCTTGTCAAACTTACTCAGATTACCCCGGTGTAGATAAACCAATCTATATTGTGGAATGCACTGCAAAACTAGATCTATCTACGCCTTGCAATTGGGAACTCTGCTTGACATCCAGTTCAAGGCCACCACCTTTCTCGCCATCACCATGAGCTCACTCAGCAAATATCTGTCAGTGACATCCTCAATTTCATTGGGAAAAATAGATAAAAGACATATCTTCGGAGTCACAGGGACAGGTCTCCCCAACACCAGAACCACAATATGCATGACTGCACACCAGAACCTCTCAACTCCAGGACATCCCCAAATCAAATGAAAATACGTACCCTGAACACCACCACACCGGAGACAACAATCAGATCTGGAACTACCCATTCTGCACAATCTGACCGGCGTATAATAAATACGATGTAGAATATTCAGCTGTATCATCTGCTGCCTAGTCGACGTTGCCACCAACGCAAGCCCCGCTTTAGCCATATCCCATTCCCAGTCTTCTAATTGAGCCAAGTCCATTTCCCATTTGTTTTGAGAAGGGAGCTCCCCACCTCCGACACAAGTATCCAGCCAATGATAAATAAAAGAAAGAGGCCGTGGGGGCTCAAGATGCATCATCCTAGCAAGTAACGGTAGTGTAGAAACCACTTGGGTCCGATCCCCCCACTGAGCATGAAGAGCATGTCTGATACATAAATAAGAATAGAAGAGAGTATGCGGTACATGGAATTCATCGTGCAATTGCAAAAAAAGATTTCAGTTGATAATCTTGGTATAGCTGTCCGAGGCAAGTAACTCCATACCTAACCCACAAGGGGCCAAAGTCGCTATTAATTAAGTGACGTAATCCCGCAGCACCCCACAAGGGGGTATCCGGGTCCATGAAGATGTATCCCAATAACCCCTTCAACTCCTCCCACGCCTCATGTAGGGTCATTATTAGTGGGGTTCGAGTTATAAAAACTGCAGGGCCTCCATGCAAGAACTGGGACAATGTATAGGCAGGGTGTAGCAGTAAAGCATCCACCCGGGTAGTCTGGTATCGAGGGCGGGAAGAGGCAAAATCCAACGCATATCGACATTGCGCCGCCAAGTAGTATCTATAGAAATTGGGCAATGCAATCCCCCCCTCACGTTTAGATTTCATGAGTGTAGTCAGCCTGATTCTAGCCTTCCCCCCGCCAAAGAAAGTGTGTGATACTTATTATTTTTTAGGTATGGGGACTGACGTGTTTTGAAAAACATACAAAAATTTAGGCAAAAAAATAATTTTAATGAGATTTGACCGACCAATGACATTCAAGGGCAAGGAAAGCCATGCAGTTATTTTATCGTGAAAATATTGAATGTTGGGTATCAAGTTCAATTCTAAAAAGGAATCCATCGCTGCTGCCACCCTAATCCCCAAGTATGTACACTCTTCCACATATTTAATTGGAACAGTGGTCGGATTAGAGTCCCTTGATCTACTATCAATTGAGAGCAAAGAGGACTTAGCCCAATTTATTTGGAATCCAGAGTATGTACCAAAATCATCCACTAATCCCAATGTGGTCTCCAGAGAGCATTCATCATCTTCCAAAAAAAGCAGCACGTCATCAGCTTATAGGGCAATCTTTTCCTCTCTGCCTTTCATCTTGAGTTCCTTAATCAATGGATTTGCACGAATAAAAACAGCCAGAGGTTCCAAGGCCAAGGCGAACAAACCGGGCGAGAGTGGGCAACCCTACCTGGTACCGCGCTGCAAGGAGAAATACTGAGAACTCATACCAACCGTCACCACAGAAGCCCTGGGTCTGCTATATAAAATGTATCCAGCTGATAAAGGAAGGGCCAAACCCAAAACCCCTGAGCACATGCCAAAGATAAGGCCACTCGACAGAGTCAAATGCCTTAGAGGCATCTAGAGATGCAATCACTCGAGATCCAGTGATGTCATGAGAGAGCTGCAGATGCATAAATAATCGTCTAAGATTGTGCAATGTTGATTTTCCCGGTATAAAGCCAGTTTGATCTTCATGTATTATAGTTTCAAGTACCGCATTCAGTCTAGTAGCTAGAATCTTCGCCACAATTTTGGCGTCTGTAGTCAATTAAGAGATGGGCCTGTAAGAATCACAGAACTCCGGATCTTTCCCCGGTTTGGGCAAGACAATAATTGAAGCATCGTTCATAGACTCTGGAAGGTATCCGTCATCTATAGCAGCATAAAAGGTATTCAGCAAGTGGGGGGCCAAAACATCCACAAATTCTTTATACCATTCTGCAGGAAGACCATCCACACCAGACGCCTTACCCGCCGGCAAACCGCGGATAGCCTCCACCACCTCTCTCAGAAGAATAGGAGCCTCAAGCATTTGTTTATGTTCAAAGGAAAGCTGCGGAAGGCCACATTGGTCGATAAAATAGGAGATCTGAGAGTCAGAGCGGGTCAATCGGGATTCGTAAAGTCAGGAATAGAAGCACCGAAATTGCGAATTAATCATCTGTGGATCAAGAAGAAGTCCCCCCCCTGAGTCTTGGAGGGAAGACACCGATGAAGTCCCCCGATTTTGAGAAACAAGATGAGCCATTAATTTGCGTGCCTTATCTCCATTTTCAAATATATTTTGTTTCAGGTAAAAAATACAGCGGGCACTTAAGTCAGACAGTTTCATGGAATACCTTAAGGAACAGGAAACAAATTTAGTATAAGATATTGAATCCTTTTTTTCTACAAATTGTTTTTCGGCCTCAGCGGCCGCTGACTCCAGATCCTCAACCTTCCTAGACCCTAACCTGTTTTTCAAAGATATAAGAGAAATCAGGGAGCCCCTTGCAGATGCCTTAGCAGCCTCCCAAACAATGCCTTGGGCAGCAGAGTCAACATTATTAACAAAATACTCATTCAGATCTTCCCTGTGTTTAGTCACCAGTTGTGAATCATTCAGCCAGACAGGACTAAGCCTCCACACCCCAGACCTAGGTCTCTGGTCTCGTTGTAACAGTAATGAAAGTGGTGTGATCAGAAGTGACCCTAGTCAGAAAACTACACTCTGTAACCAAGTTCAAGACCAATCGATTAACTAACACATAATCAATTCTAGATAATGTTTTATAAGTAGCCAAGTGACATGAGAACTCCCTGGTCTGCGGATGGAGGATCCTCCATACATCTATGAATACTAAATCATCTATGAGACCAACGAAGGTGTCTCTATTCACTTTGGAATCAACAGCCGCCCCACCCAGTCTATCCAAGTCAGAATTGGTAGCAATATTAAAGTCACCCATGCAGACAATATGATGTTGTGGTTTATCGGAAATATACAAGAGTATGTCCCTAAGGGTGTAAGGGTCGAAAGGCAGTGGTATATAAATATTTAGTAGGACAAACAGAGCTCCCTTCAGTTTGCATGTTAGAAAGAGGTAACGTCCCTGGGGGTCCGATTTGAGATCTATAAATTCAAATGCCACTAGTTTGGTAATAAGAATAGAAACTCCCCTGGCATATGGGGAATATGTGGCATGGTAATGACTTTGTATCCATGGCCTCCGAAGAGACAGAACTCTACTAGCAGAAAGATGTGTCTCCTGCAACATGACCACCCCTGGAGTCTGTTTTCTGATGTGATTTAGGACAAGGGAACGTTTCACAGCATCATTCAAACCGCGTACATTCCATGACAAGAATTTACAGTGTATTGCTGTCATTAAAGAGATTGTCAGCTACTGCCACACCTAACTGGCTGAGCGCACCTGGGGCGAGGAGCGCCCGGTCCAGAAGAGAGAGGAACCCAAGAAACCCAGTCCCTAGCCAAACATCCCACCCTATCTCTATCACCCCCAACCTGACAGAGATTTCTTCCCAAAACCAACCCAAACCCACAGCCTGGCAGCCAAAACACCATCCCCCACCCTCCTTCCCAACCCGCATGAACCAAAAAACCAGTGGTCAACAGAATACAAACAATCCCATCCACACCACCCGCCCCACACAGCAACAGCATAAAGTAAACAGCATGTATACCACCACTTAGTAGCGGATAAAGGAAAATATATCAAGCACACCACCACAGCCTCCCCTAGGACATAGTATCTCCCATATAATAATACGTCATTCCCTCAACTGTCCCCCAACATTACTCCCACCCATCCTCCCCGTCTTAGCATCCTTTGGGCAAATCAGAGGTATCGGCAAACAAGCGGACTCCAACAGCCCCAAGGACTTAAGTGCCAAAACATGGCAATAGAGCAGCTGATCCCTGCCCAAAGCATGCAAGATGAAATCAACTTAATAACAGTATGTTAGAACCCTAGTCCATGGCTCTGGCCAAAATTAAATAAACATGCACTTGGATAGACAGGCATAAACTGTCAATAACAGTGTCAAGCTTAACAGTAGAAGAGATCACCCTTAGGCTACTAGACCCGTCCCCCTCCCATTCACCCCCTCCCAGCGCACCTCGGGCGGAACGGAGGCACCCCAAACTAGATAATCAAAACTTAGCCACGCTGGAGGTTACATTTGCCAAATCACGGCCATAAGGCATCCAATCACCGCCCAAGGTGTGCGAGGGAATACCAAAAAAGCATAATAGTCTGGAACAGGGTCTGCAATATCAACAGAACAGGAGGGGGAAGGAAGAGAGAGAGAGAGAGAGAGAGAAAAAAATTCTCTCTCCCCCCCCCCATCTATAGACAGACACAATACTTATGCACATAGCAGGCTTTGAGACATTTAAACAGCATTACATCGATACAACAAGCTGACCCCCCCCCCAACCTCTCTGCTCCAGCGAAGACTCCATAGCAGATCATCACGGGACATGAACCCAGAGTCTCTATGGCATCAAAGTTCAGCATCCACCAGAGTTTAAGGTCATGTCCTCATGTCTCACTAATTTCAACCCCTATCCTGGTAGATCACCAGGGGAGGGGTCAGTCTGAAGGGAGGGTGTTTCAGCCATGAGCCACCCAAGGGACCTCATGGAACAGAGAGAATAAAGAAATGAAGACTCAAGAAGTGGAGACTGCAGTAGCGGTGTTACAAGATAATGAAGTGAGGAAAAGATATTAATGAGCGTCCACCCATTCTCCAGCCTCCGACTCTGATGTGAAGAAGATGGCATTGCCGTCATGAATAATTCGCAATCTAGCTGGGAACAGCATAGAGTAGGAAATATTTTTCTCTCGAAGTTTGCGCTTCACCTCCTGAAATCTACGCCTCTGACGCTGGACATCGGCTGAGAAGTCCGGGTAAAAGGAGATACGTTGATTTTCAAAGAGAATTTGATCATTCATTCTGGCCATGCGGAGTATGGCATCACGATCCCTGTAATTCAGGAGTTTGATAATCAGCTGACGGGGAGGAGATCCAGGGGGTCTGGGGCCCGTTGGTATACGATGCACTCTTTCAACAGTGAAGGATGGCGAAAGACCTTCCGTGCCAACAGGTTCCTTTATCCATGTCTCCATATATTGCTCAGGCGTATGACTCTCTCGGCCCTCCGGCAGCCCAAGTATATGAATATTACTGCGCCTGGATCTGTTTTCAAGATCATCCACTTTAGACTGCAGGGAGCGCACTTGGTTCTTCAATTCATCCACCGTGGTAACCACAGGGGTAAGTGTGTCCTCCACAGTAGATATTCATTGTCGAACGTCAGTGATGCTTTCACGCACATTCTGTTGGTCTGCACGTAAGAGATTTATCTCCACCTGGGCAGTTTCAATCTTGTTGGTCAAAACTGCCTGACAGGTAGCGACTGCAGACATTATTTCCGTAAATTGGGTTTTCGCATCATCTTCCTCAGAAGCTGAAGACTGGGCTGGCGAAGAAACTACAGAAGGGGCCTCCAACATGGCCATAACCTCCTCTGCCGCCATAGCTCTCCTAGCAAATTTACTGAACTTCTTCCTGTATTCCGATGATTTTTTAACCATACTGGGAGTGAAAAGGTAAGTGCAGGCCAGACTAGTAGAATACAAGGTTAGCGCAGGGTGGACAGCAGCCACTGAGGCAGGCAGGTGTGGACAGGACTACTCAAGATTCAAATAACATGCATATTTTGGCTCATACTATTTGATTTGATATTTAATCATACATGGGACAGCAGGGGATGACAAACAGAGGAAAGCAGACAGACAGGGAAACCAGCAGCGCAGAATTTGCAGCATCCAATACTTAATCAGCAGGCAGGGGCACTAGCCACAGGTAGGCAATGAAACAGCAGCAGTAGGCTCCTCAACCGTAGGAAGTATCTTCAGGTTTGATATGGGGAGAGGAATAATTAAACAGCATTCAGCAGCAGGACCCCTGAGATTCAATAATACATGGGGCAGCAAGGGAATACACATATAGGATAGTAGACAAACGGAGGAATTTGTAGCATATGATGCAAAAGTGTACAATTAATGAACAAAGTTGAAAAGTATGGGTCATATCCAAATAATGGCACAGCAATGAGAGGCCCTCCAGCTGTCTCTTCAATCATACGTGGGGCAGAAAGGGGAACAATTACAGGGAAGTTGACAAACAGGGGGATTCTACAGTCCAACTCCAGACAGAAGGCGAACTGTGTAACGTATCTTCAGGTTTGATATGCGCACTGAAGTAACCAGGCAGCACTCAGCAGCAGGATCCCTGAGATGCAATAATACACGGGGCAACAGGGGAGCATAGATGTTGCAATTAGCAAGCTATTGGCAAGGAAAGGGACACTGGTAATAAAAAAAACAAACGGAGGGTGCACTAATACCGCAATCCAACAGTTTAATCTGCAGCCACAATATATCTTGATTCTAGATAGGCAAATGTAGACTGACAGTCAGAGCTTTCAGTAGCTAAGTATACATGGGGCAGAAGGGGAGGACAAAAAAAGGAAAGGTTACTAACTGGGGAGTCCACCATCCAAGCTGTGCAGCTATCTCAAGTGCAGGAGGTGACACCAGAAAGCTATTGGCAAGGAAAGGGTTAATTTGGAAAAAAAATAAAAAACAGGAGGGTGCACTAAATCTCCAGGGGATATGATATGGCTTATCCCTTTCTCACAGGGGCCACAATCAGCAACAGAAGCAGGCACTTACTGAGTACAAGCAGTAGAGTAGCATAGGAAGTCACAAACAGCAAAGTCTCCACTGTACCTCTGCTCCGTTTTCTCATTTGTCTCCTCTTTCCTTTCCCTCTGCTGATCTCTCTCCTTCTCTCCCCTGCCTCCCCTCTCCTCCTCCATTAAAGAGAGCACTTGCATGCACTCACTGGCACTAAGCAACAGGGCTTCCAGACTGATGCGCTTCCACTCGGCTCCCCTCTAATTGATACAGCAGCCAGGCCGCCGCGCTCGAACCTCCGCCAGGTGGAAGTGGGGCACAAGGCCACGAGCCTAGGCCGAAACCCTCGAGAGTTGCCCCAGTGCACAGATCCCAAAATGGTGCCTTCGCCGGACAGCCCAGATGCTGGAGAACCAGTAGCAAATGACAAAGCAGGCAACAGGTGGCTGTAGTAAACGGATGGCTACCGATTATGAACATCCACATCAGAGCCTCCACAAAGCATGACCGCTCCATACGGCTGCCAGGCCACGCCCCAACATAACCTGATAACTTAGAATGTTCCACTTTATTAACAATCTACCCAAAGTATCCTTAATCAAACTGGCCACCATTCAATGTTTTACTATGTCTGAGGAAAAAAGTAGTAGAAATAACAGCTGACTACATGTTTTTGAAAATCCTTAGACAAATGGGTCTCCTGCAGAAATACTATTAGACACTTTGCTTTTGAAAGTTTCCCCTACATTTTTGGTGAGATCCTTCCGAGTTACTTTAAAAGGAGAAGCCATAGGCAAGTCACAGTAAAGATTTTCCTGGAACAGAAACAGACTGGGCAAATAAACCAAGAGGATGACTGAGATAGTGAATCAAATACAAATCAAAACAATACTAAACTAATAATAATTTTTTTTATACAGAATAACATCCTGATAGCACATAAAAAGTCCCAAAGGAACTAGAAAATAGAAACTGTACAAATATAACAACAATAATAAAAAAAAATAAATATTGTCCATAAATATCTCAAATATAAAGAAGGTAATATTTAAATAAGGTTCCTATGTAATGATCCAACAGTAACTTGTCTTAATATAGTTTGAGAAAGTTGGAAAGATGATTGAAACTGATGAGCTCAAATGATGAGCATTAATGGAATAGATGAGTAATGAAGGATGAACATTCTGATATAGATGATGACTCTGTAAAGGAAAGATAGTTGCTATTAGGGATGAGCGAGCACCCCGATGCTCGGGTGCTCGGGTGCTCTGACCGAGCACCCCCTGATGCTCGAGTGCTCGGCCGAGCACCCGAGCCCCATTCAAATGAATGGGAGCACTCGAGCATTAAACCAGGCACCCCCTGCTCTGATGAGCGGAGGGTGCCTGGTCAATGTCCCCCTTCATCTCCGCTATGCCCCTCTTCCACAATGTCCCCCTTCATCTCCTATGCCATAGCGGAGATGAAGGGGGACATTGTGGAAGAGGGGCATAGCGGAGATGAAGGGGGACATTGTGGAAGAGGGGCATAGACTCTATGCCCCTCTTCCACAATGTCCCCCTTCATCTCCGCTATGCCCCTCTTCCACAATGTCCCCCTTCATCTCCGCTATGGCATAGGAGATGAAGGGGGACATTGTGGAAGAGGGGCATAGCGGAGATGAAGGGGGACATTGTGGAAGAGGGGCATAGCGGAGATGAAGGGGGACATTGTGGAAGAGGGGCATAGAGTCTATGCCCCTCTTCCACAATGTCCCCCTTCATCTCCGCAATGCCCCCTTCATCTCCGCAATGCCCCCGTACCTCCATTCCCTGGTGGTCCAGCGGAGCGTCTTCGGATCTGTGCCTCTTCCGGCACAGATCCTCTTCACCCGAACATGTCGGGCGAGCACATGGCGGTACTCGTACGAGTACCGCCATGTGCCGAGCAGAGCGATGCTCGAGCCGATCCGAGCATCGGCCGAGCACGCTCGCTCAACACTAGTTGCTATGTCTTTCTTAATTCAGTCCATTTGAGTTACCTTACTAACATGTAAGGGTAAAGAAGAGAAGCAAATGCCATCTAAGTGTAAACATATGCACTCACATGATACCCACCTTGGACAAAGACATCTTTGGAATTCCTACTCCAAATAGCTATTGACATTGTGCGCTCTAAACTGTACTGAAATCAGCTGGTCCTCATGACACAGTACTTGTAGTGAGTCCCAGAGATGCTGTTCTTGACTTATCCTCTTAAGTTATAAACCATAGGGGTAACCATAAACATGTTTGACCTACACTGCACCTGTACTACAAACACTGTCAGTGATTGTGAATTTGTGAGCTCACCACTTGCTGGGAGTAGGGGGCAGTATCACACAGGGTCATGGGAAGGACTAGAAACAGAAGAGAGTACTATCCTGGGCATTCTTTTTTACATTGTATCTGTTTTACATTGTTATACTCTCTGTTTTCACGCTTCCATTCATAAAGCTGCCTGAATCTGACATAAATGTTTAAAAGAAATACTTGAAGATGAAAAAATAATAAGTTTAGGCTTTATGTACTATGCTCTTGCAGAATTAGTTAAAAAAGAAGATGACTTAAGCTTTAACACGGTAACATGGTCTCTAGTTTTCTAATTTAACTAACATATTTATATTCCATACATATTTAAGAATTCTTTGCTAGATTTCTGGCTTGCTGACTATTTTTTGGACTAACATTCTGTTATTTTTAAGGCAGTTGCAAAATGCCTTTAGGAATAATATGAGCAATCATTCTTTATCAGAGTGCCTCTGTTTACCAAATGGAGCCATCTGTACAATGATTCAGAGTCAAAATCTTCATTCAGCTCGTTTTTATGAGGCAACATTTAAAGTATGCCGACAATGCAGATATTCTGACTTATCTACTACTGGTTAGAGACCTGGGAGTTGGTTGATCATCTGGTAAACCATCAAAGGGTTATGTGAAAATAAAAACAGAAGGCCTTATTATTACTGAGCACATTAGACGGTTTTATACGTTTAGACTTTTAGAAATAGCATGAATGCGAGTAGATCAAAATACATATTGACAGCTTGCACAGTGTTTGTAAATGGTAAATAAAGTTGATGAAACATGAAAAGAATCACATTTTATATACCAAGGCTATAGCACAACTGAGATGTCTGACTTAAGGTGTATTATAGCCTATATTTTGTGTCCCACAAAAATGTAACTAACTCTTGCAAACATACATACGAAAAAAATCATATCACTATTTTATTTGGATAAAGTCATTTCTTAAACTACTAAACTACTAAATTTTGTTGAGTATGAAATATTATCTCTTGTTATTGTTTTACACAATTATTATCCCTTTAAAGGGATACTAATACTAATGTTTCACAATAAAAGCAGCCCCATTTAATCTTTATAGTATTTGGGCCATGGAGAGTGTTATTTCAAGAGTTGTAGTTCAAGAGTAATTGAATGATAAAGTATCCCCCTTCTGCTCCTGTTACTGATGTAACACTGCTAACCTCAGAGCAGCAAGACTGTCCGGATGGATCGCAGAGAGGGGCAATCATCAGTGAGTATAAGAAAAAACTTGAAAAACCTATCAAGGGAGGCAGGGTTTTCCTAATGCTCATAGTAAAAGATTGTCCCTTGCTGTGATCTGTTTGGTCCCAGGACCAGATTCCACATCTGAGGGGAGGTGGCTTCCACTAGGTAAAATGGTTGGGAGGGGGATACTTTATAATTTAATCACTCTTGAACTACAACTCTGACAGCCGTGGCCCAAATACTATGAAGATTAATTGGAGCTGCTCTTATTGTGAAACATTACTATCCCTTTAAGAACCAGAGAGGTGTGCAATGTATAACAAAACAATGTGTTGCTCACCACTCTGGCCCTTTATGGAACCCTATTGCCTAAACAACTTAGCTGATTTTGAAATAGATTTCAGAACAACAAAGATTTGATATTAGCCATATTTTATTTCATTGCATACATTATGCTATAGGCACTTCTATTCTGTTTTAGCCCTGTGTTACTTCCCTACACAATGATACTTTACCCTTTCAGGACAGGAAGTGCCTACATGATATATTTTAAATATACCCAATTTTATTTAGAACATTTGATTTGTATTTGTTTAGATTTATTGATTATGCTTATTAAGGCAAACCACTATCTGTGATAGCTGTAAATTACCTTTCCCATCCACTGACACTGTGCTCAGCATTGTTATTTCCCACCACACCTAATACTGACAGGGTTAAGGATATTCTTGCATGATGTGCCTAAATTAGTGTAATCTAAATATCTAAATTACTCAAAAACTGTCCAAGTGAAATTGGCTGATACAACATATAGATAATTTTATTAGGTGGTAATGTCCCTTTGAAGTATTAAGCATAATATTCTTCATTATAAAGTCTTCCTCAAATGTATCTTTTTTTCTCACTTTTAGTAATCCCTCTTATTTCCTTTGAAAATTTGACTCTTGTTTTTTCTTTTTTTTCTGTGATTTATAATATCTTTCACATTCCGTTCAACTTTGCTGTATTAGGCATGCATTTAAACAGTGACTAGTGCACAGATTTACTGCTTAACTCAGCATGTAGTCTTGTTAAATCTACAGTATTAAGACAAATCAAATTCACACATAGCACAAGCACATTTACCTTATTGTCTTGTAGCAATTGCTTTTCAAAGATGCCAAGGGTGATAATTTTAAGGATAAGTGTCAGATTAAACATTCCACCCAAATTTGCTCTGTTGTATATTTTCTAACTCTACTGAGACTAATTATTTTGTGTGCACTGTATATCCTAAAACACCTGCAAAATAATTTAATAAAGTTATCGTTTAAGCTGGTGGCACTCATGACTATGGATGCTTGCAGATCTTACCTTGCTAAAACCTGCTGACCTTTGCAGTACCATTCAGTCATTGTACACATCATTATTACAGATTTATAAATTGGAACATATGTGAAGAACAGTGAGAAATCACTGCAATGCCAATTCCCATTTGTATGTTCAAAGTTTTTACTGAGAATGATGTACTCCAAAGAACTAGAATAATTATGTTCAAGTCATTTTCACCATAGTGGGGAAATAAACATTTCCCGAACTCCCAGGTACTTAAATTGGGCTTTTAACTTGATTTCTAGAGAAATTGCCAATTAGTTTATTTGCAATACATTGTTGATCTCCTTAACAATTAAGTGGATGTAAACAAGAACATCTCATCCCCAAAATATTTCTGAACACATGTTATCGTGATTACATAAAGCATTTCATGGATCTCAGATGATGCATTCACATATTTGTGGTTGTGGTGGAAATGGAGATGGCACATCTCTAAGGGGCTTGCTCCCAGAGTATGGGTTTCTATCTGATACACATGAACACTGTGTAGCTCCTTGGAGTGGTCCTACTGGATGTGAATGCAGAATAACTATGTGCTCTGCAGAAATGATGACCCCATGGACTACTGGCAAACAAAGCAATGTATGTGGCATGTACAGAAACCTATGAGGAGGAGAAAATTAGAGCCAAAAAACTGCTAGTATAGTGGAAAGGAAGGCAGCAACAGGTTTATACTAGCAGTAGCAGGAGCAACAAAATCAACCTAGTATATTTAGGTCTTTGTTTATTTCTTTATTCTTTTTTATTTTTCATTATTTATTTATTTGTTTATTTTTTAAGTTGTCCACCCTGTCTTATCACAGTCTGTCCAAAAAAATAATCATAACTGACAAACAAAATCAACAACTTCTTTCCACAGACTTCCCCAGGACAGAGACAATAACAGCAAGATTAAACTGCTCCCCAGCTGCCTGTGTCTTGGCAGTCAGTCAACAAAACTGTCCTCAAAGTAGTAGTGAACTTGTTACAGTAAAAGTAAAATAAATTGTTTGAGTCCTCTAAAAGCTTAGTGGAATATAAGGGTAGTGAGCAAGAAATGGTAGGAGATGCTGATGCTGCTGAGAATGACCTAATGATGACTGATGATGAGGCAGATCTAGAATATACCCCTCAAGCATCCTTCTCTTGTTCAGATACAGATGAAGTTGAGAGTGAGGATGATGACAGGGCTATAAGGTTAGTAGAAAGTCAAAGTCTGAATCTTCCACCACTTTTAAGGAGCACTTTGCCTGTCTATAAACTGTTTGACAAAGCCATTGGAAAGTCTGACCCTGGACAAGCACAGATGTCAAAAAGCACACAGTCACCGTATCAGTCATCATCAGCATCATCGCCTCTTCAAAGTCCAAGTCCCACTCTTCCACACACATACCTGTTTTGAGTACCCAGCAACAGCAACACAGGTTAACATCCCCAATGTTAGATAAAATGAGTGCCTGCTATAAGTGCTGCACCTTTGACACCAAGTAGCAGTGGCAGTAGAATTGCATCAACATCTAGCCCCAGTAGTAGTAGTAGAAGCAGCACCTCAGGAAACATACAGTCCATGAAGTCCACAGTATGGACATATTTTACTCCGGATCCTCAAGCTAAGCATGTTGTTATTGGTTGTCTTTGCAAAAAGCATGTGGGGAGGGTGAAAGCAGGTTCACACCTAGGTATTTCCTCTATGAGATCCCACCTGAAGCACAACCACAGGTCTGACTTGGAGACACACTCTCAGCAGGCCAAAGGTGCTGCAACTATCATCATCCGAAGCACTTTAAAAAGTTCCCAGGGCTCTAGGGCAGAAAAAAGAAGTAGTGAAGTTATTTATGTGTCAGAGAGTGTTCTACTGCCAACAGTTAGTTCACTCTAAATAACACCTATGGCTCCTGCTGCAGAGGAGTAAGATGACTCTGTCTTTGCTGAAGGAGATGGCAAAAGTCATAGACTGCCCACACCTGCTACCTCTACCACCACCACCTCCTCTAGTCATGTTGTTAAAGCAATGAAGTTCCAGGGTTCTTCTTCCATGTCCTGCCAACCCACACTAACCGAGTTCCTTGGAAGGAGTCAAAAACTTCACAAAAAAAATCCCAAAGTATGTCTGTTGAATGGCACGGTTGCCAAGATATTGGTAGTGGACATGCTGCTGTATTCATTTGTAGAAAACCGAAATTTCAGATAACTTGTCCTGTGTAGGCTGTTCCTAAATTGTACAAGCAGGTGGTTAGTGTGGTGGGAAAAGGGCTGAATAGTGTGTATGGCAAGAACATCCACCTGACAAGTGGACAGAGCACAGACTATACTACTGTGACTGCTCACTGGGTTTCATTCCAAGCACCAAAAGTGGACAACACTTGCTTACAGCATCAGGTGACAGCCAGCAATTGTGCTTCTGGTTCTGGAAGTGTGATTAATAGGCAGCAGCAGGATAGCCCAGAGTTTTGAGAGACAGTCCCACAAAACTATATATGTTTTATATAAGCTTAGAGCAGGTGATAGAGGAATGTCCTGTACCCCACTCCTTAAAAACGGGTTTTGTGTCTGCTAATAATGGCTCCAACATAATTGTTGCTTTGAGAATAGGTGGTATGGTGCATGTGCACTTCTTTGCTAAATTTAGTTGCATGCAAAATCTGTGCCTGTTTTAGTCACAACTATAGTAAATGCAACGCCCTATATTCCATACAAGAGCATAACAACTTGCCCCATCACCAGCTGAAAATGAAGGTCCCTACCAGGTGGAATTCCATGATGTACATGCTAGAGTGTTTGTACAAGCAGAATAAGGCCATTAGTGAGTTTGCCATGCAAAACTGGAAGGCTTTGAAGGGAGCCTCTCTGTCACATGGCCAATGGTGACATATGTTCGATGTATGTGAGCTGCTGAAACCCTTTGAGGAGGCATCCATGTTGGTGAGTTGAAAAGGGAAAGGGAGACAGCGCACCAAAGATCTAAGTGTAGTAAGTAAGATATTGAGTAATATAAACATGGAACAAAGAAACATGGAAATCTCAAAGTATCAAAGTAAAAGGAAACAATTTATTGAGAAGATCGAAACCTAAACATCATAAAACCATGTAATCAGCATGGATACATAAGCATAATGCGATAATGGGGTAAAAACGTATGCAAATAACTATTAAAAAAGCTGGCTCAAACCAGAGCCTAAAATGAATCAATATATATGTGCAATCGAGTGCAGGTACATCCAAGTAGGCATGGGAAAAGACAGTCTGCAACCGCATACAATGTATCCACTCTAGGGAGCTACGCAAATCAATGGGTAGTCTGATAGAGAACCACACATGGGATACAGCCGGTGGATAGTACTGTAGTATAGATTTCACCCGAATCTCTAATCAATCAAATCTGCTTACCAGATGTATGCTTTGAGGTAAGCATATCGGGTGATCTATATCCAGATAATGTCCGTGTCCCGGTCTGTCCTTTCTGCAGTAACTTTTCGTGAGTCGGTATAGTGCTGTGCGATGTGCCGGAGCCGCGTTACACTGCACGCATCCGCAGGAATGGCAAATCCACTAGATTTTCTAGAGATGTTCTTATGCGATGTTGCCTCTCTGGTCTGGAACGATGCACATATAAACGATAGTAGAAAGAACATAAATAAGCCTACAAGCTTGATATATTGAACAAGCTTGATCTGTTCAACGCGTTTCGGGTTAGTACAACCCTTCCTCAGGAACTGTAAACTGGAACGTTCCATCCTTCATCAATCCATTATCATTATCATTTAAGGATTATTTTCATCTGTCAATCATCTTCCATTTATTCATTGCACTTTACCATTTGACTGAATAGAGGACTATTAGTAGGTCTATGTACTATTATCACCTAACATTGGATGCTATTTCGCTTCACATATTTCATTCATTTTTATCTGTACATTCTGGTTTCGCTATTATTGGTTTGATATTTTATTGACTATATTGATTGTATTTATTGGTACATAGAAGGTGTACAGTACTTCTTGGGAACTACAGTGAAGTACTTTTAATGAGAGATATCAGTTGAATTTCAAGATCGGCCCACTTTTTGGTTTGAGCTCTCCCTTTCATTACCCTAGTTTATGTTGGTGAGTTGCACTGGGGCAGGAATAAGTGAAATTCTACCAATGATATTTTTATTGCATAAAAAAATGAGGAGCATGGCTGAAGACTCTTACTATGGCAACACAGACATACACCAGCTGGTAAATGACATGTTAGCGTGCTTTGAACAAGATCCTCACACAGTGTCTATTAAAAACAATGAGGAATACATTCTTGCCACTTTGCTGGACCCATGTTTCAAACACAAAATTTCAGAATTTCTGCCAAAGGGCCATCAGCAGTTTGTCACAACAAGGGGTCATGAATATCACCAGCAACTCTTTGAGGAATCGGATTCTGTCAAAGAATATCAAGATATTCTTATTGCTCGAATGGAGGGTTGCATTGTGGGGGATGAGAGGAAGAAAGTGAGGGCATAAAAAACATCTAGACAGTATAGTGAAAAGGAAGACAACAAAGCATTTCAACCAGCAGAATCAGCTACATCATCAACCAAAATATCCCATTTGGAACACAGGGCAATTTATGGGTTTCAACAGGGGCAGCAAAAACCCAGCATTGGCAGTGGTGGTGGCGGCACATTTCTTTGGGACTTGTTCCCTGAGTTTGGGTTGGTAACTGACACACAGGAACACCATATAGCTCATAGATGTGGTCCCACTGCATGTGAAATGGTTTATGCATACTTACAGGATAGCTATGTTTTAGGCAGAAACAATTTCCCTATGTACTACTGGCAAACAAAGCAGTGTGTGTGTGTGGTCAGCATTGATACGTACTGCAGTGGAAATCCTTAGTTGTCCTCCAGTAAGCTTTAAGTCTGAGAGGGTTTTCAGTGCAGCTGGTTATATTGTCAATGACTGCAGGACATGGCTGTCGAGCAGCAATGTTGAGAGACTAACATTCTTAAAAATGAACCAAAATCTCATACCATCTGATTATGAGGTAGCAGAAACCACACATGACAGAGAAGGCCAGGACAAATATATTAACAGCAGCACAGATGAGGAGAAGCGCTGTGAAGAAGGATTGCAAGCATCTACCCTATTTGGGACCACTGCTATGACCAAAAAGTAATGTTTGTCAATAATCTGAGGAGGATCACTATTTGACACAATCATGTCAATGGTAAAAAAAATATATACATACGCAAATCACACCATACCAGTCAGTACCCCACCACTACAATACATATCTGCCACATTGTAGGTTGTACTTTATTTTTGTTATTACTTGACATCATCATCATGAATATGTGCCATTGTCACTTAAAGGGGATCTATCAACCCTACAAAAGTTAGTCTTATTATGTAGAGTTAATACAGATAATGTTGAAAACGTTATTGATTTAAAAAATATAACGTTATTAAAAAACTATAGCTTACAGAGTGCCCTGCACCCTACTTCCACATACACGTCTGTTGCTGCACTGCTCCTGCTCCCTTCCCACTACCCATCTGATGACGGAGGCTGTCTGTCTGTAAACTGGAGCAATCTCATTGGCTAAATATTGATCTCTGCCAATGAGATCGCTCCAGCTTACAGACAGAAGCCTTTGTCATCGGAGGAGGCTGGTTAGTGGGAAGGGAGCAGGAGCAGTGCGGCAACAGAAATGTATGCAGAAGTAGGGCAGGATACCCTATAAGCTATCGCTTTAACCCAAATAGTGGTTTTTTTTAAATTAATAACATTTTCAGCATTATCTATATATACTCTACATAATAAGCCTAACTTTTGTAGAGGTGATAGATCCTCTTTAAGCAGGAAGTTAGTGTTGTGGGCAAAGGACAAATGCATTCTGCATGCTAACAAATTTTTCAAGGCATATATTCCTGTACATCTCTCTGAAGAAGTAATATTGTAGTTGGAAATGTAGTGCCCATAGAAAATATAGGCAATACATTTGTTAAAATAGGAGAAAAGGAGGAATATTTTGCATTGGAGAGGAAAGGAGGAAACTTTCAAGAAAAAAGAGAAGAATCCACCAGTTTTCATGAAAAACCATGCAGGAAATTTGTCCCACATTTCACCCATCCCTAGTTCTCAGCAAGCCTCCAACAGCTTAGGTCCTGAGTCTATTGTTGCCACTGTGTACCAATGAATTTAGTAATTTCATCTACCCATCTTGCTTTTGGTCTTCTTCTCGGGCTCTTAGTGGAATCCATTAAAAAATTAATTTTATCCATCTACCATCAGGTCTGGAAGGACACATTGGTCAAAAACCTAGCACTTCAGGCAGAGTGGTACATTTGTCTTAAAGTTGACACTACTAAGTTTTCCAAATATTTGCTATGCCAGTTTTATTTGTCACTGAATTTCCATCATGATGTTTCCATCTGTTGTCATTTCCTGGCCAAGGTAAACATACTTGTCAATTGCTCTTAGTTCATGTCCATCTACTATGATTTGTTAGATAAAACATGTTTTGTTGGTATTCATCTTCAGATCAAAATTTTGCTTTCTTTTTTTAGCTCTTCTATGCCTTCTTGCAGTTTTTCAGAAATACTGGCAAAGAGTAGGGATGGGTGAAAATTTTCGCCTCAAACTGAAATTGGTGAATAATGGCACTTCCCATTTGGGGAAAAATTTCCTGTGAAAAGTGACAATTTTCCACTTTTTTTCGCATAGCTCATTCCAATGAAATGCATGGGAACATTGAATTTATACACAAAACATAGCAAATATTTTTTTAATTTCACAAAGGCATAGTATTAAAGGGGCATAAATGTGCCTGTGTTGGTGGGATGTGGGGAAAGAATCAGGTGAACAGGGAATGCTTTTTTGGGGGGTTGATTACTGGGATTGGGGGCGTTTAATTAAAAAATAAATTGTGTGTGTTGGTAGGAGGAGTCTGGGGAATGAAACAGTTGAATAGGGAATTCGTTTTCTGGGGTTCTTGACTGGTATTGGGGAGACAATTAAAAATAAATAAGTAAAATAAGAAATTTGTATATAAAGCGATATAGACAGGAACCCCCTCACATAAGTTGCCATTGGGCTGGACTGATGCTTGACTTGATAGAGTATTTTGTAGGGGATGATTTGTTAGATTTGTTGTTAGAGGCCCAAGACCTGAGGAAACATTGATTTGTAGGACTTAGGCTTGTTAGAAACAAACACCCAAAAATTGTTTATTTTTTTTATGGACTATGTTTTTATTTAATTTTTTTATTTCATTCTTTTTTTAAAGCACAAGCCCTGCCGAAAAAAAAATCCCTACTGGCCTAGTGCCAGCAGGTCAAATATCCTCCTGAGTCTGAGTCCATAATTGTGGAATTTGCAACTGTTGTTCTTGCTGCTGTTGTTGAGTTGTTTAAGCAGTTAGGCAGCTGGAAGGGAATGGGATCAACAATAGCACTAACATGGGTGATGGATGATGAAGGTTCTACTTGCCATGACTAGCTTTAGTGATGAGTCTGAGGCAGTAGCAGCACAATAAGTAGAGTCCAGTATATGTGGAGAAAAGAAGTTGGCCAATAATTCTTCTCCACCTGCCCCTCCTCCAAAATCATGGGTGTGTTATTAGAATATACATTTTTTCCTTGAGAGCAGGAACTGTGGCTATTATCAGCAACTGCAATGTGCACAGTGTATATGTGTTAAATAACATCTGGGGGCAAAACTGTATCCAAACACTATACCCCTTGTCCAGAACCTGCCAAGGACACATGACAACTTGCTGACAGTTTAATAGTAATTATGAACCCTCCCTACCAGTATCTTAGAAGAAGGCGCTGTTTGTGCACCGAAACGCGTTGAGCCACGTGTCCAAGCTAAGACGCCGACACAGACTGCTACACAGAGACAGAGCTAATGTGCGATACCATCGAGATCGAATACGCTCATTTGTGGGAAGTAAGCGAATCAATCGGAGGTCGATTACTTAGAGGCGAACTAAGAAGAGGCCAGCACCACAAGGGTTAATATTCGCAGAGGAGGATCGAAAAGGAACGATTACATATAGGCGAACTGAGAAGAGGCCAGCACCACAAGGGTTAACATTCGCAGAGGAGGATCTAAAAGGAGCGGAGACGACAGAAATGCATATCCCAGATGAGCGCAGACATATGGGATTTCTAGTAAGCAGACATCTTTTTCAGCTTTTCATTCGCTTTATACCTAGTAAGCGCATAAGATTATCTGGCTCAATAGAAGATATTCTTACTAAGCTGGACGTTCTGTTTACTTGCTATACACTTGTCATTATTGTCGACGCTCCCACCTCATAGAATACACTAGGTTAAACTGGGTGCCATCCTTAAGATCCACTGCTGTCCCAATAAGAGCACACTAGACTCCCACCTTTCTAGAGATTATATTTTTTTCTTTTTTCTTTTTTTTTCTGTTGCTGTTTTCGCTTTTTTCTTTTATACTTCTTCACATATTGTGATATTGTTTATTTTTTCTGTTTTTTCTGTTTTGTCTTTAGTACTCCCCTATATTGAGAGCAAGATTACTTGTTTTATAATAAAATATATTGTATATTATTTTAATACATTGTATCTTTCAATGTCTTTCAGTCTTTATCTCTGATATAACAATACTACACTTAGAGATATTTTTGCGCTGTCCTCCCCTTTCCCTTTTGTCTTTTTTACATAAATGACACATCGATGGATGCTTTCTATATGCATTGCTTTTGAGGACACGCTGCAAGAGAGGGGATTCAAGTTCATTCACATTGACTCACATTTAGGGAAACTTTTTTCTCTCTGTGATTGTGTGTGTGTATATATTTATTGTATTTTACCCTACCCCTAGTATTTCTGTGGATCAGGCGAAGACGTTCCCTGCCTTGGAACTCCTACCAAACATCCGGTGGGAGTCCCTTGGAATAGGGTTACTCTTTGGCCTCTTCCTTCAATTCAATTTATTTCCCCTACCCCATCTCACTCACGGTGTACCCTGCACTGTTTTTGGCGCTATATCTATACCTTCTTTAGATATTGTAGTTTAACAAAACAGTAACAATGATGTGGGATACAACAGTTACAGGTTTAAATGGACCTTTTTATTTGCCTTCCTCTGGATCAATAGGGGAGTTTTTGGCATGGGCTGGACTTGATGGACACGTCTTTTTTTCAGCCTCATCAACCTTGTAACTATGTAAAAAGAAGTTTGGTGATTTTGATAGAGCTTACAAAGTCTACCACATATTTTTTATTCTAAATTATTTAGAAGCTAGGATTTGTTTTACATAAGTGTGTATATTATGCCAATTACGGCATGCAGTAAAATACTTCTGGTTGTAGCTCTATATTACCTCCCCCCACTGATTGACTCATGCAACCTTTTTTACATTATAAAATTCTCTTAACCCTGAAAGGGTTACTTTTTAGTAATTGGGAGGATAGGAGAAGCCTTCATTTGTATACCTTAATTAGCATAACTTACACATTTAAATAACACAAAAACTAATTTTCTAAATAAGTGGTTAATTAAACTTACTCATGATTTTGAAATCTTTTTGAAAATCACCAGTTAAGGGGTCCCTTCAACTAGTCAATAACAATGAAAATGGTGCTAATGATGAGAGATAAGGAAATGTTAAGTTAAAATACATGGATTTCTACTTTATCTGCCTTCATTTAATCATATTCGTGTACAGTTAAATGTGGTTCTTTTAAATTATGTTTTATGACTAGTGTATTTTGGTATTTTAATAATTTTAAATATTTCTGACATGGTACATCACTTAATGTCATATTTGATTAAATCAAAATGCCTTGCCATCTGCTCTTATGACAGTATTGAAAATTTCTTTAATGTAGGCCATCACTGTATTATAATATATTTGTTGCACCTTAACACTTTTACTGCTGAGTATATTAAATACAGTTATATTGGCAAATATAAGTATTGAATTCAACCTTTGAAGTAGAAGAATGAGTCCATGCAAAATTTTTGGAACAAAAAGTTTAGTTTTGTTTATTTATTATCTCATTTCAGTTCATCTGCATCAAGTGTTAAGAACAGAAGACCCACTAGCTACCTCTGCCAGCATTGGCTGAAAGGGGATGATGGAAGTAATAGACTGACAACAGTCGGAGGGCCCCATGTTGCTCACCCCTGGTCTGTACTAACAGCAGCAATACATATATATATATATATATATATATATATATATATATATATATATATATAATGAAAATGCATTTTAAATAAATGAAGCTCACACAACTGCAGTGAGAATTGTACTAAATACATACCTACCATTATTAGATTTTTAATTTAATATATTTGTAAGTTGGACTGCATCTCAGATGATGACACATTGCAGTATTTGAAATGCATTATATATAAAAACTAATGTTCTAAGAAAAATGGAAGTGATGGAGCAGGGATCAGAAAAATGTTTTGTCTCAAAAGCAGAAAAATAATGTATGGTACTACCTACAAATTTCCTGTGAAATTTGTCTGGTGTTTTTTTTTTTTTGCCTTTTTCATTGAATTGAAATCAATAATAATAATGAATCCCTCCATTTAGAGAGGTTTCATTGTCACTACGGTGGGAAAAACAGGTTTGCCTCAAAAGATAAACAGGAAAAAAATTGAACTTTTCCCCAAGCAGCAAATTTTTCATGAAAAAAATGATTTTTTTCTCTAGCTCATTGCATTTCAATCAATAAGAAAACTGAATTTCTCCCAACCACGTGGTAAGAGTCCCTTATTTTTCCATAGGTATAGTATAAAAGTGGTGTCAGGTTCCTGTAGCATACCATGTTTGTGAGAGGATGTGAAAGCAGAACATTTTTGAGCTAAAGAAGACAAGCTAATAAAGTAAAGCTGAAGCTTTGTTTAGGGAGTCTTGTAGGCAGGATAATTGTTCGTTGCATTATGGGAGGAAAGGAAGGGAGAAAGGAGGTTGACCACAAATATTCAAAAGTTCTGTGTGATTGACTGGAAAGACACAAGCAGCCATGATCCAAGTTCATTCCTGATCTTGCTTAGTTTAGGGAGTCTTGTAGGCAGGATAATTATTCTTTGCATTATAGAAGTCTGTGGGCACTCTCGGGAAAGGGCAGAGGAAAGGAGGTTGACTGCAAATATCCCAAGGTTCTGTGTGATTGACTGGGAAGACACAAGTGACCATGATCCAAGTGCTTTCTGGATGTTGCTGTTATCTCAGTGCTAAAAGTCTCTGGGATGTGAGAAGGGAGCAAACAGATTTACCGCAAATACCCCCAAGTTGTGTGAAACCAAGTAGTTGAAGCTTAGTATATTATATTAGGGGAGTCTGGGGGACTCTGATGGCTGGGAAGGGACTCCAAATACCCCACAATTCTCTGTGGTTGACTGAGAAGACAAAGGCAGCTGTGATCAAAGTACCTTCCTGATCTATCTGTTATTTCTGTTCTAGGGGAGCCTGGAGATGTGAGAAAGGAGCAAAGAAGGTTTACCTAAAATCCTCCAAAATGTTGTGTCACTGTTCTCACCTCATAAGCAAAAGACAAGAAACATGGTCATTTTCACCCTAACAGTAATTTTTTCACCAAAATTGTGGGATTTTTTTTTTGCTTTTTTTTACCTAGCTAGTTGCATTGAAATTAATGGGAAGACTGAATTTCTCCCCATCACATGGCAAGTTTCCTTTCTTTCCCCACAAGCATAGTATAAAAAAGTGGTGTCGGGTTCCAGCAAGATGCCATTCTGTGTTTTTGAGAGAAAAAGAAAGCAGCACATTTTTTGGCTAGAGAAGACATGCTAATAAAGTGCATCTGAAATTTAATTTAGGGAGTCTTGTATACAGGATATTTATTCTCTGTATTAGAGGAGACTGGGAGTTTGACCACAAATACCTCAAAGGTCTGTGTGACTGACTGGGAAGACACAGGCATCCATGATCCAAGTTCCTTTTTTATCTTGCTGTTATTTCTGTGCTAGGAGAGTCTGGGTGTGTTAGAAGGGAGAAAAGAGGTTTACCCCAAATACCTCCAAATTTTGTGTGATGGAATAGACACAGAAAGCTATTATCTAAGTTCCTTCCTGATCTGACTGGTATTGCTGCAATAGGGGAGTTTGGGAGTGTGAGATGGAAGAAAATAAGATTAATCTCAAATACCCCAAAAATTGTATGACTGATTGGAAAGACAGAGTAGCTATGATCCAAATTCCTTTCTTCCTGATCTGTTTATTAACTCCATGCTAGGGGAGTCTGGAGTGTAAGAAAGAAGCAAGGGATATTTACTCATACACCCCAAAATTCTGTGTGACTGATTGGAAAGTCACAGACAGCTGTGATCCAAGTTCTTTCCTGATCTGGCTGTTATCTCTCTGTCAGAGGAGTCTGCAAGTGTGAGAAGGGAGAAAAGGAGAGTACCCTAAATGCTGCAAAATTATGTGTGACCGATTGGGAAGACACAGAGAGAGGTGTTCCATGTTTCTTTTTTGCTCACAATGGTAGGGAGAGGTGGGGGACAGTTTATTAAAAAAAAATATAGGTGACAGAGACAGGGACGCTGACATGAGCTGTGACTGAGGCAGACTGATACTAGATGAGATAAAATATTTTGTAGAGGGACAAGGCAATACATTACACACAATCAGTTCTATTGTATCCTTTACAGTAAAAAGACAAGCAGTTGAGTAATGTCCAGCAAAGACACAAGATGTAGGGGGAGGTTTAAAGGATTAGTAGCATTGCAGGGATATGTGAAGTCCAAAAACTGACTACAGCCATGGTTGCTGAAGTGTGTGCAATAATGTTAGGGACCAACCACCAGACAGACACAAGAAATATAAAATGCAAAACACCTTTATTAAAGTAACAAAAACAAATAAAACAGAATGGTGATCCAGGAGCATAAACAAAAAGACAAGCCGGGGTTAGGAACCAAGGTGGGTACTCAGCCAAGCAGTAGTCAGGAACACAGAAGTCAGTGTCAGTGATGTCAGGAACAAGACAGGAGTCAGGAGCCATAAGGATCGTCAGAGGAAGCCATGTCATACACGGATAAACAGGAGCACAGGAGTATCCCCAGCAGCCAGCAACAACATAAGGGCAAGGAGGAAGTGAGCCAAGCTGCATTAAATACTGTGCAAGGGTTTGGCTGATAACAGTCAGGTGATTCTTCACAGAGATGTCAGCTGAGTCAGCCTGACCAGGAAAGGGAAGGCATTAGCAATCAATAGCAGAGCTCTAAATTAGCTCAGGCAGCAGACTCAACAGCAGAGCAGAGCAGCTCAGCCAAACCTTGACAAATACATGGAACAGAAAAAACAAACAAGAGAGGCGCCAATAGTGCCTTATCACAACAATACTGTAAGATATATATATATATAGCAAGTCTCATTCACATTATATAGATGCTATGTAGTAGTCATATGCATACACATAGCTTAGATTGCATTCAGAGATAATCTCACCGTCTCTGTTTGGTATGTCTCCTTACGGAAAGGATCTGGCTCTTAGCCCATTGTTGACTTACTCCAAGGGTGTGATCCCAAGATTTGGGATCAATGTATACACCTAGATCCTTGAACTGAATTTAGATAAATAAAAATGAAAATAAAATAAATAAATGCAGCAAGCTGAAAATCCAATACAAAATGTATTCTAAAATACTAGTATACCACTAGATGAATGCAACGCATTTCGCAGCTTTATGCTGCTTTTTCCAAGCTTGTGGTAACAAAACAATCTGAGAAATAAATGATGGTAATCCCGCTCCTTCTGAGGAGGATGCAGTCTGTAAAAGTTCCACCAAAAGTTCTAAAACCATCACCACCAGTACTGTTAATGAACCATCTAAAAAGATTGAAGAGTCGCATCAGAGTCACATTCTAGTGTTGATGGCATAGTGGAAGAAGGTGTAGCAGCTCAACAAACTGTGTCACTGTCAGATACAGCAAACAAGCACTTAAAACACCTGCTCTGAAGGTAGTAGCGTACATTGTGAAAATCTCTCTAAGGGGAAAAGTAAAAGTAAATTGTTTAAGACCTCTACAGGCCAAGGGATATATAAAAGTAGAGGGCAAGAAGCGACGGCTGATGCTGTGGGTGACCTGCTTACTGATAACGATGATGTAGGTCTAGGATATGTCCTGCCAGCATCCTCCTTTTCTTCAGATACAGATGAAGTTGAGAGTGAGAAAGATGATGGCATGGCCAGAAAGTTCGCTGAACGGCAAAGGCTCAAGCTTCCACCACTGAAAAGAAGCACTGTGCCTGTCTATAAACTGAGAAAACAATTGGAAAGTCTGATCCTGGACAAACAAAGATGGCAAAAAGTACACATTCATCATCAGCATCATCACTGGTTCCAAATCTCACTCAGCCACACATACTAAAAGTATTGAGTAATTGGCAACTACACAGGTTATAAGCATCCACAACCCTAGCTTTGAGTGCCTCTTGGAGGTGCAGCACCTGTAACCCCTAGTAGTAGTACAAATTCAGCAATATTGAACCCCAATAGTATAATTAGCAGCCTCTCTGGAACTTCACAGTATATGAAGTCCACAGTATGGAAATACTTCACTCAGTATCAAAAAGCTAAGCATGTTGGAATCTGTTGTCTGTGTAAGAAGCACATGAGTAGAGGTAAAGCAGGCTCTCACCTAGGCATCCCCTTAATGAGCTCTCACCTGAATCACAACCACAGGTCTGACTGTGAGGCACAACTAACCACAGCAGAAGTACTCCTAAATATTCCCAGGGCTCTGTGGTAAATAATAGAAGAGCTGTTGATGTGTTAGAGATTTTCTGCTACTGTTGCAAAGGAGTATGTCTCTGAGTTTGTTTTTGGAGACAACAAGAGTTATAGAATGCCTACACGTTACGCAACCACCCCCACCACCTCCACAAGTCATGTAATTAAATCAATAAAGTTACACGATTTTTCTACTATGTATTGTCATTCCACATTTAATGTGTTCTTAGAAAGAAGTCAAAACCTGCACAAAAATAATTTAAAAGTATGCCTATGAATAACAAACTCAAAATGTGTAACAGTTTGTTTGACTCACAGACACAGTGGTTAGGATAAAAACAAAGTTTTATTGAATAAAACAATTCAGTAAGAACCCTCACAGGTCCTGTAGTATACAACAGTATAGTACAGATACACGACAGATAAATTATTCCATGCCCACACAGGTCCAGCATAACATGAAGGTACAGACAGTATATACTGACACAGGTCAGGCAAGAGAAGTAGGTTTCCAAGATTCCGGTACTGCAGGAGTTAAAGTTCATCAATGATCGTAAACAGTCCCATGTGTGAAGGTACTGGAATGATACTTTAACAAGCCAAGGTCAGCAAACATGCGTGAACTGCCAGAGCTCAACAGAGGTAGAATGAGCACTACCAGAGCAATTACGGAGTCACACACAGTATAACAGTAACGGAGGACTAAGCCAGAGGCGCTCTGCCGGAGCAGTTACTGAGACAACAATGGCAACCTGCAGGAGCAGTAGCGGAGGACAAGCCAATGGCACTTTACCGTAGCAATCACGGAGGCACACACTTGCAACCGGTATGACAGTAACGGAGGACTAGGCCAGAGGCACTCTGCTGGAACAGTAAATGAGACAACACTGGCAACCTGCCGGAGCAGTAGAGGAAGACAAGCCAATGGCACTTTACCGGAGCAATCACGGAGGCACACACTTGCAACCGGTATGACAGTAACAGAGGACTAGGCCAGAGGCGCTCTGCTGGAGCAGTTACTGAGACAACACTGGTAAGCTGCAGGAGCAGTAGCGGAGGACAAGCCAATAGTAACCGGATTGTCAGAGGACTAAGAATGTAGCGGAGGCGACAAGGACAGAAGAAGCAGGAGCGTCGATCAAGCAGGGTCAGTGCACAGGAACAGGAACGTCAGCCAGGCCGGGTCAGAACACAGGAGTAGAACGTCAGCCGGTCTGGGTCGGTATACAGGAGCAGGAACGTCAGCCAGGCCGGGTCGATACACAGGAGCAGATACTGAAGAGTAGTCAGGCAATCCGGGTCGGTACACAGGAGCAGGAACTGAAGAGTAGTAAGGCAGGCCAAGTCGGTACACTGGGAACACTGAGCAGTTAGTTAGCACTAGTACAGGAACACCACGAAAGGGCACCGTGTGGGTGCAGGAGCCCAGTATATAAAGGCCATACTGGGCGGGTTCAACACAGGGCAACCAATGAGAGCATTACACAGGCTAACTGACAGAAAAACAAAAACAATGGAGCACAGGCATCGTGATAAAATGTTGGCGATTGACCTGCTGCCCTTTTCTTTTGTTGAAAACAGAGGCTTTAAAGAACTGATGTCATGTGTTGCACACTGATGGAATATCCCAAGCCACAAAACTATTTATCGAGGATGTTTGTGCCAGTGTTACTTAAAGGGATAGTAATGTTTCAAAATAAAAGCAGCTCCCATTAATATTCATAGTATTTGGGCTATGGAGAGTGTTATTTCAATACTGTCAAAGTTGTAGTTCAAAATTAATTGAATGATAAGTATCCCACTCCCTTCCCTTTTACTGATGTAACACTGCTCACCTCAGAGCAGCAAGACTGTCTGGATGGATTGTAGAGAGGGACAATCTTCAGTAAGCATAAGGAAAAACCTGAAAACCCTCTCAAGGAGGGCAGGGTATTCCTTATGTGAAAATGTGCAGAATTTAAACTTTGTTTTGTTTTTTTTTTGTTTGTGAAAAGTCCTGCAGGAAATTTCTCAGACTTTTCACCCATCCCTACTGAGAACCCACATTTACGGAGTTCTTGGAGAAGAATCAAAAACTTCACAAAAATAATCCAAAAGTATACTTATTTAATGGCAAAGTTGCAAAATGATGGCAGTTGACATGCTACCTTATTCTTTTGTGTTGCATCACTATAGCATACCCCAAACAGCCAGAGTTGTACAAGCTGTGGTGGGCAATGTGTTAGAAAGATCACCTGAAAATTAATCTGACAATATATATGTGGACAATCAGCCAGAGTACGGACTATATGGCTGTCAATGTTCACTGGGACTCCTTCCTATTAGTGGACAGCCCCAGCATGCAGCATCAGGTCACAGGTAATCTTTCCTCTAGTTCTGTCAGTATTACTTAAGAGCAGCATCAGAATAGCCATACCATTGGCATGCCACTTTTTTATAAGGGTTACATAAAGACAAAACTTATAACAAAACTAGCCTTGAAAGGCAATTGATTGTAGGCCTGCAATAAGGCAAGCCTTGAAAAAAAGTTTGTAGACTTTAGGCTTGAAAAAAAAGTTTAATTATAATAAAGGTTAAGTTTTAACATTATGTAGACATTTGTCCTTTTTTGTTCTATTGACCTTATTAGTTTTGGGGACATATAGGTGTGCTAGTACATCAGGGTTCTTTTTTCTTTTTTGTATTTGAAAAAAAAGTTTGCAGACTTTAGGCTTGTACTAAACAAGCCCTGGAAAAAATAGTATGCACTATTATCTCAGTTCTAGTAGTGTTAGATGGTAGTAGTAAACCACCACCACAAACATTATGCCACCTAGTGGAACACACCCACTAGTGATGTTAAGGCATTTGCTAGTTATTTCCTGCCTCTAAGTCATCTAAGCATTAGGATTAGGATTAAACTGATGAATGGGACTAGGATGAGCATTCACACAGACATATATATATATATATATATATATATATATATATATATATATATATATATATATATACATATCCAGGTAGGAAGCACTCTCACTGTAGTAACAACATCGCCCGGGTGCCAGATTCACATGGGAGTCCATACAAATCATAACAGAAAAAAGGAGCCGGCACTCTCAGGACTTTTTAAATAATCGTGATTTACTTAGTGTCAACGTTTCGACGTGGATTACCACATCTTCATCAGGACAAAGAAAGTGACCCCATTCCCTCCTATATATACATAATTAAAATTGAAAAACCCGCCAAGTCCTTCAACCATACGTCACCAATGACGTCATCACGTGTACTGCATCATTCACCTAAGTGATATTACGTCCATACTGTGATGTGGGTTCATCTAGAGACCATGTAGTGAATTTCAAATGTGCCAAATATATACATATACACACAATTACACATTCGGGAGAGGGAACTGCAATGCTGAGTCAGGGCATGTTGTGCATGTTACCCGGTCATGATAAAGTCAACCTTCATTGGGGATATATCCCCTTACTTAAGGCATTCCAATCTGTCGGGATCTTGCACAAAACATATCCATACCTCATTATGATGCCCTTTCACTGGGTATCGCATCTGTCCATCAACTTGAGCGGTAATGCGGGACACCCTCATATTGCAACGCATATCGCTGTATCTTTCTATCGAAGGATGATTACTAATTGGTGCGTGATGTGCTATAATCATGTGGAACAAAAACCACAATTGTTATAATATCAAGAGAGACATCAACTGTGGTTGCTATCGATCAAAAAGCGACCTTGATCACCTTAGCCCGGTATCTATGTACCTAAAGAGTTAGACAGCACTAGTACCTTCAATTTAGGTGCAGCCATACTCCTACGGATGTGAACATAATAGTGGGCGATATTTCACCTTGGATCACCCTTGTCATAGTCACTCCGAGATACAATCTTTGTATCATCCACAGAGTCGGGACCTAATTCTGTCCGTGTGACCACCCGCATCTTCAGCGAGTTTGTGTGTCCATACTAGATTTCCCATCAAGATCCTCAACAGGAATGTAAAGTCGGACACCCACTGTTGGTCCATCGGTATAAAGGTACTGTTAAGTGCGCTCTTTACAGGCTATGTCGCTTACAATGTAGCAAAAACCACACATGAGGAAATAATCATTGTATCTAAGGGATACTATCTGTAATTGCACGTATCGACCACTAGCTGTCATTCCTTCTCAAGTTATCTACAACAAGCACAGCACATTGAGTGGATTCCTCGTCCGCTCACAGTATATAGGAATTAGTTACAATCCCAGTATCAAAAATTTGTATATAAACTCAGAATCTGATTTATCATTTCAATAGAAACAGGAGTATGGTATAAGTTCATTTAATCCATATGGGGAGACTGTATTTAGATGATAAATCCATTAGGATTCCCTTTGAAGCAAGATCAAGTCCCTATTACCACCCCTATCCAGGGGTGGTACATGGTCTATTAACATAGTTTTTAGCGTGGCTAATGGATGTCCTTTATCTAGCCAGTGGCGAGCAACTGGCTTATCCGAAGATTTTTTCTCTAACGCTTGTCGGATGGTAGTTCTGTGGTTCGCCATCCTTTCTCTAAATGTGGTGCTAGTCTTTCCAACATAATACAATCCGCAGGGACACATCAATATATAAACCACAAAATTGGATGTACATGTCAATCTATGTTTGATTCTAATCTTCTTATTGTTATGTGGATGTCTGAATGTGTTACCCGCTAACATAGTATTACACGTAGTACAGTTCAAACATTTGTAACATCCTGTTGTCGATTTCTGTAACCACCTGCTCTTACTTTCTTTGTTCATAGGGATGTTTGCCATAATCTCTCTATTGGTTCTCATCAAAGTTTCTCTTAGTCTTTTACCCCTTCTAAAGGCTACATACGGGGTTTTTTTATTTAGAAACGGTAAGGTACTGTCTGTAGATAGTATATGCCAATTTTTCTTGATCGTTTTGCCAACCTTAAAACCACAAGTGGAGTGAACACAAATGAACACCAAACGATCCTCCTTAGTGTTTTCATATGTTTTGTCCAATAGTTTCTCTTGGGTTAATCCTTTACATTTCGCAAGTTGATGATTAACCACCTCCACTGGGTATCCTCTTTCCATAAACTTATTCCCCATCTCCTCAAGTTGTATAGTAGTATTCTCTTTTTCTGAGTTGTTACGTACTACCCTGAGGAATTGAGAGTACGGAATACCTCTAATTTGAGAGGGAGGATGATCACTACTGGCCAACAATAATGAATTCCTGTCTGTTGGTTTGTTGTATAGTGTGGAGTACACTTGGGAGTCACGCATATATAGTTTTAAATCCAAGAATTCAATGTTGTCCACACTATAATTCAATTTAAATCTCACTGGACCCACAAGGTTGTTTAACTGGCTATGCCATGCAATGAGATCTTCCTCACTAGCTTCCCATAAGAGAATTAAATCGTCAATATAGCGCTTGTAAAATGTGATATTCTCATTTTGTAAATATTTACGTTCATATGCATACATGAATAAATTCGCATATGTGGGTGCAACATTTGAGCCCATTGCAGAGACTGTCAGTTGTAGGTAAAATTTATTTTCATACCGGAAATAATTATGGGTCAGTGTGATACGTAGTAGGTCGCAAATGAATTCAATCGGAGCAACACCACCATACCGCGACTCCACAAGTGCCTCCTTTACAGCCTGTATACCTTCATCATGAGGAATTATAGTATACAGACTGTTAACATCCATGGTTACTAATATCGTTTTACCATAGGTACATCTGAATCCTTCAATGCTCTCAACAAGTCAGTGGTGTCCTTAACATATGAGGGCATGGTACAAACTATCGCTTGTAGTATTGTATCCAAATATATGGATATATTTTGTGTCACTGATCCCCTCCCAGATACGATCGGTCTACCAGGTGGGGATATAGGGTCTTTGTGTATCTTAGGTAAAGTATATATAATCGGAATTCTAGGGTATTGACATACTAGATATTTATATAAGGTATTATCAATCCACCCACAATTTTTTGCTATTTCCAACACTTCATCAATTTCCTTCTTAAATTGTTTAGTTGGATCACCTTTAAGCATCAAGTAAGTGTTTGTGTCTCCGAGCTGTGAGAGCAGTTCATCAAATGATAGGATTATCATTTGTACCAACTACTAAGTTTGATCCTTTTAATTTGCAGATAGACATACAGAGGTTCCAAAGAACACTGAAATTAAAAGATCATTTTCAAAATAGTGACAACAAGAATATGGATGTCAAACTTAGACAGAAGAGTACATTTGATCCTACCAACACAAATCCATCAATTAAGACATATATACGTAAAATTACTGAAGCAACTAAGGATCTGAAACCATCTCAGAAACGAAGGAGTAATGTGACTGGAGCTGAGAGGGCAGCCATTAAAGCGTTAGCGACGGATAATAATATAGTTATCCGCCCTGCCGATAAAGGTGTAGCAATTGTATTGATGGAGTATGCCCACTATAATGATGAACTGCTCTCACAGCTCGGAGACACAAACACTTACTTGATGCTTAAAGGTGATCCAACTAAACAATTTAAGAAGGAAATTGATGAAGTGTTGGAAATAGCAAAAAATTGTGGGTGGATTGATAATACCTTATATAACTATCTAGTATGTCAATACCCTAGAATTCCGATTATATATACTTTACCTAAGATACACAAAGACCCTATACCCCCACCTGGTAGACCGATCGTATCTGGGAGGGGATCAGTGACACAAAATATATCCATATATTTGGATACAATACTACAACCGATAGTTTGTATCATGCCCTCATATGTTAAGGACACCACTGACTTGTTGAGAGCATTGAAGGATGTCAGATGTACCTATGGTAAAACGATATTAGTAACCATGGATGTTAACAGTCTGTATACTATAATTCCTCATGATGAAGGTATACAGGCTGTAAAGGAGGCACTTGTGGAGTCGCAGTATGGTGGTGTTGCTCCGATTGAATTCATTTGCGACCTACTACGTATCACACTGACCCATAATTATTTCCGGTATGAAAATAAATTTTACCTACAACTGACAGGCTCTGCAATGGGCTCAAATGTTGCACCCACATATGCGAATTTATTTATGTATGCATATGAACGTAAATATTTACAAAATGAGAATATCACATTTTACAAGCGCTATATTGACGATTTAATTCTCTTATGGGAAGCTAGTGAGGAAGATCTCATTGCATGGCATAGCCAGTTAAACAACCTTGTGGGTCCAGTGAGATTTAAATTGAATTATAGTGTGGACAACATTGAATTCTTGGATTTAAAACTATATATGCATGACTCCCAAGTGTACTCCACACTATGCAACAAACCAACAGACAGGAATTCATTATTGTTGGCCAGTAGTGATCATCCTCCCTCTCAAATTAGAGGTATTCCGTACTCTCAATTCCTCAGGGTAGTACGTAACAACTCAGAAAAAGAGAATACTACTATACAACTTGAGGAGATGGGGAATAAGTTTATGGAAAGAGGATACCCAGTGGAGATGGTTAATCATCAACTTGCGAAATGTAAAGGATTAACCCAAGAGAAACTATTGGACAAAACATATGAAAACACTAAGGAGGATCGTTTGGTGTTCATTTGTGTTCACTCCACTTGTGGTTTTAAGGTTGGCAAAACGATCAAGAAAAATTGGCATATACTATCTACAGACAGTACCTTACCGTTTCTAAATAAAAAACCCCCGTATGTAGCCTTTAGAAGGGGTAAAAGACTAAGAGAAACTTTGATGAGAACCAATAGAGAGATTATGGCAAACATCACTATGAACAAAGAAAGTAAGAGCAGGTGGTTACAGAAATCGATAACAGGATGTTACAAATGTTTGAACTGTACTACGTGTAATACTATGTTAGCGGGTAACACATTCAGACATCCACATAACAATAAGAAGATTAGAATCAAACATAGATTGACATGTACATCCAATTTTGTGGTTTATATATTGATGTGTCCCTGCGGATTGTATTATGTTGGAAAGACTAGCACCACATTTAGAGAAAGGATGGCGAACCACAGAACTACCATCCGACAAGCGTTAGAGAAAAAATCTTCGGATAAGCCAGTTGCTCGCCACTGGCTAGATAAAGGACATCCATTAGCCACGCTAAAAACTATGTTAATAGACCATGTACCACCCCTGGATAGGGGTGGTAATAGGGACTTGATCTTGCTTCAAAGGGAATCCTATTGGATTTATCATCTAAATACAGTCTCCCCATATGGATTAAATGAACTTATACCATACTCCTGTTTCTATTGAAATGATAAATCAGATTCTGAGTTTATATACAAATTTTTGATACTGGGATTGTAACTAATTCCTATATACTGTGAGCGGACGAGGAATCCACTCAATGTGCTGTGCTTGTTGTAGATAACTTGAGAAGGAATGACAGCTAGTGGTCGATACGTGCAATTACAGATAGTATCCCTTAGATACAATGATTATTTCCTCATGTGTGGTTTTTGCTACATTGTAAGCGACATAGCCTGTGAAGAGCGCACTTAACAGTACCTTTATACCGATGGACCAACAGTGGGTGTCCGACTTTACATTCCTGTTGAGGATCTTGATGGGAAATCTAGTATGGACACACAAACTCGCTGAAGATGCGGGTGGTCACACGGACAGAATTAGGTCCCGACTCTGTGGATGATACAAAGATTGTATCTCGGAGTGACTATGACAAGGGTGATCTAAGGTGAAATATCGCCCACTATTATGTTCACATCCGTAGGAGTATGGCTGCACCTAAACTGAAGGTACTAGTGCTGTCTAACTCTTTAGGTACATAGATACCGGGCTAAGGTGATCAAGGTCGCTTTTTGATCGATAGCAACCACAGTTGATGTCTCTCTTGATATTATAACAATTGTGGTTTTTGTTCCACATGATTATAGCACATCACGCACCAATTAGTAATCATCCTTCGATAGAAAGATACAGCGATATGCGTTGCAATATGAGGGTGTCCCGCATTACCGCTCAAGTTGATGGACAGATGCGATACCCAGTGAAAGGGCATCATAATGAGGTATGGATATGTTTTGTGCAAGATCCCGACAGATTGGAATGCCTTAAGTAAGGGGATATATCCCCAATGAAGGTTGACTTTATCATGACCGGGTAACATGCACAACATGCCCTGACTCAGCATTGCAGTTCCCTCTCCCGAATGTGTAATTGTGTGTATATGTATATATTTGGCACATTTGAAATTCACTACATGGTCTCTAGATGAACCCACATCACAGTATGGACGTAATATCACTTAGGTGAATGATGCAGTACACGTGATGACGTCATTGGTGACGTATGGTTGAAGGACTTGGCGGGTTTTTCAATTTTAATTATGTATATATAGGAGGGAATGGGGTCACTTTCTTTGTCCTGATGAAGATGTGGTAATCCACGTCGAAACGTTGACACTAAGTAAATCACGATTATTTAAAAAGTCCTGAGAGTGCCGGCTCCTTTTTTCTGTTATGATTTATATATATATATATATATATATATATATATATATATATATTTATTTATTTAGAGAGAGAGAGAGAGAGAGATACACACACATATTTATCATGCCACCCCCACCACTATACACATCTGCCACATTCAGTGTAACCAATTTTAATTTTTGACTTTTTTATCTCTTAAAAAAAAGTTGTACAATAACATGGCGGCAGGTTAACAGAAAGAAAAACCTGAATAATAATTTTGCTGTAAGTGAAAATATTACAGCAGGCTGGGCTTGAAAATAATTGATTGTGGGCTTCAAAAAAAGGATAGCCCTGAAAAAAATTTTTTGCAGGCCTCAGGCTTCAAATAAATAAGTTTGGGAATATTGTTTTATGGTATCTGCAGCATTCTCATCATCATGTCAGTTACAGTATAGCCAAATAACAGTTTGTGTAACTGTTGTTATATTGAATACCAATTTATTTCTATATTCCTTTTTTGGTTTTTTATTATTTTTCCTTCCTTTTCTTTATTTTTCGTATATTATGTTTTATCATATTCATTTACAAATGATTGATGCATTAGCATTTAAGTATGTTTGCAGTTATTATAGTTGCTCTCAAAAAAGAAATGGATATCTTTGTAGCCAGAATTAAGATTACAGCTGGTTTCAAAACATATAGCATTCTGATCCACAGGGTAATCTGTAAATGATATTTGGATTCAGGGAAGGAATTTTGTTTTGCCCACTTGGGGCTTCATTGGGAATTACTTTAATTTTTTTCGCTTCCTTTGTCTCAACAGGTGTGATATGGCATGGGCTATATTTGATGGATGCATGCCTATGTTTGTATATTTTATGTTTATTATGTTTATGTTTGTGATGTATGTTTTATGGTTCTATGTTTATATGTTTTTTCTGATTGGAGTTGATATTGACTTATCTATGTAGTCTATGTATTAATGCTTTGCAGATTAAAGGTATATTTGCCATCAGTAAACAATGTTGTTTAATTATTTTTATTGGTGGTGTCTGCATTCAGAAAATGAATTGCTTATATCATATCATGTCATATATGTATGTGGGCACTTCAAACACACTCTCCATCAAACATGATAGCAACAGGCCCACTTCAATGACTGTAGTTATGTTTGAATAAAACAGCAACAGTGATACCTGGTTTTTACTTAGCAGGAATGCCCTACCACACACACACACACACACACACACACACTCACACACACACACACACACACACACATCTCTTTCAGCTCTAGATAGGCATCCAATGCATTGCAACTCAATGAGTTGGATACTCTTCTCAACGGAATGTATTATATTTTTTGGTTGCTGGTAATAAGAGGGCTCAATAAAGAGGACTGTTTTGTTATATATATATATATATATATATATATATATATATATATATATATATATATATAATGAGTGTGCCTGTGATTTATACACTTTATTTTTCTCTTGCCTGACTCGCAGTAGCCACAAATTTGCCCTACTAAAATTAGGGCTAGAAATACATTTTGTGTATATATTAGCTTATTATTTGGAGGTAGGTAATTTAAACCAAAATAAATGTATAAAGTAAATATAAGCAATATGGGAGCTGGGAGGGGATCTTCTGCTGGTGGTGGCTGCAAAGTCTGATGGGTAATTGCTGTTGTCTTATCGTGGAAGGTGGTCTCTGCACTCAGTCTGGTATTCTTAGTTGAGGTTTTCTTGTGTCCATGTTTTGAAGAGGGGTAGTACAAGTAGTAGCAAGGTTAGACCCAGCAACAGTGGCATGGGAGTGGAACTTTTCATTTTTTTTGTATACATTCCAGCATGCCTATGCTGCATATTCATAAGCAATGCATATGTGCCAAAGTGGGCTCCCTGTTTTCCCTCTTAACTGTTTGGACACACCAAATGCATAAAGCATTTGTAGTTTCCTGTACTATTCCAGACCCCAGGGAGTAATGTTCCCACATCTAAGACTTCAGTTCTGGTTAGAACACCCCAGCCAATGGCTGAGAGGGAAATGGAAGTGAGACTGCCCATATATAAAGGCAGACTCACTTCCAATTCCCTCAGTGTGCTACGGGCATTGGCCCGTGCAGGATTGAAGGGCACCTGTGCGGCTTATTAGTGTCTCCGCTCCTTTGCGGCCGCACCAAGCGGCGGAGACATGAAGATTTAAGCTAAGTACATTTAATTAATTTATGCATGACATTTCTTCATGGTGTTTATTTATAGTATTTCTTCATGGCATTTTTACATACTTTGGAATTCAATGGAAGCATTTACTTTACGGAATATTCACATCACAATAATATTTTAACCCTTTGAGTGCCAGTGAGGTATGCAACATATTGCTTTGAAATGTGTTGCGTACCCCTCTGCCACTCAAAGGGTTAAACAATGTCATTGTTCATGCTTTGTATTAATACTGTTGTTTTATTTTACAGGCAGGAGACAGAAGGAAGAAAATAAAGACGATAGAAGAAAGAAGAGAAGGACAGAAGATGACCAGGAAGCTGAGGGTGCCAGTGGACATCGGATTAATGGTGTTACTTTTAATGGGATTTTTTTTTAAACTTAGTAGGGTTAACACTGTGAATGCCGGTGGGGTAATTATACCCCACTAGTACTCATAGGTTTAATTCTACTAATGTGTGGCACATTTTTCATACTTTGGATGTATTGATATGGAGCTTAGAGTCCAAGTTTCTGCGTCAGCAGTTTAAAGAGCAGATAAGGAACTCAAGTAAAAAAAAAAGTGGATCTCAACTTTCCTGCGTTAACTTGAGTCCCTTATCAGGTTTTCATGGCTAACGCAGACATTTTAATTGATATTTATGGGTTTTCATCATTTTCAATGGATGAAAACACCTCTTAACTTTATCACACAACGGCACTTTTTTTTGCTGGAATTTTTTTCACAGCACAGGCATTTGAATAGCTTACTGTGCTTGAAAAAAATGCCGTCGGCAGAAAAAACAGCCTCACAGGAGCCTGGACCTCTTTTTCTTGCCCACTCACAGGATTCTCCACTATATCCTCCTGTTGCCCACTCACAAGAAAAGTCTTATTGTAAAAAACAAATTTGGGTAATCTAACACGGGCGTTCTGCTATACTGTGTAAACTGCTGATCATTCCTGAAATATGACGTTAGATCAACTAATTACCTAGTCACTCAATGGAGATTTTTCACCTACTGCATATACCTTTAATTGGAGATACAACCCTAAATAAATGTTTGTTTTATGAGGTGGATGTTAGAGCCTGGGAGACTGAGTACCAGACTAATTAGTGTCTCGGACTCATAGGCTCTATACTACACCATTTTTAATAGGCTCTATACTCTAGTGGCCAACCATTGTTTATTTCTTTTTTCTTCCTTTTTAATTTAACATTGAATAAAGGTTATGTTTTTACGAGTGTTGCTTTAAATGAAGTATTGGGGATACAGCACTGAATGGGCTATAAACACATAGCGATATTAGGAATTAGTTATAATCCAAAGCTTATACTTCTTTTTTGTTTTTCTGTTTGATCTGTAAAAAAAAAGTGAAAGATGAAAAAATTATAAAAAAATAATGAAAAACAAAACAAACGTCACTCACGCTACACACACTGATCGTTACTGCCCTAACAGTAACTCATACAATTGTAATAACCCTCATTATGTTAACACAAGCTAATTTTTAATTATGTTCATTGCCCTAACACTCACAATCTGAATGAGCCTAAGAAAAGAAAAAGTGGTATTCGCTCATGAAAATAAGTTTAAGTTTTACTGAGCATCTTTATTTACAAAATCACTATAATACACAACAATTAGGCAAAATTAGTTTAATTAATAAGCAAACAACAATTGACATACTCACTGCCCTAACACTAGCTTACATAATCTGAATATCCCTCACTGTCTTAACAGTAACTCATATATACTTCACAAACTTCAGAAATTATAAATGTTCTTATTAACAGCTCTCTCCTCTCCTGAAACAGGTCTACTCCATCCTCTCTCTCTGCTGACAAAACCCACACTGAATTGTGGGAAATTGCTGCATTTTATAGTAGTAGCCAGTGGGAAATTAAGGGATGTTTTTTCATGAGGTGGAAAATTCATTGTCCAAAAATCAATGGTATAGGGTGGTGGAAAATTCTATTTTATGGGAAATTCCCACTTGAAACAACAAAAAGGACAGAAAAAATATGGACATTTCACTCATTCTTGCTCAGGACAACATAATATTTTTTCTCACTCTATTTCTCACTGATCAGGATGGAGAGATGGGGAATTGTATCCCCCCACACAATTTTTAAGGACATTTTGTCTTTATATAAAACATTTTTATTTATTTATTTATTTATTTATTTATTTATTTTTCCAATGAGACCAAAGCCAGTCCATCAATGGATGGATTTAATGGTAGATCAGGTTGGGCTAGTAGAAGGTTGCAAGGTATTTTTTAATGTTAGTTGAATTAATCCCTTGGCTGCTGGTGAACAATGCATTGCACAGTAATTCATTGCAAACTGGTATATTAAAAGTGAGGTTGATGGGCAAGTCATGAAGTAAAGGGAAGGGGTTTAGGAATACTTTGGAAAGAAGAGATGGTTTGGTTTATGGCCTAATTAGGTTTTTGTATCCTGCTTCAACAGCCCAGAGTTGCAGAGGCAGGGAAGGCCTCAATGATCATTAAAAGGAAATTCTGCCTAAATATGATATAGGATGGCCTTTCAATACCATTTTTTCTAAGTTTGCTGTGTGTCATACATTTTCATATTCCAGTTGAGTGTGATAGCTTGTTCATGTCACAAAACAACTAAAGAATAGCCTTCTTGTGCCTCATTGCAAACCCATGAGACATTCAACTTGAATGGGATCTAATTCTACCAATGTTTGCTACCTCTTTACAAAGATGGCCAGAGGTAAAATGGAAAGATGGACAACCTTAACAACCCAATATAAGCAATATATAACCATACTGAGACTAATATATTAAGGAAAGTAATTTGATTTTTGGGCACACCAATTGCACCTTATAATACAAACACAAGTGATTAAATGGGACTTTAAATCCTTAAATGCTAGAGAGGTCTCCAAGCATTGTTTCATAATGTTTTGAGGACTTATCAGGCATTCAAAGGGCTAAAAGCCCCAGTTAAATTAATAGGAATTTTTATAATTGTATTTTCTCCCTCTGGTTCAGTTGCTTTGCCCTAGAATTTCACCACTCTTCTTCTGTACATCAGCCCCAGAATGTATTGTTCTGATCAAATTAGCAATCTATGCTGCAGTTACATTGTAAATATTTTTATTTTATGTTTATTAATGCAAACATGCTGGCTCATCAGAAATCTTTTCGGCACTTGTTACTAGTTAAATTGTATGTGGGTCTCGTTATGAAGCAACACATTATTAATAAATCAATGACAATAATGAAGAAGAAAACAACTTTGGGCTGATATTGTATCCAAATTTGATTTGTTTTACCCAAACTCCCCTTTAAACATTTTATTTGTGGCACTGCATAAATCAATAGCTATTAGTTACTGGATCTTGTCAAATACAATTCTCTACTTCCATGTTGATAAATAATAAATCTTGCTAAGTTTTGTTTTCCAAAATGTACTTTTACAATTAAGTTATGCAACAAATGCTCACAGTAGGCCATTATAGGGGCAGTGGCTGCTTTTCGAGTATAACCATTTGATCAATAGCATACAAGTTTAACAAGGTAAAAAAAAAGTCTTTCAAACCATAAAGAAAACAAAAGTTATAACTTCCTTAAAAGCACAAAATAATGGGCATGAAAGTGTATCAATCCTGCACATACTGAGGTTCATGTACCTAGATGAATTTGAGTATTGGAACATTTAACCTCTTGAATGCTAGAAAGACCGTCAATGGGTTTTATGCACTAAGGCCTGATAAGGAGGTGATAAATTGGAGGTGACTTTTCTAGTGACATCACTTCTCCAAGTCCTTAATTATTTGTTATTCTGTGGAGCCAATACCCTAAGATATCTAAAGCTGGAGAAATGTTAGTGCATTGGCTCAATAGAATAATACAGGAACTGAAGAAGTCATCTCCAGTTTATCACATCTTTATCACGCCTTAATGCATAACCCCCAGTGTTATTCTTCACAATGTGTTGGAGACCTTGCTAGCATTCAAGGGTTTGAAGATCCATATAAATAAATGGAAAATATTATTTGTCCCTTATGGAACACTTGGTTTACTGACAAATTATTTCAGTTCTTCTTAGTACATCAACATCAATTTTGCTGGATATTTTTGTTCCAGACACATTTCGTCCTTTTTAAAATGATGACCAAGGTGACTAGGTGTAATTTGATAAAGCAACTTCAAATTTAGAATACAGTTATATTACCTGCCATTAAAAGTGTCTATTTATTGTTTTCTTTAGTTAGGGAATTTCCTTTGATTAGGGCTACCCATTAGGAATGCTGTTTTACACATACACATTTTTTATATATATACTAGTTGAAGAGCCTGTGTACACAGGCCACAGTGCTAGCCAGTCACGGGGCAGTCATGCACAGTAGAGACTGCCCGCGCCACGGCTGATACAGTGCCAGCCGGTCGCTGGGCAGTCATGCACATCGCCGCAGCTAATACTTTGAAGCGCCACGCTCCATATCAGTCACGTCATGGGCAGTCTCTACTGTGCATGACTGCTTTGTTGCAAACTATTTAGTGAATTATTATATAGGAAATATATATATATATATATATATATATAGTTTTGTATATCAGACGTAGCCAGCCATGTTCCTCAAGAGCTACAGAAAATGCATGCTTTTGGTATATCCCAGTGGAGCACAGGTAGACTAATTCATGGCTCAGTGTTTTTAATTGTTCTGTCAGAGCTCATTCAGGAGTAGCATGAAGACATGTACTGTTAGTAGCTCTTAAGGACTGTGGTTGACTACCCCATGCTTTATATATATATATTGTCATGCACACGACAGTTAGGAAGCCGTGTGGTGCTGGCTCTGGTTGAAGGTGCTAGCGTGAGATGCTGGAGTGCGGAGCTTGTGAGCGGTGACAGCATGCCAGGTACTCCTTTGCTGCAGCCGAAGCTGGTTAAAGGTGCTGGTCCGAAACCAGATTGTTCCACCCTGGTTGAGCCTAGGTGCAACCAGGATAGGAGTACCTAGGAACCGTTTGAAAAACCAGGCCAGTAGGAGCAGCAGGATATCAAGCAGGGAAACAGGGAACACAACAGAGGTCAAGCGCAGCCAAGAGCCAAGCAGGAGAGAAGATCAAGTGTGGTGAGAAACAGAGCCAAATGTCAAGCCTGGAGTGGAGATCAAACGTGATCAGACAAGCCAAAGGTCAAGCCAGGAGCAGAGATCAAGACGTGGTCAGACAAGCCAAGGGTCAAGCCAGGAGTGGAGATCAAGACGTGGTCAGACAAGCCAAGGGTCAAGCCCAGAGCGGAGATCAAGACGTGGTCAGACAAGCCAAGGGTCAAGCCAGAAGCAGAGATAAAGTAGTAGAACATCCAGAGCCCAGGAACTAGCTAGGAAAGCTTGTGGAATGGGCACCCTAAGCCTCGGGCAGCCCGTTTAAATATAGAGACTGGCCAATGGGAGAGCTGGGAGAGAGGGGCTCGTCTGGGAGCCGAGTGATACTGGAGGACCTGGGACCTATGGGGGAGCGAGCCGGGCACATGCGCATCCGCCAAGCTGAAGGCAGATGAGGACCGTGCATGTGCGCCCCAAAACTGAAACCCGTAACAGCTGCCACGACAAAGAGACGCGGCCCGGGAGAACACAGCGGTGGTGACATATATATTTTCAGAGAAATTACTCAATGTTGCCCATGTTTTATAGTGCAGGCGCATGCAACATACTCACACATATTATTATACCTCACTGCCCTTGTCTTTCAGTCTCTCTCTCTCTCTTTCTGTCTCATTGGCTATTTCAGGTCTCAGTATAGCACTTAATCTGCCTTCAGTCTTAGGCCTCGATTGAATTATGTCCGAAAGCAAAAAAAAAACAGTCAATGGCATTTTTTCAAATACAATATGCTATTCAATAACCTGTGATACAAAAAAATACCAGCAAAAAACAAAAAAAAAGTCAGACCATAAAGTTAGCAGTGTTTTCGCCATTGAAAATAGAAAAAATGTTGCAAGATGCAATTCATTTCAATGCATTAGTCCTAAGATCCAAAAAGGGACCCACCAGTTGTTTTGGCCTCAGAGTCCCTTATTGGACCTCAAAAAAGCCAACGCATGAGGCCCTAAACCCCATAGCAATACATCCAAAACATTGAAAAAATGTGTCCAATGTTCACAGAATTAACCCTATCAGTGCCAGTGAGGTATAATTACTCCACTGGCACTCACAGGGTTAATCCACCTAAGCTACAAAGCAACAGCCCCTGAAAATAAACACTTACCAGTAATCCTGATCAGTTACTGTCATATTTGTTTTCTATCTTCCTTCTTCTCTCTTTTTTCTCTCCATTCCATAATTCCTGTGAAAAAAGAAAAAAAGACATATTAAATGATGTGTGCCCAAACATAACCCTGACATCAGTGCATAGTTTAACCCCTTGAGTGCCAGAGGGGTACACAATGAAATGCAGAGCATTGGCACTGCACTCAAAGCATTAAAGGGATAATAATGTTTCACAATAAATGCAGCTCCAATTAATCTTCATATTATTTGGGTCATGGAGAGTGTTATTTCAATACTGTCAGAGTTGTAGTTCAAGAGTAATTGAATGATAAAGTATCCCCCTCCCGCCCCTTTTATAGATGTAACACTGCTCACCTCAGAGCAGCAAGACTGTGCAGATGGATTGCAGAGTGGGACAATCTTCAATGAGAATAAGGGAAAAACCTGAAAAACCTGTCAAATGGGGAAGGGTTTTTCTTATGCTTACTGTAAGGAGATTGTCCCTTGCTGTGAGCTGTCTGGTCCCAGGACCAGATTCCACATTTGAGAGGAGGTGGCTTACACTAGATAAAAGGGGAGAGAGGGGGATACTTTATCATTCAATTACTCTTGAACTACAACTCTGACAGTATTGAAATAACACTCTCCATGGCCCAAATACTATGAAGATCAATTGAAGCTGCTGCTTTTGTGAAATATTACTATTCCCTTTAAACAAAACACAGATGTCAGGGTTATGTAGATAAAGAATGCCAACAGAATACATTAATAGCCCCATAAATCAGGTAATAATTCAGATATGTGGACCAAAAAAGTTAACTAAAGTGCCCAAAAAATAATGAAATTTAAAGGCCCCCATTGTCTTCTCTACCATTATTGTGGAGGTGGTAGACGGCAGAAAGGGAAAATGAACAGAACCCCCCCCCCCCCTTTAGTACTTGATGGGCTGATTCCCATTCCACTGTGAGGGAATTTTGAATAGAGACTGCCTTGCGCACATCCCAGCAAATCAGCTTTGACCAGGTTCCATCAATACCCCGCTCAAAGGTGATCAGCTGGGAAGTGAGTAAGCACACAACCCATTCAATGGCTGTGAGTCTTATTAAACAGAGACTGAGCATATATAAAGGCAGCCGCTGTTCAAAATTCCCTCACAGTGGAACGGGCATAGCCCTTCAGGTACTAAGGGGGTGTTTCTGCTCATTTGCCCTTTCTCTGCCACCATCACCACTGTGAACAGTGGTGGAGAAGTCAATGGGGCCATATTAATTTCATTATTTTTTGGGAATTTGAGTTAACTTTTTTCTTGGATCACATATTTAAATTATCACAGGCTTTATGGGGCTATTATAGTAGTCTGTTGGCATTCTCTATCTACCTAACCCTGAGATCTGTGTATTGTTTAACCCTTTGAGTACCAGACAGGTACGCAATGAATTGCTCTGCAATGCATTGCATACCCCTCTGGCACTGAAGTGGTTAAACGATGCACAGATGTCAGAGTTATGTTTGGGCACACATCGTTTAATATGTCTTTTTTCTTTTTTCACAGGCATGGCGAAATGGAGAGAAAGAAGAGGATAAAAGGAGGATAGAAGATGAAGATGAATAGTAGCTGACCAGGGTTCTGAAGACTCAGCTGGACATCAGGATTATGGGTATGTGTTTATTTTCAGGGACTGTTGCTTTGTAACTTAGTCCGATTAACTCTGTGAGTGCCAGTAGGGTAAATATACCCCACATGGACTCATAGGGTTAACTATATGAACATTGGATATCTTTTTGGATGTATTGATATGGGGCTTAGGGACCCATAACAATATATTCACTGGAGACTTAGGATTTTTTAAAACTTTTTTACTTTCAGTTGATGCTTCGACTATTTTGAGATCTGATAAGGGACTGTACGCCCAAAAAAAGTAGGTGCAGATTTTCCCACGATAAAGTGGGTCCCTTAATTCCATTGAATTGTGCCTTTTTTATTTTCAAGGGAGAAAATGCTGCTAACTTTATTGCCCAGTTTTTTTGGCCAGCATTTTTTCATAGCACAGGTAATTGAATAGCTTACCGTGCTTGAAAAAATGTTGTTGCCTGTGGGTTTTTTTTTACGTTGGACCTAATTGAATTGAGGCCTAAATGTCTCTCTCTCTTTCTCTCACTCAATGACTTTGCATGTTTAAATCATATTTATCTGTTTCTCTCTCTCTGACTTTATGGCTCTTTCTCTTACTCCCTGTTTATTTGTATAACTGTTTGTCTATATATATGTGGCTGTCTCTCTGTGTTTCTCTCTTGTTAACATTGTTTGGATACATTGTATTGATATATAGTTTTGAACATAGCACACAGTAGCACAGATTATCTTTTAATTCATATATGACTAGTGCATTAGCTGATAGATAATACAGCTCTGCCTACTAAAGACACACTTCTGATGCGAATATGCATTACAGCAACCCAATATTTCCATAATTTGCAATTTGATTACAATGCAAAACTAAAATAATATTACTGATGTTTACACTTCATGTACATTTATAGTTGTGTAAAATCACATATTGTAGTTGCCAACATGCATTAGAGCAACTAATTTCCAAACCTGTATGGACATAAAACCTGCCATATTCATATAATTATTTTATGATATGTATTTACTACAAATTGAATTTCATTGAGTAAAGATGAAGGATGGAGTAGACAGGCTGGGTTGTCTTTCAAGATTATCCTGAGTATGAAATATGCAGAATATTTCAATAATTTGCAATTTATTTACAATGCAAAAATAAAATTATAATACTGATGTTTACAGTTCATATACATATATAGTTCTATATAATCACTATTTGTAGCTGCAAGCATTGTTAAAACAATCTATAGCAAGTATAATTTTATTAATTTTAATTTGTATTATTGTACATGGCATATGTGCATTTAACAATGTACAGTCACAGCTATAGTAAGTTATCTAGCCAAGCTTTTACCACACAAAATTTATTCAATCCATCACACCTGTTTTAGTCATAACCATCCTTTATTTATAATTTTCCAGCATATTCTTCAGCTCTGTGCACAGTGTAACATGAATAAAAGCATTGCAGGTAGCTGTAGCTAGTGGCATCCCAGTGAGTTTAGAACTATATTAGTTTTAGTTGAAATAAATAACTCCAAAACATCATGGGTGAGATGCGCTAAGGTGGGATAAATTGGTGATAAAGCGAATATGACTTTTCCAGCAATATCACTTCTCCAGTTCCTAAGGTATTTTATGGAGTCTATGCATTAAGATCTCCAAATTGGGAAAGATCTTGGTGCATAGGCTCCATAGAATAACATAGGAATTGGAGAAGTGATCTCAATAGAGAAGTCACCTCCACTTTATCACTTGTTTATCCCACCTTAGTGTATCTCCCCCGTCTTGGATAAAATATTGTCTTTTCCACCTATTATGACATTGCTTAAAGTATACTTCCTGTGCATTATATTATAATACATATAATGCAAGATGATATACATTATATGTTTATAGATCAAAGCAAAGAACATACGCATAAAGAAACTGATAATTTTTGTAGTAAGCCAACAGCACCATAGCGTGACAAAAAGTCACAAAGTTCCTTTGAATTAAATATGTATATTAATACCTAGAATGCCAGATGTTGCGCACACTTTGTTTTGCAATGCATTAAAGACCTCTCTACATTCAGTAGCTGAATAGCCCCAAGGAAATTTTCATGAGCCCCTAAGACAGTGGTTCTCAACTCCGGTCCTCAGGACCCACTAACAGGCCAGGATTTGATGATTTCCTTGTTAGAGCACAGGTCAGTTAATCAATGTGAATGAGCCTCTGTTCACCACACCTGTGCTCTAGCAGAGAAATCCCTAAGTCCTGTCCTGTTAGTGGGTCCTGAGGACCGGAGTTGAGAACCACTGCCCTAAGATCTCTTGTGATACAGAATTGCCCCTCAACTTTTTTGTGCATACTGCCAAGAATGACTTGTGTTACTTGCGTTCCTCTTCAGTGCTGTCAACACCTGGGTCAGTGCCCTGGAGCAGGTGGACTGGGACATGCCAGACACGTATCCTTCTGTGGATTGGAATGATCCACTTGCCATGAAATGGATGGCACACATCAGTTTCTGCAATCCTGTTAGGGCACAATTTCACTGTAAACAGGGTCTATGTCATCCTTTATGACCTTATATAGATTTATAATGCTCCCTGATGTCAGTCTGTAGAGGTCTCTGACTTCTTCATCTGTCATTCCCAGCAGTGTGACCCTTGTGCGGTATTTGCTATGTCTGGACATTTGTCTACCATCCCTCTGCTGCTCTACAGGTCCCTGTGGCAGCTGGGGGGCTTCCTGTTGCTGCAGCTGGGGTGCTGCTAGCAGGTGCTGTCCTCCAGGTGGATATGGCTCTTCAGCTGGAGCATCAACAGTTGCAGGAGTTGATGGCTGTTAGACAGGGGTGCTTGGAGGAGAATGGTGATCCCTAGCCTGCTCACTCTTTCACCTCCACTGTTGTCTCAGGTACAAGTATGTGTACATACTGCTGTTGGTCTGTCTCTCTGTCAGTCTCTCTCTCACACTACATCTGAGTTGGGTGGGTTGTCACTTTTAAACTGCAGTAGGGTGTCATCCATTATCAGTCATGTGGTCATAATGGACTAAAGGTAAGGCGTGTGTTATCCAGGTAATTGTTTTCTGGTATGTCTGTGGTTAATGGTGTGATTATTTGTAATTGGTATGTACCAGTCAAGTGTGTGTTTTGTCTCTATGGACTACTGAGGTTACATAGGTGAGCTTCATTTGTTCTTGGAGTGACAGGTGTGCATGTTGTGTTGTGTGTTTTCCCCTGTTGTTCAAAGGTGTGTTGGGATGGCTTATGTTGTGCTGCTTTGTGTTCCCCTTGTCCCTGTGGGGTTGCTGGATTCTTGTTGTTTGTCTGTGCCTTGTGGCTCTTTGGTGTGCTATGAGCGCAAGCGCAGGGTGCCTGACTATTCCCATACAGGTTACAACTGCTTTGTAGACATGTGTTCTGTGATGTATGTTTCTAGTGGTCATTCTGCTCAATTGTCTCCTTCTTGCCATCCCCACTGTGAGACCTACTAATAATTATGTATCCATTGATTGTTCCTTTCACTGAGCCCTTTCTAACAACTTCAAGGGGTGTCCTTGAACATCCAGATGGCGTGTTAGGGGTGCCTTGGATGGAAGGATTGTAAACCACTGTTGTAGGCCTTGTTGTCGTATTTGTTTGGCATTGCAGGGGTTAATATCTGACCTCTGTATGCTTGGGTTGTGTACATGACCTGCTTCTCTGTTTTGTTTTCCTCTACGGTGGTTTTCTACTTTGAGTTGTTTGATGTTCGCCAAAAAAAGTAGGTGTTAGATTTCTGGAGGAAAATGTTGCAGTTTAACTCATATTATCCCTAACTCCAACATTTGAATGGCTCTGGGCTTAGCTTTTACATTGTCCCGGAATGGGCGATATTTTGATATTTTGGCGACGGGCATCGTGTGTTTTAAAACTGCTGTTATTTCTTACTTGTGGGAACATTTGCATTGCATACTTGTCTTCAAAAACGACCTTTGCCAGTTTTTTCTGCCTATACCAATATTTGAATCAAGCCCTTAATCCCTTGAATACTAAAGAGATCTCCAATCTATTGTAAAGCCCTTGCTAGCATTCAATAGATTAATATCCCCATTTAAGTCAATGGGGAATTTAGTTCTCTAAGGTAGAAAATCAAAATAAAGAAAGACAAAAAAGGACAATAATGAAACATATCCCTGACAGTGACATATCATCCTAGCATTTACATATAAAGGACTATGGGCTGTTTTTCAGTGTTTAGAAGAGGACTGTGGTTCACTGTAGTTGCCAAGGATGATATCTACCAGAATCAAAACAAGGAAGAATGTTCATCTCCCCTAGAACTATACTGCCTGCTCTCGTAGTAAATGTACAAGACCCCGAGTAAAAATACTGAATTTACTGAAAAAAAAAAACATTTGAGTGCCAGAAGCATCAAACTTAAAGTCTTTTATATTTATAGAAAAAGTAACCATGGAAAGGGCACCAATTACTCAATGATCTATATAAAAATATTAGCACAGAGTGTTTAGCATCGATTCTATCCAAACGACTAGTTCATGGAACTAGTCAGAAATTGACACAAAACACAAGAACAATATGGAGAGTACTATCAAAAACACTGAGTATATGAAAATATAAATGTAATAAATAAAATATAACAAAGACATAGAAATATATAAAACAACAATTAAGACCTATATTCTAATGTCCTAGAGCATACTGTGATCACAGGTCATGTCAGAGGACTAAAAAATAATTAGTGAGTGCACATAAAATAGGCCATTGTTTTACACAGTCATGGAGTGCAATAAATGCTGATTGCCAGACCTGCAAGAAAGTATCTCTTGTGTCCTTAATGTACGCGGGCAGGTGTTGATGATTAAAGCTGTGGCACTTAGAAATTACCTGTCCTGTCTATCAGTGTGGTAGTCCACTAATGGCACTCGCCGACGAAGTACCATTGAGGTTAGAAAATGTATAGGAGATACAAGGTAATTATCCATCTGCCGCATATTTGTACCAGAAACAGGAGGCAATACTAAAGTGTGGCATTCTGCATCTTCTGCCCACAGTGAATACAAAGCAACTCAATCCGCAATATTGACCATACCGGTCTATGTGTGACTACCACACTGATAGATGGTAGAGGTAATTTCCAAGTGCCACAGCTTTAACCAACAACGCCTGCCCATGTACATTAAGGACACATAATATCCATCAAGCTGCAAGAGATACATACTTGCAGGTCTAGCAAGTCACCATTTATTGCACTCTATGACTGAGTAAAACAATGGCCTATCTTATGTGCACTCACTGATTATTTTTTATTCCTCCGGAGTGACCTGTGGGCACAGTATATTAGCGGTGGGATATTAGAGTATAGATCTTGATTGTTGTTATATATATTTATATATGTATTTGTTATATTTTATTAATTAAATGTATACTTTCACATAATCAGTGTTTTGATATCACTCTCCATATTGTTCTTGTCTATTAAATTTACATTTACCCCCACAAAAGTAAGTGGTTATTTTCATGTATTATATTTTTGCTCTATTTATTTCTAGCTACCAACATTCTCTCATTTTGCAAGTGCTTGAACTCTGAATGATGGCCATTTATTACCCTTTTATGTAAGATATAACTTTGGTAATATATTTTTGTGTTTTTGTTTTGTTGTTTAATTCTTATGTTATAGTGTATGGGTGTGCGTGTTTTATACATAATTGATAATTTTAAAGAGGAAGTATTGATTGAACCACAAGACTCTTTATCTTAAATGACTGTCAATGGGTAGTAATCTCAAACAATAATGAACAGTGCTAAAGGATTTTAATGTCTCCCATGACATACTTTGTGAATTTTAGTAGAGGTGGTTGGGTTTTATTCAGTGATATTTAATGGAAAGAACAGGTGGCATTAAATTCATATATCTAAATATGAAGAGTTTTATAATTCTGTGTAATATGAAGCAAATTGTAGCAGCTTTAAATACATGTTAAATACTTTGTAAAACTACATGTTCAGACAAACAAAAATGTACTTATGAAACTCCTGGCCATGCATTCTGTACCCCTCTTGCACTCAAGGAGTTAAAATTATTCAACGAGTGCACCTCAGCTTTTTGGGACCATGTGTAATATCAGTCCATGCATTTGGTGCCTGCTCATCTCTCAGTGTACATGATGTGTCTATTTGGACGTAAAAGCATGGAAGGCTGATGTCTTACAAAGTAGAACAGAGGTGGCTATTAGAGGTGGGCGAAATCTCTCACCGTGTTCCAGCGAGAAATTGCTCAAAAACCTTGTTGTTGTTTGCTTTTTCGAGGGAAAATCCACTTTAAAATTAGAGATTAACGTTTTCTCAATTTTTCGCCCATTGGCCAAAATTTTTCTCCATTTTTTCAATGGCTATTGATTTATGTGGTTTTCGCCATTTTGCTATAAAAATTATGTATTTGCAGAAATCAAACACAATAGAAGCAGCTACAGAGCGAGGTGGACGTGCTGTGCTATTCTGCTGTGATCTTGAGGAAACCTTGAACAGGAGAAGCTCATAGTGACTGCTATCACTATGAGCAGGTTTAAAAATAATAAATGGAGTAGCTGGAAGGATCCTTATGTGTCCACTAAGTCTGAGGAGGGGGAGGAAGTGAACAGTACAACTACCTGTGCCTACTGTTGGACTTGCTGTTGGACCATTCCTGCCCCTGTTGAAATCAGTACTGTGGCTGCTGCCAGTGATGAACCTGCTGTCACCAATACTGTGTCTGCTGTCAGGTGTGTTGCCCCTGTTACCAGTGCCACCAGTGTTGTGCCTGCAGCCAGTGTTGAAGCTGCTGCCAGCAGTGCTGAAGCTGCTGCTAGTGTGTCTTATAATACTCAGGAGGGGAGAGGAGAAGATGATGACAAGTGTGACAGCAGGGGACCCTAAGTCACACTTTCCATCCCCAAGCGGTCTCGCCAATGCTAGTACTACTACTAAGAAGGTCCAGCAGCTTGTTCGTATTAGGAATGACTGTGAGGAAGAAGACTCTGGGGTTGAACTTGATGTGCTTGGTGTTAATAGTAGTAGTGACGGTGATGGTGAAGCAGACTGTGGGAGTAGTGTTAGGGGAGTTGTATGGGAAACAGTTTACAGCATCCGGACTAGTGGTCAAGGGAGCCCACACTATTCCTCTGGCACTGGGAGTCCTCTTCCCTTTCCCTTCACTACAGTGTCCAAGTGGAACATGATCCTGAAGAGACCGGAACTGGTGTTGGGGGAGAGCAGGCTCAGAATTAATACCACCGCCACAAGCAGGAGCACAGATTAACTGCCTGTTCCTGCTGCTAGTGCTGCTAGTCTGACTTATTCAGGCCAAAATGAAATTACATGTGTGACATTAGGGGACCCTCTGTCACATTGCTTGTCACCTCCTCCAAGCAGCAGTGAGATGTCTGCGATAGAGCAGCAGTACGTAGAAGCTAGTGGTGGTGGTGATGATGAGGGTAGAGAAGCTGGGGTAAAAGAGACATTGATGGCCTTTTTATCAGAAACTGAGAAGGAATGGGAGACAGGGATGAGGATGGGCACCACCACCACTAGCAATCAGCTTTTGGAATTTTCGGAAATTGCAACTGCTCTAATTCCTGCTGCTGCTGAGATGCAAGGGCAGCAGTATGCTGAGAAGCAGGCTAGTGTGCCACAGACCACCGTGGACACAGTGGGAATTGGGTCAACAAGTGATGCAGGACTAGGACAAGTTCCAGTTGCCAGTGCCAGCAATACTCCTGGTCCTAGTTGCAGTGCTGATTTTGAGGCAGTAGCAGCAACATCATCTGCTGCCAGCACAGACAGTGAAGGGAAATGTGGAGGACAAGAAAAAATAGGCCATTCTTATCCACCCTCACCATCCCCCCTAAAGTCATGGTTGTTGGACTATTTTTCTCTTGGAGCAGGCACAGTGCAGTCATCACCAACAGCACTGTGCACAATTTGTGACAAGTCAGTGAGAAGAGGACAGGAGGGAACACACCTTGGCACAACATCTATGTCAAACATGTTAAAAACAAACACCCACCACAGAATTCAAGCACCACTGTTGCTGTACCCCATGACTCTCCAGAAAGACAACAAGAGGCGAGACAGAGATCAAAGAGGAGGAAGAATAGAGAAATCCAGAAAGACACTGGAAGTTCCATGACAAGCGATACAACTAGCTCACCATAACAATCACCTTCTTCCTCTAGGGTAACAACTACATCTTCTGCCAGTCCACCTCATTCATTGTTACCTCCTCTGCCAAATGATAGCCACTCTGTTGATGTTAGGATATGGCAGTTCGTCTCTACCCATTGCACATGCCAGTGTGGTGGAGGAGAATCGATACCAGATCATCAAGTGTCATCTAAGCATGCCTATCTCTATCACTTTACATACAAATGTCTTATTTTATTTTATCTATTTAATTATTTATTTTTTATTAACTGTACCCCCAATACCAGTCAAGAAAGCCCCCAAAACAAATTCCCTGTTCAACTGATTCATTCCCCAGACTCCACCCACCAACACATGCACCCTTCTCAGACCTCTTTCATACCATGTCTTATGGGTTTTTTTGAATTGTATTTAGGATTTATTTTGTATTAACTACCTCCCCCTAATGCCAGTAAACAAACCCCAAAACAATCATCCCCTGTTCAAATGATTTTTTCCGCACACCCCACCAACACAGGCACCCTCATGCCCCTTTTATGTTATGCCTTTGGGAAATAAAATAATTTTTACTATGTGTTGTGTGTAACTTCAATGTTCCCATTAATTTCAATGGAATGAGCTAGGAGAAAAAAGTGTGAAAAAGGGGAAAATCTGCACTTTTTGCAGGACATTTTTTGCCATGCGAAAAGGGACATTTTTCGTCATTTCAGTTTGAGGCAAAAAGTTTCACCCATCCCTAGTTGCTATCTTCTCAAATGTGCTAAGGTCAGAGAGTAATTACTTTGAACTCTTGTCCATTTCAAACAACTGAGATCTGATCACAGCCAAATATCTTTAACCATTCAATTACCAGGGAGGTGTCCAACACATTGCAATACAATGCATTGGATAATTCTTTGACATGCAGTGGGTTAAACTGGGACCACTAGAGTATGATTTAGATCCATTTTTGCACAAGCGGTCAGCTAGGTTTAGGATCTGTTATAAGTCATAATGCATATATTTTTTTATATATATATTTTGAAACCATGCCTGAAGTTTGTGATTTATGGATTAATGGGGACAGCAGTAATCTCTCATTCAAGGCACAGTAATCCCTAAATTGTAAAAAAATAATATGTTTAGGATTTATCTCCCTGGCTAAAACAAGGATACTACTACTGCTGAAATGTGTTTTATTCAAAAGTGATTACAGCTTAAACTTGAATTTTTTGGTTGCAGTATCACAGTGGCCTGAAGTCATACAGTGGTGCTTTTGCTACACTATCCTATGGAGATTTATGGTCATTTATGGACCAGAGCTCTCCATAAGATGGTGTAGCAACAGTGCCACTGTAAAATTTCAGGCCACTGTGATACTGCACTTAAAAATCAAGTTTGCGCTGTAATAATTTTTCAATAACACACCATTCAGCAGCGGGAGTTCCATTTTTTTATTCAGAAGCATTAAGCCTACACCATATATTTTATTTTTTTACATCTTAGGTATTAATATCCCTTTAAGGGCTATATTAACTAGTCTTTGGAGAAAATAGAAAATATATGTTCTCTGTTGCCATTAACTCAAATCACTGTAAAAAAAAACAAAAAAAAAAAACTGCCTCACATTAATTAATGGTCACGAGTATAACTGGGTGTGTTTAAATATAACTTTTTTTCCAAACAGCGATTGGCTGGTTGTTTGGCATTGGCAGTACCCCAAAGGTCTGAATTGCAAAAGCACATATGTGGGATACCTGTAAGATAAAAAGTATTCTTGATTACATCCATAGAAAAAAAGAAGCACACATGAGAGCACCAGATAGTACTTATGGAAGAGAAATTAAAATTAATTTACGTGTTTAAGTAGTGGGTATAGGCTTATACCTAGGGGTGGGCAAAAAATAATGTCTCTTCCACCCCAGCTTCTCCACCATTATCACCACCACCACCAGCAGCCCCTTCTTGCTGCTGCTCTATTACAGACGTCTCACCTGTTGGAGGAATTGATGAGAAATGTGACAGAGGGTCCACTACTTTCACACTTGCCATCTCTTGTTCAGCTGAAGAAGGCAGACTGTCAGTACTCGTAGCAGGCACAGGCAGCTGATCTGTCCTCATGGTGGTGGTGGTGGCGGCGGTTTTATTGGTTCTAGGCAACAATTCTGCTTTCTTCAGGAGGATGTTCAATCTAGACAATGCTGTGTGGATATGGGGAGTCCCAGACTCCCAGAGTTAGGGGAATGTTGTGTCTGGCTGCTCTCCTGTACTCCCCTACCACCTCAGCATCAGTAGTAGGATCTTCTGTGTCAATGCTAGTTCCACCAGCTGCTTTACCATCACTGTTACTACTAACACCAACCACATCAATTTCAGTCCCTGAGTCTTCCTCCTCACTGGTGGTATGATCATCCCCTCACTCCTATCTAGGGATGGGCAAACAGTTTCACCTCAAACTGAAATCAGTGAAAAATTGCACTTTCTGCTTGATGAAAAATTTCCTGGGAAAAGTGCCTTTTTTCCACTTTTTCACCTATCTCATTGCATTAAAATCTATGGGAGGACACATTTTTCTCCACCACATGGAGCTGTATACAAGGGTGTCAGGCTCTCACAGCATGCCATTCAGTGTTTGTGAGAGGAGAAAGCAGTATGTTTTTGAGCTAGAGAAGATAGGCAAATAAAGGGGAATTGAAGCTTAGATTATGGAGTCTTTTAGGTAGGACATTTGTTCTCTGAATTGTGGGAGAAGAAGGGAAGAAGGCGGTTGAGCCCAAATACCCCAAAATTTGGTGTGACTGACTTGCAAGACACAAGCAGCTGGGGTCCAAATTGCTTGCTGATTTTGCTTTTAGTGTCTCTATGCTGGGGAAGTCTGATTTTGTTTTTTAGTTATATAGATTTTTTTGGTTCTAACTGTGATAAGATAGGGTGGACAAATGAAAAAAAAAAAAAATACATAAATAATTAAACAAATAAATCTATTAGACAGCTGACTGGGAGCCTGATGTGAGCTCTTTGAGTGAGAGAGACTTGATAGATAGCAGACAACACTGAGAATTTTGTTGAGGGTCAAGGCAAGACATCAGACTCCGTCAGTTGTGTACTGTAGAGAGTAAAAACACACAGTAGTTGAGTAATGTCCAGCAAGCACACAAGGGGAGGGAGAAAGGTGGAGCGGTGCAGGGACATGGGAGTAAAGTGGTAGTTCAAAACCTGACTGCAACAATGGTTACTGCAGCATGTACAATAAATGATGATGATCCCTCTCCTCCCGGGGTGGATGCAGTTTGTGATGGTCCCACCAATCACACCACACCAGTCCCCCACCACCACTACCACACACATCTGGCACATTGTAAGTTGTAGTTTAATTTTTTTATTAAAGAAGAAAGGATGTGGAAACACGCTTCAACACTATATAATGTTAACATATATGCAATAGAAATGAAACATCTCCATGTACTGCCAGAGTCCGGTGCACAAACAAATCACTGTTGGTAACATGGTGTCTCCAAGTTTATTTTTGAGTCAACGGGCGAAGCCAATGTGTTTGAGATATACAGGATTCTATAGATGTGGAGCAACAGTTTGTAAATGTTGCCAATATGCTAAAGTTTCAAACAGTTTTGCCAGTACTGTGAGCAATGCCAGTTACAATATTGTGGGTTACATCAATTACAGCTCAGAATGTGTGATATACTTAATTGCATGCAAGATCTGTTCAAAACAATATGTTGATTTTACAATGCGCCCCCTTAAACATCGGATTAGAGAACATATTGCTCAGATAGAGCGTGGAAGAACGGAATCTGGTTTTATTCCCCAAATTAATGTTTGACTGTTTCCCTGTTCTTAATTACTGTTTTGCCTTATGATATTATCTGGTTATGCCTCTTTATCTGGTCACTTTAGGCAGTGCAATGATCAAGTATATAGGAGGTGCTCATAATGTTGAAAATCCCCCAATGAGGGATTCCCTTTGTGTTTTGACTTTTAGCCTATCACAACACTACTGAGGTTTCTTTAGTAGGTTGATTGCTAACACCTTGCGTCCATGAATAAGAGCTTGATAGCGCGAAACATGTTGGGCCTATGAGCCTCTCCTTTAGAAGTCCTGCTTCATTCTTCTTCTCTACCCAGCTGTTGTTACGTATGTGCATCTACATGTTGGCTTTTTATGAAGTTTTGGAATAAAGTTCAGTGGATTTTAAACACATGGATGTCCAACGTATTGATATTTATGGGTGCTATCAAATCTTTGATATTGTTAATTTTTTTATCACTTACCATCATCATGAATATGTGCTAGCGTCACTAAAGCAGGAAGGTAATGTTGTGGGTAAAGGACAAATGCATTCTGCATGCTAACACATTTTTCAAGCTGTAGGACTCACAACTTTGACTTTCAGATACTAATTTCTCCACTACTTTCCTCAGAAGAAGTAATATTGTGCTGAGAAATGTTGCACCATATTTCACATAGGACAAAATGTGTTGAGCAGGTGAAAAATGTGTTAGAGTAGGAGAAAATGTATTGGAATAGGTGAAAAGGAGGAAAATTTGGCATTGGAGAAAAGAAGAAAACTTTCACGAAAAAAGAGAAAAATTGTTCATTTTTTGTGAAAAGTCATTCAGGACATTTTTCTCACTTTTCACCCATCCCTAGACCTAACACTATTAGTCTGTAGCAGCTGGACATCCTTATTACTAGTAATAGTGTGGGGACTGCTTGGGGATGGCAAGTGTGAGTCCCCTGCTGTCATACTTGACATCATCTCATCCTTCCCCCCTCTTGAGAAATACAAGACACCCTAGCAGGTGGAGAACTGGCAGCAGGCACAACAATGGCAGCAGGCACAGGTAGCCAACCTGTCTTGCTCACACTTATACCCTCTTCTTTCTCTGCCCTTGACACAAATTTCCCCAGGATGCCTGGGGTGATGTAGGGGGGACTGGCCATCAATGGGTCTGGGGAATCAGGGCATCCAGACCGTTCAATGCTCTTCGTGGTCACTTCCTCCATCTCAGATTCACTTGATGCTTAACGATAGTTCCAGAGTCTCCTTTTATTATTATTATTATTATTCCACATTCTCATAATGATAGCAATCACTATGAGCCTCTTCTGTCTCTTTTTCACTACTAAAGTCACAACAAAACAATCTAGCACCCTCTATCTCTGTACGTGCTTGTATTGTTTTTCACTTCCTGGAAATTATAACATTTTGTAGAGAAGATGTGAAAAACATGTAATTAAAGGGACAAAAGCTTTCTATCCAAATACTTTATTTAAAGCAGTTTTTCCCTCAAAAAGTGGACAACCATGTGGTTTTCTCTGATTATTTTGCTGGAACACTAGTGGACCTTTCACCTACCCTAATTATACCAAACACTGACATAAAAAGCTTGCAGAGATATTTTTCCCCGTCTCAGCTCGAGGACACCATGTCAAATGACAACTGCTTCGCTCCAAACAGTAATTACTCCAATAAAAGCTTTATTAAAACATGAATTAAAATAAAATATATAAACAATCAGCAAATTACATACGTTGACACATTTTGCAGTGTTACCACTGCTTTATCAAGGTTCTGCCGGTAATACCAAATGAAAAGGGACCCCTTTAAAAAAACAAACAAAAAAAACCCGCCTCACAGCACTAAGACACTACGAAGAAAATCCACCTAACAACAGGTATGTGGAAAAGTGGGCAGAGCACAGGCTATATGACTGTGACTGCTCACTGCGTGTCCCTCCCACCACCAACAGTGAACAACACTAGCTTACCGCATCAGGTGACAGCCAGGAATCCTGGTGCTGGTTCTGGCAGTGGGATTAAATGCAGCAGCTGGATAGCACACACCATCAGCACACCATCTTGTGCATGCAGAGTTTTGAGAGACAGTCTCACAAAGCCATTGGTGGTGTTGGTTGTGGCGGCAGCAGATCTCTTTGGGATTTGCTCCCTGAGTATGGATTGGTACTGACACACAAGAACACCGTGTAGCTCATAGAAGTGGTCCCACTGCATGTGATATGGTTTCTGTATACTTGCAGGATAGCTACGTTTTTGCAGAAACAATTACCCCATGGACTATTGGCAAACAAAGCAGTGTGTCAGCATTGAGACATACTGCAGTGGAAACCCTTAGTTGTTATTCAGCAAGTGTTAGGTTTGAGAGAGTTTTCAATGAGGCTGGCTACATTTCTCAATGACCGCAGGAAGTGGCTATCAAGCAGCAATGTTGGGAGATTAACATTCTTAACAATTAGCCAATATCTCTTACCTTCTGAATATCATGTAGCAGAAACCACACATGATGACAGAGAAAGCCAGGCTAAATATACTAATAGCAACATAGATGAGGAGGATGAGCAATGTGAAGAAGTATTGCTACCATCTACTCTACTTGAAACCACTGCTATGACCAATAAGTAATGTGTATCAATAAATCTGAGAAAGATAGCTTACATTTGACAAAAACATGACAATGGTATATATATACTTTTTGAGCAGTCCTAAGAGTGCTGATTTGGAGGAAGTTATATATGTATATATACATACATACACAAATCAGTCACACCATGCCAGTCCCCTACCACCACTACCATACACATCTGCCACGTCATAGGTTGTACTTTTTATTGTCACTCTGCATGCCAGCACATTTTTCAAGGCATATGTTACTGTAGGACTCACAACTTTGACTTTCCGCTATTTATTTCTCCAGTACAGCCCTCAGAACAATTAGTAGTGGGAACTGTTCTATCCATCAGAAATATTGGCAAAAAAATGTTACAATAGGGAAAAAGGAGGAAAATTTTGCACTGGTGAAAAGGAGAAAACTTTCGCGAAAAAGAGAAAAATCGGCCAGTTTCGACAAAAAATTATGCAGGAGATTTTTCTCACTTTTTGCCCACCCCTAGTTTGGTATCCTTTTCTGTCCAAAGGGATAGATGTGGTTTCCCTCCAACAAAATCTACCCTTACTTGCAGATCTCCCATTTTATCCAATCATATATTTCACACTCTCCTCTGTTAGACCTGACTTGCTTTGAAAGTTTGTGCTCTGATTCCCCTCACATACTATCATTGTGCCCATGCGTTTTCATGTCAGTCTCTGTGTGTTGCGCTCCTATTGGCTGAGCTTGATTTGGCCCGCCCAGTATGGCCTTTTTATACTGGGCCTCTGGCACCTGTCTGGTGCCCTTTCGTGATGTTCCTGTACCAGTGCTTACTTGAGTTTCTGTGTTCCCGTGTACCGATTTGGCCTGTTTGACTACTCCGCTTCTAGTTCCTGCTCCATGATCCGACCCGGCTTGTCTGACATTCCTGCTCCATGATCTGACCTGGCCTGGCTGACGTTCCTGCTCCGTGACCTGACCCGGCTTGTCTGATGTTCCTGCTCCGTGATCCGGCCCAGCTCTCCAGTTCCTGCTCATCGTGTCACTGGGCAACATTATTACTTCCGCCTAGTCTGGGCTTACCAGTCAGTGTGTCACCGTTGCCTCCGTTACTGCTCCGGCAGTATACATCCCCGCTGAGCATCCCATTAGCTCTTGCAGAGCTACTGTTGCCTCCGTTACTGCTGAGCCTTCCGTTAACTCTTGCAGAGCTACTGTTGTCTCTGTTACTGCTGAGCCTTTCGTTAACTCTTGCAGAGCTACTGTTGCCTCCGTTACTGCTCCAGCAGTGTGACCGTGGTTGGGTTTCCATTCAGCTCTTGCAGAGTACTGTTGCCTCCATTACTGCACCACCGGGTGCCATTGGCTTTTTTCAAATTCAGCTCTTGCAGAGTACTGTTGCCTCCGTGATGGCACCGGTCGGGTGCCATTGGCTCATTTCTATTCAGCTCTTGCAGAATATCGTAGCCTCTGTGACTGCACCAGCAGGGTGCTTGTGGCTCTATTTCATACAGTTCATGCAGAGTATCATGTGGCCTTCATTACTGCTACAGCAGGGGGTATAAGTCTCAGCTCTGCTCCAGCAGATCTAAAGTGTTTGTCTCCACTCTAGCACCTCAGTCTCCTGATCACTGTTATTCCATCATACTGGCCGTTTCTGAACACACCACATCAGAGACTGATTATATCACTTGGACTTTAACCCATGCTGTGCTGAGTTCTCCTTGTTATGCCTGACCTGTGACAGTATATGTATTATCTCGCTTATTATTATACTGGGCCTGTGTAGGCATATGTCAAAGTCCTATATTATACCTGTCTATTCTGCTGTGATATGCTGTAGCTCACCAAGGGTATTTTCATTGTGTCTTTTAATAAAACTGTGTTTTATTCTAACCTACTGTGTCTGAGTTTCGTACAAACTGTTACACCTACGTTGGTCTGTTCTCTACTATATATTCCCATCTGTTTGCCCCCCACCCCAGCCAAGCTCAAAAACTCTGCAGATCCTGGCCTGGGTAAAAGATATAGGGAAGGAGCTCACCTAAATCCAGTTGCTTCAATAAAGGATATGCTTCATGGTGAATTATTCCTGTGGAGCATACCAGAGGGCATGTTCTGCTAGCATGTGCCTTTAATGCCAGCAAGACCCCATAGCATGAGCAGGGAAATTACATATACCAACACCATTTTTTCTATGCCTTGCTTAGAACTTTGGTGCAAAATATGTTTAGACAAAAGGACCCTCTGTAATGCCCACAGATTGTTCCCTTGTCCTCCCCTTGGCAGAAGTAGTATAAGCAGCAATAAGGGGGACATTTTGGGCAAACATAGCTTATTAAATAGATGATAGGCTGGAAAAATGACTCACAATTCATTCCTGAGCTTGATTTAATAAGCAATTGGATTTGTGTATTCAGTCCAATGTTTGCATGACATTTTGGGGTCCTGCAAGACTTGTATATGTTTGTGATCACTTTACAGATAAAAAGTAGATATTAAACACTGAGTAAACATTTTTTCCTTATATGTTTACACAGTTCTGGAGGAAGTGAGATTAGTTACTTTCATAGTTCTATTTGAATAGATTTCCCCCTTGATAATCAGTGTTGATATATTTAGTAATTTGATATTAGACAGTTGTAAGGAATTGATTCCTGCACTTGATTTAGAGTAGAATTGGTTTTGTACAATCACCCCATTATTTTAACAACATTTTAGGGTCCTCTCTGACTTCTATCTTTAAAAAATTCTGATATTACAAAACTGTTTGAGATTAAAGAAAAAAATGGATTGTCTTCAACATTTTTTAAACAAGTGTTTTATTCTCTATATGTTTACAAGGTTTCTGATCTAATAGGATTAGTTACTTTTATTGCTCTATTTTAAACATTTTTGATAAATGCACATTTTGTGTTTTAAAATGGTTGAGAGGCTTTAATCCCATCTTTACTTTTTAACCAAAATGAAATCACATTCCCGTGACCAACACATACTATTCAAGACAACTAAAATATAGTGAGTTTAAATAAGTTAAAAAAACACACTAAAGAAACTATAATATTCCCTCAGAAAATTGTTTGGAACAAAAGATTGCTCCAAATCCACTCTTCCATCACTAATTTCAATCTTTGTATTGTGTATAATTTACAAGCAGCTATTCGGATTTGAATTACATATTGCAGAATGTGAAAGACAGTTTAAACATTTTTTAGAATTATGTCTATTTTCAATTAGCTGTGTATTTTTATTTTGTTTGTAGCTTGAATCACAGTAAAGTTATTCAAGTTTGCTGTGAATTTGGTGTCTTATTCCAACTGTCTTCTCACCCATTTGCATTAAGTATGGGTTTTTTTTACCGGAAGCTTATGTAAAAACTTGTGTTTCTACATTTAAGTCTGTGTTTATACTTTCTGAAAAGTTACTTTAGTTATTGTTCTATTTTATATATGCCCTGCATTATATTAAAGGATATAAAATTGATTTGATTATACCCCATAAACTCTTATTACAAGTACAAATTCTAACTAAAAAATAAATATCAGCGAAACAAACACTGTTACTTGATACTGTCACATGAACATTAATTATTTACTTTAATAAAAATATTTTATTACTTTAACACTACATGGTAGGGATTATCATTACTATTAATATAATAACACAAGTATAATAAATGAATAGAAAAGCATTTACAGATGTAACAAAGAAAACAACCCGCTGCCCAGTTCATTTTTTGTGCAGTTTTTTTACTACAGATTTAGTAAGCTTTTCATTTGATGCATATGCCGCATATAATATCCCATAGTTTAAGGGAGAATATGCAATAAAACCAATTATATATGGATTACCAGCAATATAACTAAGATTTATGGGGAACATTATTAAATGTGTATACTGGGTGATAAAAATTAGAGCTTATTCTACAACTCCTAATTACAAAGCTAGCATTTAGAATGCTAGAAATCTGATATCACACCATGTAGTTTTAGGTTCTTTGGCATCAAACAATAAATTATTTATCATAAATTATCTACATGTGTCTGGAGTAGGGATTCAGGGAGAGGGAAGTCAGAAACATTTCCCATGGGGATTTTCAAAGAAAAAAAAATACTACTTTTCATGAAAATTCCATAGAAAATACATAAAATTCTTTGCCATTTTTAATCTATGTTTTCTATGTTTGCAAGATTCCCCACTACAATATTACTTCTTATGAGTGGAGAAATAAGCAGTTCAAAATAAAAGTTGTGATTATTACAGCAACTGATGCCTTGAATAAATTGTTAGCAGGTTGAGTGCCTTTTGTCCTTTGCCCTCAACACTAGCCATCCTTGAAAAATAACTGTGGCTTGGTATATACTAGCAGGGTGTCGCACAATATCAGTTCTTTAAAACCTCTGTCTTCAACAAAAAAAGGGCAGTATGTCATCCTTCAACACTGTGGCAAGTTTACTATTCCGTAGTCATACTTTTTATTTTTACATTATTTTTCTGTAGGCGTTGACCTCTCTCTAAGAACTTAGTAAGTATGGGATGGTGGCAATACATACTGGAAGAGCTGTATAACATTATTGCTTTAACAACATGACTTGTTTAGGTGGTGGGGGTGGTGGCAGTATGTGTTGGCGCTCTATGATTCTTGGCATCTAAAAAAACAAACTCAGAGTCATGCTCCTTTGCAACAGGAGCAGAAAATGTTTTACATTCTCTGACACTTCAACATCACTTTTGTACCACAGAACCCCTGGAAACTTTTATGAGTACATCTGCTGCTGCTAGTTGTGTGTCCTCTAACCTGTTGATGGTGTGTCTCCAAGTCAGATCTATGGTTGTGCTTCAGGTGGGATCTCATAGAGGAGGTCTCTAGGTGTGAGCCTGCTTTTCCCCTGCTCACATGCTTCTTACGCAGATACAGCTAGCAACATACTTATCTTTTAGATAGTGAGGGGAGTATCGCTGTACTGTGGACTTCATAGATTGCAGGATTTCTGAGGGGCTGCTACTACTACTACTACTACTACTACTACTACTTCTTGTGCTAGATGTTGCTGCAATTGTACTACTACTAGGTGTACCAGGTGCGGCACTTCCAACAACAGCAGAGGCACTCATCATAGCTAAGGTGGTGGATGTTGATAACATGTGTGGTTGCTGATGGTTACTCAACACCAGTAGTGTGTGTAGCTGAGTGGGAGTTGGACTTGGAAGTGGTGATGAGGTTGATAATGACTGACTGTGTATTTTTTGCCATCTTTGCTTGTCTAGGGTCAGACTTTCCAATATTTTTCTAAAATTTCTCAAATTTATAAACCGGTGTAGTGCTTCTTTTCAGTGGTGGAAGACTGAGCCATTGGAGTTCAGCTAACTTTCTGGCCAGGTCATCATCTCTCTCAATCTCAACTTCATCTGTATCTGAAGAAGAGGATGCTTCTTCATCATGATCATCATCATAATCATCATTAATTAGGTCATCCGCTGCATCGCCTGCCTCTTCTTCCCCACTACTTATATTCTTCTAGGCATTTATAGGCCACCAATAATTTATTTTTTACTTTTCCCCTTTGAAGGATTTTCATAAGGTTCCCTACTACTTTCAGGGTGTATTTATTGCTTGTTTGTCTCACTATCAGATGCAGCAGTTGGTTGAGCTGCTACACCTTCTTGCACCAAAAAACAAAGAAAAAGCCTTTTTTTCTTCTCCTGAGGAAGTTGCATCTAGCCATGAAACACGTAGAGCTGGTGTACAGTATGTATTGCGTTTTTAATTGATGCTTTATATTACTCTTTTCCATTCAATTTTTTACAAATATTGTGGATTAGCTAAACCTTAAGGTTAATAAATTGTTGGGCCTTCCATCTAAGTAAATTGTGTTGTGCTCTGGTTCTGGATCACTCAGTACTGTTTTTCCTAGCCTATAGATTCATTTTTTTCAGGAGGAAGGGGTCAAAGGGACATACTTAGTGGTGTTATAGTCCATGCGGAGTGGTCCCTTTTTAGTGCCCCATATTCTCCTGAATGGAAAATGGCAGTGAATGAGGACTGTTGGAGAAACTGTACTGATACTGTACCTGGACTATATACAGGGGAAGTGACTATATCTTGGTGGCTGAATAAAAGCCCTATTAATACGTGAGTACCAGCACAAAGAGAGCACTGGGGAGAAGGTGGAGGCCCGAGTTGAGATTGAAAATACTACACTTAGAGAAATCTTCTGCACCGGCTTTTTCTTTGTTTTTCCTGCAGATGATGATTTGTGGAGTGTCCAAGCCTACATAGTCTGAGCTGTGAAGAAGCTATCTAAGAACTTTACTGAACAATTGAGGATTTGTTGTCACCCTATATTTGTATTTTTTTTTATACCTTTTTGTTTTAATTTGTTTTTTATTCATTCTCTTTGGTGTGGTTGGATTACCCCATTACCTGTGAAATCAAGCTATAAATGAGCAAGAACCAATTCTGAATTATTATATAGCTAATATTTGAGTTTACCTAAACATTCTTCACATCCCATTGTATTGTATGGCAACAACCAGCCAATAGTTTTTTTTTCAGTGAAACACATCACAAAAATGGGAAATGTTTAAAAGTCTTTTTCACAATATTGATCAAAGGTTATTACAGATGTGACATAAGAACTATGAAGGACCACATTGTTGCTTTTTCAGATCTACACTAGACATATTATTCACTCTAGACACATACAAACACAAACACTTTTGCACATATATCTTATACTACTCAAAAATAAAATTATTTACACAAACATATTTTAATTTTAAACATACATTTTTCTTTGATAGGTACAATACAAGTGGGTAGATGCATTTGAGTTTTTGAATGAGTGAGTGAGAAGGTTGGAGACAGAAGGAGAATGGATAAGTAGACCGCAGGCCAGGGGAGAATATGGGGTTGAGAGGAGGAGGAGGAGTGGACAGGCTGTGTACAGGAGAAATGTCCTTTAGATGAAATCCACCCTAGACCTCCTAGAGTCATAGAGAGGTGGTAGGGATGGGTAAAATATTTCTCCTCAATCCAAAATCGGTGAAAAATGTCACTTCCTGCTTGGTAAATCATTTCCTGCGAAAAAGAGACATTTTCCCACTTTCTTCTCCTAGTTCATTGCATTGAAATCAATGGGAAGAAAAATGTTTTCCCACCACATGAAAGTTTTCTCTAATTTTTCCTGTAGACATATAAAAGGGTGTCAGGTTCTCACAGCAGCCATTCTGTGTTTGTGAGAGGAGAAAGCAGCATGTTTTTGAGCTAGAGAAGATAGGTAATTAAAGGGGAATTGAAGCTTAGTTTAGGGAGTCTTTTAGGTAGGACATTTGTTCTCTGTAGTAGGGGAGTCTGCGGGCACAATGGGGGAGAAGAAGGGAGGAAGGCAATTGAGCCCAAATACCCCAAACTGGCAAGACACAGGCAGCTGTGGTCCAAATTGCTTGCTGATTTTACTCTTATTGTCTCTGTGCTGGGGAAGTCTGGGGAAAGAAGTTGTTGATTTTGTTTTTTAGTTATATACATATTTTTGGACTGACTGTGATAAGATAGGATGGACAACTTAAAAAAACAAATACATGGAGTAGATGACAGACAGCTGACTGGGAGCCTGATATGAGCTATTTGACTGAGGCAGACTTGATAGACAGCAGATGACATTGAGAATTTTGTTGAGGGCCAAAGTAAGATATCAAACTCCATCAGTTGTCTACTGTACAGAGCAAAAATACACACAGTAGTTGAGTAATGTCCAGCAAACACACAAGGGGGAGGGATAAAGGTGGAGTGGTGCAGGGACATGGGAGTAAAGTGGTAGTTCAAAAACTGGCTACAGTAATGGATGCAGTTTGTCAAGGTCCCAACAATCACACCACGCCAGTCCCCCACCACCACTACCATACACATATGCCACATTGTAGGTTGTAGTTTATTTTTTTATTACTTGCCATCATCATGAATAAGTGCCAGTGTCGCTTAAGCAGGAAGGTAATGTTGTCGATAAAGGACACATACGCTGTGCATGTTAACACATTTTTCAATGTATATGTTGCTATAGAACTCACAATTTTGACTGTCAGCTCCTTATTTCTCCACTACAGCCCTCAGAAGAAGTAATATTGTGCTGGGAAATGTTGCATCATAGGAAACATAGGTGAAAAATGTGTTGGAATAAGTGAAACATTTGCTGGAATAGACAAAAATGAGGACAATTTTTGCATTTGAGAAAAGGAGAAATCTTTTGAGAAAAAAGAGTAAAATCATCCATTTTTCTCAAAGTCATGTGGGAAATTTCTCTCACTTTTTGACACCCTAGTTTTATTATACTACTACTGCCATTCTCCATAGGCAGCAACTCCCAGCTGAAAATTATAGTTATTGTAGTCAAAAGACAGCTGGAGAAAGCATGTTGCACATTCCTGGATAAAAAGGAATACTGGGTCTGATACAATTATAAAATGAGTGGGGATACAGTTCAGATGATTGACCCTACTCTGTTGCATGTGACAAAAAAAAAATCACAAACTTGCTTTAATTTATAGGGTACATTAGTTACTGGTTAAAGGCAGGTCAAATCATCACATTCTACATATGGGAATTAGCCATCTAGTTGTTGGTACAATTGTTTAGCAAGTAGTAATAATACTTAATGTACTAGTTTTCTAGTTTTATATTTTTATTTTATCTGAACTACATTTGTTGTACTATTCCTATTTTCTTATTTTTTAAAAATGTGCTCAATGATATACAATCTCAGTGACTTATGTGCACAGAAGTAATCTTAGCTATCAGTTCTCACTTGACTTTTTATACACATGGTTCAGTTGGATCAAGACAATAGGCACATTTCAAGTTACTTGTTTATTACAGTTGCACCTGCCCTTGCATACCTTTTTTATGACGCAGATGAGAAACATATATACATAAACATGGACAGACAAAGTAAATCTTAGGCATTACTATCAGTGGAAACGAAGTATATGTACCTCTTTAATTAAACCATGTAAGCTAGAGAGGCTTAAACATTTTATTGACAATCATGTACTTTTTTTCCAGGATGGCGTTTTGTCAATAGATTTTGTGATTCTATGCACCAAATATGTCATACCAGTCAAACATACTTTGGCATAACTGCAGACAAAAAGACAGCCGAGCAATTGACTTAATTCTTATATTTTTAGTTACAATTAGTGTAAGGGAAGATTTTACTTAAATTATTTTAGATCAGTTGGAGTCCATCCAGTTAGTATGTCAACATGAGCCAGGTGGACATCTGCCAGCTACCTGTCATCCAAAGTAGACCAGGGTCTATTCAGCACATTTGACTTGCTGTGCCCATTGCTGAGTCATCAATTCCACATTTATAGAACACTTTATCTAAATATAAAAATGCTGAACAATTTATATCTGCTTACAAACGTAAAGGAGTATGGATAGGGAAATTATTTCATACCTACCCACAAATGGCTAAAATATGTTCTGAAAAGTGATAATAAATGAACAGCTCACAGATGAACAGACTCTAAGGTAACCCTTTGACTGCCAGGAAATGAGCAATTAATTGCTTCACAATGTATTGCTTGCCCCACTGGCACTCATAAGGTTGAAACAGTATCTGAAGGGATTTAGATTTGGTCAGTTTGTCTATGTTAATGTAAAAATAATGAAAAACAAATTACAATTTAAACCTCTTGTTTTATGTTTTTATTATTGGCTTATAGTTTTTATAGTTAGCCCCACACCTATCACCAGAGTCCTTGGACATTACAAACGTCTCCAACACTTTGCTTAACAATTCATTGGAAAAGATTCCAACATCCAAATAATTTTATCTAGTTTAATTAGATACAACTTATTTTGTAGTCTACTGGAAATTGTATTAGTTGGTTTTTGAGACTAAACAAAATGCACTAACAAGTACAGTTAAAATCACAGGAAATGGACATACTAAACTGGGCAAACCATCTGCACTATAGGGAGCAAATAAAAATTTGTATTCACTAAATTGTTCTTTTAAGTTAACCCATGGAATACTACAGAAGTCTCAAAAATTTGCTACATGACGTACTGAAGACATCCCTACCATTCAAGTGGAGGACTTTTGTATTATTATTTCTAGCGTATGGTAATGTTGCTGTGCACTAAAATTAACCTCTTTGCCTTTATACGCCAGTCTTAGTCTGTAGTTTACTCTCTAGTTTCTCATGAGTTCCTGGTCCTGTAGTATATGGGTACTATCCTCTATTTACCAATACAGACTGCATCACTCCATGGGCTGGTTGGTAGGGATGGGTGAAAAGGCAGACTTCAAAGGACTTTTTGAAGAAAAAAAATATACAATTTCCTCTTTTTTCACAAAACTTCCTGCCCATAAACATTACATACATTTTTCTCCTTTTCACCACTGCCAATAAATATCCAGCGAGAACTTTGCTATATTACTCCTATGTTTTCTATAACTGCAATATTTCCTTCCACTATATTACTTCTTATGAGGGCTAAAGTGGAGAAATAAATAGCAGAAATTAAAAAATGTGAGTCCTACAGCAACAAATGCCTTGAAAAAATTGTTAGCAAGCTGAGCCCTTTGTCTTTTGCCAACAACGCTAACTTCCTACTTAAGTATGCACCAGCTGTAGAATCTGTTCAAGACTCAAGGTCATAGGTTCTAGTCCCGGCAAGGTCAGCTCAGCCTTTCATCCTTCTGTGGTAGATAAAATGAGTCCAGGACTTAATTGAAAATGAGAGACCATCTCAATGGATTCTTCCTGGTGAAATACTTTCTCAAAAAAATATAATTTGCACAGCCATCCTTAAAAAATACACAGAACATAGCAGCCTCTCTGAGTGTCCAATGTGGTTGAAATACTGCATTTAGAGAGGCTGTGTTGTTCTGTGTCCATTTTTGTTTCCATGTATCCAAGTTCATCCAGCTTTCTTAATAACTAGCTGCAAACTGAAAGGGGATCTCTCACCCCTATACAAGTTAGGCTTAGTAGATACACTGTATAACTATAATGATGAAAACGTTAATTTGTTTTTAAAAAAATACTCTATGTGAGCTAAAACTATTGATTACATAGTGCCCTGCACTCTACTTCCACACACACTTGTCTTGCTGCTCTGCCTCTGCTCCCTTCCCACTGCCCAGCCTCCTCCCATGATGGAGGCTTTCTGTCTGTAAGATGGAGTGATATCATTGGCTAGATATCGATCTCTGCCAATGAGATTGCTCCAGCTTACAGACATAAAGCCTCCATCATCCAAGGAGGTTGGGAGCAGAGGCAGTGCAGCAATCTGCGGCAAGACCAGTGTATGAGGAAGTAGGGCTCAGGGCACTATGTAATTGATAGTTTTAGCCCACATAGTGTATTTTTTTAAAAACTAATTAAGATTTTCATCATTATAGCTATATATTGTTTGTACTAAGCCTAACTTGTATGGGGTGAGAGAGCCCCTTGAACAGAAGAAGTTTAATCAGAAGTGGATGTTTTACTTTGATATTACCCAAGTATTTTGCCATTATGAAATTAACTTTTTTTGTTTCCAATATAGATATATCCTTCCATAGATTTTAATCCATTAGTATTGAGAACCAATATATAACTCTTTCATATTATTGCATCTTTTTCCTATATTTTATTTCTTATAATATAATTTAATAGGATAAATCCAAGACGTAAAATGAGTGTAATCAATAGTTGAGTGCTGGAAATAGTTTTGTGGCTGGGTCCATTAAAATAACTTTGGCTTGGGATATTCCAGCAGGGTGCAACACATGATATCAGTTCTTTAAAGCCTCTGTTTTCAACAAAAGAAAACGGTGGCATGTCAACCACCAACATTTGGGCAAGTTTACTATTCCATTGGCATGTTTTTCCATTATTTTTGTGCAGGTTTTGACTTATTTCTAAGAACCTGGTAAGTGTGGGATGGCAGTACATAGTAGAAGGACTGTGCAACATTATAATTTTTCGTATATGACTTGTGAAGGAGGTGCCAATGGTAGTGGCATGTGAAGGCACTCTATGACTCTTTCATCTCTAAAAACAACCTCAAAGTGATACAGCAGGAGCAGAAAATATTTGCACATTCTCTGACACATCAACAGCACTTCTATTATGTACCCCAGAACACCAGTAACGTTTAGAAGTACTTCTGCTGCTGTTAGTTGTGACACTTCTGACCTGTTGATGGTGTGTCTCCTGGTCAGACCTGTGGTTGTGCTTCAAGTGGGAACTCATTTGTGGATGTGCCTAGGTGTGAGCCTGATTTCCCCCTTTTCACATGCTTCTTACAAAGACAACAGATAGCAAAATGTTTAGCTTTTGGATCCTGAGTGAAGTATCTCCATACTGTGGACTTCATAGACTGTAGGGTTACTGAGAGGCTGGTACTACTACTACTGGGGCTAGATTTTGCTGAAAATGTACTACTACTAGGTATCAAAGGTCCTGCACTTCCAAGTTCAGCAGAGGCACTCATCAAAGATAATATTTTGGATGATGATAGCCTGTGTTGTTGCTGATTGCTCAACACTATTAGTGTGTGTGTGTGTGTGTGTGTGTGTGTGTGTGTGTGTCTGAGTGGGACTTAGATTCAAAATTGGTGACGATGCTGATGATGACTGACAGGATTACTAAGTATTTTTCGCATCTTTGCTTCTCCAGGATCAGACTTTCAATTGTTTACTCAGACAGTTTATAGACAGGCACGGAGCTCATTTTCAGTTTTGGAAAATTAAGCTTTTGACTTTTGAGTACATTTCTGGCCATGCAATCATCTCTCTCACTCCCAACTTCATCTGCAAAGAAGAGAAGGATGCTGGAGGGATTTATTCTAGAACTACACCATCATCATCAGTCATCATTAGGTCTTCCTCAGCATGACTTCGAACCCACTATTTTTACTTTCTACTTTGAGGGATTTTCAGAATGTTTGCTATTACTTCCAGGATAGGTGTTTTTGTGCTTGTTTGATTGTCATCTGCAGCTGTTGATTGAGCTGCTACACCTTCTTGCATTATGGCATCAACATTTAAATGAGACTTGTCATTATCTTCAGGCTTTTAGATTGTTTATTAATACTATTGTTCTGGTGATGATGGAACTCTTGGTTGGACTTTGACAAACTACATCTCCCTCCGGAGGAGAGGGTTCACCATCATTTATGGCATATAATGCAGCAACCATCTCTGCAGTTCATTTTCGGACACCACTTTGCTCACACCTCCCTGCACTAATCCTTTTACCCTAACTCCTGTGTGTTTGCTGAACATCACTCAAGTACTGTGTGTTTTTTCTGTAAAGTACTCAACAGAACTGATTGTGTGTGATGTCTTGCCTTGGATTTCTACTAAATACTCTGTCTTGTCAGGTATCATTCTGCTTCAGTCACAGCTCACATTAGGATCCCTATCTCTGTCAACTATCAACTTATTGATGCATTTATTTTAATTAACTGTCCTTCCTTTCACTGTCAACAAAATAACAAAACAAAAAAAACACACTCCCTGTTCAACTGCTTCTTTTCTCAGACATCCCTAGGACAGAGAAAAGAGCCATATCAGGAAGAATCTTGGATCATGGTTGACTGTGTGTTCCCAGTAAGCCACACAGAATTTTGGGTGGTATTTGATGTAATTCTCCTTTGCTCCCTTCTCACACCCCTATAATCCTCTTTCACAGAGATACCAGCCAGATCAGGAAGAGACTTTGATTACAAGTACCTTTGTTTACTGGGTCACACAAAATTTGGGTGTATTTGGGGTAAACCTCTTTTTCCCTTCTCATATCTGCAGGCTCTTCTAGGACAGAGATAACAGCTGAATAATGAATAAACTTGGATCAACTCTGCCTGTGTGTTCCCAGTCAGTCACACAGAAATTTTGGGGTATTTTTGGTAATTCTCCTTTGCTCCCTTCTCACATCCGGAGACTCCCCTGACACAAAGATAACAGCCAGATTAGGGAGGAACTTGGGTCACAGATGCCTGTGTCTACTCTATCACACAAAATGAGGGTTTATTTGGGGTAACCCTCCTTTGCTCCCTTCTCACATTGCCAGACTCCCCTAGGACAGAGATAATAACCAGATCAGGAAGAAACCTGGAAAATGGCATGTGCTGAGAACCTGACACCAATACATATGCCTGTGGGGAAAAAAGAGAAACTTGCCATATGGTTGGGAGAAATTCTTTCTTTCCATTGATTTCAATGCAATGAGCTAGGCAAAAAAAACTGCACTTTTCTCAATATATATTCCAGGTTGGTGAATATCCTTTTCTTTTTTGGGGGTAAAATACTGTATTTCTTGATATGTAAACTATTCTAATTAGGACCTTCAAGAAGAGATAGACTATGTTTTCTGGATATATGTGTACATTCACATTGCAATTATTGTAATACAGGTTGTAATAATCATGGTATGAGCACAATATGCAGATTTATTTTTTCATTTAGCTATCACAGTTTGTTTTTAGTCACTTACTATTGTCCTTAGATAGCCATAGCTCTTTCCATGATAACCAAGCATCAGCACGGTAAAGCATTTTATTTCTATTTTTGGAATAAAGTACAATATTGCATAATGCATTTTTTTAATGCCCAGAATTTTCACAAAAATATTAGCAGACCAGATAGAAAGATTTTAGCTACAAGGGCTACATTAGTTTAAATCAACGAAGCTCTTGATTAATCACATTCAAATAACTACACACACCACTCCAATACATAAATCAAATATTTGAACTATTGCACACTTCACAGATTGATCATAGACAAATGAAAAGGTTTGTTTGAATGATAATACACTTCTGAGTTTAATGAAATATTTTTGTTCACTTTTAGCAATCAAATTTTGTTCTATCACACACTTTAAAGTGTGATTAATGAACAAATGCAAAAAGTATTCCATGTGTTTGAACAATAATATGTTTAAAATATATTTGATCGATCACATGCTATAATGTCTTAGTTTCTCTCAAAGATAAATATAATAATGAGAACTTATGTGTTGGTAAAATGTTAAATATATGAATCAAATAAACAAAAGTTTTTTCCTTCTTTTTTTTTTGTTTGCTCCAATGGCTCTATTCCTTGTTTGCTTATTTGCTTGTTTTTATGCTTTGATAAAGCAGCCCCATTGCTGTGAAACACGTTATCGTTCAAGCTCATTTATTGCCTCTTATTGTTTTTATTTTATGAGTTTATTTAATTAAAATTTTGCTACTTGGGAATTAGCTGTCTGTCTGGAGCTGTTTTGTTGCTGATTACCAGCCCTCCAAGTGGAGACAGAAGCAATATCTCCAAAAGCATTGTTGTCAGATCGACTGGTATCAGCTTTCTGACCAACTATAAATGTGAGTGAATTTTCTCTTCTTTATATATTACTGTCACTCTTGTGTATCATATCACACTCTTGGGTGCTCTTTTTTGCTTGTCTTTTATGTGTTCTACTATTTGTGGAAGTCTTTAGCCACTTTGGATGAGCAAGTCACATGAGAGCAGTCTAACAATTCTTGACAGTCATTGATGATACTGTTTTTGAGGTCAGTGGTTCATCCTCAGTTGCCTGATTGCTGGGCTTGGTATACACCATTTCCTGGCTAATAATTTTATACTCACCTTTGGGTGTTGGTGGAGGAGACTGTCTGATCCAATGATTCCGCACGGGGTGCTTGTTCTTCTTTCCCCCTTCCCCTTTTTTATCACTACACTTTAAAGAACTGATTTCCCTGCTGGAATATGCAAAGCCACATTTATTTTTCAAGGATGGCTGTGCCAGTGTTACTCAAGCAGTAAGCTAATGTTGTAATGTATTTACTATAAAGATAGTGGTGCACCATCTATACAGTGTGTGAGGGGTACCCAGGTATATAGGCAAAGGAATGTGCTTGGATACCAATAAATATCAAACAAAAAGGGGGGAGAAGGAGAAAAATATCCTTACTAGCGCCAAACCTAACAGGTCCCTGATGAAGATACATAATGGGATATTCACTCATGCAAGTGACGAAATAACAGTGAAAAACTCTAATGCAATTAAAGCATAAACTAAACTATAACTTTTATTTACAACAATTCTTAAAAAGCCTAGCAAATTTAAAAGAAATTGAATATTCCAACTTCTAATATAGATCCCAAATTATAGGGAAATGAGGTATAATAAGTTCAGTTTGTAATTGTTTACAACTGATGTAAAGTTTGATACAGTTAAACTCCTGTGTAGTTTTATCAGCTACACTGTAACATCATTGTATGTTTCAAACATTCATGTATCACATATAAGAAAGCTCTACTGTTTGTGAGCCTCAAGTGATGTTATAATTCTGTATAGATTTGCCTGATATATAATCTCTAGCAACAACTAAGTATCAGTGGCATAAAGGCATCCAAGTATTTGGTATAAGTAGATTTGCTTAGTAATAACAGGTTTATTTAGATCCCGTAATCTTATTTTGCCAAACTGAACTTATTAACAACGCTAGTAATGAGAAATACACAGACTCATTATGTGTCTAATGCCTGCTCCCACATTGGAATATATATCATTATTATCAGATTAATAGGGTAGTATAGAGAATCTGCAACATATGCTGTTCATTACCCCCTCGTGTAGTCATAGCACAGAGCAGTGAAATTATAAGTATACACTTGTTGCTTTACATGTGACTCACACTAGCACTGATACTGTTGCTATAAGAATTAGAAAGATCTGTCAAATGTATGAAAGTATCCCACATATCATCACTGTTTTACTATTCTAAAGATATATATTGATACTCTTTTGTCAAACAGCATTAAGTTTATTTGTGCAACTTTTGTGTGTCTCACAGTATTGAGATAATAGCACCTATATTGAATAAACAGATCTGCTCCACTTGTCCTTTACCAATATTGGCATTTTCTAGCGCCATTACCACAAGGATAGCTCATTAGTATGCAAACAGAGGACCCGGGATGTAAACACAGCTATCCCATTATCTCCTAATCTAATCCTCTTTATAAATGTCTATCCAGATGATAGTGTTATAGGTATTGTATTGTTTGTCTAAGTGGAGCAAAAGTCTCCGCTAGTGCTGACAATCTCAAAACTCAACTTGCTGTTGTAACATTAGGTACGATCAACTGCTTAAGTGATACAGACTTGTATTCCTCCACTACTCAGAGCACGTACTAATAGTAATAGTGATGATCAAAAATATATCTTTAGGCTTTTTATGCCCCATTTTAAAAATAAGTCTTCAGGCTTTTTATGCCCCATTTGAAAAGAAAACTTAGAACATTCTGATTTTACACATGAGTATGTGGCTGCTCAACGTACGTTTCGCCTTTAGGGCTTTGTATGACTTGGTCTGGCTTTGTATACCTCTCTAGTCCTGAAAAGGTTAACACCTTATTTTATTTTTTTGTTAAATATAGGTAAATCTTTACCTTCATTAACTACATGGACTCATGCAACATGTATTCATATATAAGTATTGTTATTATTTATATTTTTTTTTTCTGTGTAGTAGCATTTTTATTGATTAGATTGAATATGCTTGATCCATCTATTTTTTTTTTTTTTTTAATCATCAATAAATAGTTATGTCCACATCAAATTGTTTACAATGCATTAGAGCAGTGATTCTTGTGTTAGTCTTCGGTACACCCCAACATATCACTTTTTCAATACATCTTTACTTGTTCACAGATAGATAGTCAATAGCTCAATCATTTTCATTTCCCTGTCTATGCTTAACTATCAGTGTCAGAGGTTATACACTGGTTCAAAATGCATTGCAAAAAAAGATGTGCATACTCCTCTGACACTCAGGAAACCGAACCTAGCTGGAAATATATTAAGTCCAACCAACACAGTACATCCCTTTGACAAGAAGCATTGAGAGTTGGTAATCTAGGCAATAACAGATTATTTATTTGTTCACTTCTCCATAGATCTAACCATCATTACATGTTCATTATCTAATAATTGGCATTGATCGACAAGCTCACATATGAATAACAATCCACTGTGAAAGAAAATGAAAAAAAAAACAGCTGAAGTAAATCTTTATGGATTAGAAGCAACACTTGCCATATCCAATGAGACATATTAATAGGAAAGACAGAGCCATGGGTAATTACATTGTGGACCATTTCTTTCATGTAGATTTTACTTATGATTACTGTCACATGCATTAGACATGAGCAGATACCTTCAGTATCAGTAATGTTGTTTTGACACCCATCTCCTTCAATTATTTTGGAGGAGCCACAGTTTTTTTTTACAATAACTATTCCTGTGCATCTACTTGATAAGCAGAATATAAATACTGCAAGATTTGAGATCTCAGTATCTACATTTCCAGATTAGAAGCAATGAGATGTATGAAAAGACCTGGGGCCAATCTTGGTCAAACCAACTGCACTAGAAGAGACAAATAACAAGCCCCAACAATTTAAATAGACCTCTTAACGTAGTGAAGTTTAGAGACATCTCTAGTGCATTGCTTCTCAATGCAGTGGAGACCTCCACATGCAAGGGGTTAAAAAGACCCATTTATTTACATTTTGAAATTTTTTTAATTGTGGTGTTGTTGGTTTTCCAAAGAATTGCTCCAGTTCTTAGTACAATATTAATATCTGAAAAAAATCTATAACACCTTTAACTCTTTCAGATTGTTTTCTTTGCAATACTTTGCACCCACGATCCTTACACTCATAATGGTTACTTCCACGCCACACAGATCATATTCAGGAAGCTAAAGAGGTTACTTACTGGCACTAAACATAACTTATTTGGCAATTCTCACATGTATCTGACATTTATTGGAGGTTGAAATTATCTTCAGAAAGTCCACTAATATTTGATCTATACTGTAAGCCCCCTCCAACCCAGGCTTCCATGAAGATCAAACCTGCTGAAACCTGGATGTATTAATTTCAGAACACATCCCAGCTGCAGCAAGTTTTTTAAAATTTGTTTTTGGTACAGGGAAAATTACTAGCGTGAACAGTCCCAATAAACACAGTGAGGATAATATAGTAGAGTAAAAATTCATGTATTGCATGTGTACCCCCTTTCTCCATCCTCTGATGAGGTGATTTTACACCAAGGCATGAGCAGTGCCCTGTATACCCCTACCTCCCAACATATCAGAGCACTGTAAAATGTTTAAATAGGGATTTGCCTGTATATAAACCAGGCATTCTTGTTTTGTTTTTTGTTTTTTATTTTCAGCGTCCTGTACAATGGCATAGGAAGGATTCTGGGTTTTCTTTTTTAGAGCACCGAGGTTAGTAAAAACACAGTTTTTATGTTCTTATGTTATGTCTTTTATTTAATTTGGACACTCTGATATGAGGCCAGAGACTCAAGCATTGCCTGGAACCTGAATCCAGGATATATATATCTCTTTTAGGAGTACTACTGCTGCTGGTTGTGGCACCTCTGACATGTTAATTGTGTGTCTCCCAATCAGATCTGTGGTTGTGCTTCAGGTGGGATTTCTATGAGGAGGTGCCTAGGTGTGAGCCTGCTTTCCCCTTATGCACATGCATTTTACACAGACAAGAGACAGTAAAATGCTTAGCTTTTGGATCATGGGTGAAGTACTAACCATAGACTGTGGGGGTTCCTGAGGGGCTGCTACTACTGCTGGGGCTAAATGTTGTCTACTACTAGGTGTTGCAGGTGCTGCACCTCCAACAGCAGCAGAGGCACTCATCATAGCTAGATTTTGGATGTTGATTGCTGGTTACTCAACACTAGTAGTATATATATATATGTGTGTGTGTGTGTGTGTGTGTGTGTGTGTGTGTGGCTGAGTGGGGCTTGACAATGTTGATGATGACTAGCAGGGTGACTGTATTTTTTGGCATGTTTGCTTGTCCAGGGTCAGACTTTCTAAATGTTTTCTCAAACAGTTTATAGGCTGGTATGGTGCACCTTTTCATTGGTGGAAGATTGAACCTTTGATATTCAGCTAATTTCCTGGCCATGTCATCACCTCTCTCACTCTCAACTTCGTCTGTATCTGAAGAAAAGGAGGATGCTGGAGGGATATATTCTAGATCTGCATCAACATCATCAGTCATCATTAGGTCATCATCAGCATTACCCACTGCATCTTGCTCACTACCCTTATATTCATCTAAGCTTTTATAGGTTTAAACAATTACCTTTTACTTTTTAAAAAAAAAATTATTAAGAAGGATAACTTCAAAATACAAATCAGGGTCAATGAGAGCATGAAATAGAACAAGAGAAGTTACAGCACCACTGCAAACAGGAGCACAATTGCAAAAAAAATACAAGCCTAAAAGGATACAAGTCTAGCATCCAGAGGCATCTCACATTGTTTTTTTTTTGTTATTTTACATAAAACCCCCCACAAACTTACCCCCACCACAAAAAAGGGGGGTCCCTCTCCCAAGAGGACCACCACCACCACCTCCAGCACTGCCAACACACCTACCCCTGCAACTATGTGGCCAGAGCCAGAGGGGATCTAGTCTCAAAATGTAACAACCAAGCTCCCCAAAATAGTATTAGACCTTTGTGGGGTCCCTTGATAAGCCAAAACAAGGAGATAGTGTGGAATATAATGGGCAACATGTCTTTTTACTTGTTCAAAGTTTGCTACTACTTTGAGGACAGGTGTTTCAGCTGCTATACCTTCCTCCCTTATGCTATTGCCATCCTCAACACTAGAATGGTATCGTCTTCAGTGTTCTTCTTAAATGTGTTTTTATTTTGTACTGGTACTGGTGGTGGAACTTTTGGTGGGGCCTTGACAAACTGCATCCTCCCTGGGAGGAAATGGATCATCCTTCCTTTGAGGGATTACCATAAGGTTCTCTGCTAGTTTCAGGACAGGGTTTTTTTGTGCTTGTTTGGCTTACTGTCACATGCAGCAGTTGATTGAGCTGCTACACCTTCTTAGTGGTACTTTGACAAACAGCATCCTCCTTGGGAGGCGAGTGATCACCATCATTTATTGTACACACTACAGCAACCATGGCTGCAATCAATTTTTAAACCGCCACTTTACTCAGACATCCCTGCACTGCTCCTAAACCTTTGACCCTCTTCCAACCCATTGGTGCATTTGCTGGACATTACTCAACTACTGTGTGGGTATTTACTTTAAAGTACACAATATAACTGATTGTGTGTGATGTCTTGCCTTGGATGTCAACAAAATACTCTATCTCATCTTTTAACAAATATACTTCAGTCACAGCTTGTGTCCGGGTCCTTGTCGCTGTCAAATGCCCCCCTCTCCCTATCACTAGCAACAAAAAAACACACTCTCTGTTCAACAGCTTCTTTCCCCAGACTCCCCTAGCACAAAGATAACAGCCTGATAAGAAACAAACTGGGATCATGTTTTTTTATGAAATGTTCCATGGGAACACAATGGGACGTTTTACCCTTCCCCAGAAAAGACTTTATTGCGCTCCTGTTAATTTGGAGTCTGTGCAAGCCATGCATGTATCTGCACACATTCAGCATCAATATTACTATATTTGGGGGATGGAAGGCTTTCAAATCTAATTAAAAGTTGAGCTACAAACATAATTTGTTTGAGATTCAGGGTATGATGTTTGTAAAATATGTACTTTTTTACATTATTGGAGGCAATGTTAAAAAGCAGATCTTGCTCTGGAAAAACAAAGCAATACATAGTTTTTCCTCTATTACTATACATTTACCCACAGGAATCAAACAGATGGGTAGCAAAATGACAAAATATACCTCGCCTCTAAGATACTAGAAATGTCACAAGCCTCTGGCACTCAATGGGTAATACATACTATGTATATGAACATTATTTCCTATTTAATTTATACATGTTGTAGGAATGCAATATTTTAAAATTATAAAGTGCTAATTACATTGCTAGCTACTACTGGGCCTATGATTTAACTACCTAAATTATTTTTAAGACAACTACAGTTTATGCTAAAATTTCAGATAAGATGTTTATGTGTGTCACATCACAGGTGACAGGATCAGGACTCAATAGACTTACTGAAATGCCATCAAACTAGCCTTTTCATGAAGACCTTTAAAATGTCATTATATTGTATTTCTGCAGGGCAACATTCCTTTTTATGCCAATTGTGCTATTAATTTTTTTTCAAGTATCATTCCACATCAATGTGAAGTTCAGTGACGGCTGACTTTAACCCCTTGGATGCCAGAGACGTTTCTAGTACATTGATTTCCAAAGCATTGGAACCAGCTCTAATCTCCAAGAGGTTAAAGCTAGAGCAGTGTGAAAGTACCAGGTATTATATGGGAGTTCATTGCTAAATACAATTTTTGTAAACCAGGTACTACTGACTAGATTATCTTATTGAAATCACCAGGGAAGAACTGGTCTAAGAATATATATCCGTATTTACAGGTGCATGTAGAAGTAGCATTTGTGAATACCTATGAACACTGATTTTTTTAGTATGTATCTGCTTACAATATGGTCATGTAGTCTAAATAAAAAATCTTGCTGAATATTCATAAGTAGGCATAGGGGAAAATATTTGCCTCAAACCAAAACTGGAGGAAAATTGCACTTCCCATCTAGTGTAAAATTTCCCGCAAAAAGTGCAGTTTTATAGTTTTTTTTCTCCTAGCTCATTGCATTGAAATCAATGACTGGATTTCTCTCCACCACATTGCATTTTCTCTTCTTTTCCTGCAGCCAAATAAGAGGGTGTTAGGCTCTCACAGCATGCCATTCTGTGTTTGTGAGAGGAAGAGTGAGCAGAACATTTTGAACTAGAGAAGATTGGCAAATAAAGGGGAATTGATTCTTAGTTTAGGAAGTCTTTTAGGGAAGACATTTGTTATCTGTATTAGGAAATTCTAGGGGCACTCTGGGGGAGGAGAAGGAAGAAAGGAGGTTGACTCCAAAAATCCCAAAACTTGGCGTGACTGACTGACAAGACACAAAAAACTGTGATCTTAGCTTTTTCTGGATTAAGTTGTTATTACCTCTGTGCTGGGGGAGTCCAGGGGTGTGAGAAGGGAGCAAATCAGGTTGACCCCAAATACCCCAACATTCTGTCTGATTGATTTGATTTGAAAAAACAGGTAGCTGCGGTCCAAGCAATTGCCTTGTTGATCTTGCTGTCATTATCTTTGTGTTGCACTTGGCTAGGGGTGTGAGAAAGTAGAAAAGGAGGTTAATCCCAAATACCACAAAATTCTGTCTGAGTGATTTGAAAGACACAGGCAGTTGTGGTCCAAGCAATTTCCTTGCTGATCTTGCTGTCATTATCTCTGTGTTGGACGTGTCTGGGAGTGTGAGAAAGGAGCAAAAGAGGTTGACCCCAAATACCCAAACATTCTGTCTGACTGGTTTGATTTGAAAAACACAGGCAGCTGCAGTCTACCGTAAAATCTCAGGTATAATACGCACCAGTGTATAATACGCAGGTGTTTATTATGCCCAAGATTTAAGGGAAAACAAGAGTGCCTATGTATAATACGCACCCTTGTTTTCCCCTTCCTAAAAAAAAAAAAAGTTAGAGCTTCCAGCTCCCTCTCTCTCCCTGCACGATCCGGTGATAAAGAAAGACTTACTTTTTGAAGCTGTAATTCAATATTTGTATGGTGTACCAGTATCTGAAAAATGATCCCTCTCTCCCATCTTCCCTGCGGGCGGCACGCTTGCATCTGCCGCCCGCTTCCTTCAATCGGTTTTCAGGACCTTCCTCCCATGGTATTGCCCTGTGAGGATCTCAAGGTCCTGAAAGCCGATTTGAAGGAAGCGGGCAGCAGATGCAAGCGTGCCGCCCGCAGGGAAGATGGGAGAGAGGGATATTTTTTCAGATACCGGTACACCATACAAATATTGAATTACAGCTTCAAAAAGTAAGTCTTTCTTTATCACCGGATCATGCAGGGAGAGAGAGGGAGCAGAAAGTGCTAACTTTTTTTTTTTTTTAAAGTCTGGAAAAAAAATACGCACCCCCCACTTCACATAAGGTCAAGAGGGGTAAAATTGTGCGTATTATACCCGAGATTTTACGGTAATTTCCTTGCTGATCTTTGTCTCTGTGCTGGGGAAGTCTGGGGAAAGAAGTTGTTGGTTTTGTTTTTTAGTTATAATTTTTTATTTTGGACATACTGTGATAAGATAGGGTGGACAACTTTATAGTAAAATATTATAAACAAAATAAATAAATACATAAAAAAATAAATATATTAGGTGACAGACAGCTGACTTGGACACATCGTGATTAGAGTTCATCCCATGAGGCATCCTGGTGTTCAAATAAAGAATCCATTTAACTTCACATTTATCTAATAATAAATTTAAATCACCTCCCCTCTCAGGCCGAGATACCCTCTCAATGCCTTTAAAGAAAAATCTCAAACGGTCACCATCATTACATGAATTAAAATGACGGGCTACTGGTTTTGTAATATCCTTGTTTACAATAGCCCTAATATGCTCCCTAATCCTCTCTTTTAATGTTCGGTTTGTCCGACCTACATATTGTTTAGTACACAAGCTACATGTGATCAAATAGACAACATTAGTTGTCCAACAATTTATATACTGATTTATTCTATATGTGTTTCCTGTAATATTATTAGTAAATGAATCACCTATCTGTGCATAATTACAGGATCAACACCTCCTAGCATTGCACTTATACATCCCTACAGTCTCAAGCCAAGCAGGTATTCGTGGAGCTTCACTATGGAACAAACTCGGTGAGAGCCTATTGCCCAAGGTATGTGCTTTTTTCGCTACATATGAAAAGCCTTTTTCCACTGCTGACTTTAACCTTTCATCACCATATAATATGGGGACATGTTTCTTAATGATTTGCTTAATTTGATTGAATTCACGGCTGTACTCAGTAATGAAAATGGTTTTATCATTGATAGTCTTATTTCTTATTCCTAACCTCTTAGGACTCAATAACATTTCCCTATCCGTCTCTCTCGCTCTCCTATAAGACAAATCCAACAATGATTCCGGGTAACCATGTTCTAGAAACCTCTCCTTTAATAAAAGGGACTGCCTATGAAATTCTTCATCTCTGAGTAATTTCTGCGCACACGCAGAAACTGGCCAGTAGGTATGCCCCTTATTACATGCTTTGGATGGCATTATGCACATGAAAAGAAAAGAAAAAAAACGAAAGTGCTAAATCTGAGTGCGGACACCCATTAAGTAGCCACTCTCAGATTTTTGTGCTCTCTTTTCTTTTCATGTGCCTGTGGAATGGCAAGGTTGCCAAAATGTTGGAAGTGGACATGCTGCTGTATTCTTTTGTAGAAAGAAAAAAAGGTTTTAGAGAACTAATGTCATGTGTAGCTCCATGCTGGCATTTCCCAAATTATTTTTTCAGGATGGCTGTGCCCGAATTGTAGAAGTAGGTTGTTAGTGTGGTGGGCAAATGGCTGGAAAGTGGGAATGGCAAGAAAATCCACCTGACAACAGATATGTGGACAAGTGGGTAGAACACAGAATTCATGAATGTGACTGCTCACTGGGATTTCTCCCCTACTACCAGTGGGCAACACTAGCTTACAGCATCACATAACAGCCGGTAATCATGCATCTGGTTCATGCAGTGTGATTAAAAGGCAGCAGCAGGATATCCCAAACATCAGCACACCACTTTGTGCATGCAGAATTTTGAGAGACAGTACCCCTCTGCTTTCTGTCTGCTGATAACAACTCCAATGTAATTGCTGCCTTGAGAATAGGTGATATGGTGCATGTGCCCTGCTTTTGTGGTAAATTTAGTTGTGACCAGATTCCTGGCACCATCCCTATGAGAGATTCTGATTACAGGCCACAATATATGTGCCCATTTTAGCGGTTCCTACAGGGTCCCAACACTTAATTTTTCACAGGAGCATAACAACCTGCTCCTTCACCAGCTGAAAATGGAGGTCCCTACCATGGGAATTCTGCACTATACGTGCTAGAGAGTTTGTATGAGTAGAATAAGGCTATTAGCGAGTACACCATGCAAAACTGGAAGGCTTTCAAATAATATAGGGACTGAAGAAGTGATTTCACTGGAGAAGTCATCTCTGCTTTATCATGTGCAGAGAGGACTACAGTCTGAATTAGAAGCACCCTGCTCCAAATCAGTGGTGGCGCGTTCAGCCAGTCAGTACTGCACATGACTGCAGCGCGGCCACTGACAAGATAGGATCTGGCCAGTTGCTGGGTGGCACTGTGGCCCGGCTAAATGGGCTTTTCAACTAGTTAGTTATAAAGCAGTCAATTCAACGGGTTAAACACAATACAATAATAGGGTTTGTTTTCTGGATTTCTTAATATGATGGTTATCTTAAGCATGGATTTTGATTTTTGTTCCAGGACAAATATTTCCCTTTTCTTGTCTCTTTGATCTAATGTCTATTACAATCAATCTCTTAATTAAGGAAAATGCCTGCTGCTAGTGTAGAAATAAAAGGTCAGGAAAACATTTATTAACAAAGAAAAAGGAATACAAATATGAAATCTGAAGAAAGTGTAAGGAACTAGGGTTAATTAGGTCACCTAATTACAGACATTATACAATCTGGGACAGTGGTTGGTATAAGACAACATTATAAATTAAAAATAGAAGACCCACCGGTACATTTTTCTTTTATATTTCAATTGAACTTTCTACATTTTGAATTGCTGAGCACAGGGATTAAAGCTACTTTAAATTATTGTTTTATGTTTCATATATCACAGGAGAGATTAAAGCTGTGAACTTCCAATTAGCTTGAGCTGACCTTTGACCACACACCTAATTATTTTCAAATGCAATATAATTGGAACTACTCCTACTTTTCTGAAGCTAGATTGGTAATGTGCACGTGTATATATTTGGGAATATGTGCCAGATTTTCCTAGATTGTGACAAAATAGAGTGAGTTTATGACTGGTGTTAGACTAGGCAGAACCAAGGGCAACCTTAAGCAAAAGCATGTTTTATTTGAACTTTTCCTCTGCTGAAAACCTGAGATACATGTCTATTATTTCTTCTCAGAAATAGACGCCCTATAGATCAACCATGGGAATAGTATGTTGCACTTAAAACTTTAACTGACTTGAGCAATTCACATTGGAGACTGTTTACAGTCTCAGTAAGGATTAAAGAAAGAAGGCAGCACTGTGTGTACTGGGAGTACAGTTTCAAATCTGTTGTTTTGAAAGCCAGAGGAATGCATTAGAGACCTATCTAGCATTCAAGAGGTTAAAATCCCCATTTATTTCAGTGTTAAGTTTATTTGTTTCTTATGGTGAATTCCGTTTGCCCCAAAAATGTGGTACTTTAGTCTTGTTACTGTTAGTCTACACAGTGTAAGTCTATGGTAACATGCTGTATGTCTGACACTGATGTACTAACAGCATGTGTCCTTATACATTAGAGTGCAGCAGTGCAATTCTGGGGTAAACCAACTTCACCAGATACATTTTAATAGAACTTTAAACACCTTGAATCCTAGAGGTCTCCACTTACCCTACCTCTCTCCACCTCTTTAGCATGCAAGGAGTTAAAAAACCCTGTATATAAATCAGTAGCAATCTGGGGAATTATGTATTCCCTGTGCCATAGCTGGTTTACCACCAGAATTGCACTGTTCCATATTAATCCATAAGGCCCATAGTACCCTGGTTGATGAGGCTTTATTTCTCATATTTCCTCCATTTCGCCCTTCTTCTTTACTTTCCTCTCCTCTTTCGCCCTTTTATATCCACATTTCTCACTTACCCCTTTGCCCTCCTCTTCCCCTTTTGTCTTCTCTCTTCCTCCAGATGAACTATAGTTGTACTAGTAATACCAGAAAACTTACAAGTCTATGACTACCCATTGGTAGTCATACAATTGTAAGCTCTATTGCATCCTTGTGCAATTATATTTCAATAGCAACTTCTGTGTCATCACAGTCTATATTATCACTAACGTAGCTCCATTTCAGTTGTAAGCTCTGTGGTATCACTAGTGTGGCCATATTTCATTGTAAGTTCTGTGATATCACTAGTGTAGTTATATTTCTATTGTTAGCTTTTTGACATCACTAGTGTAGCTCCACTTCAAATGTAATTCTGTGGTATCACTAATGTAGTTATATTTCTATTGTTAGCTCTGTGGTATCACTAGTGTAGTTATATTTCTATTGTTAGCTTTGTGGCATCACTAGTGTAGCTCCACTTCAAATGTAATTCTGTTGTATCACTAGTGTAGCTCCACTTCAAATGTAATTCTGTGGTATCACTAGTGTAGCTCCATTTCTGTTTTACACTCTGTAGTATCACTTGCCTTCACAAAATGAATGCCAGTTATAAAAATGAAAGGGTATTGGCTGGCACTGTGGGCTGGAGCAATAGTAGAAATGGGCCACTTGATTGTACTTGCCCCCCCCCCCGCCAAAAGTTGCCATCCCATGCTTGTAAACGAGACACACTTTGTAGACCTTTCCAATTAAGTAATTTTTTTGCAATAATGTGATTTCAGCTCTGCTGATCCCCAGAACGGGTTCTCCTGCTGTCAGCTAGACACTGATGTCAAGAGAAGGGGAGGGAGGGGGAATTTTCAATGCTTATATCTCTCAAACCAAAGTGGTTTGAGAGATAGGGTTTGCACCTTTAAGCTTATTTTTTGGTCCTCAACAAAACTATAACAATTTTGTATGGGGCATTACTGTCCCTTTAATGACTGTGTTTCAACCCACATATTAAATTGATAATCATTCTCACCAGTTTGGTATAATTGTTTAATCATACATCTGACTAAATGGCTACAAAATCCCTGACTTTGTAAAAGTGTACCTAGAAGAATTGATGATGTTTTGAAGGCAAAGAGTGGTCACACCAGATATTGACTTGATTTAGATTTTATTTCTGTTCACTCACTATCATTTTGTTAACTGATAAATATAAACTATTAACATGTCTAGTTTTAAAGCATTCATACTTTACAGCATTTCTTCACACATACCTAAGACTTTTTTGCTCAGTACTGTATGTATATATATATATATATATATATATATATATATATATATATATATATATATATAGTGATGTACAAAAGAAATACTAAGTTCCCCCTAATTGTTATCGATATCATTGATCATTCCAGGACTCAATTACGTGTTTACTTTAGACATATGGTTCATTAGTTTCATATCCTTTATTATGTTTATCTTCTATTTCCAGTCCCCTATCACAGGGCTTAAAATGTGAAGTCCTTTGCTACTAGCCAGACCTGAAAATTTACTTGCCACTGCAAGCCATAACATACCCACCAGGGCTGAATTTCTACTCTCTAGGGCTGAATTTTCACTCGCCATTGGCGAGTGGAAATTTTGAGCCCTACCCTATCATTCATTTTGCATCTGTTCATATTTTTTATCCCTGGTATCTATGTATCTATACAAAAACCTCAGATGTAACCCATACATTTATTCTTTTCCTTGAGCTGACTCTGTGATTGGTAAGAATAAGTTGGAGCAGCCATTTCCTGCGCCCCTTTTACCGAATCCCATTTTCCTGAGAAAGGAGCCCTGTATCACGGTACCCGTGCTATTTGGTGACATTCTGTCAGTTTCCACTCCTGCTTACGCTATTGGCTACTCTATTATTGTCCTGCCCAGCATTTGTCCTTAAATGCTGGGTTCTGGTACTTCTCGAGTGCCCTTTTGAGGTGTTTCAGTACCAGCGCTTGTTCCTGTTATTTGTGAGATCTCAGTGTATCGACATGGCCTTCCTGATGACTCTGCATCTTGTTTCTCGTCTCTGCCCATGTACCGACCTGGATTGGCTGACGTTCCTGCTCTGTGTACCGACCCGGCCCAGCTGACGTTCCTGCTCTGTGTACCAACTCGGATTGGCTGAAGTTCCTGCTCTGTGTACTGACCCAGCCCGGATGACATTCCTGCTCTGTGTACCGACTCGGATTGGCCTACGTTCCTGCTCTGTGTGATTGGATCCTGCCTGGCTGGGCTGCTGTGGTGATGTGCCTCCTCTGCACACCTTGGCCGGCCTCCGGGTAGGGTAGTATCAAGTCCTTCGCTGTCTCCGGACAGCTTGCTGCAGATTGGTCTCGGTTGCCTCAGTGTCGCCCAGGTGACATTCCTATTCGTCTGCCTCCCATGCAGTCCCCGGTTGGGTGCCTCTCAGGGCAAGTTGCTCAGTCTCCATTTCTGCTACGGCAGTGCTCACGTTGATCAGGCTCCGTTACTGCTACGGCAGTGCTCATGTGGCTCAGTCTCCATTACTGCCACGGAAGTGCTTAAGTGCTCAGTATCCGTTACTGCTACGGCAGTGTTCAAGTTGTTCAGTTTCCGTTACTGCTACGGCAGTGCCCAGTTGCTCAGTCTCCGTTACTGCTACGGCAGTGCTCAAGTTGCCTAATTACCATTACCGCTACGGCAGTGTTCAAATTGTTCTGTTTATGTTACTGCTACGGCAGTGCTCAAGTGGCTCAGTCTCCGTTACTGCTACGGCAATGTGCAAGTTGCTCAGTTTCAGTTACCACTACGGCAGTGCCTGGTTGCTTAGTCTCCGTTGCTGCTATGGCAGTGCTCCAGTTTCTCAGTTTCCATAACTGTTATGGCAGTGCTCAAGTGCTCAGTCGCCGTTATTGCTATGGCAGTCCACGATTGTCTGATCTCCATTATCTTGGGCGTTACTCGAGTTGGAGCCCTCACTTTTGTTTGTGCTTCTTAAAGGGCCTTGCACTATTAGGGCCTGTCAAAACTCTCTGCCTATTAGTAACCCATTCAGTACTGTTAAACTGAGACTCACACAAGAGCTGCCTGACCTGTGTCAGTATATTGATCTCTGGACTATCTGCGTACACTGGACCTGTGTGGGCCTACCTCTGTATAACCTGTCTTGTGTCTCTGCTATATTATGTATATATTACAGGACCCGTGAGGGTTATTGTTTTTTTCATTATTCAATAAAATTGTGTTTTATTCAAACCTACTGTGTCTGTGTGTCAAACAAACCGTTACAGTACGAAAGGTCCATGACCTCAGACAGTAAAAGTGAAGGTAATACACAAAACATCCATTGGAGGATGGTCTTACATGAGCAGCGATTAGACCAGTTGGAACTGGCCATACAAACTATCCTAGAGCACACAGCTCACCTTGATAAACCAGCTCAAGCCCCAGTGGTCCCCTCCGTTTCGACACTGGAAGCACAATCCATGACGCAAGTGGCCTCGTGTAAAGGGTGAACCTCCTCAGCTCCGTTACCACTTAGAAACGATAGCGAACCCACACTGTGCAGAGGGTTTATTAATCAATTGGAATTTTTTTTTTGGAGTTAACCCCCCCATGCCTTTCCTAATGACCGCAGCAAGGTGGGCATCACGATATCATTGTTGACGGGCAGAGCCCTGGCATGGGCCATCCTCTTGTGGGAGACTGCTAAACCCTGCACCAGGAACTTCAGGGAGTTTGTGCGTACCTTTTGCAGAGTATTTGAGGTTCCAGGTAGAGCCGCCTCTGCTGCCAAATGACTCATGGAAATACAACAGGGCTCTCGTACAGTGGGCGATTATGCTATCAAATTCCGTGGCAGCAGAGGTAGGATGGAACAACGAGGAGCTGGTGGCAGCATTTGCTCAGGGACTTGCTGACCGTATTAAGGATGAGAAGGCAGCCAGAAAAGTGCCTAATGATTTGGACGAGTTTATTGATTTTGCTTTATTGATTGATTCTCGCATCTGTGAGAGACTAATGGCCAAAGACCGCAAGCAGCAGGCTAGAAATTTTGGACAAGCCAGTTTAAATGTCCCACCCATGCCTCCCTCACCTCCCATGCCTCCTGAGCGTACACACGACACCAGTGAGCCAATATACTGGGCAAGGCAGCCTGGGCATGCCGCAAAATATAGGTGGCTCTACCGGCCCTGCCAATATACCGAGCAAGGCAGCCTAACGGAACACAATAGGTATACAGGCTCTACCAACCCTGCCAATATACCGGGTAAGGCAACCCAAGATGAAAATAACAGGAAGGTTCTACCGGCCTTACCAATATACCGGGCAAGGCAGCCTTAGTGGAGTTGGTGGCAACCACTGAGGCCTCAATGATCGTCAGATGACAACGACAGTCATAGAGATGATATACGGAGGCAAAATGAGCAAGTGGTAAATCATGGCATCACAGGAAACACCAGTACCCGCGTACTGGGCAATCAACTAGCTGTCTAGGACTTGACAGCAACCAGAGTGGAGCGAACCAGTACCCACGTACTGAGAACCAACAGTATCAATGCAATGTAAGCCGTGAGGCAGTGGAGTGAACCAGTACCCTCATACTGGGAACCAACAGGAGCAATGGCAATGTAGGCCGAGAGGCCGTGGAGCGAACCAGCACCCGCGCACTGGGAACCAACAGTATCAATGCAATGTAAGCCGTGAGGCACTGGAGCGAACCAGTACCCGTGAACTGGAAACCAACAGGAGCAATGGCAATATAGGCTGTGAGGCCATGGAGCGAACCAGTACCCACATACTGGGAACCAACAGTATCAATGCAATGTAAGCCGTGAGGCAGTGGAGCGAACCAGTACCCGCGTACTGGGAACCAACAGGAGCAATGGCAATATAGGCTGTGAGGCCGTGGAGCGAACCAATACACGCGTACTGGGAACCAACAGTATCAATGCAATGTAAGCCGTGAGGCAGTGGAGCGAACCAGTATCCACGTACTGGGAACCAGCAGGAGCAATGGCAATACTGACCGTGAGGCCGTGGAGCGAACCAGTACCCGCGTACTGGGAACCAACAGTATCAATGCAATGTAAGCCGTGAGGCCGTGGAGAGAACCAGTACCCGCATACTGGGAGCAACAATATCGGGCAGCCGTAGTCGTACAGGAGTGGAGCAAACCAGTACCCGCGTACTGGAAGCCAGCAAGAGTAGAAATGTCGCCTGGGTGACTGGAGATTACAGCACCCACAGATGAGTAGGAAACTGGATGCTGCAGATGAAACAGGAACCAGCATTCCAATGGTCAACCGGATCGGGAACGGCAATGAGGACTGGCAGCAGGTAACAGCAACGTTGGGCAACTCCAACCGGATCTGGATCGGAACCTGGAACTGCTGAACAGGAGACTCAGGAACTGGACGATCTCAGGATAGCAGGAACACAGCTATGGCACATGGATCTTCAGGAACATGATGAAAATACAAGCAGCCTAGAGACACCACAAAAGGGCAACCAAAGGGTGCCCAGACTCAGTCTAAATAGGCAAAGTGGGGCGGGCTGAAGGCAAAAAGCCAATGGGAGCCCCCTATAGGTGATAGACACACAAAGGCAGCAATCACGGGCACCGTGATAGCAGGACTTATGTCTGTATTGTGGCAAAGCCAGACACCTGTTGCGTACCTGTCCTGTACAGCCGGGAAACGAATGCACCTTGGTTAATTTGGGTGACAGGCCCTAGGCGGTGTTCAGCAGTCCCTAGACCCTATTATTCAGAAACCCAGGATCCAGGTGGCATTTTCTTGGGCAGAATACTCGGTGGAGGTTCTGGCCCTGGTTGATTCCGGTGTAGCCGGATACTTTATGGACAGTTTCATTTGCTGCACTACATCAGATTCCGTTGGTCGAGAGGGAATCCCCCTTAGCTATTGAGGCCATTGATGGCAGACCGTTAGAACCAGCTCAGATCACCATGGAAACTATACCGCTGTCCATGACTATTGGGTCTCTCCACACTGAGAAACAGCAGTTTCAGATTATCCATTCTCCCCATCATGCGGTCATTCTGGGGCTACATTTGCATAATCCCAAGTTTGATTGTCAGACTTGTAAGATCACATCTTGGTCTGAGCATTGTATGGGGCATTGTGTGACTCATCAGATTAAGATCATGTGTACCTCTCCCTCCGTGCCAGCTGAGTATCAGCAATTCAGAGAAGTTTTCAGTAAGGGAGAGGCTAGCGCTTTGCCTCAACATAGGGCTTAGATTGCACTATTGATTTGCCTCCTGGCACCGTGCCTCCGAGGGGTTGCATGAACCCGTTGTCATGCAAGGAGAATCGAGCCATGGAAGAATATATTGATGATGCACTTAAGAGTGGTATTATTAGGAAATCTACCTCGCCCGCGGGGGCTGGTTTCTTTTTTGTCAAAAAGAAGAATGGCGAGTTGAGACCCTGCATCGATTACCGGGGACTGAATAAACTGATGTCCAAGAATGCCTATCCTATACCACTCATTACTGAACTATTTGACAAGTTGAACATTGGACCTACGGGCCGCTTATAACCTGATCAGAATAAAGGCTGGAGATGAATGGAAAATGGCATTTAATACCAGATCGGGACATTATGAATACCTAGTAATGCCTTTTGGCCTATGTAACACACCCTCAGTGTTCCAAGAATTTATTAATAATATCCTTCGTGATATGCTACAGTCTTGTGTAGTAGTTTACCTGGATGATATACTCATACACTCGTCTATTTTGTCTCAACACATTAAGGATGTGTCCGAAGTTTTGCTCAGATTATGCAAGAATAAACTCTTCTGTAAGATTGAAAAACGTGAGTTTCATAAGTCCATGGTGCCTTTTTTGGGCTTCATGATTTCTAGAGATGGCATTGCTATGGATCAGGAGAAGCTTGCAGCAGATTCCAGCTCTGGACGAGCATATCGAGCAACTCTGCTCCACCTGGGCACAGGTTCAGAGGGCCCTCAGTAATTCGTTCCAACGTTATCAGCGCCACGCTAATCGCAGACGGCTGCCAGCGGTCTCCTTCCAAGTTGGGGACAGGGTATGACTTTCCTCCAGAAACCTAAATTTGCAAGTTCCATGTAATAAGTTGGCTCCCCGGTTTATTGGTCCCTACAAGGTGATCCGCAAAATTAGCCCTGTTTCATATGCTCTGGACCTCCCAGCATCCATGCAGATTCACAATGTGTTCCACATATCTCTACTGAAACCTCTGGTATTCAACAGTTACACTACCACTCCTGCGATCCCCGGGCCTGCTACGTCAGTGCCCGATTGCTCAGTCTCCGTTGCTGCTATGGCAGTGCTTAAGTTGCTCAGTTTCCGTTACAGCTTTGGCAGTGCTCAAGTGCTCAGTCTCCGTTACTGCTACGGCAGTCCACGATTGTCTGGTCTCCATTATCTTGGGCGTTACTCGAGTTGGAGCCCTTACCTTTGTTTGTGCTTATTAAAGGGCCTTGCACTATTAGGGTCTGTCAAAACTCTCTGCCTATTAGTAACCCATTCAGTACTGTTAAACTGAGACTCACACAAGAACTGCCTGACCTGTTTCAGGATATTGATCTCTGGACTATCTGCTTATACTGGACCTGTGTGGGCCTACCTCTATATAACCTGTCTTGTGTCTGTACTATATTATGTATATATTACAGGACCTGTGAGGGTTATTGTTTTTTTCATCATTCAATAAAATTGTGTTTTATTCAAACCTACTGTGTCTGTGTGTCAAACAAACCGTTACACCATGAACTCTGAAACTCATTGAAGATATCAATTTTGGGATGACATTTGAAAGACTTTTTACAAGCCCATAAGTAAAGCTAATATCCTTGAATTATGGTAGACATTGGAGATTCTACCAATCTGGACCATGCATCCCTCAGAGGTAAATAAAGGAAGGAGTGATCCAGCTTCCTGCAGTAACAGGATGTGCATTTCAGCAAGGAGTTATCTGGTGAGCATATTAATGAAATTTTGTTGCTGTGCCACCATACTAGGTGAACCTCTACACTTGGGGCTTCAGTGATACCTCAAGGGTGATTAGACTCACCCCGCCTATTAATATACACCATTCTCTGCTTATTTCATACACCAATAGACCCCAGCTGTAACATTGCTTTATCTTGCACTGTATTACTTTGTGGGTGACTTTTGAGCCTGTGTACCTTATAAATCATTTTATATTCTTAATTTTATTAGAGGTTTTCCTCAAAACCCTATCAATTTGATATTGTTAATATTTGTCACAGGAGACTTGTAAATAAAAACTCAGACAGGTACATAAAATCAATTTCCACTTTAACAACCCTTTGAGTGCCAGAGGGGTATGCAACACATTGCTCTGCAATGCGTTGCGTACCCCTCTGGCACTCAAAGGGTTAAGAATAATCACAAGCAAATAAATAAGACACTCTCCCAACCTTCCCAGGGTCAGGAATGGCTCTGCAATGCGTTGCATACCCTTCTGGCACTCAAAGGGTTAAGAATAATCACAAGCAAATAAATAAGACACTCTCCCAACCTTCCTAGGGTCAGGCATGGGGACAGTGTACAGTCCACTACCGGGAGCTGACACTGAACCTTAGCCAGACAGAGGCACCAGCTACGAGTGAACCAGAGCGAGAGCAGAACCACTGAGGCAGAGGAAAGTGGTGAGAGTGCTCTAATAACACAACCACAATACCCTAGAACACTAGGGTTACAGAACACCATGCACCCTAGAGAGCTAGAGGCACAACAACCCCAGAGGACTTAGGTGCTGCTGCACTACTGAGAGGACTTACCCGACAAAGGACTGAGAATGAGAGCCTGCAAGGGGCTGCCAGGCCTCAGGAAGCAACAGAGACTATATAGCCAATGGTTAGATGGTTCGGGTAGTCAGACACACCAAAGTACTTAGCACGGAGCAGGAAGTCAGATAATCCACAGTACGGAGCGGGTAGTCATCCAGGCCAGAGGTCATACACGGGGCAGGTAATCGGACAAGCCAAGATCAACATGGACCAATTAGTCAGCCAGGCCAAAGGTCATACATGGAGTGTAGTCAGACAAGGCCAAGGCCAGTACGGAGCGGACATCAGCTAGGCAAAAGGTTCTGGCACAAATCAGTAGTCACACGGAACCAGGGTCACACACAAATCAGATTCAGCAGCCAGGATCGGATGACAACGGAAGACTCAGAAAGTGCTCAGGTACACCATAAAGGGTACTGAGGCAATGATGGAATGCATATAAGGCCTCTCTTGGAGGAGGAGTCACATAGGTCAATTAAGGTGGAAACTATAAAATACAGAGGACTCAGAATGACGCTCGAGTGACCAGGAAGTAGTAGCCTGCCATGCTTTTGCCAGGCAATCATAGAAAGCGAACAAACCAGAAAGAAGGCCAGAATCATGGTACCGTGATATTATTCTCTTATCCACATTTTTTACCCTATATATATTTTTTATTCTGTCTTTTAATACAAAGTACTCTGTGCAATTACATTAAATGGCTGGCTTTTACTAGCGTAATACTGTTTTTATCCTTTACTGACACCATTTTGATTATAAATATATGTGACACTTGTTCATATTGTTGTCTTCATCCCTACATACTACACTTAGATCTCTGGTGTGCTCTATATCAGGAAAAAAGGAGAACATTTTCAAGACACAAAGAATAGCAGAAGGAGGACAAAAACAACAGAGACAGATAAATAATACACTTGAATAAACACACTGTAGGTGAAAGAACACAGATGAATAGGGCTAGTATATATTATAGGATAAGGACTTTGAATTTGCAACATACTAAGGATAATGTGACAATATTGGAGTGGGAAATGGGTGGGGCTGTTTTGTTAAAATGTCAAACAAAATGTTAAAACAACTGTTTTGAAAATTTTTTGGGATGTTATAAAATAGCTTTTGAATACAAATACTGATGTGAAAGAATATATTTTGCTCATTGCTAAGGAAAGAGAGCAACAGAAACCAAGCTATGTGGTTGCAGATGGAATTTTAGATAATACTACTTACGTGGTCAGAGTGCATAAGCCAATAAATGTTTGGAATCTAGTCATGGTGACTTTGTCATAAAAACAGAACATCTGCAAAATCTTTGTTTGGACTTGTTTGTTTGGACTTGTGACAGTGGACTTATGATAGTTTTATATTAATATGACAAGAACAAAGGCCTTTATTTAAATGTCCCCAGCCCTCTAGAAAAAAACCTTTCAGGCATGGTAAGCCATTCAATTACCTGTGCTATGAAGAAATGCTGGCAGAAAAAAAGAATCTTGGGCGCTAAAGGTAGTTTCTGTTCAAAATTCCCTCACATTGGAATGAACATCTGCCCGGGAGGTACTTAGAGGGGGCTATGTCTGCTATTCCTTCTGCAGCCACCTCCGCAAACAGCAATGGAGAACAAAAAAGGAGGCATATTTATAATGATTAGTGATGAGCGAGCATGCTCGGCCGAAGCTCGGTTCGGCTCGAGCATCGCTCTGCTCGGCACATGGCGGTACTCGTACGAGTACCGCATGTGCTCGCCCGCCATGTTCGGGTCTCCTCCCAGCACGTTTCGCAGCTGCTGCGCAGCCAATAAACGTGCGGGGAGGCTCTGACATCAGTGTAATGCCAGCAGCCATGTTGGCTGCTGGCATTACACTGATTGGCTGGCCAGAACCCGTGATCGGGTGCTGTATAGCACCCGACGCGCGAGTTCGGCTAATTCTTAGCCAGGGAGAGATGCGATTAGGCAGGGAAAGTCAGTGTAGGGAGAATAAAATTGTTGAAACTCTTTCAAGACCCAAAAGTCCTTTTTAGGACTGTTGTGTGTGGGGGCAGCATTTATATTTTGTTTGGGGGGGCACAATTTCCTTTTTTTTGTGGGGGGGATATTTGTAAGTTGACATATAATACTAGATGCACAGGAAGTCAGTGTAGGGAGAATAAAATTGTTGAAACTCTTTCAAGACCCAAAAGTCCTTTTTAGAACTGTTGTGTGTGGGGGCAGCATTTAATTTTTTTTGGGGGTGGCAGAATTTCATTTTTTTGTGGGGGGGGACATGTTCTAAGGTGACATTGTACTAGGTGCACAGGGACAAATATTTCACAGTGCAGTGACAAGCTGACATATTCTGTTAGGTGCACAGGGCCAATGATTTTACAACGCAGCGACAAAAAGGGCCATTTTAAACGTGTGCCTAGCCATAGATTATTGTCACATTCTGTTTAGTGTGCAAATTCACAAATTAACGTCACATATTCCGTTCACTGTGCCTAGCCGCAGATTAGCGTCACATTCTGTTTCGTGTGCCTAGCCGCAGATTAGCGTCACATTCTGTTTCGTGTGCCTAGCCGCAGATTAGCGTCACATATTGTTTAGTGTGCCTAGCCGCAGATTAATGTCACATATTGTTTAGTGTGCCTAGCCGCAGATTAGCGTCACATATTGTTTAGTGTGCCTAGCCGCAGATTAGCGTCACATTCTGTTTCGTGTGCCTAGCCGCAGATTACCGGCATATATTCCGTTTAATATGAAGAAGGCGGGTAAAAAGGGACGGGGAAGTGGACGTGATCCTGATAGTTCAGGGCGCGGGTCAGGACGCGTAAAAACTGTGCCTGGTGCCAGAGCACAAGACAGAAAGACATCCACCATACCTAGCTTCATGTCTCAGTTTACAGGGCGTCGCAGGACATCACTCTCGAGGTCAGACCACTGCGAACAGGTGGTCGGTTGGATTTCAGCTGATACTGCTTCCAGTCGGTTAAGCACCACCCTGTCTTCCACCAAGTCCACTCTCACTAGCCAAAAGTCTGGTCAACATAATCCTCACCCTGATCATCCTTCCTCCCACCATAGAGGGTCTGGCCAAAGAAGTGATCCCACACTGGGATATAGTGAGGAGCTCGTCTCATCACCAATCGTTGATTTGAACCTCTCTCCAAGCACGCTTGCAGAGGAACATGAGATCTTGTGCCCTGATTCACAACCTCTAGAGTGTACCCAATCACAAGAAGATGACAGAGGGGAACGGCATTTAAGGTCAAAGGAAGTGGATGATGATGATGAGACACAGTTGCCATCAAATCAACCACAATTACTGTCTCAAGACCTTGATGAGGAGGATGATACACAGTTGTCAATGACTGAGGATGTGGTGGGATCAAGAAATGAGGAGGATGATCAGAGTGAGGAAGTGGAGGAGGACTTGGTGGACGATGAGGTCACTGACCCCACCTGGGAAGGTGGAAAGCCGAGCGATGACAGCAGTCCTGAGGGTGAGCCATCTGCAGCACCGCAACAGGCTGGAAGAGGCAGTGGTGTGGCTAAAGAAAGAAGGCGGACCGCACCAAACCGGCCCGCAAATGTTACACGGAGCACCCCCTTGCGTAAATCTCCCTTGCCAAGGGCTAGGTGTTCCGCGGTATGGCGTTTTTTTAAGGAAAGTGCGGACGACAAAAGAATTGTAGTTTGCAACCTGTGCCACACCAGAATGAGCCGAGGCATGAACACTAGCAACCTCACCACCACCAGCATGATCCGACACATGGCATCCAAGCACCGTAATAAGTGGGAGGAACGCCCGGATCGCCAATCTGTGTCTGCAGGCCACACCACTGCCTCCTCTTCCCCTGTTTTCGGTGCCGGCCAATCGCCTGTCGAAGGCGCAGGCCCGCATACCTCCCGCCCTGCACCTGTACCATCTGAAGCACCATCAGCGACCACATCCACTTCCCTGTCCCAGCGCAGCGTCCAAATGTCGTTACCCCAGGCATTTGAGCGCAAGCGAAAATACCCAGCCACCCACCCACAGGCCATAGCACTAACCTCACACCTTTCCAAATTACTGGCCATCGAAATGCTGCCATTTAGGCTTGTGGTACGCAGTCCCCAGCCGCCACTACTTTTCCCGGTGTGCCGTCCCCGCCTTACACCACCATGTGTCCCGTAACATCACCCGTGCCCTGACCAACGCAGTTACTGGGAAGGTCCACTTAACGACTGACACATGGACAAGTGCTTGTGGCCAGGGACACTACATTTCCCTGACGGCACACTGGGTGAATGTCGTGGAGGCAGGGAGCGACTCGGACCCTGGGATGGCACAGGTGCTACCCACGCCGAGGATTGTGGGCCCTACCTCCATCAGGGTTTCCGCCAGCACCTACGTTATTGGCTCCTCCTCCTCCTCCTCCGTTTCCACCTCCGAATTCTCTGCGCGCAGCGCCACTCACCCATCGGCCGGTAGCTGGAAGCAGTGTAGCACTGCAGTGGGGAAGCGTCAACAGGCCGTGCTGAAGCTGATCTGCCTTGGGGACAAACAGCACACGGCCTCAGAGCTGTTGCAGGGGATTAGTCACCAGACCGAGCAGTGGCTCTCGCCACTCAACCTGCAACCAGGCATGGTTGTGTGTGATAATGGGCGTAACTTGGTGGCGGCTTTGGAGCTCGGCAAGCTCACACACGTACCATGCCTAGCGCATGTATTTAATTTAGTGGTTCAGCGATTTCTAAAAACCTACCCCAATTTGCATGATCTCTTGACGAAGGTGCGCCTCGTGTGTGCACATTTCCGTAAGTCATCTACAGCTTCAGCCGGCCTGTTGACGCTGCAGCAGCGCTTACAATTGCCAGCTCACCGGCTGCTGTGTGACGTGAGCACGCGCTGGAACTCCACCTTCCACATGTTGGCCCGGCTTTGTGAGCAGCAGAGGGCAGTAGTGGAGTACCAGCTGTTACACGGTCGTCGCCTCTCCGTTCAACTTCCTGTAATCAGAAGTGAGGAGTGGGAATGGATGTCAGACCTCTGTGAGGTTTTACGTAATTTTGAGGAATCGACACAGATGGTGAGCGGCGATAACGCTATTATCAGTGTAACCATCCCACTTCTGTGTCTACTGAAACGCTCGCTGCTCACAATTAAAACCGACGCTTTGCATGTGGAAGAGGTGGAAATGGGGGAGGAAGAGCTTACACAAGGTGATAGCCAGAGCACCCTCACTTCGTCTTCTCAGCGACAATTGGAGGAGGCGGAGGAGGAGGAGGAAGACACGGTTGCCTCCGCTACAGAGGGTAGCCATGGAACTTTATTTCCATCTCTTCAGCGTGGGTGGGCAGAAGAGGAAGAAGAGGATGAGGAGATTGAGAGTCATCCTCCTGGTGAGGACAGCGAAATCTTGCCTGTTGGTACTCTGGCACACATGGCTGACTTTATGTTAGGCTGCCTTTCCCGTGACCCACGCGTTATACGCATTTTAGACAACACGGATTACTGGGTGTTCACCCTTCTGGACCCCCGCTACAAAGAGAATTTCTCATCTCTCATTCCTCCGGTGGAGAGGACAAGCAAAATGGTGCAATACCAGAAGGTTCTTGTCGAAAAATTGCTCCAAAATTTTCCATCTGACAACGCTGTCGGCAGAGTACGTGCTACCTTGGCCAACCGAGAAGGGGAGAAAAGGGGAGCACACAGCAGTTCCGACAAAGGCAGGGCAACACTCTCCAAGGCGTGGGACACCTTCATGACACCCCGCCAGCACCCTCACCCTGATGCGCGGCCTAGTGTCACAAGGAGGGAAAAGTTTTGTAAGATGGTGAAGGAGTACGTAGCAGACCGTGTCAGCGTCCTCACTGATCCCTCTGTGCCTTACAACTACTGGGTGTCCAAGCTGGACACGTGGTATGAACTGGCACTCTACGCCTTGGAGGTGCTGGCCTGCCCTGCCGCCAGCGTTCTGTCTGAGCGGGTATTTAGTGCTGCTGGTGGCATCATAACAGATAAGCGTATCTGCCTTTCCACCGAAAATGCTGATAGGTTGACACTTATAAAAATGAACAAGGCCTGGATTTCCCCTGACTTCTCCACTCCACTGGAGGAAAGCCCCGGGTGAACATAAAGTCACTTTAGATATGTTATTTACAATGATGGGAATACTCTGTATTCCCATTCACCCCTTCCACCCAAAAAACGGGTATATGGTTGACTCTTAATCTTCTCCTCCTCCTCCTCCTCTTCCATATGCCCTGTGATATAATTTTTATATAGGGCCAGCTCACCAGCGGGCCCTGTGATATAATTTTTATATATTGCCAGCTCACCAGCGGGCCCTGTTTGACAATTTTTGTATAGGTCAGCTCACCAGCGGGCCTTCTCATATAATGTTTTATTGGGTCAGCTCTCTAGCGGGCCCTCTCATATAATGTTTTATAGCTTCAGCTCACTAGCGGGCCTTCGCATATAATGTTTAGGATGGTCAGCTCCGCAGCAGACCCTCACCCATAATGTTTTAGATGGTCGGCTCAGCAGCAGATCCTCATTCCTAATGTTTTAGATGGTCAGCTTAGCGGCATGCCCTCGCCCCTAATGTTTTAGAGGGTCACCAGCAGGCCATTAATCCTAATTTTTCAAGGGTGTGTATGATGCCCTCCTTTATGTGTAATAAAGGGTGTATTGGAGTGACATTTCAGTCTAATTTTTGGCAGCCCTTTCACTTAGTGCATAGGCTTTATGAGTGTTGGACCACTACCTGAACTATTGTACCACAATGTGAATGAGGCCCTCCATTTTGTGATATACAGGTTGTATAGGAGTGCCTCAGGTCCTCCCATTGAATTAAATAGGGCTGGGGTGTTCGACAGAGCAGAAGGTAGTTCTTGGCTTCATCCACTAAGTCACTTCGTCACTTTTACTCAATGGATCAGACCCCACTGTTCCGACTATAAATTTTGGACTTAACAAGGGCAAACGGCATGTTGTAAAACCTGTGGTAGCTGCGGCCTCCGTTCCTGAATGCTGTACCTTACCCGGGCCATAACCACGTTGAACACCTGCTTTACGCTGCGCACGTTTCCCTCTTAATCATGGCCCCAGTTCCGAAAAATCGATGACATTTTTTGCAGAATTTGCAGATGATATACAAGTAAATATACAGCAAATACTGTTTGGTAACAATTTTTCGCCTAAAATCGTTTTTATCTTCCTTTTTGTGTGTTTTACGGTCAGTCTGTAAAAATGGCGTACTACGGGCGAAACATCGTTCCCAGCAGCGACGTTGGAGTCCAAGATGCATCCAGACATCCTCCCTATGCTGTCCCTGAACCATTTCTGTGGTGTTTCCATCATTTTCTGTCCTTTTCCTATGAACCAGGCACCCTCCCCTCATCAGAGCAGGGGGTGCCTGGTGTAATGCTCGAGTCCTCCCATTGACTTCAATGGGGCTCGGGTGCTCGGCCGAGCACTCGAGCCTCCGGGGGCGCTCGGCCAGAGCACCCGAATACCCGAGCATCGGGGTGCTCGATCATCACTAATAATGATTCAATTTTCGCCCACAAGATTATTTTTCAAATTTACAACAAAGAATAATTCAGAGCAGAAAAATTTGTGGATCATTTAGCATCTTCTATTATTTACACTCGCACAGATGTGCATTGCTTAACCCTCTGGAGCTCATAGGGTTAAACTATGTACAAATGTGCACATTAGTTTTATGGCACATCGTTAATATTTCTCTTTCTTTCTTTCTTTTGCAGGAATGTTAATGTCAGATGTAGAAAGAAGATGCAACAGAAGAAGAAAGATGGATAGAAAGAAGAGAGAAGATGAAAGAGAGAAAAAAAGAAGATTAAAGAAAGAAAGAAGAAGAAAAATAGAAAAAGACAGTGGATGTCACTTAGGTAAGTGCAACACATACCTGGGTGTTAGGCTATTGTTACAGGTAGTATTGTGGCACTTTACTGTTAGGGGTGGTGTAGGGTTTATGTTTGGGAGGGTGACTGTGTATGTAATCTATCAGTTGGTACTTGACAGGAGGGATAGGCAAAAATTTTCGCCTTCAACTAAAATCGGTATATAATGGAACTTCCCACTTTGCACAATTTCTCGCAAAAAATAAAGATTTTCCACTTTTTCTGCCTAGCTCATTCCATTGAAAGCAGTATGAATACTGAACCTACACACATCGTAGCAAATATTATTTTATTTACCAAAGACATAGTATAAAAAGCACATGAGGGTGCCTGTGTTGGTTGGGTGTGGGGAAAAAATTAGTTGCACAGGGAATGTTTTTCAGGGGTTTGTTTACTGGTATTGGAGGCAGTTAATAAAAAACTAAATCAATAAAATAAATTATGATTTGTTATATTTGTTGTGAGAGGCCCAAGCCCTGAGGAAACATTGGTTTGTAGGACTTAGATGTATTAGAAGCACAAGCCCTGAAAAAACATTGATTTGTAGGGCTTAAGCTTGTTTGGCACAAGCCCTAAGGTTGTTTTGTAGGACTTAGTCTTGTTAGAAACAAACTCCAAAAATGTGTTTATTTTTTTAATAGGACTATTTTTTTTGTTTTTGTTTATTTGATTGTTTTTAAAAGCACAAGTCCTGAAAAAATGACCTACTGGCCTAGTGCAAGCAGGTCATGTTGGTCAGTGGTCACTGGCCATTGTCAGATGTCCTGCTGAGTCAATAATTGAGGAATTTACAACTGCTGGTCTTGCTGCTGCTGCTGAGTTGTTTAAGCAACAGGATGATTAGGCAGCTGAAAGCGAATAGGATCAGCAATAACAGTAACATGGGTGATGGATGATGAAGGTTCTATTTGCCACCACTAACTGCAGTGATGCTCCTGAGGCAGTAGCAGCACAATAACTAGCCCCCAGTATATGTGGAGAAAAGAAGAAGTTGGCCAATAATTCTTCTCCACCTGCCCCTCCTCCAAAATCATGGTTGTGCTCATCAGCAACTGCAATATGCACAGTGTGTGTGGTAAATAACACCTGGGAGCACAACTGTATCCAAACACCATGACTCCAGAACCCAAGTACTGCCGCTGTAACTATACCCTTTGTCAACACCCCACTAAGGACATATGACAAATTGCTGACAGTTTAATAATAATGATGAACCCTCCCTGCCAGTATCTTAGCATATTCTGTGGGATGGAATCTCCTCAGATGTCACCTGATGACCTGATAACTGCCATATCCTATCATCAACAGAGTGGCTATCATTTGGTGGGGAGGTAATGATGAAGGAGGTGGATTGGCAGAAGATGTAATACTAGTTACCCTAGAGGAAGAAGGTGATGGTATCACGGTGCCAGTGATTGCTGCCTTTACATGTCAGTTACCTGTAGGGGGCTCTCCATTGGCTGCTTGCCTTCAGCCGCCCTGCATTGCCTATTTAGACTGAGCTTGGGCGCCCTTTGGTTGCCCTTTCGTGTTGTCTCTATGTTGTTTGTCCTGCATTGAGTTCTGAGCTTCCTGGGCCTTGTCGCTGTTCCTGCTTGCTGGTGGTCATCCAGTTCCTGCTTCCTAGTCACCTGGTTCCTGCATCCATTCCTGATCCGGTTGGAGTTGCTGTACCTGTTGCTGTTTCCTGCTACCGTTCCAGATACAGTTGACCGTCTGCAGAGCTGTACCTCTTCATCCTTGGCTGGGTTCCTGCTGTATCATCTACCGGGTTTCTGTCTCATCCTGTGGACTGGGCAACATTTTCATTCACCTGTTGGTTTCCCAGTACGCGGGTACTGGTTAGCTCCATTGTAACCGGCTGCTGTTGCACCGGTAGAGTTACTGCTTTCTCCAGTACGTGGGTACTGGTTTGCTCCACTGTAACCGGCTGCTGCTGCACCGGTAGAGTCTCTGCTTACTCCAGTACGCGGGTACTGGTTCGCTCCACGGTAACCGGCTGCTGCACCGGTAGAGTCTCTGTTTATTCCAGTAGGCGGGTACTGGTTCACTCCACTTATCGGAGGCTGTTCAGTCCTAGACAGCCTGACAGATTGAAGGTTTACTCCAGTACGCGGGTACTGGTTCGCTTCACTTATCGGAGGCTGTTCAGTCCTAGACAGCCTGACAGATTGAAGGTTTTCTCCAGTACGTGGGTACTGGTTCTCTCCACTTATCGGAGGCTGTTCAGTCCTAGACAGCCTGACAGATTGAAGGTTTATGCCAGTATGCGGGTACTGGTTCACTCCACTTATCGGAGGCTGTTCAGTCCTAGACAGCCTGACAGATTGAAGGTTTTCTCCAGTACGTGGGTACTGGTTCGCTCCACTTATCGGAGGCTGTTCAGTCCTAGATAGCCTGACAGATTGAAGGTTTATTCCAGTACGTGGGTACTGGTTTGCTCCACTTATCGGAGGCTGTTCAGTCCTAGACAGCCTGACAGATTGAAGGTTTACCCCAGTACACGGGTACTGGTTCGCTCTCTGTTTATACCGGTAGCTAATTGCTCTATCTCAGTACTGGTTGTGACTGTGGTACGCTGCTTGCGTTTGTTCCATTCATGTGTGGCTGGTAGTCTAACCGTTCTGTATATCCAGTGGGCCTTGCTTGTCATCTTAGATGACTGGTGTCTCCACCTAGCTAGTCACCTCGGCCACCTGTGCTGCCACCATTGTCAGCAGTCTAGGCTGCCTTGCCTGGTATTGGTAAGGCCGGTAGAACCTGATCGTTCCATTCCTCCTTGGGTTGCCATACCCGGTATTGGCAAGGCCGGTAAAGCCTCATTACTCGCAGTCTCAGTTTCTGGGCTGCCTTGCCCGGTATATTGGCAAGGCCGGTAAAGCCTTGTTTCTCGCAGTCTCAGTTTCTTGGCTGCCTGGCCGGGTATATTGGCAGGGTCGGTAGAGCCTTCTCTAGTCATGGTACCTGTCTCCAGGCTGCTTTGCCCAGTATATTGGCAAGGCAGGTAGAGCCTCTTCTTCATTGCACTAGCCTCCAGGCTGCCCTGCCTGGTATATTGGTAAGGCCGGTAGAACCTGTTACCATCTTGTGCCAACTAAGGTTGCCTTACCCGGTATTGGCAGGGCCGGTAGAGCGCAGTCTCAGTTTCTGGGCTGCCTTGCCCGGTATATTGGCAAGGCCGGTAAAGCCTCGTTTCTCGCAGTCTCAGTTTCTTGGCTGCCTTGCACAGTATATTGGCAGGGTCGGTAGAGCCTTCTCTAGTCATGGTACCTGTCTCCAGGCTGCTTTGCCCGGTATATTGGCAAGGCCGGTAGAGCCTTTTCTTCATTGCACTAGCCTCCAGGCTGCCCTGCCCGGTATATTGGTAAGGCCGGTAGAACCTGTTACCATCTTGTGCCAACTAAGGTTGCCTTACCCGGTATTGGCAGGGCCGGTAGAGCCTGTATCTCATTCCATGTATCAGTACTATGCTACTATGTAAACCGCTCTATATATATATTGTATGTGTATGCTACCCAATAGGGGTTTCTTTAACTTTTCCATAAAGTTATGTTTTTACCTAACTCTGTGTCTGAGAGTCATAACAAGCCGTGACAGATGGTGAGCTAGTTGTTTCACTCATCTTGGAACTTCCAGTGTCTATATGGGTTTCTCTGTTCTTCCTCCTCTTTGATCTCTGCCTCACTTCTTGTTGCCTTTCTGGAGAGTCAGGGGGTACAGCAACAGCAGTGCTTGATTACTGTGGTGGGTGTTTGGGTTTAACATGTTTGACATAAATGTGATGGTGTCTGTTATCAGGGTGGTGGTGCCAAGTTGAGTTCCCTTCTTTCTCCTTCTCACTGAATTGTCACAGATTGTGCACAGTGCTGTGGTGATGACTGCACTGTGCTGCCCCAAGAGAAAAATAGTCCCACACCCTTGACTCCAGGGGATAGGGAAAAGGTGGAGAAGAATGGCCTCTTTCTTCTTGTCCTCCACATTCCCTTTCACTGTCTGTGGCAGCAGATGATGTTGCTGTTGTTGCTGCTGCTGCTTCAGAATCGGCACTGCAACTAGGATCAGGATTATTGCTGCTGCTGGCAAGTGGAACCTGTCTTAATCCCGCATCACTTGTTAACCCCATTCCCACTGTGTCCACGGTAGTATGTGGCACACTAGCCTGCTCCTCCGCATCCTCTGCCCTTGCAACTCAGCAGCAGCAGGAATTAGAGCAGTTGCAAATTCCTCAAATTCCAAATGCTTACTTCTGGTTGGAGGAGGCGTCGCTCAGTGTGACAGAGGGTCCCCTAATGTCACACTTGCCTTTTCTTGGTGAAGTGAAGAAGGCAGACTGGCAGCCATGGTGTTATTAACGTGGTGGTGACAATTCTGGCCTCTTCGGGATCATGTTCCACATGGCCAATGCTGTGGGGGGAAGAGGACTCCCAGGGGCAGGAGTCTGGACACTCTCAAAAGCTTCTCCTACCACTTCCTTAACACTAGTTCCACCGGCTGCTTCATCATCACTGTTACTACTACTACTACTACTACTAACAACATACACATCAAGTTCAGCCAAGGAGTCTTCCTCCTCACAGTCACTAGTAATATGAGGATATTGATTATCTCCTCCTTCATTCCTAACACAAAGAAGCTGCTGGACTTTCTTAGTAGTAGTAGTGCTCGCACTGGTGGGACTGCTTGGGGACGGCAAGTGTGACTTAGGGTCTCCTGCTGTCACACTATCACAGTCTACCTTGAGCGATCCTGTGCTTCCTTCCTCTGTGGTGTGTCGGCCGACTTATTTGCGGCCACTCCCACATTGCTGGCATCACAGGCACTGGCTAGGAAGCCTGTTTATGGGCCTATTCTGTGTTGCCTAATTGGGTCTCACCTTCTCCTGCTCCTTTATGAACCTCACTGGGCCCGGGCCTTCTCCCAGGGCTTGTGTCCTCGCCGGGGGGGCATGATGCAGTTAGGTTTTACATGCCTTTCGGTGGAGGAGAGGGCTCGGCGCAGGAGGAGGGGTCTTTGCTTATACTGTGGGGAGCTGGGCCATATGTTGCATGCTTGCCCTATCCGGCTGAGAAACGCTTTCACCTAGGGTCCTGTAGGAGACAGACCCTGGATGGAATTTCACAGTCCCCAGAAAGACTTCAGGGCAAACTGATTTTTGAAGAAATATTGTCTTGGGCAGAGTCATTGGTAGTGGCTTCGGCACTACTGGACTCAGGGTCCGAGGACTTTTTCATTGATGCAGACTTTTCGGCCAAGCACACTATCCCTTTGCAGCCTTGTTCCGAGCCGTTGGCAATTGAGGTCATTGACAGTCGACCACTACAGCCGGCACACGTTATGCATGAGACTCATCCTTTGTCTCAAAGGGTAGGGGCACTCCATGTGGAGACACAACAGTTCCAGGGCATACATTCTCCCCATCATGCCATCATTCTGGCTTTTCCCTGGTTGCAGACTCACAACTAACACCACACTAGAAATAGCAGCTCTTACCTCCTGTATAGACCTTATCCCTTTAACTTCAATGATTAGGATTGCAAAACAATTTTGAAACAATAGTGTTAAAGCACTTGTTTGTGAAATTTGATTGTTGGACTACAGGATGGGTGCGTTAGTCTGAGCTTTACCTATTGGCTCAGAAGATCCAAATTCATATTACTCCAAAAAAACTGCACATCCAAAACCATGTCCAAAAATACAAAACACAACTTTATTCAAAAATCATCCAGTGAAAAACATATAAATATACAGTGTACCTCCAAAATTGGAAGTGTCACAAGTTTTTCAGCCATACGGAGAGACTCCTATCTGGGAGGCGCACATCAGTAGGAGCAACTATGTTGCCTCACATCGATAAATGCGTTTCGCATTTTAATCACTTACTCATGATCAAAGATACCGGCCTCGATGGGAGCTCCTGTCTTTAAATGCCTGATAACTAATCATAGTGGTCAAAGGTCTGGAGACGCAATCGGAAGTGATGTGTACAAAGTTACAGATGAACTAATGCTGCTCTCATTGACTAATGTGTGAATGTAACCCTTTCTTGTATTGTAGCAAGATCATGTCTTGCTGTATAACAATAAAAAGTATATATATTCATTCATCACCCTTTACACAAATGTAATGTGAAATAAATTAATATAAAACATGAATAAAATAAACTGAAATAAATTTGTGAAACAATGAAAAACAATTATCTTAACTGTGTGCAATTTAAATATTACCTTATGTCCAAAAAATATATTATTTAAGTGAATTGTGATAATATGTAATAACCATAATAATTCTACAAAATATACTGACTCCACGAGTGCAAAAGCACCACGGAACACAATATATATATATATATATATATATATATATATATATATATATATATACAGTGACTGCCCTGAACCGTTCAGGCACTCAAAGGGTCAACCATCATGCTCAGTACTTGCTCAGTACCCTCCTAGAGTGCCTGACCATCAGTCTCGGTGTTCCGTGGTTCAGGCCTGCTCTCACTCCCTGTTGCCTCCGGTCGTGTAACCTGGAGTGGAGACTGGTGCATCAGTACTATCCCCTCTGTTGTTTCATCAGCACTTCGGGCCTAGTCTCCAGTATTTTGCAGCAGTTCAGTGCTCAGCACAGTGTGCAGCTCCAGGTAGGAGCCTGGGTCCTATCATCCTGAGTTCTGGGGTTGTGTGGGCTATATTATTATTTGCTGTACATTATAAATAAAGGTGGTTATTTATATTTTATGATTGTGTCTGTCCTTCTTTGCCTGAAAAATGTGACACACTCTTAGCATCATCTTCTTCTCCCCCCCCTCCTGAGCATTACAAAACACACTAGCAGCAGCTTCAGCAATGGTGGCAACAGGTTCAGCACTGGCAGCAGGCACAGTGCTGGTAACATGCACAGCACTGGTGGTGACACTGGCAGTAGGGGCAGCACGTCTGACATCCAGCACAGCACATCTTACAGCAGGTGCAGCATGTCTGGCAGCAGACGCTGCATGTCTGGCAGAAGGCACAGGCAGCTGACCTTTCCTGCTCTCTCTACTACTACCCTTTTGTTCTTCCCTTGACATTAATTTCAACCAAAACCCTATTTGTGGTTTAGAGGGACTGGTCAGTATTGCTTCTGTAGTGCTCACATCCTCCTCAGACTCAGACTCAGTGGACACATAAGGATCCTTCCAGTTCCTATTTTTATTATTTTTAAATCTGCTCATAGTTATAGCAGTCTCATGAGCCTCTTCTGCCTCATTTTTGCTTCAAGATCACAGCAGAACAGCACAGCATGTCTACCTCACTCTGTTGCTGCTACTATTGTGTTTCACTTCCTCAAGTACGTCAAATGTTTATAGGGAAAAGGTGAAAACCATGTAAATCAATGGGCAGAAACTGTCTAACCATCAAAAAAATGATGAACAATTTTGGCCAATTTTCAAAAAATGTGAATATTTTAATCGCAAGTTTTAAAGTGGATGCTCCCACAAAAAAGTGAACAACAACTTGGTTTTCGTGGGATTTCTTGCAGGAACATGGCGAGAGATTTCACCCACCCCAACTGACAGTATGGCAGCCACTGATTGTTAACATTTTTCTTTTGATGTTCCCATTATTGACGCTATTTAGCGGTGTTTTGGGAACTTAACACACAATTGGTCACAAGTCCTTTTCTGTGGTCCAATATTTGTTGTGTTTTCAGTTGGTAGGGCAATTGAATAGATCTGCTAGCACTTTTCGGTCAATTGGACGTTATCCAATTTTGCCCTACTGGCTGTTTTAGTGGTAACATTTAAACCTAGGCCAAAGTCTTTTATTTCATCCTTAAGGGGAACTACCACCCCAACACAATGTAATCTCTAAGTCTTTGTCTTCCTATCATTATTAGCAATCCATAGTTAGTTTTCTCCAAAAAAGTGTTGTAAGAGCACTATCTTTATACTAAATTTCTACCTGATGACGTCTTGCCCCTTGAATCCGTTCTGCGCATGACCGCCATGGAGCCACTTGGCTCCACTGTACCTCCCTCCGTCTTGCCCATCACTTGTACGTCATTGTCCTCAGCTCCACATGACCTGCCGCGTTCCTGGCATCAAGCGCTGTCAGTATAGTATAAAGGTGATGCTCTCACAACAAACTTTTTTGGAGAAAACTAACTATGGATTGCTAATAATGATAGGAAGACAAAGACTTAGAGATTACATTGTGTTGGGGTGGTAGTTCCCCTTTAGTTCTAGTATCTTCAATACTAAAGTCTCTGCTTTTTTTTCATCTACTCGCATGCAGCATGAATAAATGTTTTGAATATTACTTCATGTAACCCCATGAGGATCAGAGGAATTTGTGAAGCATAGCAATTCAATGCACTGCACCTTCTCTGGTTCTCAAGGGGTTAACATTTACTTGGATATGGCTGTAGCCTAATGTTTCTTAATAAATTATTCTTCTGCTCACACCACATATAAAATCATGACATATCTTCAAATTATTGTGGAATTCACATAATCCTTCTCATTCCAAAGTACTCGTTAACACTCTTTTTCTTTATTTCTTTCTTGATTTTTTTTTCTTTAACAGCTCATAGCAAATTGATTATAGTCTACATGTAGGATTACAGATGTTATTTTAATGTGATTTCCACCATAACAAGCTTGAAGTGTCACATTTGTCATGAATCAAATATGACTTCTAGTAATTCTAATAATGTTGATAATGTAATCAGAATATACATTTTCAATGTCATTTTATTTTTATTTTAGATATCATTCAAATCATTTGTCAAATATATTTTTTTTTTCCAAGTGTAAAAAAATCCCCATTATAAATTCAAGGTTAATGTTATGTTACATGTAATTACTTGAAACATTGTTGATGATTTCTTATAATTCACAAAAATGGATTGTTTTTAAATAGAATACATTTGAAATAGTAAAAAATATGCTAAGTTGTTTCTGTTGTTATCATCTAAATGATGTAAAATATACACATAGATAATTTTACACTGAAGGTTTGTCAGAGGTGATCAAATGGATTATTAATATATTTGGGATGAAAAAAATAATAATATGGCTGTTTTGTTTCATATAAGCTATATATATATATATATATATATATATATATATATCTCAAGGCACTGGCACACACTACATCGCAACAAAAATAATTACTGATAAACAATTGATGGTGCACGTCCCATAAGTATATATATATAATTTAAATATTATGCACTTACAATCAAGATCTGCAAAAACAATTTTATATTAGATTCCTGCAATATTATCATAAGCTTGCTTTTTATGCATGTGCAGGCTGTCATATTCAGACTAGGGGTGGGCAAAAAGTGTGAAAAATTTCCAGCATGACTAGCCGATTTAACGTTTTTTTTCTCGAACGTTTTGTCCTTTTCTCCTATGCAAAATTTTCATCCTTTTTTGCCTTTTTTAACACATTGTTTGCCTATATTTCCTATAGGTACTACATTTCCCACTGCAATATTACTTCTTCTAAAGGCTGTAGTTTACAAATAAGTGGTTGAAAGTCAAAGCTGTGAGTCCTACAGCAACATATGCTTTGAAAAATATGTTTGCATGCAGAGTGCATTTGTTCTTTGCCCACAACACTAACTTTCTGCTTAAGTGACACTGGTACATATTCATAATGATGTCAAGTGATAAAAAAAAGAATGAGGCAAAAAAGTGGCACTCATCATATCTAACATTGTGTATGCTAAAGGGATAGTAATACCTACAAGTTACTAATTCCGGTATTATAGTACTAAAAAAAAATAAATTAATTGCCCCCACTTACAATCACACGTAGAAGACCTTTTAAGTGAATTATTTCTTTTTGATTAACGTGATCTCAGCTCTGCTGTAGAGCCATCGGATGATTGTAGGACAGTCTTCCCCTGCAGTCAGCTACAACGCTGACTTCAGGGAAAGGGGAGGGAGGGGTTTGAGAGATGTCACTGGAGGCAATTAATTTATTTTTTTTTGCACTATAATACTGGGATTAGTAAACTGTGTTGTTGTTGCTGGGTACTCAAAACAGGTGTGTTTGTGGCTAAGTGGGATTCAGCAGCATCAGCATCACCTGACAGTTATTGACCACTACTACTCTTATATTCCTCTAAGCTTTTAGAGGTCTCAAACAATATCTTTTTACTTTTACTGTAACAAAGTTTGCTACTACTTTGAGGACAGGTGTTTTGGTGTTTTTTTGTCTCACTATCTGATGCAGCAGGAGGTTCAGCTCCTATACCTTCCTCCATTATGTTATTGCCAGAATCATCAACACTTGAATGTGACTTGTTGTCCTCTTCAGTGGTCTTCTGGTTGTTTATTTCTACTGGGACTGGTGGTGCTGGAAGTTTTGCTGAGACCTTGACAAACTGCACCCTCCCTTGTAGGAGAGGGATCATCATCATTGATTGCACACACTGCAGCAACCACTGCTGCAGTCAGTTTTTAAACTACTACTTTACTCTCACATCCCTGCACCCTCCCCCTGCCCCTTATGAGTTTGCTGGACATTACTCAACTATTATGTTTTTACTCTACACAACACAACTGATAGAGTATGATCTCTTGCCTAAGCCTAGTCAGCTGTCTGTCAGTCACCTAATATATTTAATTCTTTATTTATTTATTTTTATTCTTTTTTATTTTTTTTTTTGCATTTCTTTTAAGTTGTCCACCCTGTCTTATCACTGCCACAGTCTGTCCAATATAAAAAATTATAACTGAAAAAAAAAAATCAGCAACTTCTTTCCCCAGACTTCCCCACCCAGCACAGAGACAATAATAGCAAAATCAGCAAGCAAATAGGTCCCCACCCCAGCTGCCCGTGTCTTGCCAGTCAGTCACGTGGAATTTTGGGGTATTTGGGGGTATTTGGTGTCAACCTCATTTCTCCCTTCCTCTCCCCAGAGTGCCCCACTGACTCTCCTAATAGAGAGAACAAATGTCCTACTTAAAGGGATAGTAATACTTAAAATGTAAAAAAATATATGTTGTAGGGTTTATCCCTCTGAGTAAAACAAGAGTACTCCCACTGCTGAGAGGTCTTTCATTCAAAAGTTATTAATTTTTAAAGTTGAATTTTTTAGGTGCAATATCACAGTGGCCTGAAATTGTACAGTGGCGCTGTTGCTACACCATCCTATGGAGATTTATGGTCAACTGACCAGAGTTGTCCATAGGATCGTGTAGTAACAGCGCCACTGTGCAATTTCAGGCCACTGTGATATTGCACCTAAAAAATGCAACTTTGAAAATTAATAACTTTTGAATACAACACCTCTCAGCAGTGGGAGTACTCTTGTTTTACTCAGGGGGATAAACCCTACAACATATTTTTTTTACATTTTAAGTATTACTATCCCTTTAAAATATTCCCTAAACTAAACTTCAATTCCCCTATCTTCTCTAGCTCAAGTATATATTTTGGGTATCGTTGGTATAGGGGGAATTTGCACTGTATGTGTATTAGCCTTTCTGGCTTTAATATATGGGGGGGAGATAGGCTGTACGCACCTGTAGCTGTTACCTCTATACATTTCCAGAGATATTGGTTGGTTATATACCATTTAGATTTTTAATAAATTCAATATTTTCCTTATTCAGCAGAATATACCAATTTTCAGCGTTTCACACTGGTATTGGATTGAGAGGTATATAGTGCTTGATACAATACACACAACTATCTCTAAATTCCAAAACCCACCATTCAAATCACCCTAATCAAGCATCTTGGACACATTGACACCAGCAAGGATCAAATAATAAAAACACATTGGATTCTGGCTCTCTATAAAATGTACTCAAATGGGAACCTTAATGAGAGACTATAAATCTCAGCGATAAAAAAGAAAGAAAAAAGAAAATTAAATAGGGAAAAAACAGACTATTCATAAAAAAATGAATTCCATAAAAGCAATCAAATTCTTCTAAAAAGGTCATCTTATACTTCATATTACTTGTTGGTGAAAATAACAGAACAAAAATAAATATACTTTAGAAGCCTGTAACAGCACCCATAGATTAGTACAATATCCTCTTGGGAAAGCATCCACCTAGGCTATGCATGGTATCAGCTGATGTCCCCTTTTCCTTCATGTAAGCATTTATTTACTATGTGGTTATTTGTAGCCTGGTTATGACGTTCACTTAGATTTCCTGAATATTTCGCTTTCACTTGTTCTTCTCCTTTAATTGACACAGTTGTCTCAAACCCCAAATAAGTATTTGAACAATTAATATCTCATATAACTCATTGAGCATGATTTGGAATACACTTACATGAATGGTTGTAGCATTTGTCTTCTTCTATAGTGCCCTTTCTGTCAGCAGCCCAGTTGATTGGAAATAACTTTTTACTCACTCTGGAGAAGGAATTGATCTGTCTGTTCACATATAACAGATCAGAGGCATAAAAGAATACTTTTGGTGTATCTGAACTATTATTGATTTAAGGTGTTTTGGTGCTAGCTTCTCTGGACAACTGCAGAGAATAACGGTTTGATTTGTAGGCAATTACGACAGTGACATTAAAAAAAAGAAAAAAAAACACTTTTGACTGATAGCTGATAGACAGGCAGGAGATCTAGACTGAGAGTTATAGTGAAATATACTAGAGACTGAGACATACATCATACATTTTTTTCAGACACACACACATCACTTGACACAGTAACAGCTCTGTCATATTCTTTACAATAAAAATCAACATTTACCGTTGCTCCTCTAATCAGCATCGTAGGAACAAGGGAAAGGAAAAAGGGCTAGGAGAAGAGCATGGATGTGTTGGTGATAGTAGGCACATACTACAAAAACTGACTGCAACCATGGTTGCTGTTACAGCTTGTGCAGTAAGTGATGGTGGTCTGAGGCATTGCTGAGCAAGCAATGGGTGATAATGCATAGGAGTCGAGCCCTGCATAAATGGGAGTAGCTGTTAAGCAAGAGATAGGAGTAGAAACCTAGGAGTTGAACTCTGTGTATATGGTCTATTTATCAGCATTTTAACATATTTTTATAGTAAGATATTCCTCAATTATTTGGGAGATACCCCCTATATCTTAATCAGAAGCTCTAAGAAGGCTTCCTTCAAAAATCTCCATGATTAGCTCATGCTGAAGCTTCCTCTACACATCTTGCTCCTCCAAGTCAAGTCACGTGGCTCTGGGTTCTGCAAAGGACAAATATGGCTACTATTAAAGACAGCATCATGGATATGGTGTCAGATATTAAAGTTTCCTTTCAGGTGTGACAAAAATCTATTCAGGAATTTAAATGTGTTCTCTCTGCAAATGAATGCACTCAGGTGCTGAAAACTAAAATGGAGTGGCGGATTCAGACATTACTCTACTTTGGAAGAAGATGGAAAAACTTAAGGAAGGCATTGAGGATCTTGAAAACAGATCCTATCACAACAACATTTGAATAAATAAATTGATTCAATAGCTAAAAGGGATCTGCAGGACTGTGATTCTACAGATGGTTGCCTACTCTTTGATCGGACATCTCAGAATGGATGGATATCTGGGTAAGACTTCTTGTTTTTAGAAATAAGACCACCACTGTCCACTTGAAGGAAAAGGGTCTTACATTTTTTCCTCACTGAAGACCTATTAGATCAAATTTCCAAGCTTCCACCACTATCTCCTAAGCCTCTGTATTATAAGAAGACTAGGGGGGTTATGCACTAAGGCGTGATAAAAGTGGATAAGATATCTCCAGTGACATCACTTCTCCAGTTCCTATGGTATTCTATAGAGCCTATTCACTAAGATGTCCAAATAAATCTTAGTGTAATGGGTCCATAAAATGACACAGGAATTGGACAAGTGATATTACTGGAGAAGTTATCTTTGCTTTATCACCTCTTTATCATGCCTTAGTGAATCTCCCCCTGATTGGGAGGTTTCTAATAACTGTTAAATCAGCAGTATGTAAATTCCTATTTTATGTGTAATGTTTTTCAATACATTTGTTCTATTGTTGAGTAAGTATGGGTGAAAGTTTTTGACTCAAAAGAGAAATGGGAGACAAATTGCAATTTTTCGCCGAGCAGCAACTTTCTCATGAAAAGTGCATTTTTTCTTGCTTATCTCATTGAATTGAATTAATTGGGAAGACTGAATTTCTACAAAGCAGATGGCAATTTTCCTGCAGGAATACTATAAAAGGGGATTGTACTTTCCCACAGCTTGCCATTCTTTGTTCGTGAGAGCAGCTTTGAGCTAGAGGTTAATTTATGGAGTCTTGTAGGCAAAACATTTGTCCTCTGTATTATGGCAGTCTGGGGGACAAGCAGGGAGTAAAGAAGGTTGATCCCAAATACCCTAACATTCTGTCTGACTGATTTGATTTGAAAGACACAAGCAGCTGCAGTTCAATTCCTTGTTGATCTTGCTGTTTTTGTCCGCAAAAACACCAACAGTCTGTCTGACTAATTTTATTTGAAAGACACAGACAGATGAGGTCCAAGTTCTCAATGTTTATCTTGCTGTTATTATCTCTGTGTTGGCTGTGTCTGGGGTGTGAAAAGGGAGCAAAGGAGGTTTACACCAAATACTCCAGTATGCTGTCTGACTGATGTGATTTGAAAGACACAGGCAGGTGCTTTGCAATACATCCAGTACCACTCAGGCACTCAAAGGTTTAAAAATTGATAATGGCTCAGCTGGGGCAGTGTTCAGCAAGATCCAGATGATAATTGTGCAATGGTTTAATAATTGACTTGATGGGGGGGAGGGGAGAAGTGGAGAGAGAGCTGGGGCAGCACTCACCAAGATCCGGATGAGGTACTTCAGGACGCCCCGTGGGGAAGGGGAGCTGAGAAGGGGAGAGGTGATGTTTCTGGGCGCAGCATGAGAAGCTTGCACTTTCCTACAGTGTGAAATTCTCATGTCGCCCTTTTAATCAGGATGACATGCTGAATGCACCCTGTAGTCACATACTGTTTTGTGTAAAACATTTTAGAAGGATACCACTCTAAGGTAGAAGGTGATGGCGAGCTAGTTGTTTCGCACATCGTTGAACTTCCAGCCTCTGACTGGGTTTCTCTATTCTTCCTCCTCTTTGATCTCTGCCTTGCCTCTTGTTGCCTTTCTGGAGAGTCAGGGGGTACAGCCACAGCTGTGCTCAATTTCTGTGGTGTAGTGGTGTCTGTGTTTCATGTGTGTTATGAGGGAGGTTGTGTCAAGGTGTGTTCCCTCCTTTCCAGCAGGAGGCAAAGGCTCTCACCATAGTCCAGCGACAAATTATGCGAAAACCACATTGATGTCCTCCTTTTCACAGGAAAATCCACTTTAAAACCAGGAATTAAAATATTAGCATTTTTCGCCTAATGGACAAAATTCTTCACCATTTTTTCAAATGGCTAGATAGTTTCTTCCCATTAATTTATGTGTTTCCGCCTTTTCTCTATAAAAACTTGATCTATTCCAAGAAGTGGAACACAATAGAAGCAGCTACAGAGCGAGGTAGACATGCTGTGCTGTTCTGCTGTGATTTGTTTGGAAAATTGAGGCATGAGAGGCTCATAGTGAGGAATTGGAAGGATCCTTATGTGTCCACTGAGTCTGAGGAGGAGGAGGTAGTGAGCACAATGGAACCAATTCTGTCCAGTCCCCCTAAATAATCCCTAGGGATCTTTGTGAAATTAATACCAGGAAGGAAGAAAAGGATAGAGGTGAGAGCAGGACATGTCAGCTGCCTGTGCCAGCTGCCAGATGAGCTGCCCCTGCTGCCACCATTGCTGTATATGCTGCCAGACATTCTGCCCCCGCTGCCACCATTGCTGTACCTGCTGCCAGACATTCTTCCTCTGCTGCCACCAGTGTTGTGCCTGCTTCCAGTGCTGCCCCTGCTACCATCAGTGCTGTGCCTGCTGCCAGGTGCTAAACCTGCTGCCACCAGTACTGTTCCTGCTGTCAGACGTGCTGCCTCTGCTTCCAATAGTTCTGTGCCTGCTTCCAGTACTGTGCTTGCTGTCAGACATGTTGTGCCTGCTGCAACCAGTGCTGTGCCAGCTGCCAGTGCTGAACCTGCTGACATTAGTGTTGAACCTGCTGCTAGTGTGTCTTGTAATACTCAGAAGGGGGGGAAGAGAAGATGATGCCAAGTGTGACAGCAGGGGACCCTAAGTCACACTTGCCACCCCCAAGCAGACCCGCCAGTGCTAGTATTACTATTAAGAAGGTCCAGGAGCTTGTTAGTGTTAGGAGTGAAGGAGGAGGTAATCAATATCCTCATATTACTAGTGACTTTGAGGAGGAAGACTCTGGGGCTGAACTTAATGTGGTTGGTGTTAATAGTAGTAGCAGTAATGGTGAAGCATTTGGTGGGACTAGTGTTAGGGGAGTGGTATGGGAAGCATTTGAGAGAGTCCAGACTAGAGGTCAAGGGAGTCCACACCAATACTCTATCCCTGGAAGTCCCCTTCACGACAGTGTCCAAGTGGAAAATAATCCTGAAGAAGCCAGAACTGGTGGTGGATATTATACCACCACCACCTGGAGCACAGATCAGCTGCCTGTACCTGCTGCTACTGTTGCCAGTCTGCCTTCTTCACTTCACCAAGAAATGGCCAGTGTGACATTAGGGGGTGCCCTCTGTCACCTTTCTCGTCACCTCCTCCAACCAGCAGTGAGATGTCTGTAATAGAGCAGAAGCAGCACATAGGGAGTCGGACTAGTGGTGGTGGTGATGATGGAGGAGAAGCTGGGGTGGAAGAGACATTGAAGACCTTTTTAGCTTAAACTGAGAAGGAATGGGAGACAGGGATGAGGATGGGGATCACCACCACCACTAGCAGTGAGCTTTTGGAATTTGCAACTGCTCTAATTCCTGCTGCTGAGTTGCAAGGGCATCAGGATGCTGAGGAGCAGGCTAGTGTGCCACAGACCACCGTGGATACAGTGGGAATAGGATCAACAAGTGATGCAGGACAGGTTCCACTTGCCAGCAGCAGCAATACTCCTGGTCCTAGTTGCAGTACTGATTCTGAGACAGTAGCAGCAATAGCAGAAACATCATCCTCTGCCCCAGCCAGTGAAAGGGAATGTGGAAGACAAGAAGAAAGAGGCCATTCTTCTCCACTAGTGTTGAGCGAGCATGCTCGGCCGATGCTCGGATCGGCTCGAGCATCGCTCTGCTCGGCACATGGCGGTACTCGTACGAGTACCGCATGTGCTCGCCCGCCATGTTCGGGTCTCCTCCCCGCACGTTTTGCGGCTGCTGCACAGCCAATAAACGTGCAGGGAGGCTCTGACATCGGTGTAATGCCAGCAGCCATGTTGGCTGCTGGCATTACACTGATTGGCTGGCCAGAACCCGTGGTCAGGTGCTGTATAGCACCTGACCATCGAGTTCGGCTCAGTCTGAGCCAGGGAGAGCTGAGGATAGGAAGGGAAAGGCAGTGTAGGGAGGAAAAAAAAAAATTGTGACAAAAAAGAACCAAAAGTCCTTTTTAGGACTACTGTGTGTGGGGGCAGCAGGTTATTTTGTGTGGGGGGAAAAAAAAAAAAAAAAAAAAAAAAAAATATTCTGTTTAGTGTGAAAAGTTGCAGATTAGAGCACATTCTGTTTAGTGTGCACAGTTGCAGATTAGAGCACATTCTGTTTAGTGTGCAAAGTTGCAGATTAGAGCACATTCTGTTTAGTGTGCAAAGTTGCAGATTAGAGCACATTCTGTTTAGTGTGCAAAGTTGCAGATTAGAGCACATTCTGTTAAGTCTTCAAACTAAAATATCAAAGTCACGTATTCCATTCAGTGTGCGTCGCCGCAGTTTAGCAGCACATTCTGAGTACTGTGCAGAGTTGCAGAATAGGAAGAAATACTGTTAAGTCTTCAAACTAAAATATCAAAGTCACATATTCCATTCAGTGTGCTTCGCCGCAGTTTAGCAGCACATTCTGTGTACTGTGCAGAGTTGCAGAATAGGAAGAAATACTGTTAAGTCTTCAAACTAAAATATCAAAGTCACATATTCCATTCAGTGTGCGTCGCCGCAGTTTAGCAGCACATTCTGTGTACTGTGCAGAGTTGCAGAATAGGAAGAAATACTGTAAAGTCTTCAAACTGTAAAATATCAAAGTCACATATTCCATTCAGTGTGCTTCGCCGCAGTTTAGCAGCACATTCTGTGTACTGTGCAGAGTTGCAGAATAGGAAGAAATACTGTTAAGTTTTCAAACTCAAATATTAAAGTCACATATTCCATTCTGTGTGTGTCACCGCAGTTTAGCAGCGTATTCTGTGTACTCTGCACAGTTGCAGAATAGGAAGAAATACTGTTAAGTCTTCAAACTAAAATATCAAAGTCACATATTCCATTCAGTGTGTTTCACCGCAGTTTAGCAGCCTTTTCTGTGTACTCTGCAGAGTTGCAGAATAATAAGAAATACTGTTAAGTTTTCAAACTAAAATATTAAAGTCACATATTCCATTCAGTGTGTTTCACCGCCGTTTAACAGCCTATTCTGTGTACTCTGTACAGTTGCAGAATAATAAGAAATACTGTTAAGTTTTCAAACTCAAATATTAAAGTCACATATTCCATTCAGTGTGTTTCACCTCCGTTTAACAGCCTATTCTGTGTACTCTGTACAGTTGCAGAATAATAAGAAATACTGTTAAGTTTTCAAACTCAAATATTAAAGTCACATATTCCATTCAGTGTGTTTCACCGCCGTTTAACAGCCTATTCTGTGTACTCTGTACAGTTGCAGAATAATAAGAAATACTGTTAAGTTTTCAAACTCAAATATTAAAGTCACATATTCCATTCAGTGTGTTTCACCGCCGTTTAACAGCCTATTCTGTGTACTCTGTACAGTTGCAGAATAATAAGAAATACTGTTAAGTTTTCAAACTCAAATATTAAAGTCACATATTCCATTCAGTGTGTTTCACCGCCGTTTAACAGCCTATTCTGTGTACTCTGTACAGTTGCAGAATAATAAGAAATACTGTTAAGTTTTCAAACTCAAATATTAAAGTCACATATTCCATTCAGTGTGTTTCACCGCCGTTTAACAGCCTATTCTGTGTACTCTGTACAGTTGCAGAATAATAAGAAATACTGTTAAGTTTTCAAACTCAAATATTAAAGTCACATATTCCATTCAGTGTGTTTCACCGCCGTTTAACAGCCTATTCTGTGTACTCTGTACAGTTGCAGAATAATAAGAAATACTGTTAAGTTTTCAAACTCAAATATTAAAGTCACATATTCCATTCAGTGTGTTTCACCGCAGTTTAGCAGCCTTTTCTGTGTACTCTGCAGAGTTGCAGAATAATAAGAAATAGTGTTAAGTTTTCAAACTCAAATATTAAAGTCACATATTCCATTCAGTGTGTTTCACCGCCGTTTAACAGCCTATTCTGTGTACTCTGTACAGTTGCAGAATAATAAGAAATACTGTTAAGTTTTCAAACTCAAATATTAAAGTCACATATTCCATTCAGTGTGTTTCACCGCCGTTTAACAGCCTATTCTGTGTACTCTGTACAGTTGCAGAATAATAAGAAATACTGTTAAGTTTTCAAACTCAAATATTAAAGTCACATATTCCATTCAGTGTGTTTCACCGCCGTTTAACAGCCTATTCTGTGTACTCTGTACAGTTGCAGAATAATAAGAAATACTGTTAAGTTTTCAAACTCAAATATTAAAGTCACATATTCCATTCAGTGTGTTTCACCGCCGTTTAACAGCCTATTCTGTGTACTCTGTACAGTTGCAGAATAATAAGAAATACTGTTAAGTTTTCAAACTCAAATATTAAAGTCACATATTCTGTGTAAGATGAAGAAGGCGGGTAAAAAGGGACGGGGAAGTGGACGTGATCCTGAAAGTTCAGGGCGCGGGTCAGGACGCGGAGAAACTGTGCCTGGTGCCAGAGCACAAGAAAGAAAGACATCCACCATACCTAGCTTCATGTGTAATTTTACAGGGCGTCGCAGGACATCACTCTCGAGGTCCGACCACTGCGAACAGGTGGTCGGTTGGATGACAGCTGATACTGCTTCCAGTCGGTTAAGCACCACCCTGTCTTCCACCAAGTCCACTCTCAGTAGCCAAGAGTCTGGTCAACATAATCCTCACTCTGATCATCCTTCCTCCCACCATACACGGTCTGGTCAAAGAAGTGATCCCACACTGGGATATAGTGAGGAGCTCGTCTCATCACCAATCCTTCATTTGACCCTCTCTCCAAGCACGCTTGCAGAGGAACATGACATCTTGTGCCCTGATTCACAACCTCTAGAGGCGACCCAATCTCAAGAAGATGACAGATGTGAACGGCATTTAAGGTCAAAGGAAGTAGTGGATGATGATGATGATGATGAGACACAGTTGCCATTAAATCAACCACTATTTCCGTCTCAAGACCTTGTTGAGGAGAATGTTATACAGTTGTCAATGACTGAGTATGTGGTGGGATCAAGACTTGAGGAGGATGATCAGAGTGAGGAAGTGGAGGAGGACTTGGTGGACGATGAGGTGACTGACCCCACCTGGGAAGGTGTAGAGCCGAGCGATGACAGCAGTCCTGAGGGTGAGCCATCTGCAGCACCGCAACAGGCTGGAAGAGGCAGTGGTGTGGCTACAGAAAGAAGGCGGACCGCACCAAACCGGCCCGCAAATGTTCCACGGAGCACCCCCTTGCGTAAATCTACCTTGCCAAGGGGTAGGTGTTCCGCGGTATGGCGTTTTTTTAAGGAAAGTGCGGACGACAAAAGAATTGTAGTTTGCAACCTGTGCCACACCAGAATGAGCCGAGGCATGAACACTAGAAACCTCACCACCACCAGCATGATCCGACACATGGCATCCAAGCACCGTAGTAAGTGGGAGGAACGCCTGGATCGCCCATCTGTGTCTGCAGGCCACACCACTGCCTCCTCTTCCCCTGTTTTCGGTGCCGGCCAATCGCCTGTCGAAGGCGCAGGCCCGCATACCTCCCGCCCTGCACCTGTAGCATCTGAAGCACCATCAGCGACCACATCCACTTCCCTGTCCCAGCACAGCGTCCAAATGTCGTTACCCCAGGCATTTGAGCGCAAGAGAAAGTACCCAGCCACCCACCCACAGGCCATAGCACTAACCTCACACCTTTCAAAATTACTGGCCATCGAAATGCTGCCATTTAGGCTTGTGGAGACTGAGTCCTTCCGCAGCCTGATGGCAGCAGCTGTCCCTCGGTACGCGGTCCCCAGCCGCCACTACTTTTCCCGGTGTGCCATCCCCGCATTACACCACCATGTGTCCCGTAACATCACCCGTGCCCTGACCAACGCAGTTACTGGGAAGGTCCACTTAACGACTGACACATGGACAAGTGCTTGTGGCCAGGGACGCTACATTTCCCTGACGGCACACTGGGTGAATGTCGTGGAGGCTGGGAGCGACTCGGACCCTGGGATGGCACGGGTGCTACCCACGCCGAGGATTGCGGGCCCTACCTCCATCAGGGTTTCCACCAGCACCTACGTTATTGGCTCCTCCTCCTCCGTTTCCACCTCCGAATTCTCTACACACACCGCCACTCCCCCATCAGCCAGTAGCTGGAAGCAGTGTAGCACTGCAGTGGGGAAGCGTCAACAGGCCGTGCTGAAGCTGATCTGCCTTGGGGACAAACAGCACACGGCCTCAGAGCTGTTGCAGGTTATTAGTCACCAGACCGAGCAGTGGCTCTCGCCACTCAACCTGCAAGCAGGCATGGTTGTGTGTGATAATGGGCGTAACTTGGTGGCGGCTTTGGAGCTCGGCAAGCTCACACACGTACCATGCCTAGCGCATGTATTTAATTTAGTGGTGCAGCGATTTCTAAAAACCTACCCCAATGTGCATGATCTCTTGACCAAGGTGCGCCGCGTGTGTGCACATTTCCGTAAGTCATCAACAGCTTCAGCCGGCCTGTTGAAGCTGCAGCAGCGCTTACAATTGCCAGCTCACCGGCTGCTGTGTGACGTGAGCACGCGCTGGAACTCCACCTTCCACATGTTGGCCCGGCTTTGTGAGCAGCAGAGGGCAGTAGTGGAGTACCAGCTGTTACACGGTCGTCGCCTCTCCGTTCAACTTCCTGTAATCAGAAGTGAGGAGTGGGAATGGATGTCAGACCTCTGTGAGGTTTTACGCAATTTTGAGGAATCGACACAGATGGTGAGCGGCGATAACGCTATTATCAGTGTAACCATCCCACTTCTGTGTCTACTGAAACGCTCGCTGCTCACAATTAAAACCGACGCTTTGCATGTGGAAGAGGTGGAAATGGGGGAGGAAGAGCTTACACAAGGTGATAGCCAGAGCACCCTCACTTCGTCTTCTCAGCGACAATTGGAGGAGGCGGAGGAGGAGGAGGAGGAGGAGGAGGAAGACACGGTTGCCTCCGCTACAGAGGGTAGCCATGGAACTTTAGTTCCATCTCTTCAGCGTGGGTGGGCAGAAGAGGAGGAAGAGGATGAGGAGATTGAGAGTCATCCTCCTGGTGAGGACAGCGAAATCTTGACTGTTGGTACTCTGGCACACATGGCTGACTTTATGTTAGGCTGCCTTTCCCGTGACCCACGCGTTGTACGCATTTTAGACAACACGGATTACTGGGTGTTCACCCTTCTGGACCCCCGCTACAAAGAGAATTTCTCATCTCTCATTCCTCCGGTGGAGAGGACAAGCAAAATGTTGCAATACCAGAAGGTTCTTGTCGAAAAATTGCTCCAAAATTTTCCATCTGACAACGCTGGCGGCAGAGTACGTGCTACCTTGGCCAACCGAGAAGGGGAGAAAAGGGGAGCACACAGCAGTTCCGAGAAAGGCAGGGCAACACTCTCCAAGGCGTGGGACACCTTCATGACACCCCGCCAGCACCCTCACCCTGATGCGCAGCCTAGTGTCACAAGGAGGGAAAAGTTTTGGAAGATGGTGAAGGAGTACGTAGCAGACCGTGTCAGCGTCCTCAATGATCCCTCTGTGCCTTACAACTACTGGGTGTCCAAGCTGGACACGTGGTATGAACTGGCACTCTACGCCTTGGAGGTGCTGGCCTGCCCTGCCACCAGCGTTCTGTCTGAGCGGGTATTTAGTGCTGCTGGTGACATCATAACAGATAAGCGTATCCGCCTTTCCACCGACAATGCTGATAGGTTGACACTTATAAAAATGAACAAGGCCTGGATTTCCCCTGACTTCTCCACTCCACTGGAGGAAAGCCCCGGGGGAACATAAACTCACTTTATATATGTTATTTACAATGATGGGAATACTCTGTATTCCCATTCACCCCTTCCACCCAAAAAATGGGTATATGGTTGACTCTTAATCTTCTCATCCTCCTCCTCCTCTTCCATATGCCCTGGGATATAATTTTTATATAGGGCCAGCTCACCAGCGTGCCCTGGGATATAATTTTTATATAGGGCCAGCTCACCAGCGGGCCCTGTGATATAATTTTTATATAGGGCCAGCTCACCAGCGGGCCCTGTTTGACAATTTTTATATAGGTCAGCTCACCAGCGGGCCTTCTCATATAATGTTTTATTGGGTCAGCTCTCTAGCGGGCCCTCTCATATAATGTTTTATAGCGTCAGCTCACTAGCGGGCCTTCGCATATAATGTTTAGGATGGTCAGCTCTGCAGCAGACCCTCACCCATAATGTTTTAGATGGTCAGCTCAGCGCACGTTTCCATCTTAATCATGGCCTCAGTTCTGAAAATCAAGGAAATTTTTGGGAGAATTTGCCTCTGCGCACGTTTCCCTCTTAATCATGGCCTCAGTTCTGAAAATCAAGGAAATTTTTGGGAGAATTTGCCTCTGCGCACGTTTCCCTCTTAATCATGGCCTCACTTCCGAAAATCAAGGAAATTTTTGGGATAATTTGCAGATGATATACAAGTAAATATACAGCAAATATTGTTTGGTAACAATTTTTCGCCTAAAGTCGTTTTTATTTTCCTTTTTGTGTGTTTTATGGTCAGTCTGTAAAAATGGCGTACTACGGGCGAAAGATCGTTCCCAGCAGCGATGTTGGAGTCCAAGGTGCATCCAGACATCCTCCCTATGCTGTCCCTGAACCATTTCTGTAGTGTTTCCATCTTTTTCTGCCCTTTTCCTATGGACCAGGCACCCTCCCCTCATCAGAGCAGGGGGTGCCTGGTGTAATGCTCGAGTCCTCCCATTGACTTCAATGGGGCTCGGATGCTCGGCCGAGCACTCGAGCCTCAGGGGGTGCTCGGTCAGAGCACCCGAACATCCGAGCATTGGGGTGCTCGCTCATCACTATTCTCCACCTATTCCTTATCTCTACACCCACCAAAGAAATCAAGTGCCGCTGTTGCTATACCTCCTGACTCTCCAGAAAGGTAACAAGAGGCAAGGCGGAGATCAAAGCGGAGGAAGAATAGAGAAACGCAGGCAGATACTGAAAGATCCATGTTGAGTGAAACAGCTAGCTCGTCAATCACCATGACCTTCTTCCTGTAGGGTAACTACATTTTCTGTCAATCCACCCCTTTCATCATTTCCTCCCACCCCACCACTCTGTTGATGTTAAGATGTGGCAGTTCATGCCCATCCAGTGCACATTGTGTGGTGCACTGACCACACATGGCAGTTTGGTGGAGGAGAATCACAAGCAGGGAGATACCATCCTGCAGAATATGCTAAGAAGGTGACAGGGAGGGTTCATCATTACTATTAAACTGTCAGCAAGTTGTCATTTGTCCTTAGTGGGATGTGGACAAGGGGTATAGTGACAGCGGTAGTACTTGGTTTCTGGTGTAATGGTATTTGGATACAGTTTTGCCCCCAGGTGTTATTTACCACACACACTATGCACATTTCAGTTGCTGATGAGAGGCACACTGTCAAGGAAAAAAATTATATTCTACTAAAAACATACCCATAATTTTGGAGGAGGTGAAGGTGGAGATGAATTATTGGCTAACTTCCTCTTTTCTCCACACATACTGGGGACTACTTATTGTGCTGCTACTGCCTCAGGCGCATTACAGGAGCTAGTCATGGCACAACACTGGTGGTAGCAGGGGCAGCACGTCTGGCAGCAGGCACAGCAATGGTGAAAGCAGGGGCATCAAGTCTGGCAGCAGGCACCACAATTATGGCAACAGGGACAGCATGTCTGGCAGCAGGCACAGGCAGCTGACCTGTCCTGCTCTCACTACTACCCTCTTCTTTCTCCCTTGACATCTCCTTGACATTTCCCCAAGATTCCTAGGGGTTAGTTAAGGGGACTGGCCATCATTGGTTCTTTAGCGCTCATTTCCTCCTCAGACTCAGTGGACACATAAGGGTCCTTCCAGTTCCTCCTTTTATTTGTTTTAAACTTGCTCATAGTGATAGCGGTCACTATGATCTGCTTCTACCTCAGTTTTTCAAAAAGTTCACAGTACAACAGCACAACACATCTACCTTGCTCTGTAGCTGCTTCTATTGTGTAACACTTTTGAAAAAATGGCGAAGAATTTTTCCCGATGGGCGTAAAAATGCAAAGATTTTAATAGCTGGTTTTAAAGTGGATTTTTAGAGTGAAAAAGCAGACAACAACAAGATTTTCTCAGATTTTTTTTTCACGGGAACACTACGGGACCTTTTGCCCACCCCTAGGTACCACATAGATTTCAAATCTCTTCCTCCATATTGGTTCTTTTTGTCAAAAGTTCCAAGGGATCCAAACAAGGCACGACAGTTTCAAGAAACCATGGACCCTGTGTTGGAAAAACAGGGGCTGGTTCCAGTCCCAGCCCCCGAGAGCACTTCATGGTTCACTTCTAACCTCTTTGTGGTTGCCAAGAAGGACTGTGGCTTGCCAGCCCATTCTGGACCTTAAATGCCTCAACAAATATATAGTTGTTACATACTTGAAGATTGTATCTTTGTGTTCTCTCATAAGGTGATGTTCCCAAGTGAGTACCTGGCCTCCTTGGATCTTCAGGATGTATGTTTACATGTCCCAATACACCTGTACAGTAAACATTACCTGTGTTTTGCTTTATGTTCCAATCACTACCAATTCACAGCTTTGCTTTTGGCTTGGTTTCAGCACCAAGAATCTTCACAAAGCTCATAGCAGCCCTGGCTTCCTTCATTCATGCACAGGGCATCTCTTTGGCACTGGATCACTTGCTAATCAAGAGGGTCTCTTGGCTTGTAGTTTGCAAGACTGTGCCCACATTCTAGTGCACCATAGCTGGATTCTAAACCTGCAGAAGTCTTCTCTAATTCCCTCCCAGGTTCTGGTCTTTCTGGGCATGAGGTTTGGCACCCATCAAGGGAAGGTATCACGGTGCCCGTGCTCCCCTTGCTATTTTCTGTCAGTCTACACTGTGCTTTGCTCCCACTGGCTACTCTGTGTTTGTCCCGCCCAGTATGGCCTTTATATACTGGGCTCTGGCACCCCTCCGGTGCCCTTTAGTGGTGTTCCTGTACCAGTGCTTGTTTCTGCTCAGTGATTCCCAGTGTACTGACTTGGCCTGCCTGACTACTCTGCATCTCGTCTCCTGCCTGTGTACCGACCAGGATTGCCTGACCATTCTTCTGCGCCTGCTCCTGTGTACCGACCTGGCTCGGCTGACGTTCCTGCTCCTGTGTATTGACCTGGCTTGGCTGATGTTCCTGCTCCGTGATTCGACACGGCTTGGCTGACGTTCCTGCTCTGTGATTCGACCCGGCTTGGTTGGCGTTCCTGCTCTGGCTGCCTCTGTGTTGCCTTGGCAACATTCCTATCTATCAGGCAATTGTGTCTCCGTACTGCTCCTGCAGAAAGTAAGTGGCCTAGTCTCCGTTACTGCTATGGCAGTGTGCCATTGGCCTTGTCTCCGTTACTGCTCCTGCACAGCGCAAGTGGCCTAGTCTCCGTTACTGCTACGACAGTGTGCCATTGGCCTTGTCTCCGTTACTGCTACTGCACAGTGCAAGTGGCCTAGTCTCCGTTACTGCTACGACAGTGTGCATTTGGCCTTGTCTCCGTTACTGCTCCTGCAGAGTGCAAGTGTCTGTTTCCGTTACTGCTATGGCAGTTTGCCATTGGACTTGTCTCCGTTACTGCTCCTGCAGAGTTCAATTGTCTGCCTCCGTTACTGCTATGGCTGTGTGCCATTTGCCTTGTCTCCGTTACTGCTCCTGCAGAGAGCAAGTGTCTGCCTCCGTTACTGCTACGGCAGTGTGCCATTGGCCTTGTCTCCTTTACTGCTCCTGCAGAGTGCAAGTGTCTGTCTCCGTTACTGCTATGGCAGTGTGCCATTGGCCTTGTCTCTGTTACTGCTCCTGCAGAGTGCAAGTGTCTGCCTCCGTTACTGCTACAGCAGTGTGCCATTGGCCTTGTCTCTGTTACTGCTCCTGCAGAGCGCAAGTGGCCTTTCTCCGTTACTGCTACGGCAGTGTGCCATTGGTCTTGTCTGCGTTACTGCTCCGGCAGAGTGCAGGTGCTCTGGTCTCTGTTACTGCTACGGCAGTGTCATATGTTGCTCAATTCATGATATTACTCTGGAAGTTGACGTTTGTTCTGCTAACCTATTTCTGGGCTTACGTATCCTTAAGCTCTCTATAGGGAGAGAGTTCCATCACAGACCTATCTTCACGTAGGACTGTTCACGTTCATTGAAGACCATTAACCCATGCAGTACCTTTCTCCTGGGAATTCAACGTATTCTGCCTGACCTGTGTCAGTATATGCTATTATGGACTTTATGGTTATACTGGACCTGTGTAGGCATATGTATATGTAACCTGTTGTGTGTCTGTATTATTCTGCTTAAATACTACAGGACCTGTGAGGGTTATTATATTACTGTGATTTCAATAAAACTGTGTTTTATCCTAAACCACTGTGTCTGTGTGTCAAACAAACCGTTACCGAAGGTCTACCTTCTGAAGGAGAAGATTCAGGTTCTGTCCCAAGACTGTTCTCAGTATCTGTAAGTGTCCTTAGTCGTGATCAAGGACTTCATGAGAATGTTAAGTCATTTGGTGTCTGCTCTGGACATTGTCTTGTACTCCCAGTTTCACATGAAGGAGCTACAAAGGGACATTCTCAGATCTTGATCCAGAAATCTAGAACATCTCCTTCAGCAGATGACCATATCTCTGGAGGCCAGGGAAGATCTCTGATGGTGTCTACATTGGCCTACCTTGAAGCAGTGGAGGCCCTTTGTGATCCCCTGGTCACAATGGATGCCAGCTTTAAGGACTGTGTAAGGTTCTGAGACACCTGTATATACAAGGCAGTTGGAGTCTGAATGAGAGTTTGTTGTCCATAAACATTCTGGTACTCTGGGCAATCCAGTTATGTCTCCTTTATTGGTCCTCATTTCTTATGGGGGTTTTGGTAAGGACAATGTCATGGCTATGGAGTACATCAGATGGGTGGAAACCTATGTCCCAACCATCACAGTTGTTCGAATTACAGGAGAAGAAAACATCCTGGTGGATTTTCTAAGTCGCCAAAATGTAAATTCAGGGAGCTGGGAACTCCATCCTGAGGTGTTTTACCTGATAGTGCAGCGACGGGGTGTGCCAAAGATAGCTCTCATGGCAACCAGAGAGAAAAGGACATTTCCATTATTCTGCTCTCAGACAGGAGATCTCCTGGCTTTTGTGATGCATACAATTACCATGCCATGAAGCTTTCATCTCTCCTGTGTATTTCCTCCAATTCAGCTCATCCCCATGGTAATCTGGAAGATCAGGATGGACTCAGCATTGGTCATGCTGATTGCTCTTTACTGACCTAGGATGGGATGGTTTGTTGATCTGGTCAGCCTATCTGTTCAGGATCCGATCCATCTACCTCCCAGACCAGACCTGTTGTACCAGGGTTACCTGTGGCACTAGGATTTGGAGTGACTGGCTTTGACAGCATGGCTCAAAGCATCACAAAACAATGTGTTGGAGACCTTTTAACAGTTCAAGAACTTAAAAGCACCATTAAAATCAATGGGGATTTTTATTTGTATCCTGCAGTGCACTTGGCTTGCTCTATCATTTTTTATCTTTTTGTTGTCTGTAAGGACAATAGGCTTTTTAAACACATTTTAAACTGCTTCTTAACTTTTTTGACTTGTGAGGACCTTTTCAATGCATTCCATACCCCTCCAGTGCTCAAAGCATTAAACAGAAATTGGTATGAATTACTATAACAATAATCCTCATATCTCTATAGTCAGGAAATATTATTATTATTTGTATTTACATTACACACCCTCCTGGTGATTAAAGGGTTTAAGTATGCTGATTATATTGACTATGCCTGTCTGGTTTTATTAACATCAGACAAGTAGGGAATTTGGTATAGAGAAAATCAGTATATTATTTGAGTAATTTGGTGATTTTAAGAGTTTGGGGTCATTAATACGTTTAATTGTATTCTAATTTGGCTGCTGATTTTGATATATTTGATATTATATAAGAGAGCTCTTATAGCTGGCCTCCGTAACCCTTGAAGAAGTGAGCAGATAGGCTTTTGATATGTGTGGTGGGGTCTTTCTGATCAAACAGATGTTTTCAACTAGTTATCCTCTCCTGGTTATGTCACTCCTCATATAGGGCTCGATTTAAAGGCAGCCATTAGTAAAAAAAAGCACTAACTGGTGGGTTAAGTTCCATGTAGCAATTCAAAGATCCGTCTAAAGAACAGCTAACGGCAGTTTCACAATCCTTACGGCCGATACTCTTACATGCATTCAGACGCATGGAATAACATACCCCAGAGCTATTCAAAGGCTTGCGGTACTGGTAACGGCTGAAAAAAAGACACACCTAACGGCAAAAAGTTAAGACCCACTTTCCTTAGCCGGTAGACACTTAACGGGCAAAACAAAACACCCATTACATAGGAAAATACACAAAATGCTTACCACACAAGCATTGTAAATGGAAAAATTAACCCGTGCAATGCCAAAACAACACAAGAACATGGACACACAACACAAATCACTCCACACACAACAACAAGCAACACCACAGGGACAACGACACCCAAAAACACACCAACTCAACATGGCACGGAACAATGGGGGTTATCACACGACACGGACACCTGCAAATACAAGCCCACCTGTGCAACATCAACACGCGACCTGCACCCCACAACTAGACCCCCGCAAATGGCAGACATATACCAAGCACAACACACCACCTCTTATAACACACACACACCTGCAAACACTTATCTGGACAAAAACAACTCTCCATTGGTCAGCACTCACCTCATAACCACACCTACACAACGCCCTATCAAGTACTTAAAGGGACAACTCACCACACTCACTTGTGGCTTGTTTTCCACCCAGGGAGGGAGAGAGAGAGAGATAGAGAGAGATAGAGAGAGCAATCAGTATGTTGGGTTACATATTGTTGCAACGACTGTGGAGAAGGCGTGCAAGGGAGAGAGCTAGGAAACATCAGCAACCTCCAAGCACGCCTGATCAACAGCCTTCACCTGTTGCAAGTGAGGAGGCTCTGGCTCAGCAGCCACACAGGAGTCCATCCCCACCTGGATGGCTGCAGCAACAGGATGCTCCACAGCACCAGAGGATGTATAGATGACCACCAAGGCCCAGGGTATACCGCCCAAGGGTCACCCTCTTTGGAATGACCGATGAGGTGGTAATTGATTGCTACAGGTTGAGGCCTGACAGCATCATTGCCTTGTATGAGGTCATCAAAGATCAGGTGGATCCCATCTACATCCACAACCATGCCCTAACTGGCCTGCAGAAACTACTGTGTGCCATACACTTCATGGCAAGTGGGGCCTTCCAGTCCACTGAGGGTTACGCATCTGGCATGTCACAGACCACATTCTCCAGGGTGCTGGCCCAGGTCCTGCCAGCCCTCAAAAGCAAGGCCAGTACCTATATACATTTTCCCACCACCAACATGGACTGGATACACGTCAAGCAGGCCTTTTATGCAAGGGGAGGCATGCCCAGGGTCATGGGTGCTATAGATTGCACCCATGTCCGTATTAAAGCCCCAGCACGTGACGCACAGCTATTCATCAACAGGAAGAACTGCAGACATATGTGCCCATGATATGAATACACACATCAACAAATATGTCCTAATAGTTCCATGGAACAAATGACATTGGGCTTCCACTGTCACTTTCACAGTGGCAGCCCAAATTCATTACTTCCATGGAGCTCTCAGAGCACTTGTTGATGTGTGTATTCATGTCAGGGGCACATATCCATAGGACTGGGGCACATGTCCTTAGTTCTCCACATAATTGGTTACAGATGAGTAAACAACAAATTACCAAGCAATGGTTTGTGTACTCACCTGTAATTAAGAAAATTGAGGGGATTATAAAGTCAAAATTGTTGTTGCTTGATGATCAGTTCAGGTCTATTGCTCCAAATCCTGTCCTCTTGTCCCACAGGCATCCATGACAGATCCATCCTTGAGCTGAAGATCTTCCATGTGACTGGATTGATGTCTTGACAACACCTTCATAAAGATCACCCCTTGCTATTTCTGGTGATGTTGTTGGTGAAGCAATGTTTGACCTGAGGTTCACAGCAACCTCTACTGGAACATTCTCATATAGACACAGAAAACACAAATTCACAAGTGTAATAACCTGTACAGTTAGGATGCTCATCTACAGAGTTGTCAAACCTTGTGGACAACACATGAGCAGGACAGCAGTGTTACTAAAGTAGTACGATTTAGTTTCAAATTACATTTAGTGTTCTCATACAAGTGTTCAATGCATATAGGCAATACACACAGAAAACACATGTACGTTCTAATGTACTTTGAGACACAATAAAGATGAACCATCACTAGTTAATCTGTGTCTGTATGAGGATATATTGGATAACACATTTGTTAATGCGTAACCACACTCAGGATAGAGTATCCCCCATACATGGAAAGGCATCACCCATATCACAGGAGTCCACCACTTGTTTGCAAGTGAGTGGACTCTGTGATGTGTTCATGCAAACAGATGGTGGCAGTGATACACTAATGTGTTGTGGGAGTGATAAAGAGGTGATACAGGGGACATACTGTGACATACAGTGAATTCCTCTCCACAGTTTCTGTGTTGCTCAGTATAATCAATGTTCTGTGATATTGCTCCACTTTGACATATCACAGTACATGGGATACATCAACGAACAACCAGACCAAGTGGACAAGTATTTTCACTGGTGAAGTCTGTTACACCCTTAGGAAAAACAACAACTCAACTTACTGGAGGCCCCAATGCTCACCCCAGGATATCAATGTGTGTGCTACACTTTGAAATCCTAGGTTAAAAACATTGGGTTCCCCAGTAAGTCAGTTGCACAATGAGTGTTTGAGTCCAAGACAACATTGATGCAGGTCCCATTTATCTGTCCTGCTTGTTATGTCACCGCTAAGTCACATAGCTGTTTGTTTGGTTATCCCCTTAACCCTCTGAGTGCCAGAGTGGTACCCAATGCATTTCTTTGCAATGCGTTGCCTACCACTCTGGCTATTAAACACAACATATGATGTAGACGAATGTTCAATGTTGTACCAATTGTTGTGCTAAGGGGGTATGTTTTGTTGTTCAAAATCAACACACAACATCGCCATATAAGTTGTGTAATATGGCTCCAGGGATGTATTTCCAGATGAATTTGTACAACGGTGTGTGTGTGTGAACCCATGTTGTAACATCCCACAAACATCTTACCTAGGCAGAAGTTGTGTTCACTGCATTGTTTGGCAATGCACTGGAGACAACTCTGTAACCCAATCTATGACCAAATACAAAGCAGATCAGACAGGATTCAAAAGCACAATGTTCCTTTATTCAGGGGAAATGTAACATGTTGGGCATTTTATTTTTTTTTCTTAGGGGGGGGGCCTTAGACTGTGTGGCAGAAGTGGATAACCCCTTGCCCCCTAGGTGTGGCTTTGGGGGTCATATTAGAGGGGGTGGTGGGGGCAGTGGATCCCTCTGTTTAACTCAGGTTCTCCCTCTCTAACTGTTAGTTCTCCCTGCGGTTCAGCTCTCTCAACTCCACCAGTACCTGTGCAAGCATGTCCATCACCCCCGTGTGGAGCTGATGGAGTTGAGTGTTGATCCTCATGACCTCCGACTCCAGGGCATGGATCCTTGCCTCTATCCTGTTAGTGTTTCTCCGGGATTCCCTACGGCTCCTGGTGATGTTGTCATTGGTGCAGAGGCTTGACCAGAGTAGTCTCCTTTGCAGAGCCATACACTCTGCTTCCATCCCCGTGGGGCATTCACTGCTGGTGATGCTTCTGCCTGGTGAATCTGCTGCTGCTGTGTCCCCCTCAGCTGCTGCTGTGTAATCCTCAGATGCTGCTGTGTAGTCCTCAGCTGCTGCTGTATGTGTTGCAGATTGGTATATGCCCACTACATCAATGGACTCACTGCTGCCCACCGATGTCTGTGCTGGTGGAGGTGGTGGGGTAAACACGTCCCTTTCAGTCCAGGTCTTGGTAAGCACACCCAAAGAAAAAAACACATTTAAAATTGCTGGAGTGCAACCAATTTTGACCAAAATAGCTAAAAGCAAATATACAAAGTATTGGTGCACATCCACATTTTCATCACCATTAACCCTTTACTCCGCAGCATTATGCCTGCATATCACTACTATATGAAGATGAGGAATTAGTTACATTATATGGCCATAGAATGCTAAGCTTGCCACCAATGCCAAGGTACCTCATTTTGGCAAGTACCTAACCTTAAAATGCTTTGTCTTATGAGCTGAATCTCTCCTACTTTAGGCAATTACTAACCTTAATTTACTTTATCCTGAGAGCTGAGTCTTGGTCAGCTTTACTCATTAATGGAGAGAGACTCTCTGACAGGCATTATATAGTGTCCTAGTGACAATGAGCCTTGCACCTGGGGGTGGGACGGGTGCTTGAACCAATAGAAGCTGGTCAAAACTTCCAAAAGTACAATTCCAGTCCAGGTCTTGGTAAGCACACCCAAAGAAAAAAACACATTTAAGATTGCTGGAGTGCAACCAATTTTGACCAAAATAGCTAAAAGCAAATATACAAAGTATTGGTGCACATCCACATTTTCATCACCATTAACCCTTTACTCTGCGGCATTATGCCTGCATATCACTACTATCACTACTTCCAAAAATACAATTCACGTCCCTTTGCATAGGGTGTTGGGGCTCCCCAAGCAGGTCCAGGTGGTGGTAGTCGAGTGGCCAAGGGTCAAACCTTGGCCACTGGTATGTGCTTGGCCCCCACCTGGGATCATACCTGGGGCCATGCTGGGGAGCCATCCAGGAGGGTAGGTCAATCGAGGATGAGTATGGCCCGTAGTGGGTGGTGGCCACATCACCGGGCAGCCATTGCCTCCCTGGTGGTGGTGGTGGTGCTGCTGCTGCTGGAGGGTAATAGCTCCTGGAGGTGGTGGGGTGCATCCAGTCACTGTAATATGGTGGTGAAGGCAGAGGTGGTGCCGCCAGAGGTGGTGCAGCCAGAGGTGGTGCAGCCAGAGGTGGTGCAGCCAGTGGTGGTGTAGCCAGAGGTGGTGTAGCCAGAGGTGGTGCAGCCAGAGGTGGGGCATCCAGTTGGGCAGGAGGTGTGGATGTAGTTGGGTATGGTGCCCACTGGCTGGTCCCCTCCTCCGTATACTCCTCACTGGGTGGTGAGGTGGCCTCCTCCATGGGCTCCTGGAGTGCTGGAGGCACATAACCTGTGTGGAGGATTGAGACTGTGTGATCAGTAAACTTAGCCATGATGGTGTCAAATTGATATTAATACTTGAAATGTGGAAAGGGACATATACGTTGTAGGGTTTATCCCCCTGTGTGAAACAACGTTACTCCTACTGGTGAAGGGTGTTTTATTCTACATGTATCGCAGCTCAGAGTTGAATTCCTTTGGTGCCACATCCCAGTGACCTGAAATTGTACATTTGCGCTGTTGCCACATCATCCTTTGTGGATTTATGCTCCCTGGACCAAAGCTGGCCAGAGGATGGTCTTGCAACTTTGGCATAGTACGTTTTCAGGCCACAGTGATATTGTCCATGGAATATTCAACTTTGAGCTGTTATACTCTTGGGATGAAACACCTTTCAGCAGTGGGAATACCCTTGCTTTACCCGGTGGATCAATCCTATGACGTATATTTTTCCTTTCACATTTTAGGTATTACTATCTCTTTAACAGGATAGCAATGGTTAATTTCACCTTGATGTAACATTGTAGGCATCATTAAGAGATGTTTAGAAAGATGTTGCTGTATGTGACAGCTGGAGATGTCAGTCATGTGACCACACGGAGGCTCTTCAGCAGACTCAAAATTGACCCATTTGGAGATAACTACATCTTTGGCATTGTCTACAAAGTGTTCCTGGTTTGTAAGCACGCTCTGTGGACCATGTCAATGATAGATCCATCTCCAATTGGTTCAATTTTGGGTCCGCTGAAGAGCCTCCGTGTGGTCAAATGACTGACATCTCCAGCTGTCACATACAGCAACATCTTACTAAACATCTCTTAATGATGCCTACAATGTTACATCAAGGTGAAATTAACCATTGCCATGCCAAGGTACACAGAGAGGAATATGGTCTGATATGTGTGTATATGTACCTTTCATATGGGTACAAACATATCCTTGATAGATATGAACCCAGAGATTTGTTCAGTACATGTGATTGTCTTACTGCCTATATATGTACAGCCATCACAAACTAACTTTCATTGATACCACTGATACCCATCCAAGGAAGGTGTAATATACTAGGTATGTGTACTCTGATGATGATATCAATATGAGTTAGTTTGTGAAGGGTGCACATTTATGGTCAGTAGGACAATCACACGTACTGAACCGAACTCTGTGTTCACATCTTGTTGGGACATATTTGTACCCATTTGAAAGGGACATATCCACATACATATCTGGTCGTTTTTCTTTCTGTACATATCTTTTTGTAATTGATCTGCAGTGTGATTCAGGTGGTATTCATCCCTATGTTATCAGTTTATCCCATACAGTGCTGGATTTTGTCAGATTTTACATGTCACTCTCTGGTTGTCATGATGGTATCCTATGCATTGCATTGTGATGAATGTGATACCACCGTGGCAATCAGGGATTGATGTACATTACAGGATTCTGTCCATGAGTTCTGTTCAAGTTGAATCCTGAGGGGCAACAATCAAGCCAGTATTGAAGGATATCATTGATTGAGGCCTTTTTTTTTCCTGGATCAGCCCATCCATCCTTCTGTGTGAGGCAGCCAGACCCGATCATAGATATCCATAATTCATGGCCTGTTATTGACCAAACCTCAATGGTTCATACTTGGTTCCCATATGTATCCTGCAAATAGTGTCTGGTGTACCATCCATCCATGGCATCAGCACTCCTGAGGATCCATATGTGAATCAAATGTGAGATATGTAAATTCAAGTTAGAGTAAATGATTGCATACACAACATCAAGGCCAACTTTTTCACCTTTAGTTATGTGTAATTATTTTTGGCCTGTATATTGCACATACAAGCAGTTATTCTCAGTGGCACTGTGATTTGTGACCTGATCCATCCTGTTGGTGATTCAGTAAGCGGTTAAGTAGACCTGATGAAATGATTATGATGCTGACTTCTTCACTGATCTCATTTCCCCATCTGCAATGTTTTCTATGGAGTCCATACAATGGGGCCTGTGCAGCTTGATTCATGTTATTGGATATTCTCTATAGACTAACATTGTAATTGGTAAAATGAGGGTATGTAAGTGTAAAATTCTCTACATCAGCTCTTTTTCACCGCATAGTGAATGTCCCCTATGTGTCATGTAATTGTTAACCTATCGACATGTGTTTGTTGTCTGGTTAACCCTTTGAGTACCGGAGGGGTTGGCAAAGCATTGCTGATCGATGCATTGATAATCCCTCTAGCACTCATGGGGTTATGTGCTGGATTCCCTGTGGGAACATGGGTAACATTGTGTGACAACAATTGTGATGTTTGACAAACAACACTTTTCTGAGCATGGTTTGTGTGTATTGTGTGTGATCAGTACAGAAACATGAACGTTAACCAGGGAGTTGGACAGGTTTTGGCCTTGTTGAACCTTGACATTTGTCCTTGTCTTGCGTCCTGTTTAAACCCTCAGGGTGCTGTGTTTGTGCAGTTGTGTGGATGAATGAAGGGCAGATGTTGGGATGTGAGTGTGTTTGTTTGTGATTTGAGGTGGTGTGTGGTTTTGGGGTGATGCACTTACCAGTGGTGTGGAGGCTCCTCTTATCCCCAGTGTCTGATCCTCCAGGGACCCCCTCAATGAGGGTAGGTGACAGTGTCTGCCGCAGCCTCTCCTCCCATGCGCTGAAGGTGATGGGGACAGGTGGCCCACCTCCGGTGGCTTGGGCGTGCAGGGCAGCATCCCCCATCTTCTTCTTCACCTGCCTTTTGCAGTCGCCCCATCTCTTCTTGATTGAGTCCACATCCCATCTGCAGGTGGCCACCACATTAACTCGGCTGCAGATTTGGCTCCAGGCAGCTCTCCTCCTCGCAGCCAGGCCAGGGAGTCTCTCCCCCGGGAAGAGGACACTCTCCCTCTCCAGCACAGCCTCCACGAGAGCCGTGTTTTCTTCCTCGGTATATCAGGGATCCCTGACCCTGTCCCCATCAGCTCCGGCCTGCGAGGAGTCAGAACCAGAGTGTCCTGCCTGCTCTGCCCCTGCCTGTGTGTGGTGGTCCCCAGGAACTACCCCTCGTCCCACTGCAGGTTCTGTCCCTCTCCTTTGTGTGCCTGCTCTTGTGGGCCTGGTCCCCCTCCAACCTGCGGATCTCCCTCTCCCACCCCTGCTCTGCTGAGGGATACCCTCCTGACCTTCCTCCTCCTCCTCCACTACTCTCCCCATCCCTCTCTCTTGTCCTCCTCTCCTGGCCATCATTCACCCACTCACACCCAGGCACTCTCACACGCCCTCACAGACACACTCGATCCCACTCACTCTCTGTCACACACTTTCACTCATGGATTCACACTGTAAAAATAAAGTTTAAAATGTGTAACGTGTGATGAAAAAAAGACTGTGTATGTATGTGTTTGTGTTTGTATGGATGTATGTGCTATGTGCAAAATTGTGCTATGTGTCTATTTAAATGTAATTCTCTCCTCTCCAAGATCCTTCTACCTTACTCCTCTGTATGGTTCTTTCTCTCTCTCTCTCTCTAAACACTATCCTCCACTCCTGGGTCCTGTGCTCTAGCTTGCTGAAACTCGAAACTCAGACAGGGTGTGACCTTTATTTTGAGGTATATATAGGTGTATTTGAACATTTTTGATACTTTGGGGCCTTGGGATTGGCTGTAGGTTTGAATTTTGTTTGTGCATCTATCAGGGTTTCTAGACAACGTCAGCCGTAATGTTACATTTTGACTTAAGTTGTGTTTTAACGGGTGTTTGGGACGCACGGTGATGAGAAATCAGGTGCGATGCTGGTTTTTGTGTTACGTGTTTTTGTAGTGCCTACACCCGATAGCTATTCTTATACTCTTACCTTTAAATCTGCCGTAAACCATGTGTTCTTTGCGGCCGATGTGCCTTTTTTACTTAGCAGATGGTTTAACAGCTGCCTTTAAATCTAGCCCATATTCTCCAAAATGCTGTCCCTTGCAGACGTGAATAATAGAGAACAGCATTACTTTTCCCATAGAATGGGGCTAAGAAGGACTACTGAGCAAAACTTTGTTTTGAATTGTGGACAAAGAGCAGTCTATACAATACCTGCCTTTCCACTTCCACGTTTCCCCTTCTGCCTTAAAGGAGCAGTACACTTTTTATGAAAAAAATATATATTGTTGGGATTTTCCTATTGAGTAAAATAAGGGTACTCCCACTGCATAGAGATTTATATTTCCAGAGTTATTACAGTTTAAACCCATGTTTTTTTACATTAGCAGTGCTCTCTAGTGGTCAAATTCTAATTAGATTTCCTGTTAGATTCTAATGGAGAGAAAACTCAGAAAAGTCAGAGACATACAGTTCTCCATAGAATGTGATAGAAACTGCCTGTCACTTCCTTTCAGTTAGAACTATAAGGAAGTAAACACAGTAAATTCACTTCTTGATTATTTGAACTGTTATAAATTTTGAATAAAACATCTGACAGTGATGGGAGTGACCTTGTTTTACTCAGCAGGAAATGCTCTATAAAATATGTGTTTTCATAAAAAAAAGTTTACTGCTCCTTTAAACCTAGAGAGAGATCCAATGCATGGTAGACTAACGCACTTGTAATCTCTCTAACATTCAAAGGGTTAATCTACTTTTTCAACCCCTGTTTAAAACTTTTTTCCAAAAATAAGTGATCCTTTGGTATGCTTGAAGACTTCATGTGCGGCCATTGGGAAAAATCTCCTTGCCATTCACTTCTACAGGCTCAAGAGCAGGATAAAAGATAAATCTATATTAAATAAATCCTTTTGCACTTTTTTGGTGCATGTATCCTTTTATTCTCATTAATTGTATATTTGATTCATAATTTTATATAGCCTGTGACAGAAGTATGTTTTATTAACTTTCTATCTTAAAGAAAAATTATTCAGAAATACATTTCTGCCATCGTCAAAAATGAAGTTCATCTTTCTCTGAGCAGTTTTATTCTGTGATTTCAATTTCATATCCTTCACAGTTTGTGCAGTTTAATTATTTGTCTTGAATGAATGTAATTTCATCTGAAACACCGAGAATATAAATTATTCAGCTCTTTTATGAGTTTGTAAGAATTTGAGTTTTGTGTGTTATTCTTGAAGACTTTAGATTGCACAGGTCACTTCTAGCCATTATGTTAATCACTCATTGAGGCTGATGTACTAAGAGGAACTAGAATTATGATAGGGCAAAGCAGCTGCACTATAGAGAACATATAAAAATCTCATTGATTTAAATAGTTTACTCCCTTGAATGTTAGAGAGAGCTTTACAAGGAAAAAGGGAGAACAAACGAGAGGTGCCCCTTGTGTACATCACTTAGGCTAAAATTGGACCACCACCAGACACCCTATGGGTGCAGACTAACAAAAGAAGTGTGTTAGAGAAGGCTTATGCCTCTGATATTGTGTCATTTTATAATCAGGCTTGTCAACTTTGATAAAGTGGCATGTTTGTGCTGAAACACGTTGGCATATAAGCCTTTGTTTTTATCCTATTAAAAAATATATTCAAGTGAAACCTCCACCTGATTCATTTGATGAGCTGAACAGCTGTATGAGGAAATAGGGAGTTACCTGAATGGAGACAGGTTATATTTCTCCATAAGTGTGATTGTCAGATTGCTTTGATAACAAAGGTCTGACCGTTTAGAAATCCCTGGGCCACTGCACTCAATAGCACTTCTTTCTCTCTCTCACTGATAGAAGTTCATGTGGCAGGAGATACTTACACCCAATAGCACTTACACCTTCTGTGTCCAACCTACTTTCCCCTAGACTATAAGCTCTCACGAGCAGGACCCTCTGATCCTTTTGTTCTTCACATATGAGTTACTATTTAATATCCCTGTATGTCTATTCCCTATTGTACAGTGCTGCGGATTAAGTTGGTGCTATATAAATAAAGAATAATAATAATAATGTTAGTACCTTTTGTGTAGTACTATATTTAATTAAGTTTGAACTCTGTTGAACTATTTGGAGCTCTCCTTTGTTGTTTTCTTTTGGATAGCGAGAGCGAGACCTCTCTAGCATTCAAAGAGTTAAACTTTTAAACCAATGTGAATTCTGAAAATTTGTATTTGTTCCCTACAATGCAGTTTATTATTTCATGACTAGTTGAAGAGCCCATTACACGGACCACAGTGCCACTGCTAGCCGGTCGTGGGGCAGTCATGCGCAGTAGAGACTGCCTGCGCCGCGGCTTATACAGAGCTGGATGCTCCGAAGGCACAGGCAGTCTCTACTATGCATGAATGCAGCATGCGCAGCAGTCTCTACTGCGCATGACTGCGTCATTACACATGTTTTAGAGAATTATTATATAGGATTACTGCAGTTCTTCTTTGTATGATAGCTTCATTATTTAACCCCTTAAGGAAGCAATTCAATTCAAACCCTTCCAGTCTACTCGAATGTTTCTTTGGTAATTTTTTTTGCCAGCAGTGGGTGAGATGTACAAAAGTAAATGAGCAGCAATTCTGTTGCAAACTAACTGTACCACCGGGAACATGAAAAATTCCAAATTGTTTCATTGTGAAACACTGCTTTTGGAGACCTCTCTAGCACTCAAAGGGTTAAAACCCCAATTTAAATTAGTTAGAATGGGAGAAAATTACTGTAGCTGAAACAAGGTAAAATGGTACTTTTTGTCTTCCACTGTAATTGAAGCAGAAGGTATGTTTTACCTTCAGTTTTTGCCCCATCAGAATAAATAGGGATTTTCCTCAAAACTCTTTCCTTCTCAGTACTAGAGGAAGGTGAAAGGTCCTTTCGTGTTCCAGTGATAGATCTGTGAAAACCATGTAGTTCATTGCTTTTTCACTGGAAAATCAGCTTTAAATAAAGCAATTAAAATCGTCATTGTTTTCACTCATTGCCAAAAATGTTATGCTATTTTTTCAATGGCTACAAACTTTTCGCCCCTTTAATTACATGTTTTTACCTTTTCGCTATAAAAACACAGCAGTAAGAAAACACAATACAAGCAGTTATAGAGAAAGAAAGAGAGAGAGAGGGTGCTAGGCTGTTATGCTGTGAGTTAAATAGTAAAATTGAGGCAGGAGAGGCTCATAGTGACTGCTATCACCATGAGCAACTGGAATATTAATAAAAGGAGGATCTGGATGGACAGTTATGTGTCCAGTGTGTCTAGGAGTAATAAGTGACCACTAAGAGCATTGAAGGTCCTGGATACCCTGATTCCCCAGACCCAAAGATGGCCAGTCCCCTGACATCACCCCTAGGGACCTTGCATCTTTGTAGCTAGTAGTGACAAGTAGAATCATGATCATCTATCACCCATGTTACTGCTGTAGAAGAACCCATTCTCTTTGAGCTGCCTAATCATCCTGATCCTTAAACAACTCCTCAGTGCCAAGAAAAACAGTCACAAATTCCACAATGACCACTGGGTATTGGTTGACAATGGCCACCATAACATGCTGCTGGCACTATGCGAGTAGGGCATCCTATATAATAAAAGGCTAGAATGTTTGTCCGATGCAGTCATGCGCAGTAGAGACTGCCCAAAAGCACATAATGCTGGGATTTCTGTGCTGGGAGCATTTTGTGCTTTCAGGCAGTCTCTACAGTGCATGACTGCGTCGGCGGCAGGACGCAGAGCAGGACCGGCCTCTTAACCCTTTGAGTGCCAAGGGGTACGCAACGCATTGCTAAGTACCCCTCTGGCACTCAAAGGGTTAACATCACCCAGACCTGGCCCGTGTAGACAGGCTTTTACACTAGTATATATATATTTTCCTCAGGACTTGTTCATTCACAAAAAAAAACATAGGACAAAAAAAAAAAAAAAAAGCATCTTTTTGTGGCTTGTTTCTAACAAGCCTAAGTCCTACAAATCACTGATTCCTCAAGGTTTGTGATGGTAACAAGCCAAATTTATAATAATTATCTCTGATTCCTCTGGGCTTGGCTAATAAGCCAAACTCCTACAGATCAATATTTCCTCAAGGCTTGGCCCTAGAAAGTCTAAGTTCAACAAATCAATGTTTCCTCATGGCTTGGGCCTAAAAGGTCTAAGTCCTATAAATCAATTTTTTCTCAGGTCTTGGGCCTAACACAAGACAAAGCCCTACAGCAAATCAAAGTTTCCTTAGGGATTGTGTCAAACAAGTCTAAGCCCTCAATTTCAAGGCTTGGGCCTCTAACAAGTCCTATAAATCATCCTTTAAAAAATACTCTATTCCATCAAGTATCAGTCTGACTCAGTCACAACTTACATCAGGGGTCCCTGTCTTTGTCACGTTACATACAAATTTCTTGTTTTATTTTTAATTGTATTTATTTTTTTAATAACTGTCCCCCCAATACTAGTAAACAACTCCCTCCAAAAAATTCCCTGTTCAATTGATTCTTCTCCCAGACTAGACCCACCAACACAGGAGCCCTCCTCAGACCCTTTTATACCATGCATTATTTTTTGTTTATTTTATTAACTTCCCCCCAATCCCAGTCAACTAATCCTTTCCAAAAATTCCCTGTTCAACTGATTGTTTCCCCAGACTCCACTAACACAGGCACCCTCATACCCCTTTTACACAAAGCCTTTGGGAAATCGTTGTGTGAAAATTCAGTTGTTTCCATTGATTTCAATGCAATGAGCTAGGAGAAAAAAGGGGAAAAAATGGCACTTTACACAAGAAATTATTTTCCAAGCAGGAAAAGCCATTAGTAGCGAGTTATGTTTGAGGCAAAAATTGTCTCCCCTCCCTACTCAGTACTGGTGAAAACTATAAACATGGCAGTTGACTTGGAGGGATAAAAGTAAATATAAGTGGAAAACATTACTTTTTACCTTCTGTGAGAATTTCTGTGGAAAGAATGAAGTTGTGTTAGAATCATCAACAGTCCTTGGAGGAGAATTTTTACTTATCCCTTTCCCTGTGATGCAGATTGTTTGCCTCAAAATTACTTCAAGTGTGCATTTACACATACAGATCAATGTGTTCATTATTATGAAGTTGTATTGAAGCAGCCAGTGTAACTAGTGTTAGGGGAGTGGGAGAGCATCCAGAGTAGTGATCAAGGGAGCCCACAATATTCTTCTGGCCCAGGGAGTCCCATTCCCTTCACTACAATGTCCAAGTGGAACATGATCCTGAAGTCTATCTAGCCCCTCTTACCAAGGGTACAATTGTCCTTTTGGGGCGGTAATGAAGAAGAAATGCACACAGATAAGGGATAATAATGAAAATGATTGTATTGTGTACAAAATCAAAATATTATTACAGTTTGGATGGTATATACATGAATTGAACAATATTGTAGAGCATAAAATTGATGTTAGAGGTCCAAGGTACAAGCAAACCACATTACTGAATTAAATGACCACAGAACAGTAGGGAACAAGAATAATACAGTTATGATAAATACAGAGTTATTAGTAAGGAAATATTTGTAAAATATTACAGACAGCAGAAATTATATATTGTTAATCACTACAGGGTAGGGTGGGTTAGAGGAGAATAACCTTGTAGGACAATCAGCAGTGAACCATGAAAAATGAATAAGTTAACATGCAAAAATAGAGAACAAGAGATACTGTTAGTATTGTTATCCTGCAACCTGGAAAGTGGAAGTGTTAATAATATTTACAGATCAGTATGTGAAGAAGATAGGCACACTGTTAGTTTGACCAATTAATAGATAAATTATTAATGGTGATAAAAACACTGGTAGGTTTGAATAACAGTTAGTATGATCACACTTCTGTAGAAATAATAGAAATGAACATGAGCAAAGCATATCCCAAACATCAATCCTAACACCACAAAAGAACACTTGTATTATATTAACACAGCTTTGCAAGGAAAACACAGAGTCCAAGGTATATTTACCAACACCAGGTAATGTTCTGCAGAGATATGGAGTCCTCTCAGCTCTGGCCTCTTTCTGGAAGATCCTCCTAGAAGTCTGCCTCCAGAAACTGCTGACTTTAGTGAGATTTCTCCCACTTTTTATACAGTTTCTAAGAGGGGGTTACCTTCTACATCAAAGAGGCTCCTTTTATGACCACAAATCAATACAGGACAAGATTGATAGCTGACATCTGTTATTTTATTAGTCTTACTGTCCTTTGTCAATCTTCCTGTCCTGTAGATATGCAAGTAGGGATGTCTCCAGGTTCTTCCATCCTAAACAAAGTCTTTCATCAACTCTGTCTTGGGAACAAACAGAAGTTTCTTTGGGCACCTCTCTCTTGTTTATGTCTCTTTTGATCCACTCTGAATATCAAGTTTGGGCATCAGTCCTTTTGTTTATTTATCATGATTCAAGGTTCCAGTATTGTTCCTTTTATGTCCATGCTGTAGACCCCTGGGGGTGGACAGAGCCGGAATTACATCTCAGGAGCCTGTAGGCACAGAACTGTGAAGCCCCCCCCACCCGATTTGCCATCTCCACTGGACACCTCCACAATGCTCCTCAGCTCCATATTGTCCCCCATCAGCTCCATATTGCCCCTCACCTTGCCCCCCATCAGCTCCAATTTGCCCCATCATCTCCATATTGCCCCTCACATTGCCCCCATCATCTCAAAATTGCCCCTCACATTACCCCATCATCTCCGTATCCTCTCACTTTGTCCCCAACCCCATCAGCTCCAACTTGCCCCCATCAGCTCCACATTGCCCCCACCATCTCCATATTAACCTCCATAGGCTCCAACTTGCCCCCCATTAGCTCCACATTGCCGCCACCATCTCCATGTTGCCCTCACGTTGCCCCCCTTCAGCTCCAACTTGCCCCCACCTTCTCCATGTTGCCCTGACATGGTCTGTTTCCTACCTCCCTGGTAGGAGATCTGTCACCTGTGCATCCTTGGCACAGTCCTGTAGCTGATGGAGTTCCCTCGCGGTCTCCTATTCAGGAATGCAGAGTGCTAGGAGATGATGTCATCTCCCAGCGCTCTGCATTCCTAAAGATGTGATGAGGGAGCTCACCACCTACAGGACTGTGCCAAGGAGGCACAGACATGTCCTGCCGGGGAGGTAGGAAATAGGGAACGGGGGGGGGGCAGCGCCAGCGAGGTGGCTACTTTTTTTTTTTTTAATAAAAAAAAAAAAAAAAATCCCAATGGCAGGCACCCCTCAGTGGCGTGCGCTTGTAGGCAGGTACCTACTTTGCCTAATGGCAAATCTGGCCCTGGGGGTGGACTGTGCATATCAACTGAACAAAATGCTTACTGTTTTCTGGTTTCAAACTATGTGTCTCCTTTTCCCCCACCCATAATTTTGTGTCCATTCAATAACATATGAAAAATAATAAACACCAATAATCCTATGTTTTGCCTTTATGAATGAGAGCAGTAGTTTATGAGTCCCAAATATGTATTTCTTACAAGGTGCAGAAATAAAACCACCAACACCAGAAGTACAAATTAGCTGCCTGTGCCTGCTGCTACTGCTGCCAGTCTGCCTTCTTCATGTCACCAAGAAATGGCAAATGTGACATTGGGGGACCCTCTGTCACATTGCTCGTCACCTCCTCCAACCAGCAGCATGTAAGGACTAGTGGAGGTGGTGGTGATGATGATGGTGGAGACGCTGGGGTGGACGAGACATGATGGCCTTTTTAGCAGAAACTGAGAAGAAATGAGAAACAGTGATGAGAATAGGCATCACCACCACCACCAACAGTGAATTTTTGGAATTTGCAACTGCTCGAATTCCTGCTGCTACAGTGTGAATGGGGTCAACAAGTGATGCGGGACTATGGCAGGTTCCTCTTGCCAGCACCAGCAATACTCCTGGTCCTAGTTGCAATGCTGATTCTGAGGCAGTAGCAGCAAAAGCAGCAACATCATCCGCTGCCACAGACAGTGAAGGGGAATGTGGAGGACAAGAAGAAAGATGCCATTCTTCTCCACCTTTTCCTTCTCCCTATCACCTGAAGTCATGGGTGTAGCACTATTTTTTTGCTTGGGTCAGTCACAGTGCAGTCATCACCAATGGCACTGTGCACAATTTGTGACAAGTCAGTGAGAAGAGGAAAGGAGGGAACACACCTTGGCACAACCTACCTGATAACACAGATGAAACACAGACACCATTACATTTATGTCAAACATGTTAAAGCCAAACACCCACCACAGAAATCAAGCACTGCTGTTGCTGTACCCCCTGACTCTCCAGAAAAGCAACAAGAGGTGAAGCAGAGATCAAAGTGGAGGAAGAATAGAGAAACCGAGGCAGATACTGGAAGTTCCATGACAAGTGAAACAACTAGCTCGCCATCACTTTCTTCCTCTAGGGTAACTATATAGTCTGCCAATCCACCTCGTTCATCATTACCTCTTCCTCCAAATGATAGCCACTCTTGATGTTAGGATGTGTCAGTTTGTCTCTACCCATTGCACACTGTGTGGTGCACTGAAAACACATGGCAGTGTGGTGGAGGAGAATTGCAAGCAGTGCATCAAGCGGCATCTAAGGAGATTCCATCCCACAGAATATGCTAAGATGCTGGCAGGGAGGGTTCATCATTGTTATTAAACTGTCAGCAAGTTGTCATATGTCCTTAGTGGGTTCTGGACAAGAAGTATAGTGACAGCAGCATTATTTGGGTTCTGGAGTCATGGTGTTTGGATATAGTTGTGCCCCCAGATGTTATTTACCACTGTGCACATTTTAGTTGCTGATGAGAACCACAGTTCTTGCTCTCAAGGGAAAAATGTATATTCTAATAACAACACACCCATGATTTTGGAGGAGGGGCAGGTGGAGAAGAATTATTGGCCAACTTCTTCTTTACTCCACATATACTGGGGGCTACTTATTGTGTTGCTACTGCCTCAGGTACATCACTGGAGCTAGTTGTGGCAAGTGGAACCTTCATCATCCATCACCCATGTTTCTACTATAGCTGATCATATTCCCCTTCCAGCTGCCTATCCATCCTGCTACTTAAACAACTCAGCAGTGGCAGCAGCAAGAACAACAGGTGCAAACTCCCCAATTATGGACTCAGGAGGATTTATTTGTCATTGACCAGTGGCCACTGGCCAACATGACCTGCTGGCACTGGGCCAGTAGGGATTTTGTTTTCTCAGGGCTTGTGCTTAAAAAACAAACAAAAACAACAAAAAAAACATAGTACTCCAAAAAAAAAACATTTTGGGGGGTTTGTTTCTAACAAGCCTAATTCCTTCAAATCAATGTTTCCTCAGGGCTTGCATCTCTAATAAATCTAAGACTTACAAATCAATGTTTCCTCAGGGCTTGGATCTTAACAATAAATCTAACAAATCATCCTTTACAAAATCTTCCATCAAGTCAAGTATCAGTCCACCCCAGTGGAAACTTATGTCAGGGGGTTCCTGTCTCTATCACTTTACATACAAATTTCTTATTTTATTTTTATGAACTGTCCCTCCAATACCAGTCAAGACAGTTCCATAAATCCCACATCCACAGCCTAATGTTGTGCCATTACGTAACCCTGAAAGTGTTAGTAATGTCCAAAAAAATTTTTTAATGGACTTGTAGGGGGTAAAAAAATAATCGCATTGCACAAACCCCAAATATTCACAATCAAAGTTCTCCCTTCCCTCCCCTTCTCCTGACGTTAGCATCTAGCTAACAGCAGGAGATCCTCAGCCAGCGGCTCTTCAGCAGAGCTGAAATCCTGTTATTGCAAACAAATTATTTAATTGTAAAGGTCTACAAAGTGTGCTTGGTCTGCAAGCACACTTTGTAGACCTTTCCAATAAAGTAATTATTTTGCAATTACGTGATTTTGGCTCTGCTGAAGAGCCTCATTGTGTTGGCTGACACGGATCTCCTTCTGTCAGCTTTGCAGCTGACATCAAGAGAAGAGGAGGGAAGGGGGAAATTTGACTGCCCATATCTCTCAAACCATAGCGGTTTGAGACATGGGGTTTGTGGCAATGTGATTATTTTTTTACCCTCTACAAATCTATTTAAAATTATTTTTGGCTATTACTAACACTTGAGGAGACAACAGGAAGGGAGTTCTCAACAGATCCTCTGCGCGTACGTAACAACCAGTCAGCAAGTGGATGATAAAAACATCAATTTTTTTTATTTATAAAAAAAAGACATATAAAATGATGATAATCATCAAAAAGACAAAATAAAGGAGGTAGCATGGGCAAGTCAAGCTATTCTACTCACAAACAATGCACCAAAGTGAGACATAAAATAAGACAGGTGATTTGCGTGTGTCAACTTGGTCCCCGAAATACCAAAAGGATCCGAGTCCGGTGGCTCAAACACCATAGAAGAACAACTAAAACAAATGGACCGACACACACAGTGTCCATTCAAAAAGATAAATACAACTTAGAAAGAATAAAGAGTAAAATTAAATACAGAAAATAAAAGGGTCATATACGTGGACTAGAAAAAGAGACCACAGTCTAAAGATCGATACATTCAAGACACATATAAAAGGTTATAAGTGATCCTATAAGCACTCCAATCCTGTCCAGGGGAAAAGACTAAAGGAGCTGTGGGGAGCAACACGACCATTCTCATGGTGACACAGAGGCTATCCTTGTATCCGTATGAGAAAGGACATTGGCTGTATGGCTGTAGTAGGCAAATGTGAAATAGACCCTCCCCCCTTCACCTAGAGATGGCCCATCACACTACCCACCACATACACCTCAATAGGGGTTCAGTGGAATGGAGCAAAGTAAGAATTGCTGGGTCTTTGGACAACCCAGGAACCATGCACAATGCCTCAAAGTGGTTACAGTCCCAAAATAGAGAAAAAATAAAGAAATATAATATAGGTGCTATCCAGGGGGTGTGGTGTTTGTGCTGATGAAAATGTGTTCACTCACTTTGAAGTGTTGATATTTCTATATATGTATTTTTAATTTTAAAGTCCTAAGGGTGCTTGTCAGTCTTTCACTTTGATAAAGGCCCCTGAAGGGGTCGAAACGTCGATCTTTATGTTAATAAAAAATTCTTTTTGATTCAAAGACCTAACGATATGAACGATGCAGTCATGAGCAGTAGAGAATGGCCGAAAACTCGCTGTTCTGAGCCAGGCACTCCGAACGGCTCACTTCCTCACTGCTCCTGGCTCCGGGGTAACAGCCGGGGCTGCTGGGTGACACTTTAGCCTGTGTACATGGGCTTTCACACTAGTATATATGTACATATCGGCGGTTTCTATTCAATAGTAATCTCTGGCCAGCAAACACTGGGCTTCAGTAGACCAAATGACTATATACCTCTCTTGCTTTCTTTTACACCTCCTTCTTTTCTTGCACATGCAGGCACACACAGAATCCCAAAGACAGATGTATACCCATGCTCACAGATAAACACACACACAGGCACATAGATACATCCAGGCTTTTACCACTCAGGCCCTCAGATAGACACACAGAACGGTATACACACATTGGTACCATCAGAATTCAATAACATTGCCCTATTAACAAGAACCACAATGAGCTTTGGGACACAGAACCTGACTTGTGGCCCAATGTTCATCATGGGTTTTTTAGTTCCATAACTGATGCTAAATAGGGTGAAAATGGGAACATCAAAGGAAACCAGCTAATGCCTGGATTTTGACACAGTGTCAGACACCGAGCGTGAACTACAAACACAGTGACCCTCCCAAACACAATCCCTTCCCTTGGGCTTACACTACACTTAACACTAACCATAAAGTATACCAAATACTAGCTCTAACACTATACTATCACCCATAGCTGCTCCAGACGAAGGCCCATGCAATTTTAGTGCTAATACTTGTAGTGCTATCCTAATGCTACATTACTACTTTGATTCATCTTTGATCTATTCAGCACATAGCTGAGGAGCATCTACAAGCTGTAATCAGCTCCACCTTGATTTGGATGGTAACTGTGAGACACTTGGCAGGACCAGGGACCACACAATAGTTAGATGAGGCCTGCGCTCATCTGATCAAAGAGGAGCCTCTGAATTGAATGACATTTTAATGAATGTTGTCCGATGGGACCAAATTTAGAGCTCGTAGTGCATTTTGTATCGTTCGGTAGTGTGTCACAGCTCAGGTAATTGCATACCTGACTAATGACTATCACTTGAAACTACAAACTGTGCCTTTTAATGATAGCGAGAAGCGTTGGGATCAGTGCCCGGAGGAGGCGTTTGTTGGCGCTCACATTGTTCCACAGTTTGGATGAGAATTTTTTTTTCATACCTTAAACTTTTTTCTGTCTCATTATTGTGTTTGGGCTGTGTTTCACTTTATAGCATCCTGATCTTTACGGGATACTTATTTAATTGCACTTTTTCACATGAAGGTAATTATACTGCATCCTTATGTGATAGGGGATTTTTTGGATTTATACGTGATCTAATGTATTGTATATCCTTCTTGTGATATCTTGTCATAGGACCAGTACTGTGTTTACATTTTATGTGCAATAATGACAGGTTGGCAGCTATATAATTCTAAGTTTAGATATACATAATATGGACTCAGGTCACTAGCCCACATGCCTTCTCTGGAAGGATTTTTAATTGTTTTTAATTGTCATCCTTTTTGTATTCTTTTTTGTATTTGTTTATTTTCTGTGTACCAAATAAAAAATTTTTTTTGTATTTTTGCCAACTCTTGTTCAGAGTGCCTTTATGGGATCTGCTTGGTCTTTTGAGGGGTTCTACCGCTAGTGTAATCCACCTGTTCTGAGATGTTTATTTTATTCTTCGTCATTTGACACCCAGACTGCACCCCATTATATGCAGTGGTTGATTACAAGGGACCAATATAGTCAGTGCCTCTCTTTTTTCTTAAATTTATACTTGCAGTTTGGACAACATGAATTAGGGTCCCATGTAGTGATGGTGTCAGTCTGACATCCAGGGAACCTTTTGACATAGGGATACCCCAATGGCAATGGGGCCATTGCTACTCTATATGTTTTTTTTTTATTTTTTTTGCATCAAAATACTTTAGATTTTGTGTTACACTATTGGGGCTTATGTACAAAGAAAGGAGTAGCAATTATGTGGCAATCAAACTGCAACAAAAGGAACAAGTACACATTCCTATTGAATTAAATGCAGCTTTTAACCTACTGAATGTTAGTGAGGTCTCTAAAACATTGCTTCACAATGTACTGGAGCCATCTCTAGCATCCAAAGGGTTAAATGTTAAACATTAGAGTGCAAGAGAGGTATCCAATGTATTAAAAAACAATGGGTTGAATACCTCTCTTGCACTCAAAGGGTTAAATAATGTTGTGGGAATTTGTATTTAGTCTCTCTGGTGCAGATGGTTTGTTCCTTATTTCTTTTGTGGACAAGGTCTTGTGTGGTTTTGTTTCCCTAGTGTAATGTCTTTACTTTAACTCTTTGAGTGCCAGAGGGGTACGCAACACATTGCAAAGTAATTTGTTGTGTACTCCTCTAGCACTGAAAGGGCTAAAGGCTTGACCTTCACAGTTATCACTGAGAAATATTCTCAGGCAATTCACTAGCACTGAGCTCTAGTTAACCCCTTGGACACTAGTACAACTCCATGCATCAAAAATCTCTCTAAAATACAAGGGGTCAATAACGCATCACATCTATGCTACAGAACCACAAAAAGTAACGCTGGATACATCTATACTTAGTAAAAATTACATTAAAAAATTATATACACTCGACAGTCACTATTGTCTGTAAACAAATTTCCTAAGTGTATATTACACCTGTACTTAAAATAGCTGTTTGATACATGATTTGGATAATAATATTTTATTTATGTTTCTGTGTATTACACAGCTTGTTCAGCACCACTTGTTATTCTCTTCTATATCCTAATAAAATATGCATGCAATTCAGCATTCTTTTGAAAAAAGTAATGGATGAATAGTTCCAAAGTGCCTATTCAAACTGTTTACGAAGCGCTACAGATGAGTTCATTGTATGTGTGTGTATATATAGATAGATAGATAGATAGAATAGATAGATATATAGATAGATTGATAGACAGACAGATAGATATACACACAAGGATAGATAGATACATAGACAGAATTATGACTTAGATTAGAAAGTGTTTTACATGCCAAGGTATTTGACACATAATTGTAATAGCAACTGTACCAGTTTGAGGAATGCACCCCAGAGACAGAGGTCAGAGAGGCTGAAGGCAGAAGGAAGCCTCTGCTATGGGTGTCTAGAATGTGCTAAAAGTATTTGATCCTGGGGAGGATCAGTGTCAACCATAAGTGCACACTTGCTCTGGCTCAACCTGGGTTAATGGTGTTGAATATATTGTTCCAGTTGTGCTAGAACCAGTCAATGATGGATACACCTGAAGGTTGTGTACTAACAGAGACAACCAAGACATACATTACTAGAAGTGACACAGCCAAATTGTTTAACTGGAATCATCATCATGCATGAGAAAGTCAAAAGTCATATTCTCATATTGTCACTTTATATTTGTCATAAATCAGTGCTAATTATTTTATAGAGAATCAGTTATTTATAAATATTAAACATGTTAGATTTTATCTGGTGTATGCTTAATATGACAGCAATGAGTTTTCATTATGGGCAACATAGCTTTCTGACATTCAATTTAAGATAAACAATATAAACATGGATGATTACAGAGAGTTTAGGTATATTGCTTTCATGTTCTGTTTTATTTATTATCTGATGGTATAAAGGTAATAAAGAGTTCATATTAAGATTCCCATTCACAGTCAGAGTTCAGTCATCTACAACTCACATGACAAACTGTTATAGACAGAGTTTATATTAAATATTTTCTTCTTTTTACATTATTCAGCTTACAAAGAAACAAACATATACTACTGCTCCTTTAATAACACCAGCTAGCAGGTTTAATGTGTTTTGTGTTTCATATTCTGGACACTTCACTTCTCCACAACAGCTAAGCCTCAGTAGTGACAGGATATAATCTAACATTTAACAAAGAACAACTGGAGTTGATTGGTTGCAAGAAAATTGCCAGTATATTCAGATAGTACTTATTGGTAGTAGAAATGGGTGAACGTTTTTGCCTCAAAAGACAAACAGAAAACAAATTACACTTTCTGCCTAGATGCAAATTTCCAGTGAACAGTGATGTTTTTCAAGTTTTTTCACCTAACTCATTGCATTGAAATCAATGGGAACAATTTCTCCCTACCAGTGGGAATTTTCCTTTTTTATTTCCCATAGGAATATTACAAAAATTGGCATTAGGTTGACTGTTTTGTGAAAGAATCAGTTGAAAAGAGATTTTTTTTGGGGGTTGTTTACTGGAATCGGGGGCAGTTAATAAAACGATACATCCTAAATACAATAAATCCCCCCCCCCATAAGACATACTATAAAAGGGGTCTGAGGAGGATGTCTGTGTTAGTGGGTGGAGTCTGGGGAATGAATCAGTTGAAGAGGGAATTTGTTTTGGGGGGGTTCTTGACTGGTATTGGGACACAGTTAATAAAAAATAAATCAATAAAATAAGAAATTTGTATATAGTAACATAGTAAATTAGGTTGAATAAAGACACAAGTCCATCAAGTTCAACCTTCTCCTCATACCCCAGTAACTGAGAATTTTATATCTTTCCTGCTACCCATTAAATTAGTCTTTATCAGATCTTCCTGATCAGCCTACTGATAAACAGTATAACTCTGTATGTTCCCTTTTGAAAGAAATGTATCTAAACTTCTCTTAAATGTATCCATTGTATCTGCCATAACCACCTCCCTGGGCAATGAATTCCACAATTTAACAGACCTTACCATAAGAAACCCCTTCCTCTGCTGACGTCTAAACCTCCTTTCGTCTAATCTCAAGGGGTGTCCCCTGGTCACCTAATCAGGCCTTAGAATAAATAGCTCATCGCAGAGATCCTTGTATTGACCTCTCATATACTTGTACAATGTAATAAGGTCTCCTCTTAGTTGTCTTTTCTCTAGAGTAAATAAACCAAGTTTGTTTAGTCGTTCCTCATATGTCAGTCCTCCATTCCCTTAATTAATTTTGTTGCTATATAAAGAGAAAGAGGCAGGAACCCCTGACATAAGCTGCTACTAGGGGGACTGATACTTGACAGAGAATTTTGTAGGGGATGATTTGTTGTTAGAGGCCCAAGTCCTGAGGAAACATTGATTTGTAGGACTTAGACGTATTAGAGGCACAAGTCCTGAAGAAACATTGATTTGTAGGACTTAAGCTTGTTTGGCACAAACCCTAAGGAAACATTGATTTGTAGGACTTAGGCTTGTTAGAGACAAACACCAAAAAATTGTTTACTTTTTTTGTAGGACTATGTTTTGTTTTGTTTTTTGTTTTTTTTTTAAGGCACAAGCCCTGAGGAAAAAAATGCCCTACTGGCCTAGTGCCAGCTGGTCATGTTGGCTCCCGGCCACTGGCCATTGTCAAATGTCCTCCATCCTGAGTCCATAATTGCGGAATTTGCAACTGCTGTTCTTTCTGCTGCTGAGTTGTTTAAGCAGCAGGATGATTAGGCAGCTGAAAAGGAATGGGATCAACAGTAGCAGTAACATGGTGTAACAGTTTGTTTGACACACAGACACAGTAGGTTTGGATAAAACACAATTTTATTGAACAATAAAGAAAACAATAACCCTCACGGGTCCTTTAATATATACATAATATAGTACAGACACAAGACAGGTTATACAGAGGTAGGCCCACTCAGGTCCAGTATACGTAGATAGTCCAGAGATCAATATATTGACACAGGTCAGGCAGTTATTGTGTGAGTCTCAGTTTATCAGTACTGAATGGGTTAATATTAGGCAGAGAGTGTTGATAGGCCCTAATAGTGCAAGGCCCTTTAAGAAGCTCAAACAAAGGTGAGAGCTTCAACTCGAGTAACGCCCAAGATAATGGAGACCAGACAATTGTGGACTGCCATAGCAGTAACGGAGACTGAGCAACCTGAACACTGCCGTAGCAGTAACGGAGACTAAGCAACTTGAACACTGCTGTAGCAGTAACAGAAACTGAGCAGCTTGAGCACTGCCATAGCAGTAAGGGAGACTGAGCAACGTGAGCACTGCCGTAGTGGTAACGGAAACTGGGCAACTTGATCACTGCCATAGCAGTAATGGAGATTGAGCAATTGAGCACTGCCGTAGCAGTAACGGAAACTGAGCAACTTGAACCCTGCCGTAGCAGTAACGGATACTGAGCACTTAAGTACTGCCGTAGCAGTAACGGAGACTGAGCCACTTGAGCACTGGGTCATGGGTGATGGATGATGAAGGTTCCACTTGTCACAACTAGCTCCAGTGATGGGCCTGAGGCAGTAACAGCACAATAAGTAGCCCCTTAGTATATGTGGAGTTTAAGCTTAGTGTAGGGTGTCTTGTAGGCAGGACATTTGTTTTCTGTATTACAGAAGTTTGGCTGCACTCTGGGGGACTGAATGGGTGAAATGAAGTTGACCCCAAATACCCCAACATCTTGTGTGACTGACGGAAAATACAGGCAGCCATGATACAAGTTCCTTCCTCATTTAGCTTCTATTATCTCTATGTAAGAGCAGTCTGTGAGTTTGAGAATGGAGCAAATGAAAATTACCCCAACATTCTGTGTGGCTGACTGGTAAGACACAGGCAGAGGTGATCCATTTTCCTTCCTGATATGGCTGTTATCTCTCTGCTACAGGAGTCTTGAATTTAACAGAGAATGTGGATTTTTTGTTTTCTTTGACAGGGATAGCGTGAGGACAATTAATAAAAAAATCAACTGACTGAGGCAGACTGATACTAGACAAGATAGGCAAGACACATAATGAATTATTTTGTGTACTTTACAGTAAAAACAAACACAGTAGTTGAGTAATGTCCAGCAAATGCACAAGGGGTAGGAGTAGGGTGAAAGGATTAGGAGCAGTGCAAGTTCAAGTGAGTAAAGTGGCAGTCCTAAAACTTATTGCCGCCATGGTTGCTGCAACATGTGCAATAAAATGATTGTGATCCTCTCCTCCTCCTGATGTAGTTTGTCAAAGACCCCCAAAAGTTCCACCATCACCAGTGCTATTAATCAACCCTCTACTATGACAACAAGTCTCCTTCTAGTGTTGATGGCATAATGGAAGAAGGTGTGGCAGCTACACCAACTGCTGCATCTGACACTGAGACAAACAAACACAATAACACCTATCGTGAAATTAGTAGCGAAAGTCCTGAAATTAAAAGTAAAAAGAAATTGTTTGACACCTCTAAAAGTCTAGAGGAATATAAAAGTAGTGGGCAAGAAGTGGTGGACATAATGATGACTGATGATGTAGATTTAGAATATATCCCTCCAGCATCCTCCTCTGGAGGTACAGATTAAGTTGAGAGTGAATTAAATGATGATACTGCTAGAAAATTAGCTGAAAGCAAAGGCTCAATTTTCCACCACTGAAAACTAGCACTGTGCCTGTCTATAAACTGTGAAATCAATTGGAAAGTCTGACCTTAGTCAAGCAAAGATGCCCTAAAATTCAAAGTCATACTGTCATCATCAACATCATCATCACTTTCAAGGTCAAGTGTCACATACCAGTGTTGAATAACCAGCAATAACAACAAAGGTTATTAAAGGGATAGTAATACTTCATTTTAACTTTATTTTATTTTGTAGGCATTAAAAAAACATGAAGAATGATATAAGTCTTATCTCTGAAACCTTTATGGTTTAAGAGATATTCACAAACAAAGTACCCCCCCCCCTCGTTCAACCAGATCAGAAGGGAGATGCCCAGGTAGACTGCAGAGAGGGACAGTCTTCAATTAAGATAAGGGAAAAAGCTGAAAAACTTGTCAAGGGGGGAAGGGCTTTCATTGTTTTCATACAAAGAAAATTGTCCCCTTCTGTTATCTGTCCTGTCATACAACCAGACTCACATCTGAGAAGAGATGGCTTACATTAGGAAAAAGGGGCGGGGAGGGGAACTTTGCTTGTGAATATCTCATAAACCATAAAGGTTTGAGAGATAAGACTTATATCATTCTTCATGTTTTTTTAATGCCTACAAAATAAAATAAAGTTAAAACGAAGTATTACTATCCCTTTAACATCCACAACCTTAACCATGATGAGTGCCTCTGCTGCTATTGGAAATTCATCACCTGTGACACCTAGTAGTAGTAGAATTTCAGGAACATTTAGTCCCAGTAGTAATAGCAGCCCCTCAGGAGCACTGCATTCTATGAAGTCTACAGTATGGAGATACTTCATTCACTGTCAAAAAGCTAAGTATCTTGCTGTCTGTTGATAAACAGCATGTGAACAGGGGAAAGCAGGCTCACATATAGGCACCTCCTCAATGAGATATCTCCTGCAGCACAACCACAAGTCTGACTGGAAACACACCCTGAACAGGTCAGAGGTGTTACAACTAGCATCAGAAGAAGCACTCATAAACATTCCCAGGGCTCTGGGGCAAATAAGAGAAGTAGTGATCTTGATGCGTCAAGTGTACCAGGAGTTTGTTCATTTGATGTAACACTTATGGCTCCTGCTGCAGAGAAATATGACTCTGAGTTTGTTGTAAAAAATGACAAAAGTCATAGATTGCCCATGCCCACACATGTTGCATCTATCGCCACAACCTCCTCTAGTCATGTTGTTAAAGCAATTAAGAGACTGTTCTTGTGCCATGTACTGCCAGTCTACACTTACTGACTGAGTTCCAGGGAAGGAGTCAAAAACTTCACAAGAACAATCCATGTATGCTTGAGGAATGGTAAGGTTACCAAAATGTTGGCAGTCAATATGCTGCAACATTCTTTTTTTTTTAAACCAAGGATTTAGAGAACTTATATCATGTTTAAATGAAGAAAAAAAACTCACAGCGCTAAAACACTATTGATATACATGTATGCGTTAAATAAAATATGATTAGTTTCTGAATGAATATGAAAAGCAGCAAGGAAAGAAGCAAAAAATGGGATTCTCCAAATCCCCAAACAGGGAAAAACCCAGATCAAGAACAAAAGGAAAAAGCATTCCTGAACTAATCCATACAGATTACCAAAAATTATAAACCCTGTGTAGTGTATATTAGACACCTATGTACCTATAATTAAAACATTTTAAAAATAAAATAAGGGTTGAAAAATCTCTTTTGTGGAAACGCGTATATGTTGATATATTGTTGGGTTTTTTTATTATGATTTATTATGTATTGGTTAGGACTCTTTAGAAATGTAGGTACCTTGGCTTGGTAAAAGAGAGTAAACATACTTTGACCAAATTATGCAACAAAACCCTCATTTATTTAAAAGGAATACACACATATTGCAATACACACTACACAGGGTTTATAATTGTTGGGTAATCTGTATAGATTAGCTCAGGGATGCTTTTCTTTATGTCATGTTTAGCTCCTTGCTGGCATATCCCAAGCCACAGTTATTTTTCTAGGATGGATGTGCCAGAATTATACAAGCAAGTAGTTAGTGTGGTGGGCAAAGGGCTGGAAATCTCATATGGCAAGAAAATCAACCTAACAACAGATATGTGGACAAGAAGGCAGAGCACAGACTATATGACTGTTACTGCTTATTGGGTTTCAGGTGACAGCCAGTAATTTTGTCTCTTGTTCTGGCAGTGTGTTTAAAAGGCAGCATCGGGATAGCTCATATGATTGGCACACCACCTTGTGCATGCAGAGTTTTGAGAGACAGTCCAACAGAGATATAGAGATATTAAGTAAACTAGAGTAGGTGATAGAGGAAAGGCTTGTACCCCACTCCTTAAAAGCTGGTTTTGTGTTTGCTGATAATGGCTCCAACATAACTGCTGCCTTGAGAATAGGTGATATGGTGCATGTGCCCTGCTTTGCTCATATGCTAAATTTAGCTGTGACTGGATTATTGGCAGAATCCAAAACCCTCAGAGAGATGCTGAATATCACCCACAAAATCTGTGCCCATTATAGCCGCTTCAACAAGGGTGTAATAACCTGCCCCAGAACCAGCTGAAAAGTGAAATCCCTACCAGATGGGATTCCATACTGTACATGCTAGAGCATTTGTATGAGCAGAATAAGACCATTAGCAAATATAAAATGCAAAACTTAGGCTTTGGAGGGAGCCTCTTTGTCACCTGGACAAAGACAGCTAATGTGCAATGTATGTGAGCTTTTGAAACCTTTTGAGCAGGCAACCATGCTGGTTAGTCTCGTAGGGGCAGGAATTAACAAAATTCTTCCACTTATATATTTATTGCAGAAAAAAAACAGGAGCTTGGCTGAGGAATCTTCCCATAATGACAGAAATATAAAGATTTGCTTATTGATTGAGGGAGGGTTGCATTATGGATGATGAGAGGGAGAAAGTTAGGGACAATGAAATTGTTAAAAAGCATAGTGAAAAGGAAGGCATCAAAGCATTTATACCAGATGAAGCAGGAGCAGCTACATCAACCAGAACATCCCAATTCCATTCTGAACACAGGGCAATTCATAGGTCTCATGGTGGCAAATCTACAACATTGTGGTGGTGGCACTGGTGGTGACACATTTCTATAGGACTGGCACCCTGAATATGTGTTGGTAAATAATACACAGGAACACTGTGTAGCTCCTAAGAATGGCCCCACTGCATGTGAGATGCATACTTGAGGGATAACTACATTCTGGACAGAAACTATGACCCTATGGACTACTGACAAGCAAAACAGTGTGTTTGGCCAGCACTGACACGTACCACAGTGGAAATCTTTAGTTGCCCACCAGCAAGCATTGAGTCTGAGTGGTTTTCAGTGCAGCTGGTTATATTGTAAATGACCATAAGGCACAACTATCAAACAACAGCAGTGCTGGAAGACTAACATTCTTAAAATTGAACCAACCTCTAATGTCATCTGAACACACAATGTAAAAGAAATAGACAAAAACACAAATGACAGGGAAGGCCAAGTCACATGTATTATTAACAGCAACACAGAGGATAAGGAGAAGTATGAGGAGGAGGGGTGTGAAGGGTTGTTGACATCTATCACTGTGGGATTGCTGTTATGAACACTGATTAATGTGTGTCAGTCTGAGAATAACAATAGCTTACATTAGACTCAAAGATGATAATGGTAATAATTGCTGTAGGAATCATGTTGAATACGGAAAAATCTATGAATATCTATAGATATCTTCATCAGTCACACCACCAAAAACATCTGCCACAATCATTATGGATTGTACATAACCCTTTTTTATTTATTCTTTCTCTTTATAAACAATGGCTAGGTGGCATAGCAGCAGGCTTACAAAAAGACTGAACAATATTTGTGTGTGTGCACTTAGGCTTGTTGATCAGAAGCTCTGACAATAAAATGGTTTGTAGATGCAGTGGGCTTGCCAAAAACAAGCCCTGAGTCAAAAAATGTATGCTATACTGGCCTAGTTCCAGCAGGTTATTGTGTGGTGGCCAATGGCAACTGCCAATAGCGTCTTTCTGACATGTTCTACTACTGTTATTGCTGCTGTTTCATTTGGCTAAACAGCAAGATGATTAGGCAGCTCCAAGGGACTGGGATCAACAGCAGTAATATGAGATGATGGTTCCACATGGCACTAGCTCCAGAGATGCCCCTAAGGCAGTAGCAGCACCGCAAATAGACCCCACCACTTCAGGTGTGTCTGGAAAAAAGAAGTTGGCAGATAATGCTTATCCTCCTGCACCTCCTCAAAATCATGGGTGTGTTGTAATACTACAATTTCCATTGAAATCAAGAAGAATGTGTGCCTTCCATCAGCAACTGCAATGTGCACAGGGAGTGTGAGGAATTAGGAAACACTGTGAAATAGGGAAGGACTGGGAACAATGGACACATTTGCACTCATATCCATCAATTGGCACAACTGCAACCTTTATGCTTAGGTCCAAAATGTCATTTTATCCCCCAAGAAACCAAGTACTGCTGTCACTATGGCCCTTGTCTACTCCATTACAGGCAAGTGAGAACAAGAAGACCTAGCAATAATGATAACTCCTCCCTGCCACCAGCTTAGTGTATTCTGTGGGACTGAATATCCACAGATGCTCCTTGAGTCCCTGCTTGTGACTACTCTCCACCACATTGCCATGTTTGGTCAGTGCATCACACAATGTGCAATTTGGGGACATGAACTGCCACATCCTCGCATCTATAGAATTGCTATCACCTTGTGGGTAGGTAACATTGGTGAAGGTGGTACACCAGAAGAGGAGGAGGTGTAGGACCCTTCCAGGGTGTGTGTTACTTTATTGTGTGTCTGGATCCTAGCACAACAAGCTGATGATAAGTCAGGTGTTTCGCTCGTCATCAAACATTCAGGCTCAGGCTGGGTTTCTCTACTCTTCTTCAATTTTTGACAAAGTTCTTTGTGCCCTTGGGGAGAATCAGGGGTGTAGCAACAGTGGCTACTGATTTCTTTTGTGGGGCTTCCATTAATAAGTCTCACATAAATTTTATGGTGTCTGTATTTCATGTGTTTTATTACAATGGTTGTGCCAATGTGTGTCCACTTCTTACCATTTTAGACTGCCTTCTCACACATAATGTACAGTGCAGTTGCTGATGACTGCACTGTGCCCGTCCCAAGAGAAAAATATTCCCACACCCATGATGTCAAGGAGGGGACAGGTGGAGAAGACTGGCAAGTGGAATCTGTCATAGTCCCGAATGTACTGCATGAACTCAGTCCCTCTGTGGCCATGGTGGTTTTTGGCACATTAGCAGAGAAGAGAATCAGAATGGTCAGGCAGTCCGGGTCGGTGCACAGGCAGGAGACAAGATGCAGAGTCGTCAGGCAGGCTGGGTCGATACACTGACATCTCACAAATAACAGGAACAAGCGCTGGTACTGAAACACCACGAAAGTGCACCGGAGAAGTGCCAGAACCCAGTATTTAATGACAAATGCTGGGCAGGACAATAGCAGAGTAGCCAATAGCGTGAGTAGGAGTGAAAACTGACAGAATGTCGCAGAATAGCACGGGTACCGTGATACATGGGTGATGGATGATGAAGGTTCCACTTGTCACGAGTTTAAGCTTAGTGTAGGGTGTCTTGTAGGCAGGACATTTGTTTTCTGTATTACAGAAGTTTGGCTGCAGTCTGGGGGACTGAATGGGTGAAATGAAGTTGACTCCAAATACCCCAACATCTTGTGTGACTGACGGAAAATACAGGCAGCCATGATACAAGTTCCTTCCAGATTTAGCTGCTATTATCTTTGTGTAAGAGCAGTCTGTGAGTTTGAGAATGGAGCAAATGAAAATTGCCCCAACATTCTGTGTGGCTGACTGGTAAGACACAGACAGAGGTAATCCATTTTCCTTCCTGATCTGGCTGTTATCTCTCTGCTACAGGAGTCTTGAATTGAACAGAGAATGTGTTTTTTTTTTTGTTTTCTTTGACAGGGATAGGTTGAGGACAACTAATAAAAAAATCAACTGACCGAGGCAGACTGATACTAGACAAGATAGGCAAGACACATAATTAATTATTTTGTGTACTTTACAGTAAAAACAAACACAGTAGTTGAGTAATGTCCAGCAAACGCACAAGGGGTAAGAGTAGGGTGAAAGGATTAGGAGCAGTGCAAGGTCATGTGAGTAAAGTGGCAGTCCTAAAACGTATTGCAGCCATGGTTGCTGCAACATGTGCAATAAATGATTGTGATCCTCTCCTCCTCCTGAGGATGTAGTTTGTCAAAGACCCCCAAAAGTTCCACCATCACCAGTGCTATTAATCAACCCTCTACTAAGACAGCAAGTCTCCTTCTAGTGTTGATGGCATAATGGAAGAAGGTGTGGCAGCTACACCAACTGCTGCATCTGACACTGAGACAAACAAACAATAACACCTATCGTGAAATTAGTAGCGAAAGTCCTGAAATTAAAAGTAAAAAGAAATAGTTTGACACCTCTAAAAGTCTAGAGGAATATAAAAGTAGTGGGCAAGAAGTGGTGGACATAATGATGACTGATGATGTAGATTTAGAATATATCCCTCCAGCATCCTCCTCTGGAGGTACAAATTAAGTTGAGAGTGAGTTAAATGATGATATTGCCAGAAAATTAGCTGAAAGCAAAGGCTCAATTTTCCACCACTGAAAACTAGCACTGTGCCTGTCTATAAACTGTTTGAGAAATCAATTGTAAAGTCTGACCTTAGTGAAGCAAAGATGCCCTAAAATTCAAAGTCATACTGTCATCATCAACATCATCACCACTTTCAAGGTCAAGTGTCACATACTAGTGTTGAATAACCAGCAATAACAACAAAGGTTATTAACATCCACAACCTTAACCATGATGAGTGCCTCTGCTGCTATTGGAAATTCATCACCATTTAGTCCCAGTAGTAATAGCAGCCCCTCAGGAACACTGCATTCTATGAAGTCTACAGTATGGAGATACTTCACTCACTGTCAAAAAGCTAAGTATCTTGCTATCTGTTGTCTGTGATAAACAACATGTGAACAGGGGAAAGCAGGCTCACATATAGGCACCTCCTCAATGAGATATCTCCTGCAGCACAATCACAAGTCTGACTGGAAATACACCCTGAACAGGTCAGAGGTGTTACAACTAGCATCAGAAGAAGCACTCATAAACATCCCCAGGGCTCTGGGGCAAATAAGAGAAGTAGTGATCTTGATGTGTCAAAGTGTACCAGGAGTTTGTTCATTTGATGTAACACTTATGGCTCCTGCTGCAGAGAAATATCACTCTGAGTTTGTTGTAAAATATGACAAAAGTCATAGATTGCCCATGCCCACACATGTTGCATCTATCTCCACAACCTCCTCTAGGCATGTTGTTAAAGCAATTAAGAGACTATTCTTCTGCCACGTACTGCCAGCCTACACTTACTGACTGAGTTCCAGGGAAGGAGTCAAAAACTTCGCAAGAACAATTCCAAAGTATGCTTGAGGAATGGTAAGGTTACCAAGATGTTGGCAGTCAATATGCTGCAACATTCTGTTTTTTTAAACCAAGGATTTAGAGAATTTATATCATGTTTAAATGAAGAAAAAAAACTCACAGTGCTAAAACACTATTGATATACATGTATGCGTTAAATAAAATGATTAGTTTCTGAATGAATATGAAAAGCAGCAAGGAAAGAAGCAAAAAACGGGATTCTCCAAATCCCCAAACAGGGAAAAACCCAGATCAAGAACAAAAGGAAAAAGCATTCCTGAACTAATCCATACAGATTACCAAAAATTATAAACCCTGTGTAGTGTATATTAGACACCTATGTACCTATAATTAAAACATTTTAAAAATAAAATAAGGGTTGAAAAATCTCTTTTGTGGAAACGCGTATATGTTGATATATTGTTGGTTTTTTTTATTATGATTTATTATGTATTGGTTAGGACTCTTTAGAAATGTAGGTACCTTGGCTTGGTAAAAGAGAGTAAACATACTTTGACCAAATTATGCAACAAAACCCTCATTTGTTTAAAAGGAATACACACATATTGCAATACACACTACACAGGGTTTATAATTGTTGGGTAATCTGTATAGATTAGCTCAGGGATGCTTTTCTTTATGTCATGTTTAGCTCCTTGCTGGCATATCCCAAGCCACAGTTATTTTTCTAGGATGGATGTGCCAGAATTATACAAGCAAGTAGTTAGTGTGGTGGGCAAAGGGCTGGAAATCTCATATGGCAAGAAAATCAACCTAACAACAGATATGTGGACAAGTAGGCAGAGCACAGACTATATGACTGTTACTGCTTATTGGGTTTCAGGTGACAGCCAGTAATTTTGTCTCTTGTTCTGGCAGTGTGTTTAAAAGGCAGCATCGGGATAGCTCATATGATTGGCACACCACCTTGTGCATGCAGAGTTTTGAGAGACAGTCCAACAGAGATATAGAGATATTAAGTAAACTAGAGTAGGTGATAGAGGAAAGGCTTGTACCCCACTCCTTAAAAGCTGGTTTTGTGTTTGCTGATAATGGCTCCAACATAACTGCTGCCTTGAGAATAGGTGATATGGTGCATGTGCCCTGCTTTGCTCATGTGCTAAATTTAGCTGTGACTGGATTATTGGCAGAATCCAAAACCCTCAGAGAGATGCTGAATATCACCCACAAAATCTGTGCCCATTATAGCCGCTTCAACAAGGGTGTAATAACCTGCCCCAGAACCAGCTGAAAAGTGAAATCCCTACCAGATGGGATTCCATACTGTACATGCTAGAGCATTTGTATGAGCAGAATAAGACCATTAGCAAATATAAAATGCAAAACTTAGGCTTTGGAGGGAGCCTCTTTGTCACCTGGACAAAGACAGCTAATGTGCAATGTATGTGAGCTTTTGAAACCTTTTGAGCAGGCAACCATGCTGGTTAGTCTCGTAGGGGCAGGAATTAACAAAATTCTTCCACTTATATATTTATTGCAGAAAAAAAACAGGAGCTTGGCTGAGGAATCTTCCCATAATGACAGAAATATAAAGATTTGCTTATTGATTGAGGGAGGGTTGCATTATGGATGATGAGAGGGAGAAAGTTAGGGACAATGAAATTGTTAAAAAGCATAGTGAAAAGGAAGGCATCAAAGCATTTATACCAGATGAAGCAGGAGCAGCTACATCAACCAGAACATCCCAATTCCATTCTGAACACAGGGCAATACATAGGTCTCATGGTGGCAAATCTACAACATTGTGGTGGTGGCACTGGTGGTGACACATTTCTATAGGACTGGCACCCTGAATATGTGTTGGTAAATAATACACAGGAACACTGTGTAGCTCCTAAGAATGGCCCCACTGCATGTGAGATGCATACTTGAGGGATAACTACATTCTGGACAGAAACTATGACCCTATGGACTACTGACAAGCAAAACAGTGTGTTTGGCCAGCACTGACACGTACCACAGTGGAACTCTTTAGTTGCACACCAGCAAGCATTGAGTCTGAGTGGTTTTCAGTGCAGCTGGTTATATTGTAAATGACCATAAGGCACAACTATCAAACAACAGCAGTGCTGGAAGACTAACATTCTTAAAATTGAACCAACCTCTAATGTCATCTGAACACACAATGTAAAAGAAATAGACAAAAACACAAATGACAGGGAAGGCCAAGTCACATGTATTATTAACAGCAACACAGAGGATAAGGAGAAGTATGAGGAGGAGGGGTGTGAAGGGTTGTTGACATCTATCACTGTGGGATTGCTGTTATGAACACTGATTAATGTGTGTCAGTCTGAGAATAACAATAGCTTACATTAGACTCAAAGATGATAATGGTAATAATTGCTGTAGGAATCATGTTGAATACGGAAAAATCTATGAATATCTATAGATATCTTCATCAGTCACACCACCAAAAACATCTGCCACAATCATTATGGATTGTACATAACCCTTTTTTATTTATTCTTTCTCTTTATAAACAATGGCTAGGTGGCATAGCAGCAGGCTTACAAAAAGGCTGAACAATATTTGTGTGTGTGCACTTAGGCTTGTTGATCAGAAGCTCTGACAATAAAATGGTTTGTAGATGCAGTGGGCTTGCCAAAAACAAGCCCTGAGTCAAAAAATGTATGCTATACTGGCCTAGTTCCAGCAGGTTATTGTGTGGTGGCCAATGGCAACTGCCAATAGTGTCTTTCTGACATGTTCTACTACTGTTATTGCTGCTGTTTCATTTGGCAGATGATAAGGCAGCTCCAAGGGACTGGGATCAACAGCAGTAATATGAGATGATGGTTCCACATGGCACTAGCTCCAGAGATGCCCCTAAGGCAGTAGCAGCACCGCAAATAGACCCCACCACTTCAGGTGTGTCTGGAAAAAAGAAGTTGGCAGAAATGCTTATCCTCCTGCACCTCCTCAAAATCATGGGTGTGTTGTAATACTACAATTTCTATTGAAATCAAGAAGAATGTGTGCCTTCCATCAGCAACTGCAATGTGCACAGGGAGTGTGAGGAATTAGGAAACACTGTGAAATAGGGAAGGACTGGGAACAATGGACACATTTGCACTCATATCCACCAATTGGCACAACTGCAACCTTGATGCTTAGGTCCAAAATGTCATATTATCCCCCAAGAAACCAAGTACTGCTGTCACTATGGCCCTTGTCTACTCCATTACAGGCAAGTGAGAACAAGAAGACCTAGCAATAATTATAACTCCTCCCTGCCACCAGCTTAGTGTATTCTGTGGGACTGAATATCCACAGATGCTCCTTGAGTCCCTGCTTGTGACTACTCTCCACCACATTGCCATGTTTGGTCAGTGCATCACACAATGTGCAATTTGGGGACATGAACTGTCACATCCTCGCATCTATAGAATTGCTATCACCTTGTGGGTAGGTAACATTGGCGAAGGTGGTACACCAGAAGAGGAGGAGGTGTAGGACCCTTCCAGGGTGTGTATAGTTGTTACTTTATTGTGTGTCTGGATCCTAGCACAACAAGCTGATGATAAGTCAGGTGTTTCGCTCGTCATCAAACTTTCAGGCTCAGGCTGGATTTCTCTACTCTTCTTCAATTTTTGACAAAGTTCTTTGTGCCCTTGGGGAGAATCAGGGGTGTAGCAACAGTGGCTACTGATTTCTTTTGTGGGGCTTCCATTAATAAGTCTCACATAAATTTTATGGTGTCTGTATTTCATGTGTTTTATTACAATGGTTGTGCCAATGTGTGTCCCCTTCTTACCATTTTAGATTGCCTTCTCACACATAATGTACAGTGCAGTTGCTGATGACTGCACTGTGCCCGTCCCAAGAGAAAAATATTCCCACACCCATGATGTCAAGGAGGGGACAGGTGGAGAAGACTGGCAAGTGGAATCTGTCATAGTCCCGAATGTACTGCATGAACTCAGTCCCTCTGTGGCCATGGTGGTTTTTGGCACATTAGCCTGTTAATCATCATCCTGCTGCTGCTAAGACAGATAAATGTCTTGCCCTAGCACCTCAGAGCAGCAAACTCTGGTGGTGGTGATGCCAATCCACATTTGCATATCTGTCTCCCATTCCTTTTCTCTTTCTGCTAAAAAATCCCTCGTTCTCCACCCCAGCTGCTCCACCATCACACTTACTCTTATCACCACCACCACCACCAGTTTCTTGCTGCTGCTGTATGTGAGTGGACTGGTTGGTAAAAAAAAATGTGACAGAGGGTCCTCTGCTGTCATATTTGCCAAGTTTTCATTTGAAGAAGGCACACTGGCACCACTAACAGCAGGCACTGGTTGCTTATGTGTGTTGCTACTCATACTAGTCAGTTCTGCCTTCTTCTGCATAATTCCCCAGAGGCATAAAGCTGGGGGATTGGGAATAAAGGGTCAGGGGTATGTGTGCTCACTTGACCTCTAGTCTGGCTGCTTACATTCCCTTCTCTCTCAGATTAGGGTCCATAGAACTAGTCTCAGAAGCTGATCCACCACTACTGCCATCAACCCCACCAGTCTCTAGCTGCTGTCTGGTAGTGTGACTGCTTGGGTTGACAAGTGTGACTTGGGTCCCCTGCTCTCACACTTGCCATTATCTTTTCCTCTTCAGAATTACAAGCTACACTGGCAGCAGTGGCAGAAGACATAGACAGCTGACCTGCACTGCTCATACTACTACCCAGTTCTTCCTGTGTCTTTGTCCTAATTTCCTCTCAGATGCCAAGTGAAGATGTTGAGTGACTGGGCATCATTGGGTCTGGGCAATGTGGACTTCCAGACCCTTCCATGCTGGTGGTGATGACTTCCTCCTCATCCACTGTGTCAATGGATGCATCACGGTTCTGCTAGCCCCTCCTTTTTTTATTACGGGTGCTCATAGTGTCAGCCAACACTATGAGTCTCTGCTACCCTAAATTTACATAGTAACATAGTAATTTAGGTAGAAAAAAGACTTGCGTCCATCTAGTTCAACCTTTTCCTATTCCTGTTTACCATCGTTGATCCAAAAGAAGGCAAAAAAACCCCCTCAATTAGCAATTTAAAATTCTGCCATGAATGGGGGGAAAAAATTCCTTCTTGATTCCAAATGGCAATCAGATTCCTCCCTGGATCAACAAGCCCCAACTAAATATTCATCCCAATACTAACGTACATAGCCCTCTATGTTATGCTCTTTTAAATAAGTATCCAGGCCCCTTTTAAAGGCATCTAATGTTTTCGATAGCACCACCTCCTCATGCAGTGAATTCCATACCTTTATTGTCCTTACTGTAAAGAAACCCTTCCGCTGTTGTAGATTAAATCTCCTTTCTTCAAGTCTAAGCGGGTGGCCTCTTGTCCTGTGTACTGTTCTGTTAATGAATTTGCTAACTAAATAGCTTTAAAAGGGGGGTGGAGCTGAACGCAGAGGAAGATGGCAGCTTGAATTGTGTGCTTATGGGCTTGGAAGGCTATTTTCACTCTTTTCCCTCACTAAAGGGTCATTTTCTGGCTAACACTAGAGGTTTCACTTTTTCTGAATTCCTGTGGGGAAGAAGAGGGACGTTCAGAAGCCCTCAGTCTGGAGAATTTCTGATTTTCTGCCAATACAACATAGGAGCGGCGGAGGCCTGCGCTCTCCCCTAAAACCCCTGCAAGCTCTCCAGGGCCCTCTCAGGTGTGGGGTAACGATGGCCCTAACTGCACGCCCTCTAAATCTACAGGCAAAGAAAAGTCCCGGCTATGTCAATTACACAAGACGACTTGGCGCCATTTTTAACCATGATGACATGTGCTTGTTTATGGTGAACATCAAAAGTGAGATCCGACAGGCTGTGAAGGAGGAGATTTCTGACCACAAGAAAGATTTGGGCCAACTGACCGAAAGTATACGTGCATTGGAAGAACATAAAGAGGCTTCGTGGTCTCAGATCCAACAGGTGGAACAACTCTTATCCCAGCAAGACTATTGCCCTTCTGTCTATATGTTTGGAGAATTTGGATAACAGGGGGAGGAGCTGTAAAATACACATAAAGACTTCCCTGAATCATTCCCTCAGAAGGATCTCCTACCACTCCTCCAACACCTGTTTGCTAAGTTACTGGATTTACCTGATGGCTCCCATATCAAGATTGATTGGGAGCATAGAGCCCTACGACAGAGGGGGGCCTCCTGGGTCCAAACCGAGTGATATTATCTGCTGTTTGCATAACTAAAATGAAAAGGAGAAGATTATAGCATGAAGCAGTGAGCTCTCTGTAGTCAAAGTTGCAGGATGTGGGATCCACTTCTACAACAACCTCTCCCTGCAAACTTTGCAGAGGAGATGGTCCTTGAAACCAGTGATGGATCATTTGAGGAATATGGGAGTGCAGTATAGATGGGGATTTCCCATTCAGCTGATTGCCTCACATAATGGTGCTTCAGCTTTACTACAAGATATCTCCGATGCTCCGGAGTTTTGCCGGGCCCTTAACTTGGAACCACCAGCTTTGACCTCCCAGCCTTCTACTTTCACTCACACGAGCAGTTCTAGAAATTCAACTCCTCCTAGGAAGCAAAGAGGCTGCTGGTTGCCGAACTCCTGTGCTGATCAGAAAAAAAGAGCAGGCTGTCTACATCAACTCTAGACACTAAGGACTGGGACTAATTTTCTTTCTCCACCCTTTACACGGTAGAGTTCCTGTTTCCTACTGCTAACCTGTTTGGACTGTGAGGCCCTCTGCCAAAGGGATGGGGACTCTCTATTTGTAGGACCTTGCCGTTACCTTCTCTGTTTGCTCTTCAACACTGCCATACCATGACCTGGGATGGATGCTGACAAAATCTTACTTACTTATACCCCTCTTACAACCAAGAGCTTGACCTCATGCTTTAAATGATTTAAATGTTTTATATGCGATTTGGCTGATGAATATAGTCATGCTTTCCTTGCGTGATCTCTTACTGTTTAAAATTATGCTCAATCTGCCTCTCTGGAGTGACACTGGTTGAGACTGTTAGCACTCCTGGTGAGGGCAGAGGGTCCCTAGTCACCTGGGGCTCTTGGAACTCTCCCTGGTCTGCTTGGTAGGTGACCTCTGTAGACCCGGGATAGCACTGATGTTGCATGTGACCATGTGCCTTTCCACTCAGAGACTCCAGATTCATATGCCAGTCTAACTATGGTTTTCTGTATTTGTTTGTTGTGTTACTCATGGTCTGCAAGTGCCTTATCCTGGTCTCTCTCTTATCTTTGGTTGGCTGGGTGAGCCGATTGGGGTACCCATTGGCCGTGCATACAATGCATCATGGCCTTACTTTGGTCACATGCCTGCTTGCATACATGGGGTTAGATCTGGTTTGGGTCATGGAGGGTTATACTCGACTTACTTTAACTTATCCCATGTTCCTTGGGTCAGCCGGGCCACTTGCGCTCAGGGACCACTGTTTTAATGTTTGTTTTACCATTGCAGCCTTGGTTCTCCTTCTGAGCTGTAGCTCTAACTTCCTTATACACTCATTGGCGCTTCTATTTCCTTCTTTCTTTTTTGCACCTTGTGGTGACTATAGGGCGTGTTTTATTGACCACCATTGATTTTGTAGAATTCTTTCTTCCTAAAGTCATCCTGGTTCATCCCAATTACAGACTCCCCTATTCACCTTAATATTGAACTTTGGGGGTTGAAGAAACAGAAACTTGGCAATCTCTTTCTATGCTTTCTATGTCAGTGGTAATCTCCACTGTAATACTACTGCTGATGAGTGTTGAGTCTCAAATCACTATAAACTTTGAAAAGACTGTTAACAGGCTGATAGAGACATCAGTTTTAAGCTGTTGATGTGATAGGTAGCTTTTAGGGATGGGCGAAAGTTGTCGATGTGTCCCCGCGAGCAATTCAATGAAAATCACGTTATTGTCCGCTTTTTCACAAGAAATTCAGCTTCTAAAACAGCTAGTAAAATTTCAGCATTTTTTACCCATTGGCCAAAATTCCACGCCAATGTTTCAGTGCCTAGAAAGTTTCCGCCCATTGATTTACATTGTGTTTGCTTTTCCGCTAAAAAAAACCTGACGTATTTGCATTTGCAGAAGTCAGACACAACAGAGGAAGCTACAAAGCGAGATAGACGTGCTGTGCTGTTCTGATGTGAATTATTTGTTAAATTGAGGCAGAATAGGCTCATAGTGACTTCTATCACTATGAGCAGCAAAAAGAGGAACTGGAAGGACCCTTATTATGTGTCCACTGAGTCTGAGGAGGAGAAGGAAGTGACTAGCAGTACTGAACCAATGCTGTCCAGTCCTCCTAAATCACCCCAAAGGATCTTGGGGAAATTCATGGGAAGGGAGGGAGAAAAGGATAGTACTAGTGAGAGCAGGACAGGTCAGCTGCCTGTGCCTGCTACAAAGCATGCTGCCCCTGCTGCCAGTGCCATCATTGATGTATCCACTGCCAGATGTGATGTTCCTGCTGAAACTAGTGCTGTGCCTGCTGCCAGATGTGCTGCCCCTGCTGCCACTAGTGCTGTAACTGCAACCAACATTACTGTACCTGTTGCCAGATGTGCTGTACTTGCTTCAAGACATGCTGCCCCTGCTGCCACCAGTGCTCTTCCTGCAGTCACCATTGCTGTACCTGATACAGACATGCTGATCCTGCTGCCAGGAGTGCTGTACATGCAGCCACCATTGCTGTATCTGCTGCCAGATGTGCTGCCCCTGCTGCCTCCAGTGTCGTACCTGCTGCCGACACTGAACCTGCTGCCACCAATACTTTGCCTGCTGTTAGTGTGTCTTGTAGTACTCAGGAGGGGGGGGGAAGGAGAAAACGATAACAAGTGGGACAGCAAGGGACCCTAAGTCACATTTACCATCCCCAAGCAGTCCCGCCAGTGCTAGTACTACTACTACTACTACTACTACTACTAAGGTCCAGCAGTTTATTAGCATTAGGAGTGTAGGAGGGGTAATCAACAACCATATTCTCATATTACTAGTGACTGTGAGACTGAGAAGGAAGACTCTGCGGCTGGACTTGATGTGGCTGGTGTTAGTAGTAGTAGCAGTAATGGTGAAGCAGCCGCAGAGATAGGGGAAACATTGCAGAGCATCCAGACTAGTGGTCAAGGGAGCCTACAACATTCTTTTGACCCAGGGAGTCCTCCTCTTCCATTCACTAAAGGGTCCAAATGGAACAGGATCCTGAAGACTAAGAGGCTGGAACTGTTGTTGAGGGAGAGAAGGCACACAATTAATACCACCACCAGCAGGAGCACAGATCAACTGCCTGTGCCTGCTACTATTGCTGCCAGTTTGCCTTCTTTAGGCCAAAAAGAATTGGCAAGTGTGACATTAGGGGATCCTCTGTCGCATTGCTCGTCACCTCCTCCAAGCAGCAGTGCAATGTCTGTAAATGAGCAGCAGCAGCAACACATAGGGGCTAGTGGTAGTGGTGGTGATGATGGTGAAGAAGCTGAGGTGGAAGAGACATTGATGGCATTTTTAGCAGAAATTGAGAAGGAATGGGAGAAGGGGGTGAGGATGGGCATCACCAACACCACTAGCAGTGACACTTTTGAATCTGAGGAATTTGCAACTGCTGTAAGTTCTTCTGATGCTAATTTGCAGGGCAGCATGATGCCGAGGAGCAAGCTAGTGTGCCACAGACCACTGTGGACATAGTGGGAATGGGGTCAACAAGTGATGCGGGACTAGGACAGGTTCCACTTGCCAGCAGCAGCAATACTCCTGATCCTAGTTGCAGTGCTGAATCTGAGCAGTAGCAGCAACAGCAGCAACATTATCCTCTGCCACAGACAGTGAAGGTGAATGTGGAGGACAAGAAGAAAAAGGTCACTCTTCTCCACCTGTTACTTACCCCTATCCCCTGAAGTCATGGGTGTGGGGCTATTTTTCTCTTGTGGCAGGCACAGTGCAGTCATCAGCAATGGCACTGTGCAAAATTTGTGACAAGTCAGTTAGAAGAGGAACAAGCTCCCTGATATCACACATGAAACACAGACACCATAACATGTATGTCAAACATGTTAAAGCCAAACACCCACCACAGAAATCAAGCACAGTTGTTGCTGTACCCCCTGACTATCCAGAAAGGCAACAAGAGGTGAAGTGGCGATCAAAGAGGAGGAAGAATAGAGAAACCCAGGCAAAGACTGGAAGTTCCATGACAAGTGAAACAACTAGCTTACCATCACCTTCTTCCTCTAGGGTAACTACATATTCTGCCAATCCACCTCGTTCATCGTTATCTCCCCCACCAAATGATAGCCACTATGTTGATGTTAAGATGTGGCAGTTCATGCCCATCCAGTGCACATTGTGTGGTGCACTGACCACACATGGCAGTGTGGTGGAGGAGAATCTTGAGCAGTGCATCAAGCGGTATCTGAGGAGATTCCATCCTGGAGAATATGCTAAGATGCTGGCAGGGAGGGTTCATCATTACAATTAAACTGTGAGCAAGTTTCATGTGTCCTTAGTGGGGTCTGGACAAGGGGTATAGTGACAGTGGCAGTACTTGGTTTCGGGTGTCATGGTTTTTGGATACAGTTATGCCCCCAGATGTTATTTTTCACACACACACACACACACACACACACACACACACACACACACACACACACACACACACACACTATGCACATTGCAGTTGCTGATGAGAGCCACAATTCCTGGTCTCAATGGAAAAAATTATATTCTAATAACAACACATCCATGATTTTGGAGCAGGTGGAGAAGAATTAATGGCCAACTTCTTCTTTTCTCCACATAGATTGGGGCTACTTATTGTGCTTCTACTGCCTCAGGCGTATCATGCAGATAGTCGTGGCAAGTCCTTCGTCATCCATCACCCATGTTACTGCTATTGTTGATCCCATTCCCTTTCAGCTCCCTAACCATCCTGCTGTTTAAACAACTCAGCAGCAGTAAGAACAGCAGTTGCTAATTCCAAAATTATGGACTCAGGAGGACATTTGACAATGGCCAGTGGCCACTGGCCAACATGACCTGCTGGCACTAGGCCAGTAGAGCATTTTTATTTTTTTCTCAGGGCCTGTGCTTTAGAGAAAAAAAGACGACTAAAAACCAAAAAAAAGTCCTACAAAAAATAAACAATTTTTGGAGGGTTTGTTTCTAACAAGTCTAAATCCTACAAAGCAATGTTTTCTTAGGGCTTGTGCCAGACAAGCTTAAAGGGCTAGTAATGGTTGGTTTTAAATTGATTTATTGTTGTAGACACTAAAAAAAGATTAACATCAATGTAAGTCTTATCTCTCAAACCTTTATTGCTAAAGTTTCCTTTTCCTGGCTGTTTTACTCAAGTCTGCCATCTAGCTGACAGCTGCAGATTCCAGTCATTTGACCAGACTGGCTCTTCAGCGGAGCTGAAATCACACTATTTAGAAATAAATACTTCATTGGAACGGTCTACAAAGTTTGCATGTAAGCCAGACACACTTTGTAGACTGTTCCAAATTAAGTATTTATCTTAAGATATCGTTATATCGGCACTGCTGAAGAGCCATATCTGGTCAAGCAATCAGAATCTGCTTCTGACAGCTTTACAGCTCCTCAAGCAGAAAGGGGAGGGACCAGATAACTTTATTTTCTATATCTCTCAAACTGTAATGGTTTGAGAAATGCAAATATGTGCAAGTACTCTCTTTTAATTGTATATACTTTTTTCTGACATTACTATCCCTTTAAGTCCTACAAATCAATGTTTCTTCAAGGCTTGGGCCTACAAAGGTCTCTAACAGCAAATCTAACAAATCATCCTTACAAAATACTCTATCAGGTCAAGTATCAGTCCACCCCTGTGGCAGCTTGTGTCAGGGGGTTCCTGTCTCTATCACTTTACATACAAATGTCTTATTTTATTTTATTTTTTTATAACTGTGCCCCCAATACCAGTCAAGAAAACCCCCAAAACAAATTCCCTGTTCAACTGATTCATTCCCCAGACTCCACCCACAAACACAGGCACCCTCCTCAGATCCCTTTTATACCATGTTTTATGGAGTTTTTTAATTTTATATAGGATTTATTTTATAGTAACTACCCCCCAATCCCAGTAAACAACCCCCCAAATTATCCCCTTTTCATTCTTTCCCCACACCCTATCAACACTGCCACCCTCATGCCCCTTTTATACAATGCCTTTGGGAAATAAAATAATATTTGCTATATGTTGTCTGTAACTTGATTTTAATGGAATGAGCTAAGCGAAAAAAAAAGAAAAATCTGCACTTTTCGCGGGAAATTTTTCTCCATGTGGAAAATGCCATTTTTTTGCCAATTTCAATTTCAATTTGAGGCAGTAAATGTAGCAGGATAGATAAACAGTTCTCATGTCACTAGGGTATGAGGCAAAGGTTGGACTTGATGGACTTGTGTCTTTATTCAACGTAATTTACTATGTTACTATTTTACTATTTATTTTTGTGGAGGTAGTGGGCTGATGGACTGCTACTTGAAAACAAGTACTAATTGGTGGTGGTTGTAGTAGGTGATTGACTTCTCAAGGGTAATACCGTACTCCTTTACAAAGCAATCAATAAAAATAATTGATCCTTCCTTCAATAAGCATGTGTATTGTACATGAACTGTCTAAACATGTTCCAGATTTCCCTGCATCCTATTAGTCTACAATATGAACATGCACTTCAGTGCAGGATGTTAGAGTATATTTCTATAGTTATTGTTGGGGACAGACAAGGATTACAGTTGCACCAACAGTATATGATTTCTTGGTGGATGGTTTGACATTGTCAGAAAAAAACCATAGAGTGGTTATGTTAAAAGGGCTCAGTTATAGCAAATGTACCAAGGTCTGTTTTCTCCTCCCCCCCCCTTCATAACCTTTTCATACAGTGTGCATATTGCAGTTGTTAATACATTCATAGTGCCACTCTATGGGCCGTATATTTAAAGGGATAACGACAAAAAAAGTATGATCTACAAAAATAAGTAATTGTATGACAAAAAACAAGTAATATAAAGAAATGGGGGAACAAAAACATAGGGGCCCAATCTAAGTGCAGTAATCAATTTCAACAATTTATTTCACACAATACATAACCCCCCCTTCCTTCAGGGTATCTACTCACAAAAAATCTTTCAATAAACAGCCCATAGAATCATAGACGCTCTCTTTCACTTCCGGGGAATCTTCTTGCACACAAGTCTCAGGCGTCCTGTATGTGCACACACTGTCCGGTCTCTTCGGTAACATCACTTCTGAAGTCTGTTCAGTAACACGTTCTCAGCCTCAGCACAGTGTGAATCAGTTCCACCCGGCTCAGAGTTCCAAGATCCTCCACTTACTATTCTCTACGTATGTTTCGCATGTTACACATGCTTTCTCGAGGGATAATGATCACCCTTTCTATACTTATCACCTGTATCATCCAAGGTCTTTAAAACATACAATTTACAATACAATTACATAAAAAGCACATAAATACATATATTTAATATTATTGAAACACTAATTTCTTATATAAAAAACTCTATAAACGCTTCATAAAGATCTCCCACATACCTCAGGATCAGCAGCATCACATGATTATAAATACAGTCTTTTTAATCTAATCTATAAATAAAAAATCAAATAAAATGTTTTTAATTTTAATTTAAAAACTTTAACTTATTTCTTAATTTAAAAGCAATACATATTGAATTCTTAATTGATGCCATTAGGGTTCATAGTTTTTAGAGTGTAGATCCAATAAGATTCTTTCTGACACAGTTTCTTGGATCTATCACCCCTCTAATACTCATAGGTATCTGTTTGATTCCTAATATCTCCAAACCCCCTATATTACCCTCTTGACACTCCAGAAAATGCCTAGAAATGGAATGTTTTAGGGATTTTTTTAATAATATTATTTCTATGTTCCCTGAATCTCTTTCAAGCAGCGCACCATCCTCCCCACATATTGTTTTCCACATCTACAACTGAGGACATAAACTACATAATTAGAACAAGTAATCCTGCTATTAATTTTATTAATTTTTCCAGGAATATTTGAGACCACCACATTGCTACTTTTAATATAATTACACATCTATTATGTAAACACTGAAAGCATCCTTTCTTTCAAATAAAAGATTTTTTATTTCAATTTTTACTATGAATCAAACTTGGTGTAAATAATTCTTTAGATTCTTAGCCCTCCTAAACACAACCTTCATTTTATTGGGTCACATTTTATTATACTCCAATGTTTACCAATAGTTCTTTCTATTTTATTTGCTGCCTCATTATATTTAGTTATGAAGGGAACAAGAAAATCCCCATTATCCCCATTCAATACCTCCTTCCTCCTAATCTTATTTCTCTCTTTATTTTTTTCCCATTCTTATCAATCCTACCTCTTGTATCTACCAGGGAATCTCTATTGCGTTCCTTAGCTTTCCGTAAAACAAATACCTGTGAGTATTAGAGGGGGTGATAGATTCAAGAAACTGTGTCAGAGTGAATCTTATTGGATCTACACTCTTTATTTTTATTTATAGATTAGATTAAAGAGGATGCATTTATAATCATGTGATGCCACTGATCCTCAGGTATGTGGGATATTTTTTATGAAACTTTTACAGAGTTTTTATATAAGAAACTAGTGTTTCAATAATCTTAAATATATGTATTTATGTGATTTTTATGTAGTTGTATTGTAAATTATATGTTTTAAAAACTTTGGATGAAACAGGTGATAATTATAAATAGCACTTAGAAAGGTTGATTATTATCCCTTGAGAAAGCAGGTATAACCTGTGAAACGTACTTATGGAATAGTAAGTGGAGGATCTTGGAACTCTGTGCGGGGTGGAACTGACTCACACTGTGCTGAGGCTGAGAACGTGTTACTGAACGGACTTGAGGAGTGACATCACCGAAGAGACCAGACAGTGTGCGCACGTACAGGGCCCCAGAGAATGGTGTGGAAGAAGATTCCCTGGCAGTGAAATGGAGAGTCTATGATTCTATGGGCTGTTTATTGAAAGATTTTTTGGGAGTTGAATCCCTGAAGGGGGGGGGGGTTGTCACACTTACCTTAGATCCAGCAACGCCTGGTGGGTTGATGCAGGTAATAGATGGCCTGAAATGTTGCCACGGTGTCATCCCATGCGTCATTACGAGGACTGGGCCTAGGCATACTTACTGTTCTCATCAGCCTTCCGTGTCCTCGTGCTAACCAGGCCTGCTCCATAGAATGACGTGGAGTGGGATCTGTGTTCTGACGCATCTTGTGGTTATGCGTCACTTTCAGGCGCGAGGTTGCAATATGTCGCAGGCCCCTACTTCCTGGGTTGCTTTTTAAAAGGGAACTGGATCTCTATCCAGTTACCCTTATGTTGTTGTTAAGTGCAGTTCTAGTTCCTCTTGTTCCTGTATCCTGTGTATGACCCGGCTGGTCTGACTATCCATTGTGGTGCTGACCTGTGTCTCTGTCTGACCATTCTATCTGAGCGCTCCTTTGGCTATAGATACCCAATCTGGTGCAAACCTGTGGCTCTGGCTGACAACCCACTCTGTGTATGACCCTGGCTTGTCTGACCATCCAACCTGGAGGGGACCTGAGGCTCTGTAAAACTATCCTCCTAGTGTTGCCTACTATTATTTGACATCCTATCTGGAGCAGACCTGTTGCTCTGGCTGACTATCTGCTCCGTGTATGACCCTAGCTTGTCTGACTACCCTAACTGGTGCTGACAGGTGGCTCTGTCTGTTCGCTCTGCTGTGTTGCCCGTTTCCCACAGACATCCACTCTGGTGCAGACCTGGGGCTCTGACAGACTCCACCCTTACTGACTGCAGGCGTGAGTCAGTGTCTCCATGGTTGCGATCCCTTATTGGAGATGAGCTCCCCCTAACTGATTGCAGGTGTGAGTCAGTAGCCTCCCTTGTTGCTAACTATTGGGAGATCAAGGATCTATCCTGTGTTCCACTCATTTCCATTGAGACTACAAGTTGGCTTCCTTCAAGTCTCCAGCAGTTGTGGCTGACCCATTGGCAGACTCCTATTTCTGATAGAGTATCTGACCTTTCCCATCACCCTCTGCTTAGTCTCGTTATTCTAGCTATTTGCAGCACTACCTATTATTTTAATAAAGGTGATTTTAACTATACCGTCTGACTCCTTGTCTTGCTTGAAAACCATAACAGTTTGTATGTATTGTGTAAAATAAATTGTTGAAATTGATTACTGCACTTAGATTGGGCCCCTTTGTTTTTGCTCTTCCATTTCTTTATTTTCTGCAGTCATTTGAACTACATACAAGGAGGCACAACTTGTATTTTGGATGGAGCAACGGGAACTTGATCTGATTGTATAAAATGGACATTATACAAACTGAATCTGTATTTGGATTTTAAGATAATGTGAATGAGCGAACTTGAGCTCTATATTAGATTTATGTGGGTTTAAAAAACAAGTAATGTTTTTTGTTGTTTATGACACAACTTCAGATTTTCCAGGCAAAGGGGCAGGACAAGGGCATGGCTAAACTATTCTCCAGTGTCGTATAGAGGAAAATAAAATTTGTTGTATACAATGACAAAAATTGTCTTGCAAAATGACAACATTTGTACGTTAAGAAAAAAATGAGAGGAATGTCAAGTTCTGTATGTGAAAAACCTATAATAATTGAAGGAAACACAACAAAAGCACACTTACCATAACCTATATACCAACATTTTGACTGGATAACATCACATTATTTGTCAGTCATTCATCAATGATCATAGCATTGCTCCCAACTGTTATAGATGTCATGGGCTGTGCAGGGTAGGAGGAACTTTTAATACAGAGATAGAGGGGGGCAACTAAATCAAAATAAGAAGATACATCCTATAATGCTAGGGAGTGAGGCTATCATAAGAGGCTTGAGGTACAAATGACTGTAACAAAGACCTGCTTCAGTCCAGGAGCTATTTATAAAATTATTGGCCACAAATCCAAATTACTATAGTAGAGTTGAAAAAAGAAAATTGCACTTCTCCACTAGATGCAGTATTATATCTCCAGGTATGTGGGCTCTCACTCTCCTAACACAGAGAACAGCCATCTAGAAGGAACTTGGATAACAGCTGCCTTCTGTGCAACACACAATTTTGCAACCCCCCCCCATCTCCCTTAACACAGAGATAACAGACAGATCAAAAAGGAACTTGAATCACAGCTGCCTGTGTCTTCCTTGTCAGTCACACAAAATGTTGGTATATTTGGGTAAATCTACGTTGCTCCTGTCACACACTCCCAAACTCTCTCAACACAGAGATAACAACCATATAAGAATGAAATGTGGATTATAGCTGTCTGTGTGTTCTCAGTTAATCACATAAAATTTGGGGGTATTTGGGGTATATTTCATTTGCTCATTTCTTACACACTAACAGATCAGGAAGGAATTTGGCTGCCTGGCTCAATCAACATAGATTATGGGGTGTTTTGGGTGCATCTCCTTTCTCCCTTTGCACTCTCCTGCCCAGAGTGCCTCCAGGCTTCTCAAACACAGAGAAAAAATTTCTGCACACTGAAATTTGCTTTATTTGCCTATCCTAACTAGCTGAAAAATTGTGCTTATCTCACTCTCTTGCTAACAAACTATGACATACTGCAGGAACCTGCCACCCCTTTTATGCAGGAACATATGGGAAAATTGCCATGTGGTGAGGAAATTCAGTCTTACTATTGATTTCAATGCAGTGAAATAAGTGAAAAAAAGTGGTAAATCTTCAAAGAATTTCCTGCTTGGTGGGAAGTGTAATTTCTTGACCGTTTTTCTTTTGAGGTGAAGAATATTACCCCAGTCTCTTTATATGCTTTCATCAAATCTGATTCCTTATAGTGCTGCTCATTCCCTGGCATATTCTCAGAATTTGTATGGCTAAAGTGGGGGTGTCAAGTAGAAAGAATATATTCCTTATTGCCTTTAATGGAGACTATGCAATGATCCTGGAAATAACATGCTATCATATGATTCACCCCCAGCTGGTTCATGTCTAGGAAGTCATTACTGTATTTGTCATGCTCTTCATTTATTTCTGTAACAAATATATTAATGGTGGTAACCAGCAAGGTGGCAACCCCAAAAGGCTTCAAGAACTACAATAAGTCACACAGCTGCCATTGACCGGATGACAAATAAACCCATCCCAAAGACTCCCATTTAAGCATTGTATATTCACTAATAGCCTTGCTCTCCTCATACAACTGATCCATAATGTAAAGGTGTACTCTAGAGAATGCCACACACATAGTTTTTAAAGGGGTGCTACCAGGACAAATACACATTAGAATGAATGATCTCAGTGAAGCCGAGCACTCACCTTGATATAGTAAAACATTAACTTTATTGGAACATAGTAAGTTAAAATTCCATGTCTGAAGTTTCAGTCCACACTTGGACTTTCATCAGGGACCAACAAACTAGAAAAAAAAATAGATATTTTGCATTTGCATCCATTTTTAAGTTTCCATTAGTCTAGAACTGAGATGTATAAAAAAATAACAAATGTATCTTACATTACTTTATTGTCACACCTGCTGTATTAAGATTCAATCTTATCTATTTCTGTCACAAAGTGCTATGCTAGAATTTTGCTCTTAATTATTCTTCTTATTAATGCGACACATTTAAAGCATTTCCACTCCACGTTCTATTGCTCATTAATGTCATTTATGAGTTATTCCTCACAAGTTATTACCTTTTGTATCTTTCAGAATTAAATGAAGGCTCTGGTGTCTTGGATTAATACACACATAGATATTGCTGCTGGCATTTTAGATGGTATTTAACCCTTTGATTGACAGAGAGCTGTGCAAGGCATTACTTCACAAAGTGTTGCACACCTCTCTGGCTATCAAAGGGTTACAAAGTAGGGTTGCTTTAATAAAGCAAATCATTCATTCAGTTATCAATATATTAATGTTTGATCTATCCTGGGAATTTTCTTGTAAATGTCATTCTTGGATTACTAAATGTTTTTCACGTAAGATTACAACTTTCTATTGCATGGAATTTAAATGTTATTTTATAGTGTATGTTCACTTATTTGTACTTTGCATTACCTAATTATTATATTATTTTACTATTTAGGACATTTTATCTTGATCTTTTGTAGCTATGCAAAGCTTAAAAGACTGATAACTAGGATGCTAAAATTGCAGTTAGTCATATTTCCAAAATAGATATATTTTTTTAATTCATAATGTTCATAATGTAGCCATTTTTTTCTCTTGAGTTAGCTACATACGATATATATATATATATATATATATATATATATATATATATATATATATATAGAGAGAGAGAGAGAGAGAGAGCACTTTAGCCATTCCATCATGTTGCTTCCAGATGTGACACTGCCACTGTCAAAAATCTCAACATTTCAATAAACCATAAGGATCAGGGGATTGAGCAGCACATTGCTTCAAAATATAAGACAGGCACAGCAAGCTATGCTGATCTATGAATGATGTCTTTTAAAAATCATCCCACCAGTCTCATGATCATGGTATACCTGGTCAGGGTGGCTACTCACAGGAAATTGAGGTTCAACCAGCCTCAGAGTTGTAAAGCACATAGACTCAAATAGAGAAAAGCAATAGTCTTGACATGTTTCTCACAGTCAACTGCTTCAAATATTTGAATTAATGTTTATAAAACAAACTAAAACTACCTGGTCTACTTGAAAAGTGGCTCCATTTCTTATGGTAGTTACATACAAAAAAATATATAAAATGATAAAATGTATTAAAATATACAGATCATATCATTCTACTTGTTTTGTTACATTTGTAAGGGGCTTAACTTTTATTTATTACTGTATATTTTATGCACTACTTATCTCCTTTGAGTTAGTGCCCTCTTCCGTTTGCCCTTTTTCAAATTACCAGAAATAGTAACTTTTCCAGGCTACTTCCTTTCACCCAAAGTCCTCTCCTTTAATGCCAGTTGCCTGTCTGGACCATAATCTTTCTGTAACCATGACAACCCTACTGGTCCAAAGTGAATACCATTGGCTAATCTCTGGCAATGTACTTGTGGTATTTGTATGTTACCTAGGAGGGATACATTTTCAGTCTGCAAACCAGGAGAACATACACAAAGGACGTGACTATATACTGTAGTATATGTTGGCCAATTGACAGCAAACCTTCCCTTTTAGTCAACTTAGTTGGTTTCCATATGGTAAAGCCATATATGCAGTCGGGCTACCTGCTTAGATCTTATTCCTCACATCTATCTATTGCTTTGTCTTTTTGGTTACACAACATGAATTAAACATCTAACTTGAACAAACAAATGCCCAAGTTAGTATAATTTATCAAAAAATTAAATAATAGTTTTTAAATTTAGTAAAACTTTTGATGTTACTGGGAAGTGAGCACATCTCTGAAAGGAGAAATTTAAATTTAAAATAAAAACCTGATTAACATATTGTCCTAAGAATCCTACCAGCTCCACTATATTGCACAGAAATCTAAAATATACCACATTGTTAACCCAATGAGTGCCAGAGGGGTATTCAACACATTGCTTTGCACTCTGGCACTCAAAAGGTTAATATCTTTGTTATCACTAAGTCCCTGGGAGGGCCAAAGTACTAAGTTTATTGAGGCACTTTTCAAGTAGACCAGGTAGTTCTTGTTTCTTTTATAAACACTCATTCAACACTCATTAGAGCTCTTTAAATCTTCACCGTTGTTCACTATTGTTCACTATTTTTTCAATGGCTACAAGCTTCTTGCCCCATTACTTACATGTACTTAGCGTTTTAGCACCAGAAACATGATGTTTCCAGGAAGTGGAGAGAGAGGGGGGACTAGGCAGTTGTGCTGTTTTATTTACTGAAATTGAGGCAGGAGAGGCTCATAGTTTGTGCAAACACTATGAACACTTGGAATACAAAGAAAAGGAAGAGCTAGATGGACCTTTATGCATCCAGTCAGTCTGAGGAGGAAGTGATCACTATCAGAATTGAAGGGTCTTGATTCCCTGATTTCCCCTGACCCAGTGATGGCCAGTCCCCTAAATTGTCCCTTGAGATCTGAGGGAAAATAGTGTCACAGGGACAGGAAGAAGAGGGTAGTTGTGTGAGCAGGACAGGTCAGGTACCTGTGCCTGCTACTAGTGCTGCTAGTGTTCCTTGAGATTCTAAGGAGGCAAGGAGGAGGAGATGATGGAAGGAAAGAGTGACAGCAGTAGACCCTAAGTCACACTTTCCAATCCCAAGCAGTTCCATTACTACTATTATGATGCAGCAGCTAGACACTCAGTGTGCTGGGAATGAGGGAGGGGGGATATTGATGAAGACTCAAGACTCAGCTGGAGGGACTAGGTTGACCACAGTAGATCCTCCTGCTTAATGCAGCGGTGGAAGGGGAAGTGATGCAAAACAGCCAAACTAGCCGTTAAGTGAGCCCACAACATCCCCCCTGACACTGTGATTCCCCTTCCCCCCAGCATTGTCCCTCTTGGACATGATAGTGAGGAAGGCAGAATTGATGGCTAGCAGCAGTAATACCACCATCAGCACAGATCAGCTGCCTCTGCCTGCAGATAGTGCTGCCCATCTGCCTTCTTCACCTCAAGAGATGGCAAGTGTGACAGAAGATGACATTTGTCATCACCTCCAAAAAATGAGACTGTAATATAGCAGCAGTAGCAGCAAGGAGGGACTGGTGGTTGTGATGATGATGAGGGTGATGGTGGAGCAGCTGGGGTGGAAGAGACATTAATGGCCTTTTTATCCCAAAACTAGAAGGAATGGGAGACTGAGATACAAATGAGGATGGGCATCACCACCACTAGCGGCAGTGAAGACATTGCTGCATTTGCTGCTGCTGTAATACCTTCTGCTGGTGAGTTGCAAGGGCAGTATGATGATGAGGAGCAGGCTAGTGTGCCACAGAATACAGTGGCCACAGTGAGAATGGGGTCCAGCAGTAGTGATGTGGGACTATGACATGTTTCACGTGCCCGCATCATATACAAAGGACATGGGAGCACTCCCCGCTCGGTGTTGTGATTCCCCCACAATAACAATGTATAAACTTAAATCACACAAAGCAAACTGGAATGAAAACAAACTTCATTACAATAGTTAAAAAACTGACAAATGCTTGCAAACATATACCGAGCGGGACATTATGACACTGTAGAAATAGTTACTTGCAACACATCTGACGCGTTTCACACTGAACAGCGTTTAGACATAGATTAAGCGAACAACCCAAGATACTTGTTTAAAAAGACAAGCTTCTTGGGTTGTTTGCTTAACCTATGACTAAGTGATGTTCAGCATGAAATGCGTCTGATGTATCGCAAGTAACTATTTCTTCAGTGTCATAATGTTCCACTCCATCTCTGTTTGCAAGCATTTGCAAGCGTCGGAGCGATGTGCTGGTGAGCACCCTTGAAATGCTGGTGAGCCTTTTCATTTTATTTTCACTACGGTGAAGCCTGTTAAATATGTAACCCCAATGTGAAACACCAACTCTCTTTATATCCACTTGCCTGCAGTAATACCCCTGGTCCTAGCTGTAGTGCTGACTCTGAGACAATAGAAGCAAGAGCAGAAACATCTTCCTCTGCCCCAGCCAATGAAGGGAATTTGGAGGAGAAGAAGAAAGAAGCCATGCTTCTCCACCTTTCTCCATTCCCCCCTGAGATGCCTCATGTGGGACTGTTTTACTCTTGAGGCAAGCACAGTACTGTCATCAGTGATGGCACTGTGCACAATTTGTGATAAATCAGTAGTAAGGGGAAAGAAGGGAGCACATCTTGGCACAACCTCCCTCATAACACATTTGAAAAACAGACACCATGACATTTATGTTAAACATGTTAAAGCCAACCCCACACCAAAGAAAAAGGGCACCACTGTTGCCCTCCCCAACAAGAGGAAATGCGTCAATCAAAGAGGAGGAAAATAGAGAAACCCAACCAAAGCCTGAAAGTTCGATGGCGAGCGAAACACCTCACCATCACTTTCTTGCTCTAGGGTCTGGGCACAGGAAGGCATAGCTCCATCATCTTCCAATCCACCTGTTCATTGTTACCTGTAGATGTCAGGATGTGGCAGTTCATGTCCACCCATTGCACACTGTGTGGTGTGCTGACCACACATGACAATGTGGTGGAGGACAATAGCAACCAGGATATCAAGCGGCATCTGAGGAGATTCCATCTCACAGAATAGACTAAGCTAGTAACTAGGGATCTGCAAAAACTTTCGCCTCAAACCAAAATTAGTGAAAAATGTTTCTCAAAAAGAGCAATGAGAAGAAAAAAGTTTCTCCACCACAGCCATAAACAAGGGTATCAAGCTCTCACAGCATGACATTCTGTATTTGTAAGATGAGAAAGCAGCATGTTTTTGAGTTAGAGAAGACAAATAAAGGGGAATATAAGCTTAGTTTAGGGAGTATTTTAGGTAGGACATTTGTTCTCTGTACTAGGGGAGTCTAGGGGCACTCTGTGGAAGAAGAATGGAGGAAGGAGGTTGGCCCCAAATACCTCAAAATTTGGTGTGACTGACTGGCAAGACACAGGCAGCTGAGGTCCAAATTGCTTGCTGATTTTGCTTTTATTGTCTCTGTTCTGGGGAAAGAAGCTGTTGATTTTATTTTTTTTAGTTATATATATTTTTTTTGGACTAACTATGATAAAATAAGACAAATAAAAATAAATAAATAAATAAATAAAATAACAAAATTAAAATAGAAAAATACATAAATAATTAAACAAATAAATATATTAGACAGCTGACTGGGAGCCTAAAGTGAGCTCTGTGACTGAGGCAGACTTGATAGACAGCAGACGACATTGAGAATTTTGTTGAGGTCCAAAGCAAGACATCTCACATCAGTTGTGTAATGTAGAGAGTAAAAACACACACAGTTGGTGAGTAATGTCTATCAAATGCACAAGCGGGAGGGGGAAAGGTTGAGCAGTGCAGGGACGTGGGAGTAAAGTGGTAGTTTAAAAACAGAATGAATCAATGGCTGCAGCATGGGCAATAAATGATGATGATCCCTCTCCTCCTGGGCTGGATGCAGTTTGTCAAGGTCCCACAATCACATCACCCAAGTTCCCCACCACCACTACCATACACATCTGCCACACTGTATTTTGTACTTAATTTTTTAATCATATGAATATGTGCTAGTGTCACTTAAGCAGGAAGTAAGTGTTGTGGGCAAAGGAAAAATGCACTCTGCATCCAAACACATTTTTCAAGGTATATGTTGCTGTAGGAATCACAACTCTGACTTTCATCTACTTATTTCTCCACTACAGCCCTTAGAAGAAGTAATATTGTGTTGGGAAATGTTGCACCATATTAAACATAGGAAAAATTATACACATCAATGTGCAAAATTTGCCTTTTAAATAACTTTTCAGTATGATTATTACATCCATTGGTGAAGGACTGCATTTTGAAAGTGTATATTTTACTTCTAAATGATACACATTTTAATATGAATCCTAGTACTTCTTTATATCAGTTTTTCTCATTACACCTATTTATCTATCTTGAATTTGTGGATAGGAATAGGCAACATGTTTCCTTTTTGAAAACCAGTGGCTCATACAACTTGAACAGTAATGCACATCTATTATAGAGTTTAATTAATGTTCCCTGTACACTAAGGGCAAATCCTTTACAATACAGACCAAAATGCTCTACCCTTTTCAATCCTTTCTTCATGAGTGTTTTGTGCAAAACTAAAGAAAATACTTATTGTATCAAATCAATGATTGTCTATTGTGGATATTTATGTATTCCAGCTTCCATTGCAGCTGACTCCTATATGCATGTGCATAGCTAGTTGCAAATGTATTTATTTATTTATTTAGAAAATGTTTTACCAGGAAGAATACATTGAGATTTCCCTCGTTTTCAAGTATGTCCTGGACAGTTTTCAGTAGAGGGTTGCATATTTACACAAATTGAGAAACATTATATATTACATGTTATTAAATATACATACACATATGAATATACATACATATGGAATATTAAAATTATATACAGTTACACTCTGTTTTTAGATATAAAGAAGCATTTACTTTTAAGGATTTTAGAATGGGAGCATATTTTTTTATTTCAGGCAGATTGTTCCAGGCCTTTGGAGCTCTGAAGGAGAAGGCAGATCTTTCTGCTTCTTTCTTGTATTGTGGTATAAGTAGCGAGTTGTTTGCAGTGGAGCGGAGGTTATAGTTAGTATGGAGAGCAGGAGTGAGCATACTGCTCAGGTAGTCTGGTAGTTTTCCAGAGAAGTGGTTGTGTACTAAACAAGAAAGGTGAAGGGAACGTCTAGATTTGAGTGTTAACCAATTTAGTTCTTTTAGCATATCACAGCGATGAGTAGTGTAACTACATTGGAGGCTAAAGTGGCATATTGAGTTATACAGGGTGTCAAGTTTAGTAAGATGTATTTCTGGCACTGGAGCATAAACTACATCACCATAGTCTACGACTGGCAGCAACATCTGTTGCACAATACGTTTTCTGACCAGGGGACTTAAACATGATTTGTGTCTAAAAAGAGTACTGATTTTGGGATAAATCTTGGAGGTTAATTTGTCAATATGATGACCAAAAGTGAGGTTGGGGTAAAGCCACATACCAAGATATTTGTAGGAGTCCACTGGGGCCAATTTATGATTAGACTCCGTTACAGTGGATAGGTGGGTATTGCCGAGATTACACAGTTTGTGCTTTGTGCCAAATATCATTGAGACAGTTTTGTCTGTGTTTAAGAACAATTTGTTCCTTGCTATCCATCTTTCAACCTCATAGAAATCATGTTGTAATATGGCCTCAAGGTGTGATATGTTTGAGTTTTTGGCATAGAGTATGGTGTCATCTGCATACATGTGTACTGAAGATGATTTGCAAACTTTGGGCAGATCATTTTTAAAAATAGAAAACAGAAGAGGGCCAAGAATGGAGCTTTGAGAAACTCCACTTGTTACTTTGAGCAGAAGGGAGTCATTGCTGGCAACTGACACATACTGCATTCTGTCTGATAAATAGGATTGGAACCAGTTTAGAGACTTATTACCCAGTCCTGATCTTTGGAGTTTGTTTATAAAAATATTATGGTCTACTGTGTCAAAGGCCTTGGCAAAATCTAGGAAAATGGCTCCTGTGAGGTCACCATTTTCCATGCCCGTCTGGTTATTGTTGGCTACTTTTAGGAGGCCCGTGATTGTTGAGTGATTTGGTTGAAAGCCTGATTGAAGTGGGGCGAAAACACTGGTCTGTTGGCAATATTTATTTAGTTGCACGTGTACACATTTCTCTAGGATTTTGTATAAAATGGGGAGTAGGGTATTGGTCTGTAGTCTGATACTACATTTTTATCCCCACTTTTGTGGATAGGCACAACTCTAGCCACCTCCCAGGATTTGGGCATATACACTGTTGCTATAGAGGCATTAATTAAAGATGCAAATCATATACCAAGTTGCTAGTTTTGTGCTTCTTTAAATTTCTCTAAGATGGAAAATGCAATAGCATTTTTTTATATTTTTTACAAAAGTGAATCTAGAAAAAAATGCTTAATAATATTGTCATTCTCATCATAAATCAGTGCACATATACAATTTAATGTACACTATACCATAGAACCTATTTCATTTACCAAACCATAATAATGTAAGTGTCTGATTGTTTAAACCTGTAGTACTAGAACCAAACACTTGGTTTATAACTCTGATATGAATCTCAATATCTGTACTACACAAAATAAGGAACTAAATAAATTGATCCTATAGTTTGCAAATTTTTATTTACATTTTCAAAAACGTATTGTTTTAATCTGTACTTGCAAATATAGTTAAATTATACTGTGCATTTCCTATAGCTCTGGAAATTTAAATTGATGGGCTGAGAACTGGAGCAATTCTGGGGCAAACCAACTGTGCAGTTGGGGACTTGCAAAATTTATATGGGGATTTTAACACTTTGAATGCTAGGAGTCACCAATGCATGGTGAAGCAATGGGCTAAATCAGTGTTAAATTTTGAAATTTTTATCTGTCCGCAATTTTTTCGTAGTACATTTGCCTCAGTAACTTATGAGCTACAAGCCAATAACTATCCCTTCAGGTTTCATCTTGGTTTTTGAAAAACAGAAAAGACAGCACACCAGAACATCTAAGTATAGTACGTAAATAATACTGAATATGATCCAAATATTAGTAGTTAGCCATAACTCTGTAAGGGTGGCTAATATCTATATGCTTGAAGCACTAGTAATGTTCTAATGTTCTTAAATGGATACGTGGTTATAAGAGGAAAGCAGTGTGGATTATAAGTGAACATGAAAGGTACAGAAGAGAGTAGGTGGCTTAGGGCTAAGTGAAGGGAGAGAAGGGATAGTGATTCTAATAGACCTCTTGACCAAGAGGTATACAAATCAATGTGTCTTATCTCCCACCAGTACATAATATTATGTGTTACAGCTTTTACCTTAGTTCCTGCACAATCCATTGGGCGCAACTGAGTTACGGGTTATGGGAGTGACGCTCGAACGTCATTTCCCATGTCTCTTCTGGCCTGTGGCTTGGTCACATCGGGTGCCTCCCGCGACCAACCGTCTTCCCTTCCTATATGACACAGCAGGCCAGAATGTTGCAGGATACGACGCATCTCCCTGACCTCTGCGTCACTTTCAAGCGTGCATCTGTAGGAATGACACAAGAGTCCTCTATAGCCTTGGCTACATTAGACTCCTCTCTGCTACTTCCTGAAGGAAGTTAAAAGTGCGATGGACAGTCAGTCCAGTTGCCCTTACGTTGGTGTTCAGTGCATGACCTAGACTTGTCTGACCATCCAATCTGGTGCTGACCTGTGGCTCTGTCTGACTATTCCTCCGTGTTGCCTCTTATAGGGGACATCCAATCTGGTGCAGACCTGTGGCTCTGGCTGACTACCAGCTCCGTGTATGACCCTTAACTATAACAAATAGAAAATAATTATACACAAAATTCTGCTGCTCTTCTCCCCAAAGTCTAGAACTATTACAAAACAAGGAGACAGAGGGTAATTAAAAAAAATCACAATAGCAATAAGTATAACACTATCACCAATTGGAGAAACAAACAATCAAACACAATTTGTAATAAATAGTCCACCAATATGGAATATTTGCAGCTCACTCCAAATGGGCAGGGCTCCCACCACGAAAGAAACTAGAAGACACAAACAAACAAGCGTCGCAGAAGATTCCTTCTAAGTGTAGTATTTAAAAAACTTAGTCCATCACCAACACCCTTAGAAACAAGCTTCTGGAAATGTACGCACATTCTTCTGAGGCTATATCCAGCCTCCTGGAACAATCACCTGCACTGGCTCACACCCCAGTCTGGTCTCCCTTTTTCCAACTCCAAGCTCCCTCCGTAGAAATATGTGTGGAAATGTCAACAAGTCCCAGATCACAACAGACCAAGCACTTCCTATTGACACAACCTACTTTGGTATTAATAAGGGAATATTATGGCTATATACCAGAATATGGGGTGTGTAAAATAACACCAGCTTTTATATCTTTTCCAATATAAAAGAATGTTTTAATAAAAATTATAATGAATATAAAAATCTCAAAGGTCAATTTGTAAAAACAAATGTGACTTAACAATAGAAAAAATCAATCAAACTGGCTTGATGCATTTCGTGGTATACTACCACTTCCTCAGAAGCCTATAGTAGTGTGAAGGGCAATGAGTCTTTTTATCTATAATTGGGATAACTGTTGGTTAATTCAATTAATTTGAAATTTAAATTAAACCAATCAGAATGACCCAAAATCCCAATATTTATTTTGGACAAAGAGAAATTCCATTAACAATTATTAGCTTACCGTATACATTAATAAGATATTAACGAAGGTGCCATCCCCTTCTATCCACACATGCGCACAGCACATCCACCCCCACAACTAAATAAAAACATAATTCCTCAAAAGCACTCCGTTACAAACAGAGCAGAGAACACTGCGCATGTGTACGAAGGGAAAGGCACACAGACAAAATCCCGCGAAACCATGCGAGAATGATGTCAATTTGGAATCCCGTGAGATCCCAGACCCGAGACCTTAATCCCAAACACACATGCGCTCGCATATCTCTCCCAGAGAATAACGCGCATGTGTACAGCAACAAGATCCCGTAACACTAAAAGAACAGAAGTAATATCTACCCCAAGAGACGCGCATGCGCATACCTATCCCCAGAGCCAAATCTCACGAGACCCTAGATCCAAAGTCTGGAATCTAAACAAGGCTATGTATAATACATGCGCATGCGTATATACTTCCCAAAAATTAACGGGGCAAGATCTCATAAGATCTTTCCCCGTTAATTTTTGGGAAGTATATACGCATGCGCATGTATTATACATAATATTCCCTTATTAATACCAAAGTAGGTTGTGTCAATAGGAAGTGCTGGGTCTGTTGTGATCTGGGACTTGTTGACACTTCCACACATATTTCTACGGAGGGAGCTTGGAGTTGGAAAAAGGGACACCAGACTGGGGTGTGAGCCAGTGCAGGTGATTGTTCCAGGAGGCTGGATATAGCCTCAGAAGAATGTGAGTACATTTCCAGAAGCTTGTTTCTAAGGGTGTTGGTGATGGACTAAGTTTTTTAAATACTACACTTAGAAGGAATCTTCTGCGCCGCTTGTTTGTTTGTGCCGTGTATGACCCTTGCTTGTCTAACCATCCAATCTGGTGCTGATCTGTGGCTCTGTCTGACTATTCTTCTGTGTTGCCTCCTATAGTGGACATCCAATCTGGTGCAGACCTGTGGCTCTGGCTGACTACCCGCTCCGTGTATGACCCTTGATTATCTGACCATCCAATCTTTGGCTGACCTGGTGCTCTGTCTGACTATCACCTCCTTGCGGTCTCCTTACTAGCACACATCCATCTGGTGCAGACCTGTGACTCTGGCTGACTACCATCTATACCGACTGCAGGCGTGAGTCAGGTATCCTCCCATTGTTCATCTAGGGGAGATCTACTCTACCCTTACTGACTGCAGGCGTGAGTCAGTAATCTTCACCACTGTTCCTGGTAGGAGTTGTCTGGTTCCGGTTCCAGTCTCTAGGTTCCAGCTGAGACTCCATTGGCCTAGCCTAGTCCCTCGCACTGAGAGAACTTCCGGGCAGCTTACTATTGCTGATAGTTGCACTGGCTCATCTTGTGACCCTCTGCATCTTTCTGTTGTCTCTGCTGATAATATATATATATATATATATATATATATATATTTTTTTTTTTTTTTTTTTATTATTATTATTTCTAATAAAGGTGAATTTACTATGTACCGTACTGACTCCTGAATAATTCCTGGGTAACCGTGACAATAATGGTCCGCCAATCTGCATAGCAATCCTTATTAATCATGTGCTTATCAGACCAGTTCTTGTTAGGGTGTGTTGTACTTGTGGTGCTTAGATTAATCAATCTCTTGGTTTTCCTTCTGATCTTTTGTTTTTCTCCCTTTAGTGTCCTTTCTCACAAGTCCCAACTCGCTCTGGATTCCACAAGGTGCACAGATGTTCTCCTCCATTTTGATGGTCCTCCAATCCTCCTTTCTCCAATCCAGGCTAAAGTGTGGTTTGCTTCAAAATAGTAACCATCATCTTCCTTATAAATATGTATATAATATATACCAAAAAAAGGATGTCAGAAATGTGGTAAATGTAAAAAAATTACAATTTATTAATATATCTTAAAGAAGGAAGATGACAAATATATGTCTAAAATCCTAAAAATTAATAGAAATATATCAACACTCCATTACTGACGATCAGTGGCTTCTGACATTTAAGACTTTATTTCATTATGTGAAGAATTCTAGATATTGTCAAACCAACTACAAACTCCTAACCAGGTGGTATAGATCTCCATTACTGCTCTCCAAATTTGGTACAAACACCTCCTGCTGGATATGTGGCTCGCCTATGGCTTCTCTAGCGCACATTTGGTGGGACTGTCCTTAGTAGCATCCTTCTGGATGTCAGTACATAGCTACATTTACTCTCTATCTGGCATCCAATTTCCCTTTTTCCCCCACCTCCTCCTCTTCAACATTCTACCAGACGAATTCAGTACTATCACGACCCCCACATTCCAGATCAAATCTTGGCTCTTATTAACATCTGGAGCACGTATTTGCATTCCACGTCTGTGGCGATGCCCCACTCCCACAACACTATCAGACTGGAAGCTGGAGATAATAAGCCATTTGGACATGGAACATCTACACCATTACTCTTTCAACAGAGTGGCAGAATTTCATAGAACTTTTGGCTCTTGGCTTCCCTCTCTTGGACCAGAACTCTCACTCATACCTACCTCAACTTCACAATCCACCGGTCTCTCAGATCCCAACACAGCTGTATCACCATACTAATTATAGTTCTGCTTTATTCCAGATGACTTGCACCCTAGCCACACACATTTTCTTCCCTTCCCTCTATTCTTCCACCAAACTGTAAGCCACTTCAGCTTCCATTCTCCCTCCCCAACCTCCTTTCCCTTCCCCCTCCTTATAGTTATTTCTATTACTTTCTCTGTCTCTCCCTTCCCTTCTTTTTATTTCTCTATATTTCTTTTTCCTCTTTCTGGTAGGCTCTTCCTCTGTTTTCCCCTTCACACTTTTCTTACCTTATTATCTCTGTTCTTCTTCGCAGTGAAGGCTTCTCTCGGGTACTCTGGTACCCTTTCCCAGTATGCCCCTTGCTCATATAATGCAAAGCCTACTTCAGTTTTATTTGATTATTCTATGATATCAGAGTCTGTATTTGTATTGGATGCACTATCTTGTATTTATTATTACTACGGCATAATGTTATACTCTTTGATTACCAGCTAATCCTAAGTATAACTGTTTTTTTTTCTGATATTTGCCATTTGTACTTGTTAATTCTTCAATAAAAATACACTCCTTTCATTAAGATAAAAGTGTATTTTAAAATATCTTATTTGAACTTTGTCAGAGAAATTTTCCATAGGACTTTCTGTGAAAAAAAACATTTCCTGCTTTTTTCAGAAAACTTTTCACCCATTTACAACATAACATTTCTTCTTTTACCACTGCCAATAAATTTCCCATGAGAGCTTTGCTATATTTCGCTTATGTTTTCTATGACTGCAAGATTTTCTGCCATAATACTGCTTCTTCTGAGGGCTGAAGTGGAGAAATAAATAGCTGAAAGTAAAAGCTGTGAAAACTACAGCAACATATGCCTTGAAATTGTTAGCAGGCTGTGTGCCTGTGTCCCTTGCCCACAACACTAACTTACTGCTTAAGTAACATTGGCACAACCATCCTTGAAAAATAACTGTGGCTTGGGATATTTCAGCAGGTTTGGACTTCTTTCCAAGAACTTAGTAAGTGTGGGATGGCAGTACATAATTGAAGAACTGTGTAAGTTTATTTCTTTAACAACATGACTCGTGCTTGGGTTAGCCCCACAGCCTCTGTGTGGGTGCGGAAACATATAATAATTCCTGGCACTTTCACAGTCCATGATGAAGCACAATTTCAAGGTGGGCTATTATATATATATATATATATATATATATATATATAATATGTGTATATATATATATATATATATAGAGAGAGAGAGAGAGAGCGAGTGTGTTTGTGTGTGTATATATATATATATATATATATATATATATATATAAATAAAAGTGTGTGTTAATATATATATTATAGTGTGTGTGTGTATATATATATATATATATATATCTATGTATTGTATATATATATATATATATATATATATATATATATATATATGCCAAAATCACTATGCTGTCTAGAAGTGTTTTTTGTGCCCTAAATTTCTCCCACTCATCTTCCACAATGCAACCCTCCACTTGATCAATATGCATGTCTCTATATTCCTTGAAAGAAACCCGACTTCTCAGAGATCATCATGACTCCTTGTTATGACAAACTGCTGATGATGCTTTGGCAGAAATTCAGAAATGTTATGTTTAAAACGGGGGTCCAGCAAAGTGGTAAGAATGCATTCCTTGTTGCTTTTAATAGATACTATGTGAGGATCATGTGCAAAGCATGCTAATGTGTTTTTACCAGCTGGTGTATGTCTGTGTTGACAGCAAATGGCAGAAAAACCCTATAACTTTATTGCTTTAAAGCAGAACTATCACCTCCACTAAAGTCACCCTGCAAAACTTATGCAGGTGGCAACTAGCTTTGCAATCATTATTTTACCTCTCAGAAGTGCCACTAATAAAGTTATCCTTAAGCGTCCGAAACTGGAAGCCAGGCAGCACCATGGACATCTTGAATGTGTGCCTGTTCTGTCAGTCCTCTTCACCTTTCACAGGCATTGCACTGGCCCGCACTATAATTTAAATTTCTAAAGGGGGGTTAATATATCAAAGCGGGTCACTCTATGTTGGATTTTGATAATGTGGGGAAGACAGCTATCATTTCTGTCATCAAGTGTACTCCTATTTCCTTGGACTTTGACATTTTGTGTGTTTTTTTAGGCGGTAGTTGAATAAAAGCAGACAGTGCCAATTTTGTTACTTCGTAGAAATGTGCTGTCTATGCCAGTTTTCTTTTACCGTCGCTCTGCAATAGAATACTGGGATAACCCATTTGCAAAATACACGATGCTTGTTTTTAATATAATGCCGGTTTTAGCGCGGGTAATAGAATCAAGCCCAAAGTTTGATAACTAGTGAAATACCTGACTCACCATCACCTTCTTCCTCTAAGGTAACTAAATCTTCTGTCAATCCACTCTTGTTCATCTTTACCTCTCCCATGGTAATAGCCATTCAGTAGATCTCAGGATATGGCAGTTTGTGTCCACCCATTGCACACTCTGTGGTGCACTGACCACAGATGGCAGTGTGGCAGAGGATAATCGGATACTTGGAGAAGTGTCAAGTGGAAAAGCATTATTGGCTAACTTCTTCTTTTCTACACATATTCCTGAAGTGGTAGGGGCTAGTTGTGGTGCTGCTACTGTCTCAGGCACATCACTGGAGCTAGTAGTGACAAGCTGGCCACTGGCCAAAATGAAATGACTTGCTGGCACTAGGCCAGCAAAAACAGAGGTCTACAAAAAATAAACTATTTTTGGGGACTTGTTTCTAACAAGCCTAAGTCCTATAAATCAATGTTTCCTTAGGACTTGGGACTAACACGAGTTTTGTTTCCTACAACAAATCAAAGTTTCCTCAGGGCTTGTGTCTCTATTGAGTCTAAGTCCTACCAATCAATGTTTCCGTGAAGCTTGGGCCTAACACAAGTCTAATTTCCTACAACTAATCAATGTTTCCTCAGGGCTTGTGTCATTAGTAATAAGTCTAAGTCCTTCAAATCAGTGTTTCCTCAGGGCTTGGGCTTAACACAAGTGTAAGTCCTACAAATCTTCCTCTACAAAATACTCTATCCCGTCAAGTACCAGTCTACCCCAGTCACAGCTTATGTTAGGGGGTCCCTTTCTCTATCACGTTATGTACCAATTTCTTATTTTATTTTATTTTTAATAACTGTCCCCCCAATAGCAGTCAACAACCGCTCCCCAAAACAAATTCTCTGTTTAAATGATTCTTTCCCCAGATGCCACTCATCAACACAAGCACCCTCCTCATACCCCTTTTATATCATGTCTTATGGGGTTTTCTTTACTGTATTCATTTTTTATTTTTTTATCAACTGTCCCCCCAATCCCAGTAAACAACATCCCCAAAAGAACATTCCCTGTCCAACTGATTGTTTTCACACATTTCATCAACACAGGCACCCTCATACCCCTTTTATACAATACCTTTGGGAAATGAAATAGCATTTGCTAAGTGTTGTGTGTAAGTTCAATGTTCCCATTGATTTCAAAGGCATGAGCTAGGCGAAAAAACCAGAAAAACTGCACTTTTCGCTGGAAATTATTTACCAACGGGAAGTGCCATTATTCTCTGATTTTAGTTAGAAGCAAAAATTTTCACCCATCCCTACCATTGATTTGTATAGTGACAAAATTATGCTATCCACTCCATTTTTATGCAAGACAGTACTTTGATTGCTTTTGCTATTGCGATTGGCACTGCTCATTGTTTCCAAGTTTATAGTTCACAAAGACTCACAGATCTTTTTCTTAGCAATGAATGTCCTAGGATGATTCCACTGAGTACTTAAATAGCATTACAATTTGCTTAACCATAATGCATAACTTTACTCTTTCCTAAATACAGTCCTGGAAAGTAGATTAATATTCATTAACATTCTTGTTTCTTTGTTGCTCAGTAGTTGCTGAATCAGACCTCCCCCCAGAGCAACAAGAGTGACAAGGACTCCTAATCTACTTTCCAGGACTGCATGTAAGAAAGCATAAAGTTAATTTATGAGAAAGTGCCAGGAGGGGCACAAAACACATTGGAAGATATAGAGACACATATTGATTTTATTGCTGAGTGACATTGGACCAGATCCACATTTATGCTGATGCAAATCTCTGCCCATTTTTGTGTCTAATGAAGCTCATGTAGAACTCTGGATCAAGTGTGCAATTCAAGAGACTGCCTTCAGTTCTCACCCCAAAGCCAACAGTGAACAGTCTCAATAACAGCAACAGAGATTCCTAGAAGGTAGTGTACAGTTGTGAGCACTATCAAGAGGATCTACAGGAATACAGCTAAGTACATTGTATTTTTATACTAAAAGCCATCACTAGGCATTAACTGAGACCTGTAAATTGGGGTATTCACGCAGGACCAGGATATTTCTTTATTGCAAGGTTGTGAGAGCATTTCTTTGGATTACATGGTTACAATATGCATGCATGAAGATGTGGACCATTGCGTTTGACAATTGAAACTTTTATTTAACTATGTGTCATATGGAGTTTTAAAGGGATAGTATTACTTCAAAATTACTATCCCTCATATTGTAGCCCTTAATAAACTGAGTTAAATGACATCAGTGGCATCTCTCAAACCTTTATGGTTTAAGAGATAGCTGCTTTCAAAGTTTCCTCTGCCCTGCTGGCAGCAGAATCCGGTCTCTGAATCAAGCGGAGGCTCTTCAGCAGAGCCGATATCTCGTTAGGAAAGGAAAAATGATTAATTGGTAACCAAGCACACTGAGGTCTGTAGGCAAACTGCATTTGCATCTGGGTAAATCTCTGCGTTCGGCATGCTTGCCTTTGCCAGCCGCCCGCCCGCTTCCTTCCATGGCTTTCAGGACCTTCTGCCTCCAGCCAATGGTACACAGGGCATTACTATTGGCTGGAGGCGGAAGGTCCTGAAAGCCATGGAAGGAAGCGGGCGGACGGCCAGCAAAGGCAAGCATGCCGAACACAGAGATTTACCCAGATGCACATGAAGTTTGCCTACAGACCTCAGTAAGCATTATAGCTTTATTATGAAAGTGGATAGCGTCGGAGGAGGGAAGGGAAGGGATCGCCAGCATTAAAAAAAATCTTTAAAAAAATCTCTCATGTATAATACGCACCCCCCACTTCACATAAGGTGAAGTGGGGTAAAATTGTGCATATTATACCCGTGATTTTACGATATATATATATATATATATATATATATATATATATATATATATAGATAGATAGAGATATAGATAGAGATATAGATATATAAATATATATATTGATAGATATAGATAGTACTTTTTGATACCTACAGCCTTTGTATTATATTATTCTATGTCTCATTGCATATATAGATCTAGAGTATAGAATATTTTAATCTTAGCACTCTCCTGTATATATTGATTACTTTCCAGGACTGCAGGGCAAAAGGAGAACAGGATTCACAATATTTACTTTGAAGTACCTACCACAAGGTTTCTGTCTGGTGAGCTCAATGTACATAGGTCCATGGAATTTAGTTATGTTATATATTTCTGTTTCTGAATGTAAGCAGACTTACTGTGTGGGGCTTTCTGAGTATCTCAGCCAACTTAGACTATTGGAGTGAGATAAATGTGGGTCCCATTATCATCTTTTCATCTGTGTCTTGGCATTATACCTTAAAGTTGTCTCTGTACTAACTGTTCACTCAGAGGTTGGGTAGCCTATGTCACCCATTACATTGCATGCCACCCATTACATTGTATGTCTCTCTTGTGTTATATCAAGACATGGAATTTTTTGGTGTTGCTAGAGGTCATTCAATAAATGCTTCCTTTCTTTGTTTGGCTTAATTTAATATTTTTATTTTATTATTTTATACAAACTATATATTTTTTAATATATGTGGGACACGGATATTTTTTTCTACATCTATTATCACTTATGCTGAGTAGTAACATAGTAAATTAGGCTGAATAAAGACACAAGTCCATCAAGTTCAACTTTTGCATCATACCCTAGTGACATGAGAACTATATAGCTATCTTGCTACCAAATAAGTTAGTCTTTTTCTGACCTTCCTGATCTGCCTACTAATAAACAGCATAACCCTGTATGTTCCCTTTTGAAAGAAATGTATCTAATCTTCTCTTGAATGTATCCATTGTATCTGCCATAAGAACATCCTTGGGCAAAGAATTCCACAATTTAACAGACCTTACTGTAAAAAAAAACCCTTCCTCTGCTGAAGTCTAAACCTCCTTTCCTCTAATCTTAAGGGGTGCCCCCTGGTGACCTGATCAGGCCTTGGAATAAATAGCTCACCGCAGAGATACTGAACCCTTAGGTGCTCCACTCTCCACTTTAACTGTATTGGAGAATTGTCCATTTACAACCACACACTGTTCCCTACCCTTCAACCAGTTTTGTATCCAATTGCAAAGATCATTTCCTAGCCCCAATTTCCTTATTTTATACCCCAGCCTTCTGTGTGGCACTGTATCAAATGCCTTTTCAAAGTCTAGATATATCACATCTACTGCCTTGCCATTATCAGGGTTGCTGTTTACTTCCTCACAGAAGCTGAAAAGGTTAGTTTGGCATGATCTATTCTTCATAAATCCATGTTGATTCCTGCTAATTATCTTATTTTTTGTTTTGTCATCCTGATTATAGTCCCTTATTATCCCTTCTAGCAGTTTTCCCACTACAGAGGTCAAACTCACAGGTCTATAATTTCCAGATTATGTTTTAGTTCCCTTCTTAAATAGAGGCACTACATTGGCTTTTTGCCAATCTTGTGGCACTGAGCCTGTGGTGAGAGAATATCACGGTGCCCGTGATTCTGCCTGAGCGACATTCTTACTTCCGGATTTACCTTGGCTGCTTCTTATTGGCTCTGGTTTATAAACCCTCCCAGGGCTTGCCTTTATATATGACCTCCTGTCACTAAACCGGTGCCCTTTCGTGGTGTTCCTGACCAGACGTTTGTTGCTGTGTATCCTGTTCCGTGTATGATCCGGTTTCGTCTGACCTTGCTTCTGTCTTCGCTGCCCATGTTGTTTATGACCCGGCTTGTCTGTCTACGATTCCTGTGACCGATCCCGTGACTCTGTTCGCTGTGTACCAATCCAGGCTTTGGCTGACTACCGCTCGCTGTGTACCAATCCAGGCTTTGGCTGACTACTGCTCTCTGTGTACCAATTCAGGCTTTGGCCACCCTCCTAGCATTAGCTTTTCCGCTAGTGTCCCTGTGGTCTCCGGTTTCGAGCCATTTGCTCTACGGTTGCCCGGTTGCTCTCCATACAGCCTGTGCCTTAGTGGTCATGTTTGGTTGCACTACCTTTCTGCCTGCACCTTACTTTTGCCTCTGGTTGTGCTACTATCAGCCTGTGCCTTAGCGGTTATTCCGGTTGCCTCACCTTTCAGCCTGTGCCTCACTGTTGCCGCAGGTTGCGCTACTATACAGCTGGTGCCAGACAATTATCCCCGGTTACACCACCTGCTACCAGTACCTTGCTGTTGCCTCCAGTTGTGCTGCTATATTGTCTGTGCCCTACGATTGCCTCTGGTTGCGCTACACTCAGCTTGTACATTAATGTTGCCTCTGGTTGTGCTACTATACAGCCTGTGCCTATTCCACTTGCCTCTGGGCATAACCTCCGAGTACGTGTCTCTGAGCCGTTACGTAGGCTGCCTATTTCTTTAATATTATTTGAGCCTGCTTCGGTTGCCTCTGGTCATACCTCCGTGTACCTGTGTCCGTGCCTATCACTCAGGTTGCCTATACATGGTCTTCTGGCAAGTCCGGTAGTCTCAATAGTATCCCTGTTCCATTGGGGATTTGCCCTGCAGTACTTACCTCACATAGGACACCTCTTTGCTAGTACCGCTGAGGTTTTGTTCCAGTTCCTGCTCCAGTTCTACATCCTGCATTGCAATTGTTTTGTACATACCTGTTTCTGTTATACCCTGACCTGTGTCAGATCCGGAAGAGCTCATCCTCTGTCTGGGTCTGGACCTGTGAAGGGTATCTCTGTTCTTTATTATTTATTTAATAAAGTTGCATTTTTTACCTTAACCACATTGTCTGAGTGTTCAATAAAACCATGACAGAGAATCTTTAAAGAGTAAATATAGGGGTTTTGCTAGCACTGCACTGAGTTCCTTAAGAACCCTTGGATGTATACCATCAGGACTTTGTGCTTTGTCAGTCTTAATTTTGTTCAGTCTACCCATGACATCTTCTTGAATTAAACCAATATCTGATAATTGTATTGCTTTACTAGTTACTTGTTCTACCATTCCTTGCTCCCTTGTATATACCAATGGAGTGAAAGTGTTTAGAACATCGGTCTTTTCCTTATGCTCACTAATCAACTCACCCATCTCATTTTTGAAAGGTCCAATACATTCCCTCTTAAGTTTTTTGCTATTTATATATTTGAAAATCTTTTTGGGATTAGTCTTGCTTTCCCTTGCAATTTGAGTTTCATTTTCTATTTTTGCTACCCTAATTGCCTTTTTGCAATCTTTGTTGCACTCTCTGTATTTTAAGAAAGAATGTTCAGTTCCTTCCAACTTAAATAGCTTGAATGCTTTTTTTTTCTTTGCCATTTCCTTCTTTAAATGTGTAGGTAGCCTCACTGGCTGTGACTTAGTTCTTTTGCAATTGTTCCCCATTGGTATATACTTTTGGGTACATTTCTGCAACCTAAGTTTGAATTCTGACCATTTATCCTCAGTATTTTTGTCTTTAAATAATGTATCCTGGTCTATGTCTTGCATTGAAGCCCTTAACAATTTGAAGTTAGCTTTTTTAAAATTTAGAGTTTTGGTTGAATCTATACAGTTTTGCTTTGATAGATCGATCTCAAATGTAACCATGTTGTGATCACTGTTTCCCAAATGTTCACTTACCTTAATATTGCATACCATTTCTGTGTTATTCATTATAACTAGGTCCAATATATTGTTATTTCTTTTCGGCACTTCCACAATTTGTGACATGTAGCTATCACTAAGCTCACAAACCTGCTTCCCTTAGTACTCTGACAGGTCTCATTTTTCCAGTTGATATCTGGATAAATAAAATTTCCCATAATTATAGTATGCCCAAGCTGTTGTTTTAGTCCTTTTGGGATTTTTTACTATTATTACCCACATAAATTATTTAATCCTTATTTTATGCTTTTGATGAATCATTTAAACCTACTGATCTCTTACATGTTCTGTTGTTTTTCTATGTTTACATGTTGCCAGTATCCGAGGAGACCCTAATATTCGTCAACAGCAGCAGAGAGATCTTAAATAGCTAGATTTCCTTTATACTTTTTTTTAAGTATCACATTTCAATTTCCTTTAGATTTTTAGATCTCTTTTTATATCGATCAGGTAGTGTATCACTTTCTCCCTATAACTGGATTTATTGTGAGGCCTGATGAGAGCTAATTGTCTTTCATTTTTATGTCTATTTTTCCATTTGTGTTTGATAGGCCTAGGTCATGCAAAACCATGTTTCTCAGGACAAATGTTTAACAAGCCTATGTCATGCAAAACAAATTTTCTCAGAATTTCTATTTGACTAGCCTGAGTCCTGCACATACAGATATTTTTCAGTCTTTTTGTCTGTCTGCTGCTATGCCAGCTAATTCACTGTCCCCCTATCTCTATCAACCAAAAAAAAGAAATAAAACACACCCTCTGTTCAATTGCTTCTTTCCCCAGGCTTCCCTAGCTCAGAGATAACAGCCAGATTAGGAAGGATTTTGGTTCATGGCTGCTTGTGTCTTGCCAGTCAGTAAAGTAGGATTTGGGGGTATTTCTCTGTTTCTGTCCCCCAGAGTGCCCTTAGACTCCCCAAACACAGAGAACAGATTTCTTGCCCACAAGACCCCATAAACTAAGATTCAGCTCCACTTTATTAGCCTGCCTTCTCTATCTGAAAAATGTGCTACTTTCATGCTTTGGGAACCTGGCACCCCTTTTAAACTATGCCCGTGGAATAAGAAGGGAAACTTGCCATGTGGTAGGGAGAAATTCAATCTTCCGATTGATTTCAATGCAATGAGATTGAAAAAAAAGTGGAAGAAAATGGCACTTTTTGTAAAAAATGTACTGCTATGAAAAAAGTGCCATTTTTCTCCTGTTTATCTTTTGAGGCAAAAACTTTTGCCCAACCCTAGTCTCTACACCATTTGTGTGTTGTTAGTGGCAGTGAACCACACAACAAGTGATTTGTGGAGACATATGGCCAGATCCTCATATCAGTAGACTTACTGTCAGCTGCTGGTGGTACTGGGGGAAACAGTGACAGTGTTGGGGAGGAGGATGTGTACCTTGCGTGCACTGGGGGGACAACAGAGATGGTGTCTCAGACCCAAGACCTTACAAATTTAGATGACAATGTCACAGGTCTTATTTTGTTAGTTGTTGACATTCCAGCTGGTAGGAGAGTTCACTTGTTCACACACCTTTCTTTGGAATTTTGCCCATGGTCTGTTTTTGTTTTGGGGAGGGGAAAAGGGCACACTGACAACAGTATTTGATTTCATTTTCTTGGAGGACAGTTTCAAATGTTCACCTTGCCAATTCCTTGTCTTACTAGGGGAAGATGAGCAAAGGTGTGAACCCTACTTTCCCCTCTTCACAACTTTGTTTCACACTGTTCACAGTGCAGTTGTTGACACTTGCATTGTGCCTGCCCCACGTGCAATCTTCCAACTCCTCTTGTTCAACTGACTGGGTGTTTCAGTAAACACACTGCACAGTGCAGAAGACAACTTCAGCAATATAGCCTTCAACACCAAACTATTAGCGCACCACTCTCTATCTCTAGCTGCTAAATTACACAGCAGAGAAAAGGCAATTTTCTGTGCACTAGAGTAATTCTGAGAACCTGGAAAATGTACAGGTCTGACTCTAATGATCCAGTACAAAATGTGAAGAAATAGAGGGAGGAGTGGAGCTAAATAGAACAAGGAAACATGACAATAAATAGGGGTGAGAAATGGATTAAAGGGGACAGGGAGCAAGGAGAAGCCAATGGAAGGAATGAGACAAGGACAAGGGGAGGGAGCAAGAGATAGGAGAGTGAGCTGCAGTGCAAGAGTCAGACGTGGTGGAGAGGAAAGAAGATGGACTGAAGTGGGTCAGAAAGGAGAGTGGGGTGGATAGAGCTGGATAGGAGAGTTGACTGGGTCACAAAAAATAGATGGGCTAAATTATGGGAGAGAGAGCCACTGAGACTGTTGTGAATGGGAGCATGAGATAAAGAAGGAAGGATGGAGAAGGAGGGGAATGACATTCAGAAGAGCTGCCTGATAAAACGATGCTACCTTTTCAGAGAGGAACCTCTCTGAGGAGCCAGTGTGGCAAGTTTTTTCTAATGACATCACACGATTACATTTCCAGCTTTCAGATAAAGAATGTGAATAAACAAAAACTAAACATCTTTATCACAAGATGATTGTAATGTATAGAACCTAAGCTTTCAGAATTGTTTTGCTCATATCTGTTGCCACTTTAACCATTTGAGTGCCAAAGGGGTGCACAATGCATTGCAAAGCAGTGTGATGTGATGGATACCCTTCTGGCACTCAAAGAGTTAATGCCCTGTGCCCCTTCTGTAAGTACCAACAAAGCATTGCCGGCAAAAACATTCAGTGAACTTTCCCAGCGATGCATCAGTCTACTGTTAAAGTGCCTCTGTGAACCTGTTAGGGTGAACATACAAATGTCCTTGTTGAGCCACATGGAGTAACCTGTAACTCCAGTGGCTGCATTTGAGGGTATCCACCTCAGTGTATGAGTGTTGTAGTACATATCAGATAACACATAAACTGCCCCACTAGTGATCCTTTGGTGTATATAGCTTAGCAAATTTACTTTAGTCAGATGTAGGCAGTAAATATCTATTAGATCATCTGGTTTAGTGCAGACTCAGCATCATACATTCACCCCATTGTCAGTTCAACTCTAGTCTCTGGGTATCCAAATTAATAAAAATTTGAGGTGTGGAAGGCTGAGGGAGCAGTATGGTTCTGAAAGTATTAAGGGTTAATATACCTGTCTCTGTTTAGTTCAGAAAGCTGCCCTAATTGTTTTTAACAAGATGATATATCCAAGGTCATTGGTAACTGACACTTGTAATCTACATCAGGTTTACAAGCCTCCAACTGAAAGTTCCTCTTACCACGTATTGATTCCATTAAGTGTATGAAGTTGTATCCTTAATAAGTTAATATTATTAATGGTCTAAACTCTATAATAATAAGACAAATGTGCAACAGAACCAGAGAGAGACCCCAAGGCACATGCAGCATATAATTGGACACCTCTAGTTTCTATTCCACATTTTGGAATTACAAGCATAAAAGTCTCACTCTCTCCTTCATATATTATTTATCACATGGCATTGTAGCTGTCTGCTTCAAATGGGATGGTAAATCTTGCATGAGTATTGATTATAACTTAATATCATCCATTACATACAGGCCATTTGTACAGAACAATAGCTCTATCATCAAACAAGCAAAATCAGGCATTTAATTACTGTGAATATATCTTCTCCTAAAATTTAGGCCTACATTTATATTGGCAAAAATGAAATTAGCTTAACATGTTATGAGGTAGTGTTTCATAATGTTTTAATTAGCGGACTATGCACAGTATCCTCTGATATAAATTTTTGATTTATATTACTATTATCATATGATTAAAATCTATATTGTTTTACATTTTTGTTCTTTCAGACAGGTTGAAATGTATAATATGCTATAAAACAATATAATACAGATCACTGGAAACTCTGAATGTAACAGTATTTATCAGCCCTGCTGGCCGTGGTCACATATCTTAGAAAAGAAACACTCGCATTAGAAAATAAGTCCATGCAACAGGTAAAAGGTGTACATTTTCATTTGAACAACTACATGTGGAATTTGGAATCTTTAGAATTATTTTCCTACCTGCATCTCCTACATGCCCTTACTGCTGAATGAGCAGACAGAAAGAGATCCCCTTACCTCTTACCCCTAAGACGTATCTACTGTCAGTCTTACTGGATCAGATGCATCACTTTACCAATAACAGCCTAGGTAGCTACTGGTTATGGCACGGAAGGTTTTGATTCTGGTATGGATGTCAGAGAGACCTCCTAGCTGTTAAATCTGGATTACACAGGTAAATACTTGTAAATAACGAACTCTCTCATTATATGCATCTTTACGTGCATAAGAGCTCTATCACAGAATTCTACCATATATGTGGTGCCTGGCTATCACATGAAAATATACTGTTTTCAAATCCTTGACAGTCAGTTCACACCAATGTTCTTCCATATCATCCTTGTGGTGGTCATCTCCTGGGGGACGGGGGGTGTTCAGCCTGACAGGGAACGTGATATTGCATTTGAAAGTTAATAGCTGCACATGCTTATACAGATGTATATTCTGTAATTTGTTCTGTGGCCATGTACTTGTATATTGCTGGTTCTTAATAAAAATACATTTAAAAAAGGTATAGTTTTTACATGGGATAAGTAAACATGTTGCTATGTGTAATAAACTATTTATGAAACTTCATGCACAAAGTATTTTTCAGAAAAGAATACGATATGTGAAGATAAAAGAAGGAAGATATAGAAATATTTAGGTATAAGCACAGCTAATGTTGTTAATGTTAAAATGTTATATGTTAAAATGTTGTTTAAAGGGATAGTAATACTTAAAATTTACTAATCCCCATATTGTAGGCATTAAAAGAAAGAAATTAATTGCCCCCAGTGCACTCTCTCAAACCTTTATTGTTTGAGCGATGATCTCTCACAAAGTTCCCCCCTCCATCTCCTACAGAGTGAGGTAGACGTGCTGTGCTGTTCTGCTGGGATCATTTTAGCAAAATGGAGGCAGGAGAGGCTCATAGTGACTGTTATCACTGTGAGAAAGTTTAAAACTAATAAAAGGAGCAACTGGGTCTGAGGAGGAGGAGGAAATGAGCACTACAGAACCAATGCTGGACAGTCCCCCTAAACCACTCCTAGGGATTTTGGGGAAATTAATGTCAAGTGAGGAAGAAGAGGGTAGTAGTGAGAGCAGGACAGTTCAGCTGTCTGTGCCTTCTTGCTGCCACCAGTGCTATGTCTGCTGTCAGACATGCTGCCCCTGCTACCACCATTGCTGTGACTGCTGTCAGATGTGCTGCCCCTGCTACTGCTACCACTATTTCTGTGCCTGCTGCCAGTGCTGCCCCTGCTGCCACCAGTGCTGTGCCTGCTGCCTCTGCTGAGCCTCCTGCCAGGGTGTTTTGCAATACTCAGGTCAGGAGGAAGGAGAACATGATGGCAATTTTGACAGCAGCCAAGCAATCCCGTCAGTTCTAGAACTACTACTAAGAAGGTCCAGAAGCTTGTTAGTGTTAGGAGTGAAAGAGGGTCAATCATCATATTACTAGTGACTGTGAGGAGGAAGACTCAGGGGCTAAACTTGATGTGGTTGGTATTAGTAGTAGTAGTAACAGTAGTGGTGAAGCAGCTGGTGGGGTTGTGTTAGGGAAGTGGTAGGGGAAGTAGTTGAGTGCATCCAGACTAGTGATCAAGGGATCCAACACCAGTTTCCTGGCCCTGGGAGTCCCCTTCCCCCCACGGAATTGTCCAGGTGGAACATGATTCTGAAGAAGCCAGAACTGGTGGCTAGCAGGCAAAGCAATAATACCACCACCATCAGGAGCACAGATCAGCTTCTGTGCCAGCTGCTAGAGCTGCCAGTCTTCCTTCTTCAGGTCACCAAGAAATGGCAAGTGTGACATTAGGGGACCTTTTCTCACGTTTCTCATCACCTCCTCCAACCAGCAGTTAGATGTCTGTAATAGAGCAGCAGCACAGGGGAATTAGTGACGATTATGATGGTGGAGAAGCTGGGGTGGAAGAGACATTTATGGCCTTTTTTAGCCCAAACTGAGAAGGAATGGGACACAAGGATGGGAATGGACATCACCACCAACACCAGCAGTGAGCTTTTGGAATCTGAGAATTTGCAACTGCTCTAATTCATGCTGCTGATGCTGAGTTGCAAGGGCAGCAGGATGCTGAGGAGAAGGCTATTGTGCCACAAACCACCATGGACACAGTGGGAATGAGGTAAACAAATGATGCATTATTAGGACAGGTTCCACTTGATAGCAGCAGTAATATTCCTGGTTCTAGTTGCAGTGCTGATTCTGAGGCAGTAGCAGTAACAGCAGCAACATCATCTGCCCCAGACAGTGAAGGGGGATCTGGAGGATAAGACAAAATAGGCCATTCTTCTCTACATTTTCCCTCCCACCCCTGATGTCATGGGTGTGGGACTATTTTTCTCTTGAGGCAGAAACAGTGCAGTTATCAATAATGGCACTATGCACAATCTGTGACAAGTCAGTGAAAAGGGGAAAGGAGGGAACACACCTTGACACAACCACCCTGATAACATACATCAAACACAGACATCATGAAATTTATGTCAAACATGTTAAAGCCAAACACCCACTAGAGAAATCGAGCACCACTGTTGCTCTCCTGAAAGGCAACAAGAGGCGAGGCATAGATCAAAGAGTCGGAAGAACTGAGAAACCCAGGCAGAGGCTGGAAGTTTGATGACAAGCGAAACAACTAGCTCACCATCACTTTCTAAGGTAACTACATCTTCTGCCAGTCTATGTCGTTCATGATTACCTCCCCCACCAAATGATAGCCACTCTGTAGATGTTAGGTTGTGGCAGTTCATGCCCACCCATTGCACACTGTGTGGTGCACTGACCACACATGGCAATGTGGAGGAAGAGAATTGCAAGCAGGGCATCAGTCAGCATCTGAGGAGATCCCATGCTGCAGAATATGCTAAGCTGGTACCAGTGAGGGTTCATCATTACTATTAAACTGTCAGCAAGCTGTCATGTGTCCTTAGTGGGGTGTGGACAAGGGGTATAGTGACAGCAGCAGTACTTGGTTTCTGGTGTCCTGGTGTTTGGATACAGTTGTTCCCTTAGATGTTATTTACCACACACACTCTGTACATTGCAGTTGCTGATAAGAGGCACAGTTGATGCTCTCAAGGGAAAATGTTCTATTCTAGTAACAACACACACATGTTTTTGGAGTAGGGGCTTATATAATTAATGCCCAATTTTAGGGTTTCTCATATTTTTAGCAGCAGGTCTTCAATATTCTGCTTTGTCAGAGGGGCTTTTAAGTTATCTTTCATAACAAACCTTGTTGTGCCTAATGTTTTTTTTCTGTTTTGCAGGCATGGCCTTTTTGTCTGAATTCAATGATCTGGAGTTCTGCACAGGCAGTTCGTATAAAGCACATTGAATACTGGGGATGCATGTCTTAGAGAAAAATATCAGTGATAATAGACCATAGCCCTATTTGTGCACTCAGAAGTCTTAAAAAGAAACATTAAAATAAAATAAAAAAAATCACCCAATCTGAAAAATGATATGCATTGTGTTTGTCTTTTAAAAGAAACATATATAAAATTAGGATGAAGGCATTACGTAAGTGAAAAGGGATTTTTCTGTAATAAAACACAGAATTACCAGAGATAATAGTTTGTGAGATAAGTGCGTAGAACTCATAAAGCAGGATTTCAAATATGAGTCACAGGTGTGGGTACAGGTGCAAGTTTTAAATCTAACATTTAGCTAAGCTGTAGCTGTGCAGAAGGAACTGTTTATATACTTTGTAAAACCTATATATATTATAATAAGCTCTACTCTGATAACAGCTTTGGTAGTCTAACAATTTATACTACTGTGCATCTAACTGGTAATGAATTCCTTGTCTTACCCCTAATTATAATGTAAATGAGATGCTAGAAGATGTGGCAGTCTGCACACTTAGCCAATAAGACACCTGTTACAACAACTTAATCACTACATTATTATCATTTATATGACCTGTTACAGAATATGATATTTTTATAGTCTTGGGTCATCTGCATTTAAATAGATATATTAGAAAACATAATACTACAAACCACAGGGAGCTTACTGAACTTTATATGGAGAACAGAAAAGCAACAGTATGCGTTTATCTCTTGTTTTGTGTAGAAAGGAAGCAAAATGGCTAGGGATCATAATGATATTTAAAAATGAAATGACAATCACTATTTTAGACCATGGTTATTTTCATAGATTATTTTAGCATGCCATTTTGTTTAAAATCAAAGATGGTGTGTGGAGTAATGAACATTCATTAACTGTTTAACATAAAAAGATGTAGAAAGAGAGCAATCTGCAGAGCAAGAAAATTTGTAATAAACAAAATTATCGGTTATTGTCATATCTACAGAAGGACATTATTCAGATAGAGAATATTTAAAGGAGGGCTGAAATTGTGCCTGGTGTAAATAATACAACATATGAGGGATGCCTGCTAGAATGTAATATGCATTGCTTAGAGCACTGATTATTAGTCACAGTCCTCAAGTACATCTGCCAGTGCAGGTTTAAAAGACCTTCAAGCCCAAACACTGGTTAAACTAATCAGAATGAAATGTCCACTATTTATACTCTTACACTCAAGTAGTCAAATCCTTAAAACCACACTGTTAGGGATACTTGATGACCATGGTTGAGAAGCACTGTCCTAGAAATCAGAAGAGAGTGGGGTAATATATTTTACTGAAAAGTAAAGTAATGGTCATAGATGCTCATCTAGGTACCAGCCTGTCAGGGTATATTGCAGGCTCTATAGTAAAGTAATATCCTGAAGCACATAATACTTATCTTGTCCTTATCCAACCACTACTTGTAATATGATTGAAGAAACCAAATATATTAAGGGATGTAATACAGTTCAGCATGGAACAATTTTTCAGAGAGAAAAAAGAGGAAAAAGAGACTTAAGAAGACATAATCTAAAATTGGAGGCGGCTAAACAGAAATGTAAAAGAAATCTTGATCAATGCCTTTCATGGTAGGAGTTCATACAGTCCAGATCATCTCTGGGAGGTCTGCTGATGGTTGCATTGCGAAGGATGAGACAGAAAAAAAAGGGCCCAAAAAATTGAAAAGCACAATGAAAAAGTAGTATATGAAGGGTTTATATTAACAGCAGAAAAAACATAATCAAGAACATTCAAACATGTTTCTGAACACATCATCATCATCATAACCATATAAAGCATCATGATTACGAATTGGCGAAACTTTCTGCCTCAAACTGAAATCATTGAAAAATGGCACTTTCCGCTTGGCGAAACATTTCCCGCGGAAAGTGCCGATTTTCTGCTTATTTCCGCTTTTTTCTCCCATTGAAATAGATGGGAACATAGAAGTTACACACAATACATTACAAATAATATTTTATTTCCGAAAGGCATTGTATAAAAGGGGCATGAGGGTACCTGTGTTGGTGAGGTGTGGGAAAAGAATCAGCTGAACAGGGAATGTTTTTGGAGGTTGTTTACTGGGATTGGGGGCACTTAACAAAAAAGAAATCCTAAATAAAATAAAATAAAAACCATAAGACATGGTATAAAGGGGTCTGAGGAGGGTGCCTGTGTTGGCGAATGAATGAATCATTTGAACAAGGAATTTGTTTTGGAGGGCTTTCTTGACTGCTGTTGGGGGGGACAATTAATAAAAAAAATCAATAACAGAAAATAAGACATTTGTATTTAAAGTGACAGAGACAGGAGCCCCCTAACATAAGCTGCCACTGGGGTGGACTGATACGTGACTTGACAGAGTATTTTGTAGAGGATGATTTGTTTGATTTGTTGTTAGAGGCCTTTGTAGAACTTAGACTTATTAGAGGCCCAAGCCCTGAAGAAACATTGATTTGTAGGACTTAAGCTAGTTTGGCACAAGCCCTAAGGAAACATTGATTTGTAGGACTTAGGCTTGTTAGAAAAAAAAACCCCAAAATTGTTTATTTTTTTGTAGGACTATTTGTTTTCTCCAAAACACAAGCCCTGACAAAAAAATAAAAATGCCCTACTGAAATGATGCCAGCAGGTCATGTTGGCCAGTGGACACTGTGAAATGTGCTCCTGAGTCCTGAGTTGCAACTGTTTTTTGCAGATGCAGTATAACTACCTTGTGTCTTGCCCTGGTGTATGACTTTTGACATTAAACTGTCTTCAGCAACCTCACCTAGTTTTGCTGTTCCTCACCTAGTTTAATTCCTCCTACACAGCTCTTTCTGTTTTCATTAATGACTGTGTTTCAACCTACATATTAAATTGATGATCATTATCACCTGTTTGGTATGATTGTTTGATCACACACACACCTGACTATATTATCACGGTGCCCGTGCTCTTTTCTGTCACTCTCTGTGTGGTGCACTCCCATTGGCTGAGCTTAGTTAAGCCAGCCCAGTATAGCCTTTTTATACCGGGCCTCTGGCACCTGTCAGGTGCCCTTTCATGGTGTTCCTGTACCAGTGCTACTGTGTTGCTGTGTTCCTGCATTCCTGTGTACCGACTTGGCCCATTTGACAACTCCTTCTGGTTCCTGCTCAGTGATTCGACCCAGCCTGGCTGACGTTCCTGCTCCGTGACCTGACCTGGCTTGTCTGACGTTCCTGCACTGTGATCTGGCCAGCTATTCTGATCCTGTTCTCCATGTCGCTTGGGCGTCATTCTTACTTCCGCATTGCTGGCCTAGCAGACTGAGTGTTGTGGCCTCCATCCCACTGAGCCTTCCATTACTCTTGCAGAGCACTGTTGCCTCCATTAACTCTGAGCCTTCCGTTAATACTTGCAGAGCACTGTTGCCTCCGTTAACTCTGAGCCTTCCGTTAACACTTGCAGAGGATTGTTTCCTCCGTTAACTCTGAGCTTTCCGTTAACACTTGCAGAGCATTGTTGCCTCCGTTAACTCTGAGCCTTCCGTTAACACTTGCAAAGCACTGTTGCCTCCGTTAACTCTGAGCCTTCCATTAACTCTTGCAGAGCACTGTTGCCTCCGTTACACTGAACCTTCCATTAACACTTGCAGAGCACTGTTGCCTCCGTTAACTCTGAGCCTTCCATTAACACTTGCAGAGCATTGTTGCCTCTGTTAACTCTGAGCCTTCCGTTAACTCTTGCAGAGCACCGTTGCCTCCGTTACACTGAGCCTTCCGTTAACTCTTGCAGAGTACAGTGTTTCCGTTACTGCACCAGTCGGGTGCTATTGGCTCTAGTCCATCAGCTCTGCGGTGTACGATGTCTCAGTTACTTCACTGGTTGGGTGCTATTGGCTCCAGTCCTCCAGCTCTTGCAGTGTACAGTGTTTCCGTTACTGCACCGGTCGGGTACTATTGGCTCTAGTCTATCAGCTCTTGCAGTGTACAGTGTCTCCGTTACTGCACCAGTCGGGTGCTCGTGGCTCAAGGTAGTGCTAGCTCTAGCAGAGTATTGTGGCCTCCGTTTCTGCTCAGCACAGGGTATAGTCTCAGTCCTGCTTTACAGGCTAGGTGCTTCCACACCTCGCACCACAGTCTCTTGCTACCATTACCATCATACTGGGCGTTGTCAAACACACCACATCAGAGACTGATTACTATCTATGAACTTTAACCCATGTTGTGCTGAATTTGCCTGGTTATGCCTGACCTGTGACAGTATCTAACTCTCTACCATTGTATACTGGGCCTGCGAGGGCATATGTACATGATTGATATTTTCCTGTGATTCACTATAGCCCGTAGTGGGCATTCACATTGTGTCTTTTAATAAAACTGTGTTTTATTCTAACCTACTGTGTCTGAGTGTCATACAAACAGTTACATATATGCCTACAAAATCCCTGACTTTGGGCAAGTTTAGCTAGAAGAATTGTTGCTGTTTGAAGGCAAAGAGTGGTCACACTAAATGTTGATTTACATTTTTCGTCTGTTCACTCACTACGCATTTTGTTAATTGATAAAAATAAATTACTAATATGTCTATTTTTGAAAGCATACTGTACAGCATTTCTTTAGACCTGCTTAAGACTTTTGCACAGCACATATATATATATATATATATATATATATATATATATATATATATATGTAAACCAATAAAAACATTGCTTACAGATGCTACATATATCAATACTCCATGTCACCCCTGTTGGGCCAGAGGAATGAAAAAACCTTCAAAGCCATTTCCAATTGGGCCTAAAAATTCCTTCCCTGATTCCAAAGAAAGAGTGAAGGAAAGACATAATTTCTTAGCTGTCAATTCCTTTTATATCATGTTCTCCACATGAAACCCATGGACTGCAACCCACTTCTTTTGTACTAATGTTTCCATTAGATAAGTTTTTTTGCATAATTTCTTGTCTGTGTTGGCTCTGTTCAAACAACCGAGGGATGGATGGGTGTGAGGTCCTTTTAAAAGCTTGGCTCCTGTCTTATCTGGGTGGTGACACTGGTGAGGCCTCTCTCTCAGAAGTGCTACGTATGAAGATCATGATGGAAAAAGGAATTGGTAGGTGAGAAACTCTGTTTATATTACCTCATTGAATAACCAATTGATAACAAAATACATTTGCAATATGCTTTTGTATAGGGATATATGATGCACATGTATGTGTTATATTTATGTATACATAAACACAATACCAAACTTGTTTATCAATGCACATAATATCTCTTGAGTGAAATACTCAGAAAAACATACAAACATTGCAAAATGCCTAGAATTGTTATGCACTAATTGGTACAAAACATTTTCAGGTTCAAACAAGGAAAACGTACATATTTACATTATCCCTTAGACACAGCAGTGAATAAAAAACTGGAGTCGGAATGTCCCTGTGTAACAGACATTCTGTATTCTACCTTTATGTTCTAGAGTGTTGCATGGCAACCCCATTTCATTAATGTAATAAAAAAACTCATCTCAAGTCTCATAAATGAAATCTTTAACTACTTGAAAAATTTAATTGTAAGTTTGGATCAATGGCCATGTAATCATTATAAAATTTCTAAGCTTTATAAACTTATAAAACAATTTAAATGTACACTGTATATTTGAAGGGATAGTAATGTTTCATAAAAAAACAACTTCAATTAATATTTATAGTATTTGAGCCATGGAGAGTGTTATGTAAATAATACTTTTATTGTGAAAAATGACTATCTCTTTAAGAGCTAAGAAAAGAGGGAACATTTTTTATTTCATTTGTAATAGTTTCTTCTCGGCTGCTCTAATGAATTGACTGTGACAGAGTATGTACCGAACTTACCCCTCAGGGAGTATGATAACACCTTCATTTTTGAAGTAGTCTTTGATGCCCAAGAGAATTCATATAAAATTGTGCTCTTGAAATGTGTCTGGGAGAGCTGTAAAAAGCTTCCCAAACAAATTGTATCACTGACTTAACAAGTAAAGACACTAAGCAAGTCTCCAAAATGTAGGTTAAAGGGAAAAGAAAAGACAACTTGTACAAGATATAAGAGAAGTTGTAATGATTACTGCAGAATTTTATTTCAAAGTAATACTATGTGTCTCTGTTGCTTAGAACACAGCAGTTTTAATGCCATAGAGTTCCTGAAAATATAAATAATTAGAATGTAATGTGCCATATTTTAAGTGAAATAATCCTGTAACATGCAGTTTATTTACCAAAGCAGGAGAAGTCAGTTTTGGACCTCCCATCATCTCCCACCTTCCCTACCAATATTTTGTCTATTTATGTATGTGTTTGTATATCTTCACAATATACTGCAGATCTATTGGAATCTGCTATGACCAATTAAATATTCAAACATATACTTAGCCATATGAAAACATTGAGGGACATGCAACATATTGTGAAACACTTCGGTACACATATAAATCCCTGATGAGGTATTTCCCAAACCTACCCTCAATGACCCCTAACAGACCATATCTTTAGAATTTCCATGTATGTGCACAAGTGAGTTAATGAAATTACTGATCCTCTGCTCTGATTAATTAATTTGCTTTGAACCATTGACATTTTAAATACATGGACTGTAATGTAATATATTGCTTAGTAATGTTTACATTAAAATCCACACTGTTACAATTAAGTGAACAGTACCCACAATCACTAAAGCAACATTTCAGACCACTAAGAACCTTTATCAATACAAACTTGGATACATCTCTGACACTTAAAAGGTTAAAATAAACATTTTATTTCTACATTCCATCCCAGTGTCTGCTTCAACAGAGATCCTTTGCACAGCAATGATCCTGTATGGTAAATACAATTTGTTTTTATTACATTAACCTTTAATAACCAGAGTTCATTGCATTGCACACAACCCTAGATTGTATAGGGTTAAGGAGAGAAGAGTTGAGTATGTATCTGATCAATCACAAATGTGTAGTTTTGTCAGCACATATGTCCATTTTCTTCCCCCCAAACGATCCCCAGTCCCACAATCATTTCCCTAGCAATCTGGGGAAGTATAATTAGGAAGAGTCACTGGACAGCAGCATCAGCACCACAGGTTAGCTGTCTATGCATGCTGATGTCTGATGCTGTCAGTGAACCACATTCTGATTTGATGGCAAGAGTGAGAGCAGGGTACTCTCTGTCACATTTGTCATTGCCATAGAGCAGCAAGATACTAGTGGTGGTGGGTATAAGTAGGGGTGGGCGGAACGTAAGCAAAATCTCCTGCATGACTTTTTGAGAAAAACGGATGATTTTTCTCTTTTTTCGTGAAAGTTTTCTCCTTTTCTCCAATGCAATGTTTTCCTCCTTTTCGCTTATTCAAGCAAATTTTTGCCTAATCCAACACATTTTTCTCCTATTCTAACACATTTTTCACCTATTCAATAGGGGTGGGAGAAATCTGTTGCGGCATTCCCGTGAGAAATTCTGCTAAAAACACATTGTTGTCTGCTTTTTCCCAGGAAAATCCTCTTTAAAACTAGCAATTAAAATTTTCACGTTTCACCCACTGGCCAAAATTGTTCGCCATTTTTTCAATGGCTGGAAAGTTTCCGCCCAATGATTTATGTGGCTTTTTGTTTTTTTGCTATAAAAACGTGCCATATTTGCGGAAGTCAAACACAATAGAAGACGCTACAGAGCAAGATAGATGTGCTGTTCTATTCTGCTGTGATCTTGAGGAAAAACTGAGGCAGGAGAGGCTCATAGTGACTTATGAGTAGGTTTAAAAATGTTAAAAGGAGGAACTGGAAGGACCCTTATGTGTCCACTGAGTCTGAGGAGGAGGAGGAAGTGAGCAATACTGGACCAATATTGTCCAGTCCCCCTAAATCACCCCAAGGGACCTTGAGGAATTTAATGAGAAGGGAGGAAGAAAAGGGAATGGGAAGGGAGGGAGAAAAGAGAATGAGAAGGGAGGGAGAAAAGGGTAGTACTAGTGAGAGCAGGACAGGTCAGCTGCCTGTGCCTGCTGCTAGATTTGCTGCTCCTTATGTCACCATTGCTGCCCCTACTGCCACTAGTGCTGTACCTGCTATCAGATGAGCTGCCCTTGTTGCAACCAGTGCCGTGCCTGCTGCCAGTACTGAACCTGCTGCCACAAATACTGTGCCTGCTGTCAGACGTGCTGCCACCATTGCAACCAGTGCTGTGCCTGCTGCCAGTGCTGAACCTGCTGCAACCAATACTGTGCTAGCTGTCGGACGTGCTGCCCTTGTTGCCAGTTCCACCAGTGCTGTGACTGCTGCCAGTGCTGAACCTGCTGCAACCAATACTGTGCTAGCTGTCAGACGTGCTGCCCCTGTTGCCAGTTCCACCAGTGCTGTGACTGCTGCCAGTGTTGAAGCTGCTGCCACCAGTGCTGAAGCTGCTGCTAGTGTGTCTTGTAATACTCAGGAGAGGGGGAGAAGGAGAAGACAATGTCAAGTGTGACAGCAGGGCAACCTAAGTCACACTTGCCATCCCCAAACAGTCCTGCCAGTGCTATTACTACTTCTAAGACGGTCCAGCAGCTTGTTATTGTTAGGAGTGAAGAAGGAGGAGCTGGTTATCAGATTCAATGCACATAATATCAAGTCTGAACTTGATGTGGTTGGTGTTAGTAGTAGTAGCAGTAATGGTGAAGCAGATTGTGGGACTAGTGTTAGGGTAGTGGTAGGCGAAGCATTTCAGAGTGTCGAGACTAGTGGTCAAGGGAGCCCACACCATTTCTCTGGCTCTGGGAGTCATCCTACCCTTCCCTTCACTACAGTGTCCGAGTGGAATATGATCCTGAAGAGGAGAGAACTGGTGTTGGGGGAGAGCAGGCACAGAATTAATACCACGACCACCACCAGCAGGAGCACAGATCAGCTGCCTGTGCCTGCTGCTACTGCTGCCAGTCTGTCTTTTTCAGGTCAAAAAGAAATATCAAGTGTGACATTAGGGGACCTTCTGTCACATTGCTTTTCACCTTCTCCAAACAGCAGTGAGATGTCTGTAATAGAGCAGCAGCAGCACTTTTGGTGAATTTGCAACTGCTCTAATTACTGCTGCTGATGATTTGCAAGGTCAGCAGGATGCTGAAGAGCAAGCTAGTGTGCCATAGACCACCGTGGACACAGCGATGCAGGACTAGGACAGGTTCCATTTGACAGCAGTAGCAATACTCTTGGTCCTAGCTGTAGTACTGATTCTGAGGCAGAAGCAGCAATAGCAGTAGCATCATCCGCTGCAGCACAGACAGTGAAGGGGGATGTGGAGGACAAGAAGAAAGAGGCAATTCTTCTCCATCTGTTCCCTATCCCTATTTGCTGAAGTCATGGGTGTGGGACTATTTTTCTCTTGGGACAGGCACAGTGCAGTCATCAACAATGGCACTGTGCATAATCTGTGGAAAGCCAGTGAGAAGGGGAAAGGAGGGAACACCTTGGCACAACTGCCCTCATATCACACATGAAAAACAGATACCATGACATTTATATAAAACATGTTAAAGCGAAACACTCATCACAGAAATCAAGCACCGCTGTTGCTGTACCCCCTGACTCTCCAGAAAGGCAAGAGGTGAGGCAGATATCAAAGAGAAGGAAGAATAATGAAACCTAGACTGGAAGTCCCATGATGAGTGAAACAACTAGCTCACCAGCACATTCTTCCTCTAGGGTAACTAAATCTTCTGCCAATCCAACTTGTTCATCATTACCTCCCCCGCCAAATGATAGCCATTGTGTAGATGTTAGGATGTTCCAGTTTGTGTCCTCCCATTGCACACTGTGTGGTTCACTGGCCACAGATGGCAGTGTGGTAGAGGAGGATCGCAAGCAGGGCATCAAACGACATCTGAGGAGATTCCATCTCACAGAATATGCTAAGATGGTGGCAGGGAGGGTTCATCAATACTATTAAACTGTCAGCAAGTTGTCATGTGTCCTTAGTGGGGTGTGGATGGACAAGGGGTAATGTGACAGCGGCAGTACTTGCTTTCTGTTATCATGGTGTTTGGATACAGTTGCGCCTCCAGATGTTATTTACCACACACACACTGTGCACATTGCAGTTGCTGATGAGAGCCACAGTACCTGCTCTCAAGGGAAAAATTTCTATTCTAATAACACACCCATGATTTTGGAGGAGGGTCAGATGGAGAAGAATTGATGGCCAACTTCTTCTTTTCTCCACATAGACTGGGGGCTACTTACTGTGCTGCTACTGCCTCTGGCACATCACTGGAACTAGTCATTGCAAGTGAAACCTTCATCATCCATCATCAACCATGTTACTGCTATTGTTCACCCCATTCCCTTTCAGCTGCCTAATCATACTGCTTCTTAAACACTAGGCCAGTAGGGCATTTTTTCCAGGGCTTGTGCTTTAAAAAAATAATAATAAAAAAAACATAGTCCTACAAAAAAATAAAACATTTTGGGGGGTTTGTTTCTAACAAGCCTAAGTCCTATAAATAAATGCTTCCTTAGGGCTTGTGCCAAACAAGCTTAAGTCTTACAAATCAATGTTTCTTCAGGGCTTATGCCTCTAATAAGTCTAAGTCCTCCAAATCAATGTTTCCATACATCTTGGGCCTCTAACAACAAATCTAACAAATCATCCTTTACAAAATATTCTTTCGGTTCAAGTATCAGTCTCTCCCAGTGGCAGCATATGTCAGGAGGCTCCTGTTGCTATCATTTTATCATTTTACATACAAATGTCTTATTCTATTTTATTGATTTATTTTTTTTATTAACTGTCCTCCCAATACCAGTCAAGAACCCCCCAAAACTAAATCCTGTTCAATTGATTCATTCCCCAGACTCCACCCACCAACACAATCTCCTCAGACCCCTTTTATACCATGTCTTATGGGGATTTTTAATTGTATTTAGGATTTATTTTTTTTTTATTAACTGTCCCCCCAATGCCAGTAAGGAAACCCAGCAAAAAAAATTCCCTGTTCAACTGATTCTTTCTCCATGCTCGACCAACACAGGATCCTCATGACCCTTTTATACTATACCTTTGGGAAATAAAATAATATTTGTTATGTGTTGTGTGTAACCTCAATGTTCCCATTGATTTCAATGGAATGAGCTAGGTGAAAAAAGAGGGAAAACTGCAGCAACCATTGCTGCAGTCAGTTTTTGAAATGTCACTTTATGCCACGTACCTGCACTTCTCCACCTTTCCCCCTCCCCCTGACCCTTTTACATTACTTAACTCCTCTGTGTGTTTTTACTCTGCACCATATACAACTGATGGAGCATGATGTCTTGCCTTAGCCCTCAACAAAATTCTCAATGTCATCTGCTGTCAATTAAGTCTGCCTCAGTCACAGAGCTCACATCACGCTCCCAGCCAGCTCTCTGTCACCTAATATATTTATTTGTTTACGTATTTATTTATTTATTTACATTTGTGCAACCTATCTTATCACAGTTAGTCAAAAAAAAAAAAAAAAAAAAAAAAAAAAAAAAAAATATATATATATATATATATATATATATATATATATATATATATATATAAAACTAAAAACAAAAACTTCTTTCCCCAGACTTCCCCAGCACAGAGACAATAAAAGCAAAATCAACAAGCAATTTAAACCCCAGCTGCCTGTGTCTTGCCAGTCAGTCACACCAAATTTTGGGATATTTTGGGTTAATCTCCTTTGTTCCTTCTTCTACCCCAGAGTGCCCCCAGACTTCCCTAATACAGAGAACAAATGTCCTACCTAAGGGACTACCTACACTAAGCTTCAATTGCCCTTGGAAACCATATATACAAAAAAAGCACATGTACAAAAAAAGATAGAATCCAACACAAAAAGAAACCCAGGAGTCGACACCAATACAAATATTAAAAAGAGAAGCAGAGAAAAGAAACTATACTAATGAGGAAGGTGGAAGTGACGTGCAGTGCTGCTGCTCCTAAAATGGCCTCAGATCCTCTGAAGCATGTAGTCATATAAAATGACAAAATGAAGAAAAAAGGGGAGGGGAGGATTAGAACATATACAAGTACATTAATAAAAAATAATAAAGTAGTATGAAATCCATCAAACAGTGTGCAATAAATCAAATGGAAAGATATGTAATTAAATCTATTACAATTTCCCAATTACTAAAATATTATTGTGTATATGTATATTCATATGCAGGATAAAGGGACATATTCAGAAGCTAACACATTTCTAAAATAAGTGTGCCCTATATGGACACACTGTAAGCAGACAACTCATTATAAGAACGTGTCTACAAAAAATAAATGAATCAGTGGTACAGATGTACCCTTAATTCATTTATTCATTACCTAAGCGGCAAGGGTGCAGAAGCCATTAACCCCTTGACTGCAGCCCCTAAGGGCCTTGTATCATTCTCCGGTGTCTGACTTGGCGAGACCACCGGGCTAGACCCAGACTTGTCAACAAGTACAGTACATTCAAGGATAGTTTGGATTGCAACCGCCAACTGATCCAAACGTTGCTCATGCATATCCATCCTCCAATGGATATTCTGTGTATTACCATCAGTCTTGTTGTCTGAGGTCATGGCCCTTTCATACTGTCACGGTTTGTTAAGACTCTCAGACGTAAGGTTAGGTAAAAACACAACTTTATTGAAAGTTTAAGATAATCCCATAGGGTTTCATACACATACAGACAATACATAGAACAGGTAGGTAATATATGACAATAGCAATACAGGTTCTACCTGCCTTGCCAATATACCGGGCAAGGCAACCTGGACGAGAACGTAATAGGTGGCTCTACCGGCCCTGCCAATATACCGGGCAAGGCAGCCTAACGGAATACCAATGTAGTAGTCTCTACCGGCCTTGCCAATACCGGGTAAGGCAACCTTGAAATGGAATAGTAAAAGGTTCTACCGGCCTTACCAATATACCGGGCAAGGCAGCCTGACGGGATACCAATGTAGTAGGCTCTACCGGCCTTGCCAATACCGGGTAAGGCAACCTTGAGATGGAATAGTAAAAGTTTCTACCGGCCTTACCAATATACCGGGCAAGGCAGCCTGACGGGATACCAATGTAGTAGGCTCTACCGGCCTTGCCAGTACCGGGTAAGGCAACCTTGAGATGGAATAGTAAAAGGTTGTACTGGCCTTTCCAATATACCGGGTAAGGCAGCCCAAAGGGAAGGTGACAACCACAATGACCTCGGTGACTGTCAGATGGTCAATGACAATATAGATGTAAGGATAGAGGTTACCAGGTCAGTGGTTACATAGTAGACTGAAACTCAGTACCCGTGTACTGTAGGAATAATTAGCTGTCTAGGACTGGACAGCGCACTGGGAACCATCAAATACATGAGCAAGATACAAAGGAGTAAACCAGCGCCCTCACATTGGGAAACATCAAACGGGATATTGAGTAAGCCCACAGGTCATGGAGAGAACCAACGCCCGTGCGCTGGTAACCAACACACAGATAATTATTGCCACAAGGCAGTGGAGCAAACCAGCGACCGCACGCTGGAAGGAACAGACTAGTAATAACTCAGCCGCAAGGCTTGGGGAGCGAACCAGCGCCCACACGCTGGAACCAACAGGCTGTAAAGTGTAGCCGCAAGGCTAGTGGAGCGAACCAGCGTCCGCACTCTGGGAACCAACAGTGCTGCGTATAGGGCTGTAAGCCCAAGGAGCAAACCAGTGTCCGCACACTGGAACCAACAGGCTGTAAAGAGGAGCCGCAAGGCTAGTGGAGCGAACCAGTGTCCGCACGCTGGGAACCAATAGTGCTGTGTATAGGGCCGTAAGGCCAGGGAGCAAACCAGTGTCCGCACACTGGAACCAACAGGCTGTAAAGAGGAGCCGCAAGGCTAGTGGAGCGAACCAGTGTCCGCACGCTGGGAACCAATAGTGCTGTGTATAGGACCGTAAGGCCAGGGAGCAAACCAGTGTCCGCACACTGGAACCAACAGGCTGTAAATTGTAGCCGCAAGGCTAGTGGAGCGAACCAGTGTCCGCACGCTGGGAACCAATAGTGCTGTGTATAGGGCCGTAAGGCCAGGGAGCAAACCAGTGTCCGCACACTGGAACCAACAGGCTGTAAAGAGGAGCCGCAAGGCTAGTGGAGCGAACCAGCGTCTGCACGCTGGGAACCAACAGTGCTGCGTATAGGACCTTAGGCCAAGGAGCAAACCAGTGTCCGCACACTGGAACCAACAGGCTGTCAAATGTAGCCGCAAGGCTAGTGGAGCGAACCAGCGTCCGCATGCTGGGAACCAACAGAAGGAATGTTGTCGAAGCGACCGAGGAACAATGTCGCCACAAATGCAGGAACTGGAAACAGGATGAACAGGAACCAGCAGAGATGGTCAACCAGATCAGAGATGGCAATGAAGACTGGCAGCAGGAATGGCAGCTTCTGACGATGACAACCGGAACCGGTACTAGAACCGACACAGCAGGCAGGAACTCAGTAACAGGACGACTTAGGAACTCAGGAACACAGCAACAGGTCCAAATAGCTACAGTAGCAAGGTGGAAGTGGATGCTGTCAGAGACACCACGAAAGGGCAACCAGAGGGTGCCCAGACTGAGTTTAAAAAGGCAATGTGAGGCGGGCTGAAGGCAGACAGCCAATGGGAGCCCCCTACAGGTAATAGACACATGAATGCTGCAATCACGGGCACCGTGATACAAACTTAGTGTAGGATGCCGAATACCCACTTTCCACAAACTGTCTTTCCGCCGCAGCAGTCTCCGACTCCAGAACCTCCACTTCTCTAGATTTAAGTTTATTTTGCGTAGATATAAGAGATATCAGAGATCCCCTTGCAGATGCCTTGGCAGCCTCCCAAATAATACCCTGAGCAGCAGAGTTAACATTGTTGGCGAAATAGTCACACAAATCTTCTCTATGCCTAGAGACCAATTGCGTATTAGTCAACCAAATGGGACTAAACTTCCAAATTCTGGGCCCAGACCTCTGGTCTCGATGTAACGATAATAATAGCGGGGAATGGTCGGAGGCCACCCTGGTTAGAAAACAGCAGTCCGTAACCCAGTTCAAAGCCACCTGGTTAGCAAACGCATAATCAATTCTAGATAACGTTTTATAAGTGGCTGAGTGGCAGGAGAATTCCCGGTCCCGAGGATGGAGAGTCCTCCATACATCTATAAGTCCCATATCGCCTACAAGATTGAGGAAGGAATCTCTATGTAATTTGGAATTAACTGCCGTCCCACCAAATCTATCCAAAGCAGGATTAGTAGCTATATTAAAGTCACCCGTACAAATTATATGGTAATGTGTCTTGTCAGAGACATATATAAGCATGTCCTGGAGAACTGATGGGTCAAAAAGCGGTGGAATATAAACATTCATTAAGACAAACAGGGCTCCCTGTAGCTTACATGTTAGGAAGAGGTAACGTCCCTGTGGATCAGTCTTAAGATCAATAAATTCAAAAGAAACTAATTTAGAGATAAGGATGGAAACAACCCTAGCATATGTGGAATACGTGGCATGGTAATGACTCTGTATCCAGTGCCTCCTAAGAGACAAAACTCTACCTGCAGTAAGATGGGTCTCCTGCAACATAACCACCTGCCTCCTGAGGTGGTTCAAAACTAAAGGCCGTTTTACAGCATCATTCAGGCCACTCACATTCCAGGATAAAAATTTACAAGTTAATGGTGTCATTTCTGAAATAAGTGGAATGTGTATCGCCCCCCTCCCTCCCACCCAACACACAAAAACCAAATAACCATTGATCAAGTGATCATGTACTATCCCACCTACACCCCCCACACCCCCAGCAGTAAATAGAGCAAGTAGTAAAGGCATCATCACGGCATGACAATAAATAAAGAAGAACATAACTACCCCACCACCACTAGCGCCTTTAAAACATAACACCTCCCACTTAGTAGTAAACCAATCCCTCGGCTGCAATCCCAACAGTACAGCCACCCAAACCCTTCTCCATAGCATCCCTCGGGCAGATCGGAGGCCTCACCAAATAAGCAGACACTAGTATCCTCAGGGGACCCAAGTGCCAGAATACAGCAGCACAGCGTCTGGTCACTGCCCAAAACATGCAAGACGACAACAGCTCATCAAGAGTAGTTCTAAACTGAAGCCTATAATCTCAAATACAGACATATTAAGACATTCAATTACAGGCATATTCTTGGCAATAATATTAACACCAAATTCCAATAGTAAGGTAAGTCTTCCCGAAGATACTAAATGAACCCCCTAAATACTCTCCCCATCTTAGCATCTCCTGGGCAGATCGGAGGCGTCCTAATCTGTATAAGTAAGGTTTAGTAATGTCATATAAACCAGATGCTGAATCACAGCCATAAAGCATCAAACCACCACCCAAGGAGTGCAAGACAGTAACAGGAGGCTGAAATATCCAGATCTGCACACATAAATATACATAGGCAGGAGTAGCAACAATGTAACTCAACAATATAACCAATCCCTCCAAATTAATCGAATATTACCTCCATCTAGCCATCCCGCCACAACTTCCCCAGGGCGGGTCAGAGGTGTCACACATTGTGTGAGCAAAATCTAAGCATCGGACCACCACCCGAGGGACGCGAGACATAACCAATAGAGCAATAACAGTTTTTCATTCCCCCCTTTCTTTGCTCTTTTTAACTTTAAAAAAAAACAAAAAAAAACATAAGCACTCATATAAAAAATAACAGTTTGTAAGCAAACAGTCCTTCATAGAGTCCGAACCATGCAGAAGTGGATCTCAGTGTCTATGGCGCGCAGCATCTGGACTCAAAGTCACGTTATCATGTCCCACTGAAATCCACCACATCCAGACAATTCAGCAGGGGATGGAGCAGTTCAAACGAGTGCCATGTTCGCCGAGGATCATCCCAGGGACACCATGAGCCAAAGAGGTAGAGTAAGTGAAGATACTTGAATCAGAGATCGCAGTAGTAGGATCATGAAGTGAGGAAGTGATGAAATGACTTTAATGAGTGTCCACCCAATCTTTAGCCTCCGAATCCGAGGTGAAAAAGATGGTGTTACCATCGTGAACAATTCTCAATCTAGCAGGAAACAGCATAGAGTAGGAGATGTTTTTCTCTCGAAGCATGCGCTTAACCTCCAGGAACTTATGCCTTTGACGTTGAACTTCTGCTGAGAAATCTGGATAAAAGAACACCTGGTGATTTTCAAAGAGAACTTGGCCTTTCATCCTGGCCATACGAAGAATGGCATCCCGATCCCTGTAGTTCAGGAGTTTGACAATCATCTGGTGGGGTGGCGCGCCAGGAGGCCTAGGACCAGTTGGCAAACGATGTGCCCTTTCAACATTGAAGGATGGAGAGAGACCGTCTGTGCCGACATGTTCCCTTATCCAGGTCTCCATGTTCTGTTCTGGTGCGCGACCCTCACGGTCCTCCGGCAGCCCAATTATACGGACATTATTGCGTCTAGACCTGTTTTCAAGATCATCCACTTTGGTCTGCAAAGAACGAACTTGATTTTTCAAGACATCCACCGAGGAAACCACAGGGGGAAGTGTGTCCTCCACAGTAGAGATACGTTGTCGCACATCAGTGATGCTTTCACGCAGAGTTTGTTGGTCTGCACGTAAAAGGTTTATTTCTACCTGCACAGTGTCAATTTTATTGGTCAGGACTGCCTGGCAGGTAGCGATGGCTGACATTATTTCCGCAAACTGGGATTTTGAATCATCTTCCTCAGAAGCTGAAAACTGAGCCGGTGAGGCAGCCGTAGAAGGGGCCTCCAGCATGGCCGTGACCTCCTCCGCCGCCATAGCCCTCCTGGCAAATTTACTCAATTTTTTCCTGTATTCCTATGATTTTTTAACCATACTGAGATTGAGAAAGCAAGTGTGAGCCAGAGCAACAAAAGTGAGGATCAGTATAAGGTGGACAATAGCTGTTGGAGCAGGTAGGTGCAGATGGGATCACTTAATGTCTAATTGACACACATGGTATGATCCATATTTTTATATGTAGATGAAGAATAGCCAAAGCATGTGCAGTCCATTTAGCAATACACGGGGCAGATGAGGGGAACATATGCAGGGAAGGAATTAAACAAACATGGGGAGTCCGCGTCAAACCAGTGGTTTGTAGTTGAAGAGTGACAAAGCAATCAGAAATCTTCTAAGTATCCTTGCAGTATTCCAACATGGGGCAGAGGGGGGAAACATATATTGGAAAGATGACAAACAAGGGAAAGATTGCTCCTCCGATGGTAGAGGTAGGCCTATAGATAGGACCTGTGAGCATGAGCCATAACTGAAGAATAGAGCATCATCAGTAGTCTCCTCAGCAACACCTGTATCCTTGATGGATAATAGATTAAAAGGACTATGTAATTAATTCTCAAACATGGGGTAGGAAAGGGAACACAAACAGGAGAGAGAACAGACAGGGGTATCCACAGCACTCAGAAGCAAATATGGCCTTGCAGAAGTCGTGCTGTATATGAAGATGTCAGCAACAAGTGGTTCTCCAGTTGTCAGCAGTAGCCCCTTTTTTTCTTCTCTTTTTTCCCTCTCTCCTTCTTTCCCCGCCCCTTCTCTCTATTTTTTTCTTTTTTCTCCTTCTTTACTCTTTCCTCTCTCCTCTCTTCCCTCTTTTTAGCATATAGTAGCAGAGCAGGAGAGAGAAAGTATGTCATACAAAACACCCCAAAGGGCTATTGGGCTTACAAGTGGTGTATGGCAGCCTAATGGGTAGGAATTGGGGACAGAGAGGAGAAAAACAATAAATAGGAAGGTGCACTAACGAGTAAGCAAGTAAGTAAAATTAGTGGCCAGACAAGCAGTACAGGTGCCTGGCAACAGCACTCACCAGGCGTTCCACCTCCGTGTTCAAACCAGGCCTCCAGTCACCATCGGAGCCATCTGTGGGTGCCCGCCTCCTCTGGCCCGAAAAACAATACGGCCGGATTGTTAAACCTCAGTCAGAGTGATCGGACACACATTCCCATGCGCGCCCGAGATATTAGTATAGGAGAGAGAGGATACCGCTCGCCTCTTCAAAGCAGCCCCGGACGGGCCAGACGCCACGCCGCAGGCCTGTGGCCCAACTCAGGAGCCACCACCCGCAGCAGGGAGCCGGAGGAAATGAAAAATAAGGACAGGTTCAGGTAGCCCCAAGCACAGGCAGCAATATTGTATGCAGGATCGAAAGGTAGAACAGGTTAGAGCGTGTAGATGGAAGCGAGATATCTCACTTAGACACGGAGCAACTCCAGTATGCGACCGTTCAGTATGGCTGCCAGACCACGCCCCCCCAGTCATTACTCATATTTAGTGCATGTGGTCAAGTCATGGTTGAACTTGGAAACATTGACAATGCTGATGATGACTGACAGGATGGCTGTGTATTTTGGGGCATCTTTGCTTGTCCATGGTCAGAGTTTCCAATTGTTTTCACAAACCATTTATACACAGACACAGTGCTCCTTTGTAATGGTGAAAGATTGAGCCTTTGCCTTTCAGATAATTTTCTAGCCATGTCATCATCTCTCTCACTCTCAGCTTCATCTATATCAGAAGAAAATCATTAATAATTAGTTAAATAAAAAGGTGTTCATCAACATCACCCACAGCTATACTTGGCCAGAGTCAGACTTTCAAATTCATTTCTTTAACAGTTTATAAACAGGCTCCATTTCAGTAGATGGAACCTTTGCTTTTCATCTAATTTTATCCATGCAATCATCTCTCTCACTCTCAGCTTCATCTGTATCAGAAGAAAATCATTAATAATTAGTTAAATAAAAAGGTGTTCATCAACATCACCCACAGCTATACTTGGCCAGAGTCAGACTTTCAAATTCATTTCTTTAACAGTTTATAAACAGGCTCCATTTCAGTAGATGGAACCTTTGCTTTTCATCTAATTTTATCCATGCAATCATCTCTCTCACTCTCAGCTTCATCTGTATCTGAAGAAGAGGAGGAAGCTTGTGGGATATATTCTAGATCAACATCAACATCATCAGTAATCAGGTCATCCTCAACATCGCCCACCAATAATTCCCCACTACTTTTATATTCTGCTAGGCTTTGATAAGTGTCAAACAATTTATTTTTAGTTTTCCTCAGAATGGGATTTTCACAAAGTTTGTTACTATTTTCAGGACAGGTGTTGTCAGATGCAGAAGTTGGTTGAACTACTACCCCTCCTTCCATTATGCCATCAACACTAGAATGTGATTTGTTGTTGTCTTCTGTGTTCTTATATCTTTTATTAATATTACTAGTGGTGGAGTGGAACATTTTATGGGACTTTGACAAACTCAGGAGGAGAAGGATCATCATCATAATTTATTGCACATTCTGCATCAACCATGGCTGCAGTCAGTAATTTGACTGCCACTTTACTAATATGTCCTTTCACTACTCCTTCTTCTTTCATCTCTCCTGACCCTAGTACTTTTGCTGGACATTATTAAACAAGTGTGTGTGTGTGTGCGCATTTTTACAGTGAAGTACACTATAGAACTGACTTTGTGTGATGTCTTGCCCTTTACAAAATGCTCTGTTTTGTTACTCATGTTTGTTTTTGAGGGCCTTACTCTGTGCTCATGGTGCTCTGCTCACCATAGAAACACCACAGAAGGCCCATGTCTGTGAATCCAACATCAATGGGCCTCTATGGGGAGGGGAGAAAGGTCCCTTATATTACCCCTTGGATGTTAGAGAAGTTTTTAAAGAATTGCTTTACAATGTATTGGAGACCTCTTTGACATCTATAGTCTTAAATAAACCTGTTTAGTTTATTTGTTTGTTTGACAAAGGTTGTGCTATAAACCAAAAACTAATTATAATTAAAATAATAATAATGATAATAATAAATTAATGTGTGTATTTGACTATTTATGCTTTTTTTTAAATTTATTAGCTTCTTTTACTATCTATTTCAATTATATAAAGCTTTATCTAACAGCATTACAATTCTAGCAGAACAAAGCTAATATCTGACATTAATTCTTCAGCAAGAAAATATTACACAAGCTGGATTAATTTAATATCTATTAATCTTTTATCTACCTGCCTAAAGGAATGACAATATGTCATCCCACCTAAAGCTGACATCCCCAACATTTTAAATAGTTTTATTGAATGGAGTTTTCACAAAGAAAGCAGTTATATCAGGTTTAGTTAATTCTGTATTTTTTTTATCCAAATGTAGCATCACCTGGGATGCAACAATGTTGTAAGCTATGCCAGATATAAGCAGTATGTATTATCATTATTTAAGATCAGTATAATGCAGTTTTAACTAAGAAAAAATATATAACAGTCAAAGATGCATAGGAAAGGCCTTAATATATGAAAATATGTAGTATGCCCGATTTTAAGTTTTGCTAAGAAAGTTAGAATGAAGCTTATTTCAATGTTTTAGACAGTTATTTTTCTTAATAAGCATAGGCCTTGTCATTTTTCAATTTTATAGTTGCACATTATCATATTTATGTATACAAATCTTTGAGATGATATAGGCTACTATGTATTTAATAAATTATAAAATATCTGTGGGCAATTTTTATAGTTTAGAGGACTGAAAAACCTGATAAAGGAGACCGAAAAATGTGTACATGGATTTGTCAGAAAACAAAGGTCTTTGACATAATTGAAAGAGTAAACCCCCTGAAATTGAAATGGGCAGGGCACATTACAAGTAGACCTGACGGTAGATGGACCAAACACATTTTGCAATGGATTACCCTCGATACTAAATGCTCAAGAAGAAGAACAAAGACAAGATGGGTAGATGAAAATGATAAATTTGTTGGAACACAGTGACAACAAATGGCACAGGACCAAAGTTGTTGGAGGCTTGCTGATGAGGCCTTTATCCTGCAGTAGATCGACATTAGCTGAAGATGATGATATATGTATACTTACACCACACAAGTCCACCACCACCATGCACATCTGCCACATTCATTGTAAGTTGTAACCTTTCTTAGACTGTGTCACACTAGCCCTCTCATCACCATCCTGCTGCTGAGAGAGATGAAAATATCCCACCTCCAGATCACAAGGGAGGGACAATGCAGGGGGACTCTGCCTCATTTGGTCTGGGGAATGTGGGCTCACAGTTCTTTTTAGCGCTGGTGGTGTCACTGCCAGCGTAAGTGACTCCTTCTCCTCAGTAAGTCAATAGCCTCAGGGTCCATCCAGCTTCTCTTTTTTTAACAACAGTGGCTGTGGTCATAGTCTCAGTCAGCACTATGAACCACTAAATAACCACTTTATTTATGTGATTTAAATTAGTTTTTGTCTCTCTCTCACTCTACTTCCACACTGCTTTTCTCCTAAAATACACCAGTAGTGTGTAGTAATTCATTTTTAAGTTCCATGAGGTTGGAAAGAAATATGTACACATACCATTTTGTTTTTGTTATGTATTAAAACTGGAGTGTTTCTCCTTTTTAGAGATATAATGTATATATCAGAAATAGCTTGGATCATTCTAAGGTTAAAAGTTAATGGGTTTATCACACATTACTTCCTTTCACCTTATACACAGCATTAATTGACACGCATTTTCAAATGAATATAACTTTAATACATGCATACAACATAAAAAAGGTTATAGTTTAATGGGTAGTTCCTGTCCTAGTCAACCACTTCCCCTGGACTGGATCGAATTTATCCAGTGTGCCTCTATGAGAGTACAGTAATCTATAGTGGGGAGTATTTTGTGTTACTACGTTACTCCATGCAGAACGAGATGAACCCCACTCACCATCCAGTTCATAGTCAACTCCTTCCTGGCCATTATTAGGAGCTCCTGAAGCAAATTTTTTTCCGCTGCAGATGCAGCCTTGTCAGGTAGCAATGATAAAATACATATTTTTATAGCTAATTTTAAAGTCCTGTTCAGGAGTACAGACATTGTTTTCCATACTTCCTCCCAAAATGTGCAAACTGGTGGACATTCCCATATCAAGTGTGTAAATGTGTCTACTACGTCTCTGCAGCAATTACATTTATCCTCTGGGATTTTCCCGATCTTAGCCAGGATTACTGGGATACAATATGATCTGTTTATAATTTTCATCTGCATCAGCTGGTGCAGAGTGGTGGTTGCAACCTGCATTGGTCCTCTCTTAATATTTTGTCTCTCCCAGGTTCTACATAAAGCACCCTCCTTGACAACTATCTGGTTCTGTAGCTAATGATAAATGAAAGACAGTGTTTTTCCTGGTCTTTTTTTAGACGATAGAAGTTTCAAGGGAAAGGGAGAAATAGAATTTAAATTTATACTTTAGAATAACATTTTTGAACATTTTGGAACTATGACACAGTAACTCTGATTATAATTGCCTATACATAAAATGTGTAGAATACTCCTTATGACCCTCTAAATAAAACCTATTAAGTGTTCAACACCAACAGACACACCTATATCCATTTCTAGTTCCTTTTACTTGTTTGTTTCATTTTATATTGAGGTCCCTAATCATTACACGGATTCTCAAGTATTTGCAATGAGAGTATGACTTATCAATGTAGTATGATTAGTCTGATATTCATATAGAATCCTAAAAAAATACTAAAACAAAGTATGCATCATTAGTGGGACATATTATGAAAAAATATTGTGATTCCCACTGTAAAAACCTAATATTTTGGATGTGGGATGAGTGTTATTTAAAGACTTCAAATATAGTTTAGGCTGTCTTGTAGGCAGAAAATTTGCTCTGTGTGTTTTTGATAGCCTGAGAGCATTCTGGTTGGGAGAGTGTGAGAAGGGAGAAGGCAGGTTTACCAAAATATGGCAATATCTTGGTTGACTGAGACAGGCAGCTGTGATCATAATTCTTTTGTGACCTGGCTGTTATTTGTGTTAGGGGAGTCTTGGGATTTTGAAGGAAGCAAAGGATATTTACTAGTGTTGAGCGAGCGTGCTCGGCCGATGCTCGGATCGGCTCGAGCATCGCTCTGCTCGGCACATGGCGGTACTCGTACGAGTACCGCCATGTGCTCGCCCGACATGTTCGGGTGAAGAGGATCTGTGCCGGAAGAGGCACAGATCCGAAGACGCTCCGCTGGACCACCAGGGAATGGAGGTACGGGGGCATTGCGGAGATGAAGGGGGCATTGCGGAGATGAAGGGGGACATTGTGGAAGAGGGGCATAGACTCTATGCCCCTCTTCCACAATGTCCCCCTTCATCTCCGCTATGCCCCTCTTCCACAATGTCCCCCTTCATCTCCGCTATGCCCCTCTTCCACAATGTCCCCCTTCATCTCCTATGCCATAGCGGAGATGAAGGGGGACATTGTGGAAGAGGGGCATAGCGGAGATGAAGGGGGACATTGTGGAAGAGGGGCATAGAGTCTATGCCCCTCTTCCACAATGTCCCCCTTCATCTCCGCTATGCCCCTCTTCCACAATGTCCCCCTTCATCTCCGCTATGGCATAGGAGATGAAGGGGGACATTGTGGAAGAGGGGCATAGCGGAGATGAAGGGGGACATTGACCAGGCACCCTCCGCTCATCAGAGCAGGGGGTGCCTGGTTTAATGCTCGAGTGCTCCCATTCATTTGAATGGGGCTCGGGTGCTCGGCCGAGCACTCGAGCATCAGGGGGTGCTCGGTCAGAGCACCCGAGCACCCGAGCATCGGGGTGCTCGCTCATCCCTAATATTTACCCCAAATACCCTACAATTTTGTGTGGCTTAGAAGACCCAAGTAGCTGTGATCCATTTTCCTTCCTGACCTGGCTGTTATCTCTGTGTTAGGGAAGTCTGGGGGCATGAAGGGAGCAAAGGAGATTCACCACAATTACCCAAAAATAATGTGATAAGGATCACACAGGCAGCTATGATAGAAGTTCCTTCCAGTTGGCTGTCCTCTGGAGTCTTGGGGTAGAAGCTGTTGAAAAGGGAGTTTTGTGTGGGATTTTTTTGTTTGTTTGTTTTTTTCTTGTAGGTGGTAATAGGAAGGGAGAGTTTTTAAAAAAAAGTTAAAAAAGTTAAAAATAGTTTAACTGTTAGGTGACAGGGACTGGGACCTTGTCATAAGCTGTGACTGAGTCAGACAGATACTAGAAAAATATTTTGTAAAGAGAAAGACACACACACTCAATTTTGTTTTGTACTTCAATATTAAGATACACACCCTAGTTTAATAATGTCCAGCAAATGTACTAGGGGCTGAGGTGGGATAAGGGAACAATGACTGCAGACATGGTTGCTTCATTAGATACACACAAAATTCCTTTGTACAGAAAATACAGTGATATTCGTACCACAGGGCTATAGAATAATGCAACTAGAGACAAACAAGAAGAAATTTGTGAGAATAAATAGTGAGTGCTAATATTTCTGTATTATTGTCCTTGATAGGTTCAGTGAACTCACCATTCTCACATAGAGACCAGTTCAGTACATCTTGTCATTGGCCATTGTTAACCCTTAAGACATAAATTTTATTGGTGCTAGTAAAATGGACCCTTTATAAATTAGGTATGGTACTTAAAAGATACCCAAGTAGCAATAGTTGCTGCAAATAAGGGAACATTAAAACCAAAACCTTCCTCCCAGTCAGTATCCTATGCCACTCCTTCCGTTGCAATCATCTCCCAGCTCTCTGCATTACTGAGAACCACTTGGGAGCTTCAGCTCTGTACCAAAGGAGGCACAGTCTCTCTCATATAGAGAAGGAGCTCAAATGCCAATATGTTTCTCACTGCTCAGCATTTAATCATGGACCATGATTAAGCGATGAGCAGTGCGAAACATGTTGGGCGTTTGGCATTGTGGCGATTGTGGGGCGATGTGGAGATTGAGGGGCGATGTGGAGATTGAGGGAGCATTGTGGAGATTGGGGCAATGTGGAGATTGGGGGGCATTGTGGAGATTGAGGGCAATGTGGAAGGATCAATGTGGAGATTGGGGGGCATTGTAAAGATTGTTGGGCATTGTAGAGATTGAGGGGCATTGTAGAGATTGGGGGGAATTGTGGAGATTGAGGGGCATTGTGGAGATTGAGGGACAACATGGAGATTGAGAGGCAATGTGTGTATCCTGTTAAGCTTATTTTTGTGTGGGTAAAAGGGGAATAAACGTGGTCAGGCTTGGGCATCATAACAATGTCCTCTCTGCACTAACATTATGATTATGATCGCTCAGCCCTGACCAAGATGTTTTTTTTTCCTTTTTACATGTTTTATTGGGTGTGGTTTTTTGTTGTTTTTTTGGGGTGGGGGTAGCATTTCATCCATGGACCCAGGCAGCATAATGCCTTGGGCCGGCCCTGCATGCACACACACAGTTCAATAAGATATTTCTCTCTCCAACTACCCAATTCTTATTTGTTTCTCCCCTTCTTTCGATTTAAAATACATTCATGGTGTAATTTTATGTATTTTGTTATATATCAGCTACCACACATTTTTATAAGACATTGCATGCTGCGTGCTCAGTGAATTAATTATGAATTAACTTCAAAAATGTCAGACGGTTGTCAATAAGTATCAACTTCCTTGTGCTTCTTTACATTAAATGTCAGTGAAATGTTTGTTTATGACACATTTGCCATTTGTGAGGATCTTTGTTCATGATCCAACACTGCAATAAAATGTTTAACTGTAAAACAAATGTGCTTGTGATTTTAATGTGAAGAATATAGGACCTTAATGTTAAATTACTTCTAAGTGTATGACCACATGTGTATTGACAAAGGAAGCATGTGGAGTCATTATTCCTTATTTCATAATAGCAGTTTTCATTTAGTTATTTGAACTTTGGTATTGCCTCATTACCTGTCCTCGTTTTTCTATAAGTAATCTTTACAATGGTGCAGTTTAAGACATTACAGGAAACTTGGATCAAAGTATTAACCAGGAGCTTTGAACCACATTAAGAAATAACTGTGACATGGAAGGCAGGTCTGAAGCAATGTGAATTTGTGCCATTAAAATCTTTTCATCTTGTTTTGTTTTATTTAAAAGAGAAGATTGTATTTCAATAAACTCGTAGAATGATTCATATCCTGTGGATTTTTCCTATTAGGCAAAGAAGCTGAGATATTAAGATGGAGTGTATAAATAATTCCCATAATTCACAAGGAAGAAAGAGAAATAATTAGCTCTGAATATTTAATTATTAATGGAGTTCTATCAGAAACTAAAAAGATGAGTGCATTAACACAAATGAATTTAGTTCATGTTCAAGATCAGTGTATCTTGTAGTGTAGTTTTTGAGCAGATTTTGTTTCTCAATCATACTTGAAATATAATACACCTGATAACCTGTGAATGTGTGTGAAGGTTAAATCGCTAAAAATCATGAAATCAAAGTAGCATTATTAATAAGCAAACACAGACTAGAGTAGTTTTATACATCAAGATAGGGGGGGTTATTCACTAAGGAGTGATAAAGAGGTGACAAAATGCAAATGACTTCTACAGTGATATCACTTCTCCAGTTCTTGTGTCATTCTATAGAGCCTGCGTATCTTAGTGCATTGACTCCATAGAATAACTTAGGAAATGGAGGCGTGATATCACTAGAGAACTCATCTCTACTTTATCACAGATTTATCATTTCTCTCCCCACCTCTCCCATTGTATTGGATTTTGTTTATGAAATTTGCCATCTTGTGTAGCACAAAAACATTGATTAGAGATTTTTCAAAATTATGGTCCATGGACAGATCGTCTAACCCCTTGAAAACCAGAGACTCTCCTTAAGGGGTTAAACTTATTACCTATTTACAAAAGCAGCTTTACCTTGTTGGTCATTAATAATAGCACTTTAAATATGAGTATTGTTAACTGCTATTTGAGAAAAATGAAAAATACATATGTCTGCAGCAGAGAAACAGTGGAACAAACAATGGCTACACTCAGGTGAGTTGGGGGCTTCCAACATGGTAACTGAATGCAATTTTAGCACCAGAAGCCTCTAGTAGGGATTGTTGAATAATCCCGTTTTGTTCTAGCAGAAAATTTTAAAGGGATAATATTGTCCAGTTTAAAAAAAATTAAATCTTGTAGCCATTCAAAAATAAACTAAATGTTCCTTGTCCATTTCGCAAATCTTTATGGTTTGAGAGATATTTGCAGCTTAAGTTCCCTCCTCCCTCCCCTTTCCCTGATGTCAGCAATCTAGCTGACAGCAGGGGAATCCGGTCCAGGGACCGTCGGAGTTTCTTCAGCAGAGCCGAGATCACGAGATATAAAAAGAACTACTTCATTGGAATGGTCTACAAAGTGTGTCTGCAAACCAATTATGGGTTTAGACAGTATATGGGTGGGAAGTTTTGCCCCAGTGAATAATGTAGGAGGGAAATGGAGCCATTTACGCAAGATTGTCTGTGCTCTTAGCAAAAAGACAAACAATCTATGGGTTTCTCTATGGGAGAAATTTTCTGCAGGAAAGATAAGCAAACTTTTTTGCATTGGTAAAAAGGATGAAAATTTTGCAATGGTGAAAAGGAGAAAAAGTTAGAGAAAAAAGCAAAGAATAGTCTGTTTTTTGTGAAAAGTCCTGTGTGAAATATTTCTGACTTTTCGCACACCCCTGGTGGCCAACTGGGGTAGCTGTTAGCAGCTCTTCAAATACCTCACCACCTCATCCTCAGCTATGCTGTTAATAGTACATGTGCCGTGGGTTTCCCTTTTATGTGTGGTTTTGCCCACTTCGGTTAACTTATTCTCAAAAGGTATTAGATGGTGATTAATCTTTAGAAATATTAGCCTCCCAGCTGTGTCCTACAGTCATTTACAATATAATCAGCTGCACTGAAAACCCACTCAGACTGCTTGCTGGTGGTCAGCTAAGGGTTTCTTCAGAAGTATGTGTCAGTGTTGGCCATACACATTGTTTTGTTTTCCAATAGTCAACAGGGTCATCTTTTGCAGCCTAGAATGTAATTATTCCTCAAGTATTCTGTAACCATCTCACGTGTGGTTGGACTACTCCTAGAAGCTACACTGTGTTCATGTTTATCAGTTAACAACTCATAATCTTGTAGAAAGTCCCATGGAGCTGTGCCACCACAGCCACCATGTCATCTCCTGTTTTTTCTGTGTTTTACTGGAATCTGGTTCCAGCTTTATGATCTTGCAGTTGGTTTCCTTTCCCTGCTCTGTCTCTCTGACCCTTTATATAATGCTGGCTCCTTGTGCCTGCATGCACTCTAACTGTTCTTGTGGTGACCTGTATCCAGTCTTGTTTGAGAGTTTCCACTGTTCCTGACCCGGCTATTCCTGACTAACTCTATGTATTCTGATTTGGCTACCGTGTGTGTTCTCCAGCATCAACTCATGGCTTTGTTTTTTAGACTGTTCTCCTGCTTGTCCCTCCGGTACTTCATTTGTCCAACCCCGGCCTGCTAGACTATTTTTCGTCTCTCCCTCTTGTCCCGTCTTGCTCGCTGTTACCGACCCAGCTTGTCGACCCTTGTATTTTCTTCATTCTGCTTCAGTCGAGATTGACTATCTCTCCTGTTCGACAACCTTCGACTTCCCGTCGAGTGTAACCATACCCCCACCTTGACCTAACCATTTGAGTTTGGCTAGTTGTGCACCCGTGTGTTCGATCCTCAGTTGTTGGTTCCTGTGGACTTCTAAGTTGAAAAGTTCCCATTTTATGCTCCTATTTTTGAGACAGAAATAAATATAGTTGCGGGTAGGTTTGACTCTCTGTTTCCTCTCTCAGTGAGTAGCTGTCTGTATCTAGAGGTGCCATCCTGCTATCAGGCTTCATGGCCCGCACTTTCAAATCATCCTTTGCAGCAGCAAGGCATCTTTAGAGCAGCCTACACTCCCCAGAATCCCCCTCTAGCCTGCAATCGCCAGCATCTTGCTAACTGAGGCCTACCTAACAATAAAGTTTGTATTGTTTCTTTTCACTTTTTTGTTATTCAGATTAATAGCTGCTTTTCACCTCTTGGCAGGACCTTCTTCCTTACCAAGTTTACATTGATGCTTACAGGGTGTTTCCTGATCAGAAACCTTGCACACCACCACCAACACAAATGTAAGAATGCTACTCGTGAGGCACATTAATTACTATCTGTCATTATAATGAAACATTTTGGGATGCTCTTGCTGATGTTGTTGCTGGGGATGGTATAAACACTTTGTTTAAATCTTTTTCAATAAGCTTTCTGCTATTTTTTGCCCCTAACTTTCTTTCACAGAAACATAGAATTTGACTGCAGATAAGAACCATTAAGCCCATCTAGTCTGCCCATTTTCCTACTGTAAAAACCTCAAACCTTATTTTGTCCTTGACCTTGTCTTATGTTCAGGACAGCCTTATACCTATCCCAGGCATGCTTAAATTCCATCAGTGTATTATCTTCTACCACTTCTTCTGGTTGGCTATTCCACTTATCTACTATCCTCTCAGTGAAGTAAAACTTTCTTAAATTACATCTAAGCCTCTGTCACTTTAGTTTTAGACTATGGAACGTTGTCCTAACATTTTTACTCAATTTTAAGTGTACTTTCCTTCTGCACTTTGTTGAATCCCTTCATATATTTTAATGTTTCTATCATATCCCCTCTCTCTCATCTTTCCTCCAAGTTATACATGTTCAGATCCTTTAGTCTGTCCTGATATTTATTTTCCTGTAAACCATTCACCATTGTAATAGCCCTTATCTGAATTCTCTCTACAGTATCTATATCCTTCTGGAGATGGGGTCTAAAGTAGAGTACCCAATACTCTATGGTCTTGTGATGAACAGATTATGAGCGCGCAATGTCTAGGTCATGCTGTGCAGAGAGAATCCCCACAAAGAGTATGCATACTTCTATTAATATGAATAGAATAAAACAACAATGTAAAATATACTGCTTAATAGACATCAGTGAGATAGTTGCTAAAGTGCTCTGGCTTGGGAGTGTGGTTAGTTGATGGGTGTTGTTATAGGGAAGCCTTGCTGTGGCCTAGGCTGTGTTAAAGTTGCTGGCCGTGAAGCCAGATAACAGGATGACAACCATAGACACATACCACTACTGACAGAGAAAAGAGTCAGTATATAGAACCTACCAGCGGTACAGTTGTCACTGTTGAAATACCTGTACAGAAATAACCAGGACCTGCAAGTAGTAAACTTGAGGAGTCACAAGGGTTGAATTCAAAGGGAGGTTGATGAAGTCAAACTTGACACTGGTGGTTGACAGAGTTGGACTTGACAAAGGAGGGAGCAGAAGAGCCTCTAGAGTTAAAAGGAGAATAGTGGATAAGCCGGGTCCATAACAAAGCCACCAGAGATGGTAACAGGGATGACATAACTGAATAGTCGAGCAAGTCAAGGTCAAAATCAGTTGGGCAAAGGCAGTAGACAAGCAGCAGGCAGAAGAGGAGTCGATGAAACAAAGCAGAGGTCAGACCAGTACAGGATAGAGAGTCAAATCAGAAGACTTAAGCAGAGTCAAAGAAAAGTTGGGTCATACACTGGAATCACAGGAACATTACAGAAGTAGGTCATGACAGAAATGCTTTGATCACACACTGACACAAGATGCCAGCACTTGATAATGGCTCAGCAAGAGTGGCATGCAATGAGGCAGGAAAACTGAACAGAGGAAAAAACAGAATAGCTAGCAAGAAATGCCAGGAAAAACCCCAAAAGGTGGGAAAGGACAGTACAGGGCTAGAGTTAATAGTCACTGGCAAAAATGGATACTGGATGGCCACACTTTGTTAACATAGGAATCCAATTGCCCTACTAACAGTAACCACAACAAATGTTGGGACACAAAACCAGACTTGTGGGCCAATGTTTGTTGTGTTTTTTTTGTTCCCACTCACTCTACATAGCATGAGAAATGGGAACATCAAAGAAAAATGACTAATGCTCTGTGTTTGACAGCATGAGCTAAAACACAGTCACCCTCCCAAACATTAACACTACACTACCCCTAAAACTCATACCCCATAGCTGTATAACACATACCAGTCATCTAGTTCAAGTTTTCTTTAATCTTCTATCTTGCATATTCTTCTGTCTTCTTTACTTCTCATCTTCTTTCTTCTAGCTGCCAATATAGAATAACACAATGAATACAAATAATATCCATGTTTTCTGATTAAATACACCCAAAGATATGACTGAACTGTACGCTGCCACCACCAGCATATTATATACTAGCAAAAGGGGCATGGCGTTGCCCATGGGGATTAAGTCCTTTGGGTGCTTCAGGGGTATTCATCGCATTGATTGACAATGGTTTGTGTATATTTGAGGCAGTCAAAGGGTTAAGTGTTTGAGAGCCAAAGAGGTATCCATACAGTGGCATGTTTTACATACCTGTTTGGCACTAAAGGGGTTTAAAGAAACCAAAGAAAATGTGCAATGTGTTGGGTTTCTTCAGTGCCAAAGAGGTTTCCAACACATTCCACTGCATGGATACCTCTTTGGCTCTCAAACACTTAACCTTTTCACTGCACCAAATGTACCTAAAGCATTGCAAATTAATGTGTTTGATACCCCTCAAGGACTCAAAGGACTTAACCTCTACTGACAACACTGTGCCCCCTTTCCTAGTATTTCATAAAGAAGGACACTTTGGGGGTAAACGCGGGAAATTAAAGTGCTTCACATAAGAGAAAACACAAAAGAATGTCATTAAAATATAGCCCTTTCAAACAATGTGTGAAATTTGGGCGAAATGAACAACTGCCAGGGGGAATGATAGAACTCTCTGGTATATAGACTGCAGCAGCAGCAGCATTCCAAGGGTAAATATGAGCTGTTTAATATCCAATTAAAGGGATAGTAATACTTCGTTTGAATTTTATTTTATTTTGTAGGCATTATAAAAACATGAAGAATGATATAAGTCTTATCTCTCAAACCTTTATGGTTTAAGAGATATTCACCAGCAAAGTGTCCCCCTCCCGCCCCTTTTACTGATGTAACACTTTTCAGCCAGGGCAGAAGGGAGCTGCCCAGGTAGACTGCAGAGATAAGGGAAATAGCTGAAAAGCTTGTCAAGGGGGGCAGGGATTTCATTGTTTTCATAGGAATAAGAGTGTCCCCTTCTGTTATCTGTCCAGTCTATGGACTGTATTCCACATCTGAGAAGAGATTGTTTACATTAGGTAAAAGGGGCGGGAGGGGGAAACTTTGCTTGTGAATATCTCATAAACCATAAAGGTTTGAGAGATAAGACTTATATAATTCTTCATGTTTTTTTAATGCCTACAAAATAAAATACAGTTAAAACGAAGTATTACTATCCCTTTAAACTGCTTGCTGCAGGTACAGCCACACCAACAGAAATACATATGTTGGCTGATATTCTGAAATTGCAATGTTGCTTAACCCTTTGAGTGCCAGGTGTACCCCTGTGGCACTCAAAGACGTAATGATTATAGTGTGTCACAATATAGTCAGTGTAGAACTGGTTCTGAACCCCCATTTCATACCCCTCTCCAGTTTGGCCTTGTCTTTCAATGTACACAGACATACACACACACAGATTCACACACACACACACAGATACAGACACACACACACACACACAGACATACACACACTGTTTGGTGCAGTAAAGTGTAATAATGAAAGCCATTATCCACTTCAGTTATAGTAACATAGTAACATAGTAAATTAGGTTGAAAAAAGACACAAGTCCATCAAGTTCAACCTTCGCTTCATACCTCAGTAACTAAGAATTTTATAGCTTTCCTGCTACCAATTAAATTAGTCTTTATCAGACCTTCCTGATCTGCCTACTGATAAACAGTATAACTCTGTATGTTCCCTTTTGAAAGAAATGTATCTAATCTTCTCTTAAATGTGTCCATTGTATCTGCCATAACTACCTCCCTGGGCAATGAATTCCACAATTTGACAGACCTTACCGTAAAAAAACCCTTCCTCTGCTGAAGTTTAAACCTCCTTTCCTCTAATCTCAAGAGGTGTCCCCTGGTCACCTGAGCAGGCCTTGGAATAAATAGCTCACCGCAGAGATCCTTGTATTGACCTCTCATATACTTGTACAATGTGATAAGGTCTCCTCTTAGTCGTCTTTTCTCTAGAGTAAATAAACCAAGTTTGTTTAGTCGTTCCTCATATGTCAAGTCCTCCATTCCCTTAATTAATTTTGTTGCTCTCCGCTGTACCCTCTCTAGTTCTAGTATATCCTTTTTCAGAACCGGTGCCCAAAATTGCACTGCATACTCAAGGTGAGGTCTTACCAATGATTTGTATAATGGCAAAATAATGTTATCCACTCTTGCTTCAATACCTCTTTTTATGCAAGACAGGACTTTGTTTGCCTTTGCTACTGCTGTTTGACACTGGTCACTGTTTCCAAGTTTGTAGTTGACAAGGATACCCAGGTCTTTTTCTAGCAACGAGTCACCTACAATTATTCCATTAAGTTTATAAGTAGCCTTGGGATTGTTTCCTCCCAAATGCATGACTTTACACTTCCCCACATTAAACTTCATATTCCACATGTTTGCCCAATCTGACATTGTATGTAAGTCCCTCTGTAGAGAGAAAATATCCTGTTCTGAATTAATGACTTTGCATAATTTAGTATCATCTGCAAATATTGATATTTTGCTTTCTATATCTATTTCCAGGTCATTTATAAACATGTTAAAAAGCAGCGGACCCAATACTGAACCCTGAGGTACTCCACTCTCCACTTTAACTATACTGGAGAATTTTCCATTTACAACCACACACTGTTCCCTATCCTTCAACCAGTTTTGTATCCAATTGCAAAGGTTATCTCCTAGCCCCAATTTCCTTATTTTATACACCAGCCTTCTGTGTGGTACTGTATCAAATGCCTTTGCAAAGTCTAGATATACTACATCTACTGCCTTGCCATTGTCAAGGTTGCTGCTTACCTCCTCATAGAAGCTGAAAAGATTAGTTTGGCATGACCTATTCTTCATAAAACCATGTTGATTCGTGCTAATGATCTTATTTTTTGTGTTGTAATCCTGAATATAGTCCCTTATTATGCCTTCTAATAGTTTTCCCACTACAGAGGTCAAACTCACTGGTCTATAATTCCCAGGTTCTGTTTTAGTTCCCTTCTTAAATAGAGGCACTATGTTAGCTCTTCGCCAATCCTGTGGCACTGAGCCTGTGGTAATAGAATCTTTAAAGAGTAAATATAGGGGTTTTGCTAACACTGCACTGAGTTCCTGAAGAACCCTTGGATGTATACCATCAGGACCCGGTGCTTTGTCGGTCTTAATTTTGTTCAGTCTTCCCATGACATCTCCTTGAGTTAACCCAATATCTATTAATTGTATTGTTTTATTTGATACTTGCGGAGGCTCTTCTACCATTCCTTGCTCCCTTGTATATACTGATGCAAAGAAAGTGTTTAAAACATCAGCCTTTTCCTTATCCTCACTAACCAACTCACCCATCTCATTTTTGAATGGTCCAATGCACTCCCTCTTAAGTTTTTTGCTATTTATATATTTAAAAAACTTTTTTGGATTAGTCTTGCTTTCCCTTGCAATTCGAGTTTCATTATCTATTTTTGCTACCCTAATTGCCTTTTTGCAATCTTTGTTGCTCTCCCTGTATTTTAAGAAAGATTGTTCAGTTCCTTCTGACTTAAATAATTTGAATGCTTTTTTTTTCCTTGCCATTTCCTTCTTTACATGTGCAGTTAACCACATTGGCTGTGACTTACTTCTTTTGCACTTGTTCCCCATTGGTATATACAGTTGGGTACATTTCTGCAACCTAAATTTGAATTCTGACCATTTTTCCTCAGTATTTTTGCCTTTAAATAACATATCCCAGTCTATGTGTTGCATTGAGGCCCTTAACAATTTGAAGTTTGCTTTTTTAAAATTAAGAGTTTTGGTTGAACCTATACATTTTTGCTTTGCCAGACAGATCTCAAATGTAACCATGTTGTGATCACTGTTTCCCAAATGTTCTCTTACCTTAATATTGGATACCATTTCTGTGTTATTAGTGATCACTAGGTCCAATACATTGTTGTTTCTTGTCGGCGCTCCCACCATTTGTGACATGTAGCTTTCATGAAGCGTGTTCAAAAACCTGCTACCCTTAGCACTCTGACAGGTCTCATTTTTCCAGTTGATATCTGGATAATTAAAATCTCCCATAATTATAGTATGCCCAAACTGGGCAGCTTTCCTCATTTGCAATAGCAGTTGGGCCTCATCATTGTCATCGATATTTGGTGGTTTGTAGCATATGCCCACCAACAACTTTTTTTTACCTTTCACACCACATTTAGTCTCGATTTCTACCCACATGGACTCCACAGTTTGGCCAGTTTCCTCACTAATATCACCTCGCAAAACTGGATTTAGCTCTGTTTTCAAATATAAACACACACCTCCACCTTTTCTATTAATTCTGTCTCTTCTAAACAGGGAATAGCCCTCTATATTTACAGTCCAGTCATGTGCATCGTTCCACCATGTTTCTGTTATTCCAATTATGTCCAATTGCTCATTAACCGCCAGCAATTCTAGTTCTCCTATTTTATCTACCATGCTTCTTGCATTTGCTAGCATACAATTGATTTTGAAGTCTTTACATATATTAATCCCTACATGCCTTTTTTCTTCACCTTCATTTACTAGGAGTTCCTCCCTACTGACTAAATTTCTCCCCACCCTTTCTCCACCCCCCTGGTCATTTACTTGGACCCAGTTCCTATCTGCTCTGTAATATAAAACTTTGAATAATACAAGAGAACACATAAGAAGACACCTAAAGCAAGAAAAAGAAGTTTCATACACAGACAAAGACATATTTTGTTCAGTAGTATAATGTAGAAAGATCAGAATGCACGCATACTGGATTTAACCCTTTGAGTGTCAGAGGGTAGGCAATGCATTGCAAAGCAAAGGGCTCATTCAAAGGGTTAAACGTGTCTTATAACCTGATTGTGCCCCAGCGTATAGGTCCACTTGTCCCACCTGAGGTCCGCCCTGGCCAGCAAGACATCATTCCCTAGTGTCCATGGTTGATGGTTACAATTGAAAAAAGAATGACCTAATGAGTAAAGCTTGCAATACTGGCCCCCAGCCAGTCAGTAAGTGTATTCAGGATACTGGTTCATTGCATTGCATCACAGCACAGCCAATGATCTGCTGCTGCACAGGGATGGAGGGTGGCATCAGGAGCACCCCATAGGAAAGTAGTGGAACATTTAGGAACGGGCACAGCAGTGGCGGAAGCATGACGCCCAGTGTGTATGGAGGAGGGATGGTGTTGATGTGGCCACAACCAGTAAGTGGCCTACACCTGAGTTAACCCTTTGAGTGGTAGAGGGGTTTGCAATACATTACTTACCCCTCTGGAATTCAAAGTGTTAATGCAAGGGATTACAGTTATCAATATTTCCTGCTCACTGGTAGTAAAGCTCTGAAATGTAACAACATCTTTGCATTTTACTTCTGCGAAGCTTACAAAAGGCCACAGAAATACCAGAGAAAGTGAGACCAGATACGTTGACTGGGACGATTATCTGAAGCCTTTAGCTGTAACCATTACAAATCAGTGTTTCCTTAGGACTTGTGCCAAACAAGCTTAAGTCCTACAAATCAATGTTTCTTCAGGACTTGGGCCTCTAATAAGCCTAAGTCCTACAGAGGCCTCTAACAACAAATCAAACAAATCATCCTCTACAAAATACTTTATCAAATCAAGTATGAGTCCACTCCAGTGGCAGCTTATGTTAGGTGGTTCCTGTCTCTATCACTTTACATACAAATTTCTTATTTTATTTTATTGATTTATTTTTTATTAACTGTCCCCCAAATAGCAGTAAAGAACCCCCCAAAACAAATTCCCTGTTCAAATGATTCATTCATTCACCAACACAGGCACCCTTCTCAGACCCCTTTATACCATGTCTTATGGTTTCTTTCCCCACACCCCACCAACACAGGCACCCTCATGCCCCTTTTATACTATGCTTTTGTGAAATTAAATAATATTTATTTAATGTTGTGTGTAACTTCATTTTTCCCATTAATTTCAATGGAATGAGCTAGGCGAAAAAAGCAGAAAAAAGCGGAAAAATCATCGCTTTTCACTGGAAAATTTTCAGCAAGTGGAAAGTGCTGTTTTTCACCGATTCCATTTTGAGGCTGAAATTTTCACCCATCCCTATTGGGGAGGTGAAGGTTGATGCGGATTTAAGGTCCAGGGCATGCTTTTCCTGCCACTTGGTGAGTGTATCCTTGTCTATATGGTTGTTGGCCACATTTTTATTTTGTGGAAGTCAAAATAGTGGGAGTGGAAACTTCTTGCATAGTTTTTGACAAGATTGACCAGGAGCACTTTGGCCCCCTTTCCACTCCTGTCAAAATCACACACCCCTGTATCTTTTACACAGACAATATGAAGGAGATATGAATAGCTCCTCCTTACTGCCACCCCTGTGTCTGTGTATGTGGCAGAAATGGAGAATCTGGCACTTTGCCAGCCTTCTCCTTTTATTAATATATATATATATATATATATATATATATATATATATATATACACATATATATGAAATAAGCTGCACACTCACTGATTGCAGTCAAAGATAACCAATTTACTGGTATAACATATGCAATGTTTCTGTCCTCAATTGGGACCTTTATCAAGGTCCCAAATGTGGACCGAAATATTGCATATGTTATACCAGTAAATTGGTATAAAATTGGTATATTGGATATATTGGATTATTTTTGAATCTTTCTAAAACTCACTAAGTGTAGGTTGGCACATAGTGGAAGAACTGTGTAATTTTATTGGTTTAACAACATGATTTATGATGGTGATGCTGGTGGTGGGGGTGGCAGCAGGTGTGGGCAATGACTCATTTCCTCCAGAAAAATCTTGCCATTCCCCATATTTTGCACTTGGATGTTGATGACCCATGTTGCTGATTACTCAACAATAGTGTGTGTGTGTATGGTTGGTTGGGGGTTGGAATTAACATGATTGATTGCTTGACATGACAAATGTTTATTTTAGACATATTCATTTGTCAAGGGTTATTTGTCAAGAGTTAGATTTTCATACTGATCTTTCAAAAAGTTTGTAAACAGGTATAGTGCTCCTTTTCCCTGGTGGAAGACAGAGACTATTCCTTTCAGCTAATTTTCTGACCATATCACCATCTCTACATCATATGTATCAGGGAGGGATATAATCTAGATAAACAGCATCAGCAATAATAGGTCATCAGCAACACTGGCCACTTCCTTCCCCCTACTTTCATATTCTTCTATGCTTTTTGAAGTCTCAATGTATTTTACTTTTCCCCTTAGGGGGATTTACAGTTGTTGCTCATATGCAGCATTTGGTTTAACTACTAATCCATCATCTGCTATGGCAACAACACTAGAATGTGACTCCTTGTCAGCTTCAGTGTTCTTAAAGTTTTTCACAATACTACTACTGCTGGTGTTGGAACTTTTCATGTCTCTTCTACAAACAGCCTCCTCTGGAGGAAAATGATCATCATGATTTATTGCCACAGCAACCATGGCTTCAATCATTTTTTGGAGTACAACTTTACTACCATCACCTTGCATCCTCCTACTTCTTTCCCCTTACCCCTGTCCCTAGCACATTTGCTAGACCTAATGAAAATAGTGTTAATTTTACTGTAAAGTCTACAACAGAACTATTTGCATATGGTGTAATATTTTGCCAGTCTCAAAATAACGTGTGATGTATTTCTCTGTCTCTATTATCTGTCAAAGTCAGTTTCACTCACAGCTCAGGCTAATGTCCCTACCTGTAATTGTTACGTACCAGTCAGTCATTTTTTTAAACTGTCCCTATCTGTCATTGTCTACAATGAAATCATATGCACACCTCCTGCAACTACAAGTGGCTCCCTTCTACTCCTTTGCCTTTTTATCTGCCTGTACATGTTGTTATTGTTATAATTAAAGCAGCAGCTTTCTTTCATTCCTAGCTTTACTGTAGTGTTAGTTTTTACATTACAGTTCAGGATGAGGATATGCCTGTTAGTTTCAGAATCAGATGTTTGAAATAAAGGTGCAGCATCACCACTCCTCAAATTATTCTGATTGCTCATCTTCTTGTGATCGTCATAGAGAGTGTAAAGTAATTTGTACTTGCCTGTCTCTTTTGTTTGTGATGTACTTTTATCTGTGTGCAAAGTATCTCTATTAGACTGTCACTTAGTCACAGTAGAAACTCAGCCAGCTTAGTTATGACCTTGGATCACCTGCCTGTCTGACTATCACTTCTGAGTCAAAAAAAGTTTGTTTTTTAACTCCCCTTTCTCCCTTCACATTCCTTACAGACAGGGAACAACTTGTCTACCACCAAGAGTCCTAAAATTCAATTCCAGCTCCACTCTCTTTGTCTATATCTTCTACCATCGAATTTCTGCTTCTTTTTTCCTGTCTCTTAAGCACAGACTGACAACATGTGAGAATCCATTTATAATAGAATGTCTGGAATACATTGGGAACCTCTCCATTTGGGGGGAAATACATTATTATCATTGATTCCATGAGAATTTTTCAGTATGCGGGAAGGTGCTACTTTTCCTTCTGTTTCACTTTTAAGACAAAACATTTCAACCAAACCCTGTATAAGTAACCATATTTATTTTAAATTAGCTGATTTAGTAAATGGAAAATGTATTCATAAAATCCAGGCTACCTCTAATCATATAATTTTCTCTATAGCACTTCATGTTAGCAAACAATCATAAAGAAAAAAATAAAGGCTTATATATATCTATAACCACTGGATGTAATGATAATTATTCATTAATATTTTTGTCTAATATCATGTGTGCATTGTATAATTCAATATAGTACTGAAAATGTCATTTTGACACAAGCATGATATCTGGCAGCATTGTGATATTGCAGTAAGTGGCAGAGGAACATAGGCAGAAGCCAGATAAAAGTGAGAGCAAGACAAAGTTAATATGCCCTAAAGTGAGACAAGCTTCTGCTGCTAGGAAAAAAGAAAATCTCTGTGATTCATATTTAGGGAGCTTATGCACAAAAATGTGTATGATCTCACCAATTTAAAAGAGCCTCCAAAGAATAATAAACAGTCCATTTTACTGAACACTAAATGAAATCTGAAACAAAAATCATCAGAGAAACACTTGCAAAGCACATCCTGTCTGTGAGTGGTTAGCTTTTATTTGGAAATAAATAGATGAAATAATTGAGAAAGGCTAACCATAATGTCACAAAGTATGTTATGAAAGTCTATGTATATTATCCATATTACTCAGAAGGCCAATGAGTTAAAACAAGTCAGTAAGAACTACCTATTGCTCAGCCATTAAAATTGAATATACTTTGATGGAAGAATATTGTGGTTATAAAATTTTAAAACACAATATGAGATGGTTCATTGATTTTTACATGTTTAGATTCTTAAAATACATACTGCTTGAGAGCTTTTTTTAATAGTGAAAATGATATGGTTTAGTGTTTTTAAGAGAGAGCGTTATTGAGCATTAATAATAATACAAACTGTATGTTATTGTGTTTCTTGAATGTTATTCTAGATCTATATTTTAGGAGGAAACTTGGATCTTACTAAAGAAGTTCCTAGAAAACATATATTATTTTATAATATTATTCTGAACCTATGTAAGTAAAAATGTTCAGCAGTGTTATGACTGCTTGGGGACAAGAGACCATCTACAATGCATTGTTTCAAAATGTGTTGGAAACATGTTTAGCATCCAGGGAGTTAACTTTAATTTAGCTGCTGCATAAAGCAGTGGTTCTCAACCAGTTTGCCTTGGCCCTTTTGCATCATGGTACCCAACTAATTTTTTTCCACTCTAGGAGCATTGACTTGTCTTGCTGACTCTGTTGTATATAGGTCATTTCCTGATTCCCTTCTGTATTAAAACGTTTTTGCATTTGTGCATATCAAAACCTTAGGGTTCTTTTGTATTATAAATGTGTACTTATTGTGTGTGTCAGAAATACTTTGGGTTTACTCACGAATTTTAAATATGAGTAAAATGTGTATGTAAGGATCCAGTTCACTGCATCCTGTTTTGCACTTACCTGTATACCTATAGGTGGGTTTTGGCCTTGCTCTCCTGATCTGTTTGAAACTGCTTCCTTTACATTTCTATGCTTGTGCAAATGTCTCACTGACTAGCATTCTAGTATCTTTCTAAATAGGTGCTGCCAATGTATGACCCTTTCTCAGTTACACAAGCACGCTATTGCCTGATGCCTTGCTATGACCCTCAGAAAAGTTAAACAACCACAATCTTGTCTGATGCTTTGCACAAACCCTTGGAGAAGTTAAACAGTCTTGCTTTCATCTGCCAAATTGATCAATGCTCACTAAATGGCCATGTGTGTATCAGCCACTTGCCTGGCAAATGATTTTGCCATAGTCTGAAGGTAGCCCCAACCAATGTTTGATCAATTATATTCAGTTTGATTCCAATTGACATAATAATATATGAAATAGTAATTGATTACACAAAACAGAAATATAAATATATTACTGCTCATTACTGTTCTTGTTCTGGGGATAATTCAACAGGAATAAGCCTGAGGAAGGTGTTTGTAAAAGACCCATAAACATTTCTATCACTACATCAATAAACCATCAAAGAACACTGAAGACGACAACAGGTCATATTCTAGTGTTGACTGCATAATGAATGAAGGTGCAGCAGTTCTACCAACTGCTGCATTGGACAGTGAGACAAACAAGTGCAACACCTATCCTGAAAGCAATGGTGAACAGTGTGAAACTCCTTGTAAGGAGAAAAGTAAAAATATTGTTTGAGACTTCAAAAAGCCTAGAGGAATATAAGAGTAGTTGAGAATAAGAGGATGGCTATGCTGAGGATGATCTGATTACTGATAATGATGTAGATCTAGAATATATCCCTCCAGCAGCCTCCTCTTCTTAAGATATAGATGAAGTTGAGAGTGAGAGAGAGATGATAACATGGTCAGAAAATTAGCTGAAGGTTGAGGGCTCAATGTCCACTACTGAAAAGGAGCACTGTGCCTTTTATAAACTGTTTGAGAAATTAATTATAAAGTTTGACTCTGGAAAAGTAAAGATGACAAATAAAAAGAAATACACAATCATCCTCTCATTTATCATCAGCATTGCCACTGCTTCCACTTCCAACCCCCACTTTGCCACACCTACTCTAGTGTTAAGTAATCAGCAAAATAGATCATTAAACAGCATCCACAACCCTAGCAATGATGAGTCCTTTTGCTACTGTTGGAAGCACAGCACTACTAATACCTAGTAATACAACTACAGCAACATGTAGTCCCAAAAGTAATAGTAGCCCCTCAGGAACCCCTCAGCCTATGATGTCTACAGTATGGAGATACTTTACTCATGATATAAAAGCTAAACATATTGATACATGTTGGCTGTGAAGCAATCATATGAGCAAGGGGAAAGCAGGCTCACAGCTAGGAACGTCTTCATTGAAATTCCACCTGATTGGGAGACACACCATCAACATGTCAGAGGTGCCACAACTAGCAGCAGTAAAAGTACTCCTAAAAGTTCCCAGAGCTCAGGGGCACATAATAGAAGTGCTAAAGATATGTCACAGAGTGTACCAAGTTTTCATTAATTTGAATCAGAGGACATTGTTCTACATTGCTGGATGCCTGCTTTACACATAACATTTCTGAATTTCTGCCAAAGCATGAACAATTTGTGCCAAGGCCTGATTATCTCTCTGTAGAACTGGATTCTGTAAATTATTTAAAGATATGCTTATAGATTGAGTGGATAGTTGCATTGTGGAGTGAGATAAGAGTTTTTACCCACAGCAGAAGCAACAGCAACAAGAACATTCAAACATACTACTGACGATGTCATCATTATCACAGAAAATAAGTCTAGAGAATCAGGGGCATCAAGATAACCTTGGTGGTGGTAGTGGCATATCTTTGCGAGACTTTCTCCAGTGTATAGGTTGGTACCTTATACACATGAACACTGTGGCTCCTCTACATGTGTGAATGTTATAGCATACTTACAGGATAGCTATGTTCCAGGCCAAATCAATTACCTCATTGACTACAGGCAAGCAAAACAGTGTAAGGCCAGCACTGACACATACAGCTGTGGGCACCCTACCAGCAAGTGTGCAGTCTTGAGTGTGTTATCAGTGCTACTGGTTATATTGTAAATTATTGTAGGACATGGCTATCAAGCAGCAGTGTTGGGAAACTTACATTTTTAAAAAAGAACCAAACTCTAATGCCATCTGAGTATCAGGTAGCAGAAGTGGACAAAACCACGCATGAAAGGCAAACCCACTGTGCATGTGCTATTAACAACAGCACTTGGATGAGAAATGTAAAGGGATACTACCATGTACCATTGTTAGTACCACTGCTATGACCACTGATGTTTGAAAATAATGCAAGCTTAAATTAGACTCATAGATTATAAATAATAATTGGTCTAGCTTTCAGCCCTATGAATCATTATATATATATATACATACAGTGAGGAAAAAAATTATTTGATCCCCCTGCTGATTTTGTATGTTTGCCCACTAACAAAGAAATTATCAGTTTATAATTTTAGTGGTAGGTTTATTTGAACAGTGAGAGGCAGAATAACAACAAAAAAATCCTGAAAAAAACATTTCTAAAAAGTTATAAATTGATTTGCATTTACTGAGTGAAATAAGTATTTGACCCCCTATCAATCAGCACAATTTCTGGCTTTTATGCAGGTAACAAGCTGAGATTAGGATCACTCTCTTAAAGGGAGTGCTTCTAATCTCAGCTTGTTACCTGTATAAAAGACACCTGTCCACAGAAGCAATCAATCAAATCAGATTCCAAACTCTTCACCACAGCCAAGACTAAAGAGATGTCCAAGGATGTCAGGGACAAGATTGTAAACCTAAACAAGGCTGGAATGGGCTACAAGACCATCCCCAAGCAGCTTGGTGAGAAGGTGACAACAGTTGGTGCAATTATTTGCAAATGGAAGAAACACAAAATAACTGTCAGTCTCCCTCGGTCTGGGGCTCCATGCAAGATCTCACCTCGTGGAGTTTCAATGATCATGAAAACAGTGAGGAATCAGCCCAGAACTACACGGGAGGATCTTGTCAATGATCTCAAGGCAGCTGGGACCATAGTCACCAAGAAAACAATTGGTAACACACTACGCCGTGAAGGACTGAAATCCTGCAGCGCTCGCAAGGTCCCCCTGCTCAAGAAAGCACATGTACAGGCCAGTCTGAAATTTGTCAATGGGCTAAGATGCATCTAACTTTAGCAGCCGGCAAGGTTTTTTTATGCCGGTATTTTTTCATAGCACAGGTAATTGAATCGCTTATCATGCTTAAAAAATGGGGGCTTTTTTTTTTTTTGCCTAACGGGGACAATTGAATTGAGCCCTTAATCTCTCAAATGCTAGAGCAGTCTCTATGGAATTGTTTTGCAATGCTTTAAAGACCCTATTACATTTCATTGGGTTAAATGTTTTGCATACCCCTCTGACACTGAAAGGGTTCAATTTTTTGGTATACTTCTATAGGAACATGGCATTTACAGACAACTTAGAAACACTTTTCTTCTTCTAACTATCTTTGCAAATGTCAAATAAATAATTTTTATCTGCCAATCCAGGATTCTGCCTCAAAAAACCTAGGAACTGATATATATATATATATATATATATATATATATATATATATATATATATATATATATATATATACAGAGAGGCAGAAATTTAAAGCTGAACAATTTTGGAACAAACCATCTACACCACAGGCCAGAAATGAAAATGTTCAGAGATTTAAATGTAGCTTTTAACTCCTTAAATGTTAGAGATGTCTCATACACATTGCTTTTATAGCACTTTTGAGATGTCTATAATAAGCAGATGGCTAAACGTGGGTTAGAAAACTTTTAAATGTATGGGATTTTCCTTTCTCCCTTATGGTGAAGAACTGCTCAACTTCGGCTTTCTGCCGTATTGAATAATACAGAGGAGAATTGGGTGAAAGTGTTGTGGTAAGATGAGACCCAAATTGAGCTCTTTGGCATCAACTCAACTCACCGTGTTTGGAGGAGGAGGAATGCTGCCTATGACCACAAGAACACCATCCCCACTGTCAAACATAGAGGTGGAAACATTATGCTTTGGGTGTGTTTTTCTGCTAAGGGGACAGGACAACGTCACTGCATCAAAGGGACGATGGACGGGGTCATGTACAGTCAAATCTTGGGTGAGAACCTCCTTCCCTCAGCCATGGCATTGAAAATGGGTTGTGGATGGGTATTCCAGCAGGACAATGACCCAAAACACACGGCCAAGGCAAAAAAGGAGTGGCTCAAGAAGAAGCACATTAAGGTCCTGGAGTGGCCTAGCCAGTCTCCAGACCTTAATCCTATAGAAAACTGTGAAGGGAGCTGAAGGTTCAAGTTGCCAAACGTCAGCCTCAAAACCTTAATGACCTGGAGAGGACCTGCAAAAAGAAGTGGGACAAAATCCCTCCTGATATGTGTGCAAACCTGCAAAACTACAAGAAACATCTGACCTCTGTGATTGCCAACAAGGGTTTTGCCACCAAGTACTCAGTCATGTTTTGCAAAGGGGTCAAATACTTATTTAACCCAGAAAATGCAAATCAATTTATATCTTTTTAGAAATGCGTTTTTCAGGATTTTTTTGTTGTTATTCTGTCTCTCACTGTTCAAATAAACCTACCATTAAAATTATAGACTGATCATTTATTTGTTAGTGGGCAAACGTACAAAATCAGCAGGGGATCAAATATTTTTTTTCCCTAACTGTAAGTGATCATACAATATGGTAGATGTGTATGGTAGTGGTGGTGGGTGACTGGCATGGTATGATCTTGACAAACTGCATCCAGCCCAGGAGGAGAGGGATCATCATCATTATTGCACATGCTGCAGCAACCATTGCTGCAGTCAGTTTTTGAAGTACCAATTTACTCCCATGTCCCTGCACCGCTCCACCTTTCCACCTCCCCCTTGTGCATTTTCTGGACTTTACTCAACTACTGTGTGTGTTTTCACTCTCTACAGTACACATCTGATGGAGTGTGATGTCTTGCCTTAGCCCTCAATACAATTCTCAATGTCATCTGCTGTCTATCAAGTCTGCCTCAGTCACAGAGCTCAAATCAGGATCTGAGTTAGCTGTCTGTCACCTAGTATATTTATTTGTTTAATTATTTAGGTACTAGTTGAAGAGCCCGTTACACGGACCACAGTGTCACGGTCTCGGAGTACTCATGCGCAGTAGAGACTGCTCCTTCAGAGTGTCCAGCTGTTTTTGAAGTTGTCCACCCTATCTTATAAGTTAGTACAAAATAAAAAAAATATAACTAAAAATAAAATCAACTTCTTTCCTCAGACTTTAACAGCACAAACACAAAAACACAAAATCAGTAAGAAAATTGGAACCCAGTTGCCTGTGTCTTGCAGGACAGCCACACCAAATGATGGAGTATTTTGGGGTCAACCACCTTCCTCCCTACTTTCCCCCTAGAGTGCCCACAGACTTCTCCTATACAGAGAAAAAATGTCCTACCTAAAAGACACCATCAACTAAGCTTCAATTCCCCTTTATTTGCCTATCTTCTCTACCTCAAATATGCGATGCTTTCTCCTCTCACAAACACAGAAAATGGCATGCTGTGAGAGCCTGACACCTTTTTATATGGCTGTAAAAAAAGTAAAGAAAACATGTGGTGGGGAAAAATGTTTCTTCCCACTGATTTCCTTGTTATGTGTTAGGCAAAATAAGCAGGAAATTGGCATATTTAGCAGAAGATTATTCTCCAAGTGTGAAGTGCTATTTTTCACCGATTTTGTTTTTTGTGAAAGTTTTTGCCCATCTCTAATTCCAGTGGGATGTTGGATGAAAACACGGTGCTTTCCTAGCAACAGAGCACCCCATTAGACCCATCCTTTACATTCTACCTAAAATACAAAAGTCAATGCTTAATCCACTAGGGATTAGGGATGGGCGAAAATTTCTGCTTCAAACTGAAATCGGGGAAAAATGGCACTTTCCACTTGGCACAATATCTCCTGTGAAAAGTGCCAATTTTCTGCTTTTTCGCTCTTTTTTCACCTAGCTTATTCCATTGAAATCAATGGGAATATTTAAGTTACACACAAAACATAGCAAACATTATTTTATTTCTCAAAGGCATAGTAAAAAAGGGGCACAGGGGGTGCCTGTGATGGTGGGGTTTGGGGAAAGAATCAGTTGAAAAGGGAATGTTTTTTGAAGGGGTTTGTTTACTGGGATTGGGGGGCAGTTAATAAAAAATAAATCCTAAATACAATTCAGAAAACCCCATAAGAAATGGTATAAAAGGGGTCTGAGGAAGGTGCCTGTATTGGTGGGTAGAGTCTGGGGAATTAATCAGTTGAACAGGGAACTTATTTTGGTGGGATTTCTTGACTGGTATTGAGGGGACAGTTAATAAAAAAATTAAAATAATAAATGTGTATGTAAAGTGATAGAGAAAGGAATCCCCAGACATAAGCTGCCACTGGGTTGGAATTATACTTGAGAGAGTATTTTGTAGAGGATAATTTGTTAGATTTGTTGTTAGAGGCCCAAGCCCTGAGGAAACATTGATTTGTAGGACTTAGGCTTTTTAGAAACAAATTGCCAAAATTGTTTATTTTTTTGTAGGACTATGGGTTTTTTTTTGTATTTTTTTTAAAGCACAAGCCCTGAGAAACAAAAACAAAATGCCCTACTGGCCTAGTGGAATTTACAACTGCTGTTGCTGCTGAGATGTTTAAGCAGAAGGATGATTAGGCAGCTGAAAGGGAATGGGATCAACAATAGCAGTAACATGGGTGATGAATGATGAAGGTTCCACTTGCCACGACTAGCTCCAGTGATGCGTCTGAGGCAGTAGCAGCACAATAAGTTGCCCCAGTATATGTGGAGAACAGGAGAATTTGGCCTGTGATTCTTCTCCGCCTGCCCCTCCTCCAAAATCATGAGTGTGTTTTTATTAGAATATAAATTTTCCCCTTGAGAGCAGGAACTGTGGCTCTCATCAGCAACTGCAATGTGCACAGTGTGTGTGGTAAATAACATCAGTACTGCTGCTGTCACTATACCCCTTGTCCACAACCGGCTAAGAACACATGACAACTTGCTGATAGTTTAATAGTAATGATGAACCCTCCCTGCCACCATCTTAGCATATTCTGCAGGATGGAATCTCCTCAGATGCCGCTTGATGCACTGCTTGTGATTATCCACCACCACACTGACATGTGTGGTCAGTGCACCACACAGTGTGCAATGGGTAGAGATGAACAGCCATAACCTAATATCAACAGAGTGGCTATCATTTGGCTGGGGAGGTAACTATGAACGAGATGGACTGGCAGGAGATGTAGTTGTTACCCTAGAGGATGAAGGTGATGTTGATGACAAGCTAGTTGTTTCGCTCATCATGGATCTTCCAGTGTCTGTCTGGGTTTCTTTATTCTTCCTCTTCTTTGATCTCCACCTCACCTCTTGTTGCCTTTCTGGAGAGTCAGGGGGTACAGTAAAAGTGGTGCTAGATTTCTGTAATGGGTGTTTGACTTTAACATGTTTGACATAAATGTCGTGGTGTCTGTGTTTCATGTGTGTTATCAGGGAGGTTGTGCCAAGATGTGTTCCATCCTTTCACCTTCTCACTAACTTGTCACAAATTTTTCACTGCACCGTTGTTAATGATGACTGCACTGTGCCTGCCGGAAGAGAAAAATAGTTCCAGAACCATGACTTCTGGGAGGAGGGTTAGGGAACAGGTGGACAGGAATGGCCTCTTTCTTCTTGTTCTCCACATTCCTCTTCACATTCTGCACATTCTGTGGCAGAGGATAATGTTGCTGCTACTGCCTCAGATTCAGCACTGCAACTAGGACCAGGAGTATTGCTGCCGCTGGCAAGTGGAACCTGTCCTAGTCCCTCATCACTTGTTGACCCCATTCCCACTGTGTCCACAGTAGTCTGTGTCACACTAGCCTGCTCCTCAGCACCCTGCTGCCCTTTCATCTCAACAGCAGCAGGAATTAGAGCAGTTGCAAATTCCGCAAATTCCAAAAGCTTATTGCTAGTGGTGATGGTGGTGGTGATGCCCATCCTCATACCTGTCTCCCATTCTCAGTTTCTGCTAAAAAGGCCATCAATGTATCTTCCACCCCAGCTTCTCCAACACCACCACCACTAGTCCCTAAGTGCTGCTGCTCTATTATCGACATCTCATTGCCGCTTGGAGGAGTTGACAAGCAATGTGACAGAGGGTCCTCTAATGTCACACTTGGCTTGACCTGAAGAAGAAGGCAGACTAGCACTAGCAGCAGTAGCAGCAGGCACAGTCAGCTGATCTGTTCTCCTACTGGTGGTGGTATTAATTCTGAGCCTACTCTCCCCCAACACCAGTTCTGGCCTCTTAAGGACCATGTTCCACCTGGACACTTTAGTGAAGGGAAAGGGACTCCCAGAGCCAAAGTAATGGTGTGAGCTCCCTTGACCGCTAGTCTGGACTCTCTCAAATGCTTCTTCTACCACTACCCTAACACTAGTCCCACCAGCTGCTTCACCATTACTGTTACCACTACTACTACTAATACAGTGCACATCAAGTTCAGCCCTAGAGTCTTCTTCCTTGCAGTCACTAGTAATATATTGATTTCCCCTCCTTCACTCGTAACACTAGCAAGCTACTTGTCCTCCTTAGTACTAGCACTGGCGGGACTGCTTCGGGATGGAAAGTGTGACTTAGGGTTTCCTGCTGTCACACTTAGCATCATCTTCTCCTTCCCCTCCTCTTGAGTATTACAAGACACACTAGAAGCTTCAGCACTGGTGGCAGCAGGTTAAGCACTGGTTTCAACAGGGGCCTTAATGGTGGCAGCAGGGGCAGCACGTCTAGCAGCAGGCACAGGCAGCTGACCTGTCCTGCTCTCACTAGTACTACCCTTTTCTCCCTCCCTTCCTATTCTCTTTTCTCCCTCCCTTCCCATTCCCATTTCTCCCTGCCTTACCATTAAATTCCCCAAGATCCCTTGGGGTGAAGGGGGACTGGACAGCATTGGTCCAGTAGTGCTCACTTCCTCCCCCTCCTCAGACTCAGTGGACACATACGTGTCATTCCATCTCCTCCATTGATTATTTTTCAACCTGCTTATAGTAATAGTGTCACTATGAGCCTCTCCTGCCTCAATTTTGACAAAATACCACAGCAGAAAAACACAGTGCGTCTACATCACTCTGTATCTGCTTCTATTATGTTTGATTTCTGCAAATACAACACGTTTTTAAGGCAAAAACAATGTAAATCACTGGGCGGAAACGTTATAGCCATCAAATGTCAGGGCTGGGTTTCCCTTATCTTCCTCTGGAATTTTCTCCCATTTTCTCTCCATTCTTTTTGCCCACTGGGAGGGGGAGAGTTAAAACAGTTCTTGGTTTCAATTTTTAGGGTTTGGCCTTCACATACTTAACATAAATGTCTGTTTTGCATGTGCTTTATGTGGACAGATGTGTTAAGGTGTATCCCCTGCTTTCCCCTTTTCCCTATCCTTATCACTCATAGTGCATAATGCACCCACTGAAGACTGCATTGTGCCTGGCCCAAGGATAAATTATTTCCACACCCATGATTTCAGTGAGGGGAGAGGTGGAGAAAAATGGCCTTCTTCTTCTTCTCCAGAATCCAATTCACTAGCTGGGGTAAGTGATGCTGCTGCTGCCTACTGCTCAATCCAAAATATTCTCTCTGGATACTGAGGTGAATTTATCAAAATGCCGCTAATAAATTTTGAATTTTTGAGTCCACAACAGAGGTCTGTCTCTCAGATTTATAAAGTCTTACTTTAGGAGAAAAACAAATTAAAATGCCAGTTGTCCTGGGAGATGATCTCAGGACAGGAACTGGATGAAGACGAATGGCAACAAATAATCACACAAATTCATAGAAGCAGTATTAATATAAATATAGTAGAACAAAGCTATACAATGCTTCAGAAATGCTATTTAGTTCCTGCAAAACTAGCCCTAATATAAACTGATGCTTCAATGGATGCAAAGAGACTGGAACTTGTCAATATATTTGGTGGACTTGTGAAACATTGAAACTACTATGGAATAAGATTGACACTTTACTCTCCTGTATCTCACATAAACAAATTGTGCTCCCAATGAGGTAAGTTCTTCTTGGAAAGAAAGTTCAAAAGGTGAATAAACATGAAGATAAATTAATTGTAAGGATTTGGTCCTCTAAAAGAATAAGTTTGGGTTCCCAGTTGAAAGACCTAGGGGCTTAATCCAATTTCCACTGAAAAAAAAACATAGTGTTGGTATTTTTAAGTCACAGTCAGTTATTCAATAACCTGCACTGTGACACACTACCGAATGGAAAAAATGCACATTGGGCGCTAAATTTGCAGCCATAAAAAGAATTGTTAAAGTAGTTGAATTTGTGATGCAAGTACACATGATGACTAGTAAAAAATGTTATGGAACTCAACTTTATCACTAAAAATGTCAGGCAAAAAAATCTGGTGCTGAGTCCCCTAACCACCAACATGTAAGTGAAGTGTCCAAAAAAAGATAGAAGGAATTCTAAAGCAGTGATCCCTACACAATTGACCCATAGATGTAAGACCCATATCAATACATCCAAAGATTAACCCTTTCAGTGCCAGAAAGATAAACAATGCATTGCAAAACAATGCGTTGTATACCTTTCTGGCACTGAAAGGTTTTTAAAAATGTTTGTAAAGCAAAAAATATGTAACCGTTTCAGAGCCAAAGGGTTACTCAGTGCATTGATAAATAATGCTTTGCATGCCTCTCTGGCACGGAAATATTTTTAAAAATGTGTGTAAAGCAAAAATAAGTAACCCTTTCACTGTCAGTGCATTCACCTCTGGCACTCAAAGAGTTCCAAAAAAGTGTGTTAATGAAAAAAAATAAAATGAACTCTTTGAGTGCCAGTATGTTATGCAACACATTGCACAGTGTTGCATAGCCCACTGGCACTCAAAGGATGAATCACCCCAAAAATAACACCATATAATTAAAATCAATACTTACCTGTAATCCTGATGTCCAACAGGATCTTCTGCACCCTGGTCTTCATTTTCAATTCTTCTTCTGTAAGCTTATATCTTCTTCATCTGTCATCCTCTTCTTTCTTATTGGCGTTGAGTCATCCCTATAGCTAGAAGCTGATTGTCTGGGTGGTGTGATTACTGCAGGGCAGCAAACTCCACATCACTGATGGTAGTGGTGGTAACGCCCATCCCAGTGTGCATCTCTTTATTCCATTCCTTATTGCTTTCTGCTAAAAACACTCTTATATTTTCCTTATACCAGCTGCTCCACATTACCCTCACTCTCATCCCCACCATCACCAGTCTCTTGCTGCTCTTTGGGACTGCTTGGGCATGCCAAGTCTGACAAAGGAAAACACAATGGCAGCAGTAACAGCAGGCACAGGAAGCTGACTTGTGTTGCTGCTCATCCTACTATCTAGTTCAGCTATCTTCAATATACTTCACCAGAGGCACCGGAGTAATGGGAATCATTGGGTCAGGGGTATGTGGCTCCCTTTACTGTCAGTGCTGCTCATTTCCTCCTCCGCCTCTGTATCAGCAGCATCAGGGTCCATCCAGCATCTCTTACTGATCATAGTGCTAGTCGCCAGCACTCCAGATAATTTTATTTAATTTATTTTAATTTTTATTTTTATTTTTCCTCTCTCTCTCTCTGCCTGCTTCCACTCTCTTTGTCTCCTAAACTATACCACTCTGCATGGTGGGAATTTCTAAATTTTTATATTAAGAAGGTGGTAAATTTTGTTTCAATTGGAAATAATGGGAGGGAAATTAAATTGTTCTCATTGAAAAATTTGCAGTGTTAGCAAAATAGTAAAGCATTTATGAGTTTCTCTATTGGAGGGAATTGCTCCCAGGAAAAGTAGAAAATCATGCTTTTTTTGTGATAATCCCAGCAGGAACAAAAAGGGACTTTTCTCCCATCCCTAGTCTTCAGCCAGTCTGTTGTTCAACTACAACTCTTAGCCATCCATTGTAGAGCTGTGAGTGAGAGTACAGTTTAATACAAGGTGAAGTGGCACAGATATTTAACACGTGGACTAAGATGAGTTCTTCCAAACTGAAAGCGGTATCATCAGAAAAACTGTAAAAAAAACTCTGCTTCACAGAAAGGACTGAAGAATTAAATACATTCATACAATGATCTCCATGGGTTGAGCCCCAATGATAAAAAGATCATAGAAATGTGTATATCAGCATTTGAAGTATACAGGAAGCAGAGAGCATATGCAATTAAGGAGAAAAGAGGTTCCATCACCAGGGAGAAGTTGTCTGACTTAGTAGCAATTGTAATCAGGTGTTAAGAGCAAGTGTAATCCAACAGAGAAGATATCTTATTAACACGGAGTCAAGAACATCCATAGTCAGGTTCAGGATGAATTTGGTACACAGAAGGCAAGTAGGAGCACAAGTCAAGAACTGTAGATCACTGAAGTAAACCAAACTAATCTAACATAAATAACTGGTTTATAAAAAAAGAGTTGTCACAGAGCACTCTGGAAGATGCTAGTTTGAAGGGTATCTTAATATTATCAACATAACATTACAATTACAACAGAAATAGTTCTCCATCTGCAATAGTTCAGTGAATAGAACTGTTGCTTTCCATGCCAGTAGACACACGTTTAACCTCTGACAATATAGCACTTTGCCTGATGTGAGTTATTACAAATTTAGAGACATTTCATTGAAGGGAAAGCAAATTGTCATGATAAGTAAACCAATGTCCCATTTCTGAATAAGTTGGTTAACCATGTGTGTAATCAAATATATCTGTTCTTCTGCAATAGGAAAACTATCAGAATAGCTAACAAATTGCTTTGCTTTACATTGCTTTTACTTTTTATTCCTTTTCTTAGGAAACCTCAGTGAATTTTAGGACAGTGCCATTTTATAGCTCAAACCACATACAAACCTTGATTTTTGTTTCTTCAGCACCATTTCAAAAAACTGAAGTTGAGGAATTACTGTATTCTTTTGCTTCCAAAGATGATCCTGAGTCAGCAGCCAGATGTTAGTTCTTTTGGCATAAAAACAGCCTACACATCCCTTAGATTGAGATCCAGAAACTAACAGTAATCAATTTTCTATTTAAGTTCTGACTGGAACATAAACAGTTGGCACTGTAAAGCTAGTATTAATAGCTGACAATATAATTGAAAAATACTGGTTAATTTTAAAAAACAAACAGTTTTGCTTTTTAAGCGATGAATGTAACACATCAGCAATGGTGAGCGCCTATTAGTTTTATTACGGTTTTTCACATGATCAATATTTATTGTTTTAATTAATAAAAATGAAATAAACATGTTTGGTAAATGCTAAATACCACATTAAAATATGAAAATATATATAATATCACATTTCACATCCTTAAGAGCTATAACACTTATACAATTATACCGAACAAAAGCAAATCCAGTAGTTGACCTGAGAAAAAGTATTAAACAGTAATATGTGAATAATCATAATATTTGTATTAATATTGTGTTCTCCTATGAAGAGTGGTGTTCTGCAGAGCTATTCATATCCTGTAATGTTTTCACTTTCTGGATTTTATTACTTTACTATAGACAAATATAGACTGCAAAAAGAATAGGTGAGGTAAAATCAATGATAACACTTATCAGACTTGTGTGAATTGATTTGAAGACATTCAGAATTAATTGAAAATGGTGTAATTTGGAGACATTCGGACCATCCGACACTCAAGGGTCGTTCAACAAAAAAGATCTGACTCCGTACAACCATGGATAGAAAGTCTTTGAAACTTTTGGAAGTTTCGATATTTGACAAATTTCCGAAAGTTTCAACTACTTTCGACCAGGACAGTTCAAAGTCAGACCTTTTTTGTACTACCTGCGCGTGCTCGAATACTTTCCCTCCATAATTTTCCCTCCGTGTCTCTAGTCCAATTCCATTCTCTGTTTCATGCACTGCTATCCCTCTTTGTCTGTATTCCAATAAGCTTCTTTGTTTCATGATGGAGGTTGGACTAATGACACAGTCACCCAGACAGATAGCCTGCATTTCCTCATTGTGTTGTTGGAGCCCAGAGAGAGAAGAAGAGATTTGAGAGTGTCCAGTTGTTGTGTAGGCAGGCAGGTAGCATTAGGCTAGACGTAGGCAGGCAGCCAGCATTAGTGCCAGTTATTGCCACTGCAAGGGAGAGTCATCTTTGTTCCTGTGCAAAGTATAAAAAAATATTAGGGTTTTTGTCAATAATTTTCAGAGTGTCATATCAGCCAGTCTGACAGCTGTATAGGCAGACAGAGTACCCTACTGCCATCACAAGGGAGAGTCATCTGTGTTCCTTAAAAAAATATATAAAAAATACAAGTTATTTGTTTGAATAATTTTCAGAGTCACACTGCCAGTGTCATAGTTGTATAGGCACTGCAGGGTGCCTTTTCGCCACCACAAGGGAGAGTCACCTGTGTTGGTTTTATTAAAAATATAAAAAAATACAAGTTATTTGTTTGAATAATCTTCAGCGTCACACTGCCAGTGTCACAGTTGTATAGGCAGACAGGGTACCTTTTATCCACCGCAAGGGAGAGTCATCTGTGTTCCTTAAAAAAAATATATAAAAAATACAGGTTATTTATTTGAATAATCTTCAGCATCACGCTGCCAGTGTCACAGTTGTGTAAGCAGGGTTTAAAGTTTAAAAACTATAATAGTTCACTACCTACCTATCCGTAATGGATTTGAGTTCTAGTGAACAACCTGATGTTCCTGGTCCTGGTACCAGCTGCAGTGACCCAGCAACCACCAACACCACCACAGTGCAGTTGCTTTCAAGCAGAGCTAGCAGCAGCAGGTGGGGAAAGAAGAGTACTTTGAGTAGTACTAGTCAGACTCAGCAGCAGAAGTCCAAACCAAAAACTATAAAGAAGAAGGGAACTGCAGGTCGTTCTACCCCTACTAGCAAGGTAGAGAAGTCCAGTTACTCCTCTAAGACCATGAAGTGGCCATCACCCGTCTCTCATCAGCTGTTTTGTGATAATCCCCCCCAGAACCACCTGCACAATGACTATTGCCACTGCCAGTTTCGTCACCACCTCCGCTACAGCCAGTTCTATAAACCTGGGGACACCTAGCGTGTTGAACATGAACATTACTGGTGGGAAACTGCGGGCAGTATCAACGCTGGAGTTTTACATCAAACATCCACGTAAGCAGCCCAAAATTGAATTATTGGAGTATTTTGAGAAAATTTCTCCTGCCACCACTGTCACTGACACTGAGAGCATATCGTCTCCAAAAAAGGTTATTGATGGAGATAGTTTACCATTTCCCTGTAGCCACCAGGCTGAAGAGGGAATTCATCAGCTCTCCCCAATATCTGCTGATGATGATTTTTCTTCCTGTCCAAATCTACAAGAGGTAGAAGAAGAATATGAGGGACCAAGGCCTGCTAAATTTGATTTTTCTCCTGAGCTACCCATCTGGAGACTAGCTGCTACATTTTTCTACTGCTGCCCATAGTACTCCTCCTGTTTCTCCAGCTACAATTCTGTCATCTATTGATGAAAACTCACCACCTGCCTCTCCAGTTCCAAATGAGTCTCCCAGGCAGATAGTAGCTGCTAGTGTCTCTGTCACCAGTGTTACTCCATCCTCCTCCAATCCCAGTCCCAACATCCCTGCTGCCATCTTTGGGTCTACTAGTACCCCTGTAAAGGTATGTAGAAAAAAAACATAATGAGGTTGCTCCAGCATGTGAAGATGAAGAAAGTGTCACCTCAGTTTCTTCTTCTCCACCACCTTCTAGAGTCATCTGTCGCTCCAAAGAGTGGGACTATTTTGTGGCACTCGGCGATGGCCGGTTAGCAAAATGTAAATTGTGTGGCAGGGAAGTCAGCCGTGGGAGGGTGTTGGGTCATCTAACCACCTCCGGGATGAACCAACACCTGAACATCCACCACAAGTCAGTGTTGATGAGTGCAGAACATGGTGGCACTACTACATTTACCAGTGTCACACTCAACACCAGTAGGCAGGAGAAAGGGCAGGGAGATTATGCCACATCTGGTCCTAGTAAAAGCAGCAGACAGTCTCAGCCCATCCCAAAGTCAATACAGACCACACTGGAAGATTTTGGTGGGTTCCATTCAAAGGGGATGTGCAGACAGCAGGCCAGGAAAATTACACAACTCATTGCACAACTCATAGCCGTTGGGGGTGCTACTTTTAATTTGGTGGACGGGGAGCCCTTCCAGCCGCACCCTGATATAAAATTCCATCCCTCACCACATTTAGTAGAACTATAGTGCCCTCACTGTACCAGTCGTGTGTTGGTCTTTTGAAGGACCTGCTAGGAAAGGCTGCTGGCTAGTCAGTGCACTTTACCACTGACTTATGGAGTGCTCTGAGTGGCCAGCATGGCTTCCTGTCATTGACGGCGAATTTGTGGAAGCCCAATGTGTTGAAAGACACACCAATAGCAACAACAAGTTCAGGTGCAGTAGCCAAGAAGGCAGGGCACCGCTCTTTCCTCCTCCATGCTGAGGTAATGGATGAGCAGCACACCTCAGATAACATTTGCAAAGCTCTGCAGAACATGGTGGCGCACTGACTAGGGGAGCAGGCAGACACACAGGTGCAAATGGGGTTTGTGGTTACTGATGGTGCAGCTAACATGATCAAGGCACTCCGGGATGGCAGATTTGCTGGTGTGCGCTGCTCATAGCATGTCCTGCATCTAGTAGTGAAGGCTGCTCTTGAAGATGGCAGTAACACTGGAAGGTTGTCAGCACTTCTGGGGTCGTGCCGAGAAATTGCTGGCCACTTCCATTGGAGCGTCAAAGATAGCCAGCTACTCAGGGAGGAACAGAAAAAGGCAGACCTCCCAGAGCACCGCCTAAAACAAGATGTTGGGACCAGGTGGAACTCCACCTTAGATATGCTAGAGCGTATCCCGGAGCAGAAAAAGGCAATTCATACAATGTCATGTCACATTTCATTGGCAGTAACAGAACACTGGGCAGGGCTGACTGGGCCCTGATGGAACAGGTAGTGACAGTCCTCATGCCTCTTCGTGCTTTGATGGAACTTTTGAGCAAAGAGAATGCTAGCCTGGCAGAACTCATTCCCCTCTTCACGCACCTCTCCTTAAAATTGGACAATTTCCTTTCCCATAGGGAAAGCTTGCCTGGTGCTGAGGGTAATATACTTTCTGATGTTGCTGCCCTTGTAACGAGGCTGAAGAAGGAACTGACCCAGCGCATGGAAGAGTGCATGGACAATTGTCCTGAGTTAATGTTTGCCACAATTTGCGATCCTCGAATCAAAGGCAAGATGGCACTTTGTTCCAATTCCCACACTGCCTAGAGAGAAAAATTGATAGCGAGGGTGCGTGAGAGGCAAAGAAGAATTAGAATGCAGTCACAGGAGGCGGGAGAAGATTCCTATGATGAGCTGGAGGAGTGTGGTGGTCTTCCGGGACCTATTAGTAGCAGCGCCAGTAGCACTTCATCCTGTTCCGTTGCATCAGCTGCTGCTTTTTATGCTGAGGCAATGGACAGATTATGCATCGAACAAAACATACAGCTCCCCATTAAAAAAAAAAAGAAGTGCTGAATTTGAGGTTAAGGCTTCCTTTGTGGAACCTTCTTTGCTCCCAAGTACAGATCCCTTGAATTTCTGTGATAACAAGAGGGCTGTGTGGCCTACATTGTCCCTGGTAGCCCAGGAGTTGCTTTCTTGCCCCCCAACCACTGTCCAGAGTGAGTGGGTATTTTCAGTCTTCCTCAGTTGCTGCTGTATCTATCTACTGACTGAGTCCTGCCTTCTCCAGTGTTCAACGGTTTGCTGCTGGTTACATCTACAGTGTTGCTGTAATCCTAAGTCTGCCTCGCACCAATCTTCCTCAGTCGCTGCTGTATCCATCTGCTGGCTGAGTCCTGCCTGCTCCAGTGTTCTGCGGTTTGCTGCTGCCTACATCTCCAGTGTTGCTGTCATCCTGAGTCTGCCTAGCACCAGTCATCCTCAGTTTCTGCTGTATCCATCTGCTGACTGAGTCCTGCCTGCTCCAGTGTTCTGCGGTTTACTGCTGGCTACATCTCCAGTGTCACTGTCATCCTGAGTCTGCCTCACACCAGTCTTCCTCAGTTGCTGCTGTATTCATCTACTGACTGAGTCCTGCCTGATCCAGTGTTCTGTGGTTTGCTGCTGGCTACATCTCCAGTGTTGCTGTCATCCTGAGTCCGTCTCGCACTAACCGGTTCACTATTGAAACATTGTCGCATTACAGTGGAACTACCACCTGTTACAAACATGGCCCCAAATAGTTACCCTTCTGGCGATTAGCTGCTCAGTAAAGCTAGTCACCAGAATTAGTACCACGTTAATGAGAATTACACACTGCTCCAGGACTGAGAGGCAGGAAACCGCTCAGATATCTTTACATATTAACGTCTGTATGCCTGCACTGTCAGTCCTTTTTGGAGCCTAACGGCTCCTAGCAACGCCTTCTTGAGCAGGCTGGGACTGACAGCGCAGGCACACAGATGTCACTATGGAAAGATGTCTGCGTGGTTTCCTGCCTGTCAGTCCGGGAGCAGTGTATAATCCTCTTTAATGCGGTAATGATTCTGGCAGCTAGTCTCCAGATGGGTAATTATTTGGGGCCATGTTTGTAAGAGGTGGAAGTTCTGTTTTAAAGAGAGCTGGGCAACTCAAGGTAAGGATGCTGGGAGTTGTGGCCAGTACATAGGAATGTTTAATTATGCAACATGACAACCTAGCGCTTTTAAGCAGGGCAAGGTTTTCATGTTGTTATTTTAAACACTGCAACATGGTTAAATTGGCTTCTAGCCACGCAATATTATTCTTTGCAACGTTTCAAAAGGATACCGCACCAGTCATCCTCACTTTTCCTTTTTCCTTCTAATTTAGCTACATCCATATGTATATAACACCTCTGCTACATATAGTAAATGACACATGCTACATATTGTGTAATGTATTACCTTTGATACAGATGGTAAGTGACAGATGCTCATGCTATATATATTGTACTTCACCTCTGCAACAGAAATGGAACATTCAACAAACAATATTAAAAATATTTGGAATAATTTGTATGAATAATTTTTTTGAGATTGACACGACATTAGTATAGGCATACAGGGTGCCTTAATGCCACCACAAGGGAGAGTCATCTTTCTCACTGTGTAAAATTATAAAAATATAAGTCATTTGTTTGAATAATTTTCAGTGCCGCAAAATAGTGGCAGTATTGGGAACTTCAAAGGAAAAAAGCTAACGATCGGTGCCTGACATACTGCCAAGCACTGATCATTAACTAATCACTGTTACACTTACCTGTGATCCACTGTCTGTCGCCTTCTGTTTTCTCTACTGTCTTGTATCTTCTGTCTTCTTGTTGTAAAAGCAACCCAGAAAAGAATAAGTCCAATGCAATATCCAGCACACTAATATATAGTTTAACCTCTTGAATGCCAGAGGGTTACACAACACATTGCAAAGCAATGTGTTGCCTACCTCTCTGGGCTCAAAGGGGTTAAAGTATGTATTAATGTGCCGTTATTCAAATATTAATATGAATCTTAAATGTTAAGCCAAATAAGATATTCAGTAATGTCACTTATAATGCCACCATAAAATATCCCAATAAAATACTTAGCTTAATATTAATCACTGTGTGCGGCCTCTGAGGCTGAGGTGGAGACAGTATCATGCAGCAAAGACCCCCCCCCCTTCTTCCACATGGGCCAATGCCCGTTCCACTCTAAGGGAATTGGAATTGAGACTGCTCTTAGATATGGGCAGTCTTACCTCCAATTCCCTCACAGTCATTGGCTGGGATATGTTTACGTACTTCCCAGCCAATCAGTTTAAAGCACAGCCCGCTCAAAGTGGATTGGCAGGGAAGTGCATAAGCATATCCCAGCCTCAGAGGCCGCACACAGCGATTAATATTAAGCTAAGTATTTTATTGGGATATTTTATGATGGCATTATAAGTGACATTACTGAATATCTTATTTGGCTTCACATTTAATATTCATGTAGGCATATTAATATTTGAACAATGGCACACTAATACATACTTTAACCCTACTGAGATACTTCATAGCTAATGCAGACAATTGAATTGCAATTTACGGTGTTTTCATTATTTCCTATGGATGAAAATACCTCAACTTTAACACCCAAAAAATGCCGTTGGCAGAAAAAAATTTGTGTCTGTTTCCTTCCCTTTTCCGATCTCTTGGGGAGACAGACAAGGGTTGGAGACACACACAGAAGAGTGGGTCAGCAGTGGGTTATGCACTAAGGTGTTGTCAAATGGTGATGAGGTGTAAGGAACTTCTCTAGTATGCTAAACTCTCGGATTCCTGGATTATCCCATGGAGCCAATGTACTAAGAACTTACAGGTTGGTTAAATCTTGGTTCACTGGCTAGAAGGAAGAAGCAAGGATCATTCATCACACTGGAAGGGTCATCTCCACTTCATCACCTCCTCATAACACTTTGGTGTATCTCCCCCTGTTAGTATCTGAAATAAATGGACAACAACTATGCTGAAGTTGTAAAATGTAATAAAAACATAATAATAATAATAATAATAAATACAAATTAGATAAATACCCCTCTGGAGGGAATGGGGACAGTGTGGGTGCCTCCTTCCTTCCCTTGTGTGAGGTCCCCGTCTGGGTAGTTGGCGCCTACCACCACGTGCAGCAGACAGGGTACCAGATGATGCCAGGCTGCTGTCTGATGAGGAGGTGCTGGGGGCTGGCCCTGAATGCACAACATACTCCATCAGGAGGCCCAGTATCATCCTATTCTGCTCCACCATTTGTTGGAGCAGAGCCTCCTGACGGCGCATGTTGTATCCCAGATGCCACCGTAAGCCCCTGATGTCAGCTGAGATCCCATGTAGGATGTCCAGGGCCTCTGCGTACTCCTGGATGGGAGGGAGATGCTGCTGTTGTTCTTCATCAGATGCAGCTGTGGGGAAAGAAGAAATGCAAAGCAGTGAGCACCTTTCTGGCACACAGATGTTTGATGCATTTAGCAGGGTGATTCTCAGCAGTGGTCCTGTTGTCTAGGATGCACAATCATGTCCTCTAACCACACCAACAGTGCATGTTGTCAGGATGTGCTCACTTAAACACAAGCGATATTGACATTCACTTGTGTTCAAGTGACAACATGCACTGTTGGGGTGGTTAGAGGACATGATTGTGCATCCTAGACAACAGGACCATTGCTGAGAACCACCACACAAAATGTGTTAAAGGGATAGTTATGTTTCCTAATAAAAGCAGCTCTAATTAATTGGAAAGTGTTATTTCAATTCTGTCAAAGTTGTGGTTAAAGAGTCATTCAATGACAAAATATCCCCGTCCTGCCCCTTTTACTGATGTAACACTGTTCAGCCAGATCAGAAGGGAGGTGTCCAGGTAAACTGCAGAAAGGGACAATCTTCAATTAAGAGAAGGGGAGAACATGAAAAACTTGTCTTCATTGTTCTCATAGGAAGAAGATTGTCCCCTTCTGTTATCTGTCTAGTCTTACAACCAGATTCCACATCTAAGAAGAGATGGCTTGCACTAGGTAAAAGGGGTGGAAGGGGATACTTTACTTGTGAATATCTCTCAAACCGTAAAGGTTGTGTAACTGCACCAAGGTGGGATAACCTAGTATTCAGGATTTACTCAACAACACAGAGGCAAATTTGGCCTACGAAGCATCACTGGAATGCATGACAGGGCTTTAACATACCAAGACAACCATCATGGTGCATTAGCTTGTATCCATCATGCCTACAATGTCATCATATGAATGGCAGGAACATGACAAACATTTCTTACATGTGCTCTATATGTGCATTAGTGGGATATTTAACCCTTGGAGCAGGGCCAGACTGGGAATAAAAACCAACCCTGGAAAAAATTGCTTACCAGACCCATATCATTGTGGTGCGGCCGACCCGGTGCGCAGACGCAGTGCTCTTCTTCATGCTGCGTCTGACGTCACTAGGTGACCTCCATATTGCCCTCAGTCTCCATATTGCCCTCAGTCTCCACATTGCCCCTCAGTCTCCACATTGCCCCTCAGTCTCCACATTGCCCCCCCAATCTCCACATTGCCACAATCTCCACATTGCCCACCCATGTCCATTTCCTACCTCCCTGGTGGTCCAGCTGTGTGACATGAGAGGTCTATGCCTCCTTCTGCACAGACCTCTTTACTGCTGTTGCTCCAGCATGGTCTTCTCTTCAGTAATGCAGAGTGCTGTGAGATGATGTCATCTCCCAGTGCTCGACATTACTAAAGATCAGACTAGGGAGCTCAGCTGCTACAGGTTTGTGCCAAAGAAGGCACAGACCTCAGCATATTGTGGGTCCCTTCACATCTGCTGGCCACAGTCCCTTCACCTTGTGGCTGCGACCAGCACCCCTGCAATCAAAAAGCAATCCGCGGCCACAAGGTGACAGGACCGTGGCCGCAGATTGCTTCTTGATTTTGAAGCAGCCTCAGGGAAGCCCAGTGCAGGCGGCCTACCAGGAATTTTCCCGGTATCCCGGTAGGCCAGTCTGGCCCTGCCTTGGAATGCCAGAATGGTGAGCATAGCATAGCTTAGCAATGTGCTGCTGCTCACCCATGTGGCAATGCAATATTTATATAAACTAGATATGGCTAAAGCATATCTCACATTTGTATGTGAGAGACACATCTTAAAAAACAACTTACCAGCAGCCACCTCTTCCTCCACACTGGCAAGAGCAGTGGCAGTGACCGGCTGCAGATCCAGGGTTACGAATGGTTCCCCCTCCCTGCCAGAGCTAGGTACTCCATCAGAGTCATCTGTAACGAGAAGAGAAAACCATGTTACAGTACACACACGCATGGACATTGCAGAACAAAGTACTAAATTACACTACACACACGCATGGACATTGCATAACAAAGTCTTACATTACAGTACACACACGCATGGACATTGAATAACAAACTGCACTACATTATATTACACACACACACACATGGATATTGCATAACAAAGTACTACATTACAGTACACATACATGGACATTGCATTACAAAGGATTAACTCACACAGAGTAGATATGTGTGATTTGCAGTGCCTTACCATACATTACACACCTAGCTGCTCAGTGGTAGATATTGCACCCTTTGAGTGCCAGAGGGTTACACAACACATTGTTAGCATACCTAATTTTGAGCGCCGCACTCCAGACAATGCTGGAGAAGTTTCCACCGTCTTGGCGCTACTACTGAGTTCCAGACGTCTCTCAATGGCCGGGTTTGTGCGCACTTGGCGGTGTCAGTAACCGTCCATGACCTCGGGCTGGATGGTAGTATTGCCTGTTTGTCACTGGACTGATGCCGTGCACAGACGCATCGTGGAGGTGCATCATTTTTGGGCTCACGGTCGTTATATGATGCAGCGTGGAGCAGAATGGTAGCAAGGCTATGAGATGCATCAGAATGAAGCAGGGTCTTGCTTTTAGTCTAGGGCTTCTGTGGGCTCCTCCTTCCTACATCCTGTGATTGGGTGTAAAGGGCAGACTGAGTCTTGACTCAGTTGCCCTTGCAATGTTGTACAAAGCAGTTCTGTTACCTTGGGCTCTGTGTATGACCTGGCTTGTCTGACCATCCAATCTGGTGTTGACCTGTGGCTCTGTCTGACTATTCTTCTGTCTTATCCTATTATACTGAACACCTAATCTGGTGCAGACCTGTGGCTCTGACTGACTACCTTAACTGTGTATGACCTGGCTTGTCAGACCATCTAATGTGGTGAAGACCTGAGGCTTTGGCTGACTATCTGTAATGGTTTTTTAGGACACTCAGACCAGTTGGTAAAATTAAACACAATTTTATTGAATATAAAATAAAGCAAACGATCGCCCTCTACAGGCAGCAGGAAAATAACAAAACTGTAATGACAGGTAGAACCCAAAGGCTCAATACATAGGATAATGCAACAAACACATCTAGGAACAGATAATGGTATACAGTCACAAAGGGTTAACTGCAGTAATCAGTAAGTCTCAGATGTGGAGGTTTGGCACGCCCAAGGTGGTAATAGGAGGTGCTGGGTAGGTGTAGCCAACACAGTGTCCCAAAGGTATGGATGCCGTAGCCAATCTGTAACCAGTTGCGGAATCAGCAGAACAGTGACCCGAAATAGCCCCCGTGGGCGTACCCAATGTGACAACTGATTCTGCAAGTGCAAGAGCAGATAGCCCCCATGGGCGTGACTAGATCTAGCCTGAAATGCTAGAGCTGGCAATTAGCCCCCACGGGTGTAAACCGGAGACCAACGCTAGCGGTAGTTGAGCCAATAGCCCCCAACGGGCATAAACCAACGGGAACCTGCTAGAGCTTAGAGCCTGCCCTTTGCTGCAACCGAGCCAATAAGCCACAACAGAGTCCACCGGTAAACTTAACGTGAGACCAAGAGCCAATGGCGCTCTACCGGACCAGCTTAACATGACTACTCTGCAGTTGTATCGAATGAGTCGCCGTCCACAAGCGGCCGACTCGGCAGACGTAGCACAGCGAGTAAGGCTCTATACCGGGGAATGAAGGCTTTGCGGGAGTAAAGCAGCTCAGCAAGGGTTAAAATGCACATTTAACACCAGAAGGCTCGGTATGGTATCGGAGCTCTGCAAGCGTACGGAGGCTCAATGAAGGAAGCACAGCTCTGCCAATCAGCACTGAACTCTGCACTGAATGAAGGCAACACAAGGATGAAGAGGTTACACGGCAGCAGGGCAAACAGCAATGGCAGAAGAAGAATGTCACGGCGGCGACAACAGGAACAGGCAAGTCACTGGAACAGGCCGTAGTCGATCACGAAGCAGGAAGTCAGCCAGGCCAGGTCGTAGCACGAAGGAGGTTCTCATACAAGCCGGATCACACATGAGCAGGAACGTCAGCCAAGCCAGGTCAGGAAACGGAGGTGGTTCGCAGACAAGCCGGGTCAATCACGATCAGGAACACTGGAGCATAGTCAGGACAGGCCTAGTCGGTACACAAGTATCTGGAACGCAGGAACACAGCAACAGCAAGACTGGCTCAGAAACACCACAAAAGGGCATCTGACAGGTGTCCAGGCCAGGCATAAAAAGGTCACCAGGGGCGGGCCAAACCAACTCAGCAAATCAGAGTGTACCACAAGCGAGAGTGACAGGAGGATCACAGGCACTGTGATACTATCTGAACTGTGTATGACCTGGCTTGTCTGACTACCCTCTCTGGTGCTGACCTGTGGCTCTGTCTGACTATTCTCTTGTTTGTCCCCTCTACCTAGCATACAACCAATCTGGTGCGGATCTGGGGCTCTGGTAGACTAGCTCTTATACTGACTTCAGGCACAAGTCAAGTATCCGCTTCCTCTATACTGACTGCAGGCATGAGTCAAGTTTCTGCTACTACTATTCTGACTGCAGACGTGAGTCTGGTAGATTCCACGCTACCCCGGATCAAGACTTTGTGTTACTGTTCCTGCTCCTGTTCCATTCCTGTTCCTGTTCCTGGTTCCAGCAGAGACTACCAATGGCTTAGGTCTAGTCTCTAGTAAAGTGATCCACATTGGCAGTTTACTATTTCTGGTAATAGCACTTGCTGGCTGTGACTCTCTACTTATTCCTGCTATTTACCTCTGTGTGCTACCTTATTTTTTATTTTAATAAATTGCATTTTAACTATACCGTACTGACTCCTGAGTTATTCTAGGGAACCGTAACACACATGCAATGCATTGGATACCCCCTGGCACTCAAAGGGTTAACGCAACTTAACAACATTACATGAACACATGCATCAGAATACAATTACTTACCAGAAAACATGCCATTATGCCCTGACTCCTCAGTTTAGGGGATGTCTGGCACTGGAGTACCCAACTCTGCAGGTGTGCAGGGAGGAAACGTCACTGCCACTGCTCCTGGTGGAACTGGTGCAAATCACCAGACCAGAAGAAGAATTGCTTCCTCCATCTGATGGAGAATGGGCACTTACATCAGCAGGAACAGGAGCGGGCATGTGGACAGGGAAGATAGGTGTGTAGGGGCAGGGGAAGATGCAGGAGAATGGTCATCTTCAGCATCTGAGGATTCCATTGGTCCTGCTACAGAGGTGATGGGAGCTGGTCCAGCATGTGATGGACCAGCAAAATCCTCATCACCACCTGAAACAGGAGCAGCTTCTGCCTCAGATGCTGCAATGAGGCCATCCAGGACCTGTTCATAATGATGAAATAAAACAGGTCTACTGGAGGTCCCAGATGATCGCGCTACCTCCATCTTCACCCTTTTCCGCAGCACTTGTCTTCTCATGTCGTAAAACCGCTTCCTGCACCTGTCTGATGTGTGTGGGGACATTGCCACCTCATTGACAGCTTCCACCACAGTATCCAACAGTTCTCTCCTATCCACTACTGTGGTGGAAGCGGCCAATGGGCCAGAGAGCTGGGAAAAACAGCCCTGCAGTGCTCCCACTAGTGCCTCATTCTCCTCCATTCTGAAGGGTAGATCTCTCCTTCTGGCCATTGCTGCTGTTGGTCTGCACTCAGTCCTCTTCTTCAAGATGGTGTCTGTTGGGGGCTGGTTCTTGTTTGGGGGTACTCCCCACTTTTTTCAGGTCATAGAGTCATCTCAAATTTTTTTGCATTGCTAGTAAGGCACCTGGCCAACCAGCAATGGGAATGCTAAGAGTTCGAAATTTGGGCCAATAGTATTTGAACGCGTGAGCTGGAATGGGAGATGCCATCTCAATATATCCAATATGATTTGAGGAAGATACGACGTGATGTCACAAACTAAGCAGGGGCAGGAAGTGACAGATATGGGTTGTACAACAAGCTGTGCAGGGTAGGCGGGGACATGCATGGGTTGGTGATGTTCGCTTCATTTGTATTGTAGGGTGGGTTATATTTGACAAATTATGCAGGTAAGACTGTGACAGACATATGTTTGTGATGTTTGACAAACTATGCGTGGCAATCTGTGGTCATGCCGGGGAGACAACTGAGTGTTCAAGGCCTGGCGCATTCAGTTTCTTTCTAACTTTACTACTACTACGCGACAACTCTACTGGGTGAACCAAATGCAACTCCAATGTATACTGTACGTAACATTACTGCTTACAGTGATAGCTAGGAAGACACAAGCAGAGAATGGAGCTAACTGGAAAATAAATGGCCAAAGATGGGGGAAATTTATTTTGAATTAGTGGTGCATGGAGCATGGTTGTCTACCTACTGGCTGAACTCTTGCCAGCCCTTGGCGTATGTGAACAAATTACTTAAAGGGATAGTAATACTTCGTTTTAACTTTATTTTATTTTGTAGGCATTCAAAAACATGAAGAATGATATAAGTCTTATCTTTCAAGCCTTTATGGTTTATGAGATATTCACAAGCAAAGTTCCCCTCCCCGCCCCTTTTACCTAGTGTAAGCCATCTCTTCTCAGATGTGAATCTGGTTGTATGACCAGACAGATAACAGAAGGGGACAATTTTCTTTGTATGAAAACAATGAAAGCCCTTCCCCCCTTGACAAGTTTTTCAGCTTTTTCCCTTATCTTAATTGAAGATTGTCCCTCTCTGCAGTCTACCTGGACACCTCCTTTCTGATCTGGTTGAACAGGGGGGGGATACTTTGTTTCTGAATATCTCTTAAACCATAAAGGTTTGAGAGATAAGACATATCATTCTTCATGTTTTTTTTATGCCTACAAAATAAAATAAAGTTAAAACGAAGTATTACTATCCCTTTAACTCTTTGAGTGTCAGAGAGTTATCCAATGCTTTGAAAAGCAATGTGCTGGATACCGCTCTGGCACTCAAAGGATGAAAATGGCTAAGGGTTTGGACAATACAGGATGAAGATTGCTTAGGAGAATGAAACACTGAAAAGTAGAGTTTGTATTTGAAAGATTACAGTCTAAAGTGGTGAAGGGAGATGGATATACAGAGATCATATATACATGTTGCTAGTGGTGTGACTGGTGGGACATTTCGGTCACTTTGTAGTTAACTTCATAACCTACTGACAACCCCTTGGGTAAGTGAGTTGATGATTTAGCACAAGATTAATGTATGAAACACTAATGTATACACATAGACTAATCTGATATGAGGGGAAATCAGAGTAGGAAAACGAGACAGAGGAATTTGGGTACCAAAGAGGGACAATATGGTAGGAGGCTCGTATGAGAAAATGCAACCTTTAACCATGTAACATAAAGTGTCACATGTATAGTTTTTTATGTTTGACCACTTATATTGAGTAGGATGTGACAGGCGTGAGTTGTCGATGTTCGACCATATGCTAACTAGAATGTGACAGGCATGGGTTGTCGATGTTTGACCATATGCTACATTGAATGTGACAGGCATGGGTTGTAATTGTTCGAACATGTGCAATTTGGATTGTGCCCGGCAACCCATGCTGGAGAAGAGGTGACATGCACAGACTGGCAATGTGTGACAATATCCGTTTTTGGGATGGATCTTTGTCTATATGTACACCCTGTCTGTAAAGAATGATAGCATGTTAAATTTGGACAAATCATTCGGAATGGGTCAGAATGCCATCCGAAATTAGGATCCGCCGAATTAAAAAAAAATAATTTTGCTGAATTCGAATTAAATTGGAAATTTTGGCCATGCACAAGTCTAACACTTATCACCTGTAATATAATCCAGCCCTTTATTAGCACAACAGTGTTGCGTACATCACACCACTTTCAATTTATACTTTATATGTAAAATCTGCACAAGCTAAAGAATGTATATAGAATATAAATAAGTATGGTTTGAGAGAAAAACAGATTAATATCAGATAACAGTAAAAATCAGTCTTGCTACTGCACCTTAAGTAAGGTCATCTGCAAATTAGTTGTTTGAAAGGTCATAATTTTTGTGAAAAAAATATTGTAATGTTATGTTTTACTAAAGTGAATAAAATCTTCATGTATAAATACTTTCACGCTGTGACTCACATATCATTTTTGTAGAACAAGAATGTAGTTGATAGAAGAAATAAGCTAGCTGCAAGGTAAATGATAGCAACTCAGGATCACTGGATGGCATCAACTAATTCTTGTAAAGTAAGCTGAAATGGATTGTTTGTTGCTTAGAATAGACTGCACATAATACAGAGGTTTCATCTATTTGCCAGCATCTCTGTTGAGGTACATGTAACCTTTGTGGGCCTCATCAGTGAGGGGAAGCTATTATCCAGGTACCTGAGAATAAGGGTTCATACCTGAATTCCCTTAAAATCCTAAGGAAAGAAATGTCCAATGGTTATTTGCATACATAAAGTGAAGGTCAGAGATGTTTAATTGAGAATGATTGTTCTAAATACTGTAGCAGATTCCACAGGTCCTTTTCCTACCCAGAATGTAATATGTTTCAATTGAATTTGGGGTTGGCTTCCCTAAAGTATATAATAGAATTCAGCTATGTATATATTGCTCTCAAGTGTTTTGAGGGAACAGCTGCACCACACTGATAAGCACATAGAGGTGTGCATTTTTAGCCTTGTTATATGTTTGAAGTAGTTTGAGATGTAGTTTCAGAATATTTACATTTGACTTTGGGATATTGGTAATTTATACATAAAACTTAAAGTTTCTATTTGGAAGAGGTCTAGGCCATGGTAGTCCCTGGCAAAAAGCAAACAGAAAAGTTATGGTGGCAGCAATAAAAGTTAATATCCCTGTTTATGTGTCACAAATATGTGAAAGGAAAAAAATGAAACAAGGAATAGTTAGACTGAAGACAAAAGTTGGAAGTTGTTTAAATGAGAATAAAGGGCTAGCTGACTGTCTCAATGAAAATTTATTTACAGTTTTTACAGAGGAACTTAAAGGGAAGGAACATCTGTTAGAAAAAAAGAAATATCAAGACATGAGAAGCATGCATGTTTACAGAAGAAGAAGTTCTACTTATTTCTCTAAGGTAACAGATACATCTATGGGACCAGAGGGGATGCAATCAAAGTAATTAAAATAATTTAGGAGTATTCTGGCACAACCTTTAACAGAATTATTCAGTCTGTCATTGACAGGAGTAGTTCCAAAAGATTGGAAGGTACCAAATGTAGTACTGCGTCACAAAAAAAGTCAACTAAATACCAGTAAGTCTTATGTCAATGGTGGAAAAATTCATGGAAACCATGTTAAAGGAAAGAATTGTTAAATATCTGAATTTAAATGACGTACAAGAACCCTAATAGCACTAGCTTACAGCAGGGATATTTTGTCAAACTAACCTCATATATATATATATATATAGACTGACTAACTAAAATAATTTATATGGGCAGAGCAGTAGATATAGAGATCTAGAGATCTAGATTTCAGTAAAGCATTTGACACTGTTCCTCACAGAAGACTCATTAATAATTTGTGGTGTTCTGGTCTGAATGTATAAATGGTTGAACGGATAAGGCAATGTCTGAGTGACAGGAGGCAGAGGGTTGTAGTCAATGGAGAATATTCAGATGAAGGTTGTGTTTTTATAATGATATTACAAAAGGTCTTCAAGATAAGGTATGTCTTTTTGTAGATAATACAAAGATCTGCAACACGGTGCTTCTGCATAGGTACCTGCAGCTCCTACGGAGCCACCAATCCTCACTAAGGCAGTGACCAGTTTCCACAGTTCCACACACTAACGGAATTGATACAATCTTAATCAATCTGAAAATGATAAAGGGAGATCCATTGTAAAAGGGAACAACTTTCAAGCTACGATGTTCTCATTTGATCGATACTAAAAATACCAGTGACGGGGGGGCGCAGTAAAGTCAGAGCAATCTAACTGAGAACTTTTTATATACTGCTGATTTATATTGTTTACATTCCATCATACCCCTCTCTGCATTTCGTATTTGTTGCAAACACATACACTTTTGTATGGTCATATATTTTAGGAGTTGAAGTTTCACAAGTATCCTTTTTCAATTAGACATTCCTGGAGGAATAAGCCAGTGACATGATTTAGGTAAATTAGAAGAATGGAGAATAGTACAAGAGTGTGGCAGCTGCAGTTGATTACATTGATAAATGTAAAATAGTGCATTGGAACATAAAAATCCAATGGCAGAATATAGCATTAAGGGCACTGTGCTGTCAGAGACAACAAAGGAAAGGAATTTGGGAGTAATTATTTCTGATGCCTTAAAGGTAGGCAGGAAATGTAACAAAGCGGTGGGAAATTCAAGATGTATAGCTAGGGGAAGTGGCCATGCCACTCTACAGATCTATGGTTAGACCTCACTTAGAGTATTGTGTAAAGTACTGGAGACTCCTTCTCCAGAAGGATATAGATACTCTAGGGCAAATTCAGAGAAGGACTACTAAAATAGCTAACGTTTTACAGGACAATAAATATTTGGATAGACTAAAGGATCTGAACATGTGTAGCTTGGAGGAGTGAAGAGAGAGAGGGGATAGGATAGAAACCTTTAAGTATATGAAGGGATACAGCAAAGTTCAGGACAAAAGAACATTTCAAAGGAGCAAAAATTTTAGAACAAGAGGCCATAGTCTAAAACTAGGGACAGAGGTTTCGATGTATTGTAAGAGTTTAATACAGTGCCAGAATTTAAAGGGATAGTAACGCCCCCCCCAACAACTTGACAGCAAAATACAGCAATCATAGAAACATACTGAACACACTTAGTCCCATCTCTCAAACCTTTATGGTTTGAGAGATGTAAGGCAAGACAGTCCTCTGGTCCCTCCCCCTTCTGTCTGACGAGCTGTAAAGCTGTCAGAGGCACAATCTGGTCGGCCGACTTTTGCGGTTCTGCAGGAGTTCTGACATTTAGATATCTCTGTATAATTACTTCATAGGAATGGTCTACAACATGTGCTTGCAAGCCAGGCACATGTTTTAGACCATACCCATGAAGTAATAATACAGAGATATCTAGATAACAGCGCTCCTGCAGAGCCGCCGTCTGGTGCTGGAAGCCAGATCTCATGACGTCCGCTATACAGTGGACGTATGAGAAGGGGGAGGGACCGGAGGTCTGTCTTGCCTTACATCTCTCAAACCTTTATGGGACTAAGTGCGTTCAGTATGTTTCTATGATTGCTGTATTTTGCCATCAAGTTGTTGGGGGGGGTTACTATCCTTTTAAGCATGCAAGGGATAGGCATAAGTCTTTCTGGAACATAAGACAAGGACCAAATAAGACCAAGTACCATATAAGGTCTGAGGTTTTTATCTTGATAAATCTGTTAGCAGGCCGATACTATGGCAACATAAACCATGAAAACTTTGATAGTCCTACAGTAAAATATGTCTTAAAAAAAGTTAAGAGGCTGATAAGAATCTCCATTTTAGTTGGTGAGGGGCAAGAAGTTACATTATTTCAAGAAATGCAATGCATGCATTGTTAGCAAGGTAAGGTCTACAGCATTATAAGCCTTGAAACAATAGCATGGTAAGCAAGGTAATCACTCAATGTAAATGTAATTGTTTTCTGCTTTATCTATATTAGCTGCTTGAATACAGAGAGGTCTTTAACACATTGAAAAACAATGCATTGGAGAAAGTGGTTTTATCCATGACAATATTTTATATGATATTACTGTTAATAATTAAATTCTTTGGACATTACTACAAGATACTTTTCAAATTCTGGCTTTCATTTCACTATTCGCTTCATGTTTCCACCTCAGCACATATAAAGAATAACTGAACTGCTTTTCTATGTCTACATTAAACACTTGAGTAAGTGGAGATGCTGAATAATATAAAAAAATATTATTAAATTGAAAATGTGTTATTCTGCTGCTCATACTATATTTCTATGTACATGTTTAAATACAACAACTACTGGTCTTACAGCAAGCTCCTTAATAAAATTGAGACTTAATATCATCTACACATTGTGTTGAATAGTGTTATTTTTTACTTACAGATATATTTTTGTTATAAAGGTAATATCAGGGAATCCTTGACACAGCACCTTTGTATCTCCTTGGTCATTAACCATTAAAATGTAATATCTTCAAAAACAATATTTACCTGGATTGTATGTTGAAAACCATGTTAATGTTGTAAAATTCTTAAACTTTAATGCCCAGGCTGCATTTTCTTAAAATATTTTAGTAATGTGGAAGCATAAAACAATTTGTCCTTTCTCTTACCCTCTAGGAATTTCGATAGTAACCTGCAGATTATATAAATAGTGCATAAATTGTTGCCAGCCTCAGTTGCAGAAATAAGCGCATTCCCACTGGAGTTTAAATGTGATTTAATAAAATATTAGTGTCCACATATTAGAAATAATACAGGTTTTCCTCAGCTAAAATAAATATTTTATTTGGAAATTGATAGAATAAAAACTAAGTATATATATATATATATATATATATATATATATATATATATATATATATATATATATTCATGGTATTTTTTATTTTCTTAAAGGAACACTGTCACATCATAAATAAATCTCGAATTATTCTTTATACTTATCTTTATATATTCATCAAGGGGGTCAGGGTTTTCTTTATACAAAGACAATATTGTCCGGTCAAGCTTAATGTTGGGAAAAGGGGAGGGGAAGACTTTAAAATATAATTAAGAGAAAACTACACGGATATGGACAGATTGGAAGATACAGAGCATTATTAAAAAGTATAAAGAATAATTGATTAATTTATAGTGTGACATTTCTATCTCTTTAAGATGACTTGCCTTACCATAAACTGTTAACACCACTGCAAAAAATATTATTTAAATTCTCAGAGCATATTCAATTAAATAACAAGGGCCACATGTAGAAAACAAAGGATCAGCAATTCTGGATCAAGCCAGCTACCCCATGAGGGTAAGGGTTAATAATAATTTCCATTGCTTTAAATGGGGCTTTAAGAAAGTAATATATTAAAGAGACTTTCTAGAATTCAGTGGGTAGGGGTGGGTGAAATGTCAGAAAAATCTCCTGCTTGAATTTTCACAAAAAAAAAATGTCTCTTTATTTTTTAGGGAAAGTATTCTCCTTTTCACCACTGCAAAAATGGTCTCCCTTTCTGCTACTGCCAATAATTTTTTTTTGCCTGTGTTTCCTATGATGGCAACACTTTCCACCATAATATTACTTCTTCTGAGGGTTGAAGTGAAGAAATAAATAGCTGAAAGTCAAAGTTGTAAGTCCACAACATATTCCTTGAAATGGTTGTTAGAAGGCAGAGTGCCCTTGTCCTTAGCCCACAGCACTAACTTTTTGCTTACGTAACGTTGACACAACCATTCTTGAAAATTAATTGTGAATTGGGATAGTCCTGCAGAGTGCAACATGTGACATCAGTTCTTGAAAGCCTCTGTTCTCAACAAAAGAAAAGGGCAGCATGTCAACCTCCAACATTTTGGCAAGTTTACTATTCCATAGGTGTACCATTGCCTTATGTTTGTGCAGGTTTTGGCTTCTTTCTAAAGATTTGGTAAGTGTAGTATGGAAGTACATAGTATAAGAACTGTGTAGCTTTATTGATTTAACATCATCACTAGAGGGGTGGTGGGGATGATGTTGGTAGTATGCACTCCATGACTCTAGTCATCTCCTACTGAAAACCCAGAGTCATCATATGCCTTTGCAGCAGGAGCCATAGGTGTTATTTGGAATGAAATCACTTTTGGCAGTGGGACGCTCCCTGACACATCAATAACATCACTACTTCTATTATCTGCCCCAGGACCCTGGAAACTTTTTGGAGTGCTTCTGCTGCTGCTAGTTGTGGTATCTATGACCGCTTGATAGTGTGTCTTTCAGTCATACCTATGGCTGTGCTTCAGGTGAGATCTTATAGAGGAGGTGCCTATGTGTAAGCCTGCTTTCCCCCTGCTCACATGCTTTGTGTCAAAGGTGCAGCACTTCCAGCAGCAGTACTTCCAGCAGAAGCAGAGACACTCATTATAGCTAAGGTTGTGGATGTTAAAAACCTGTGTTACTGTTGTTGTTGCTGATGATTTTTCAACATGTGTGTGTGGCTGAGTGGGGCTTGGACTTGGAACCAGTGATAATGCTGATGATGACTTACAGGATGACTGTGTATTTTTAGGCATCTTTGCATGTACAGGGTAAGAGTTTCCAATGGTTTTCTTAAGCAGTTTATACAGGCACAGTGTTCCTCTTCAATGGTGGGGCTAATTGTTCCTGAAATTGTATTATTACTAGGTGTCATAGGTGCTGCACTTCCAAGAGCAACAGAGACACTCATCAAAGCTAAGGTTGTAGATTATTATAACCTTTGTGGTTACTCAACGTTATTAGAGTATGTGGTTGAGTGGGACTTGGAATCTGTGATGTTGCTGTTGATGACTGACAGGATGACTGTGTATTTTTTGGCATCTTTGCTTGTTCAGGGTCAGACTTTCCAGTTTTTTTGTCAGACACAGTGCTCCTTTTTGGTGGAGGAAGATTGAGCCTATGCCTTTCAAATAATTTTTTGGCCATGTCATCATCTCTTTCATTCTCAACTTCATCAATATCTGAAGAAGGGGAAGACGCCAGAGGGATATATTCTAGATCTACATCATCATCAGTCATAATTAGGTTATCCTCATCATCGCCCGATGCTTCTTACCCACTTTCCTTATGTTCCTCTAAGCTTTTACAGGTGTCAAACAATTTCTTTATACTTTTACTTTCATAAAGCTTCACTACTAATTTGAAGACAGATGTTTTGGTGCTTCTTTATCTCACTGTCAGATGCAGCATTCGGTTCAGCTGCTACACCTTCCTCCTTTATGCCATCATCAAACACAAGAATTTGGCTCAATGTCATCTTCAGTGTTTTTTTATATGCTTTTTATAGTACTGGAGCTGGAGGTGGTGGTGGTAGAACATTTTGTGGAACCTCCTTGACAAACTTCATCCTCCCTTGGAGAGGGTGGATCATCATCATTTACTGCACATGCTGTAGCAGCCATGGCAGCAGTCAGTATTTGAACTATCACTTTACTCCCACATCCCTTCACTGTTGTTCCTTTCCCTCTCCCCATCCCTTGAGCATTTGATAGACATTACTCAACTCCTGTGTGTGTTTTTACTCTAAAATGCACAACAAAACTGATGGAGTGTGATGTCTTCCATTGGAACTCAACCAAATACTCAATCTTGTCACTTATCAGTTAGTTTTGGTGGTGGAAGACTGAGCCTTTGACTTTCAGATAACTTTCTGGTCATGTCATCATCTCTCTTACATTCAACTTCATCTGTTTCTGAAGAAGTGGATGATGCCAGAGGGATATATTCTACATCATCATCATCATCACTCATTAGGTCATCCTCAGCTTTGCCCGACGCTTCTTTCCCACTAATTTTATGTTCCTCTAGGTTTTACAGGTTTCAAACAATTTATATTTGCTTTTACCCTTTGAGGGATTTACACAACACTCACAACTAGAGATGGGCAGAAAATTTTGCCTCAAACTGAAATCGGCTAATAATGGCACTTTCTGCTTGGCAAATAATTTCCTGAGAAAAGTGCAGTTTGTTCACTGTTTCCTGCCTTTTTCCTCAATTGAAATCAATGGGAAGAAACATTTTTCTCCACCACACAAAAGTTTTCTACAGCCATATAAAAGGTTGTCAGGCTCTCACAGCATGCCATTCTGTGTTTGTGAGAGGAGAGAACAGCACCTTGTTTGAGCTAGAGAAGACAGATAGGGGGAATTGAAGTTTAGTTTAGGGAATCTTTTAGTAGGACATTTGATCTGTGTAAGTGTGTCTTAGGAGAGTCAGTGGGGCACTGTGGGGAGAAGAAGGGAGGTAGGAGGTTGATCCCAAATACTACAAAATTCCATATGACTGACTGGCAAGACACAGGCAGCTATGGACCTATTTTCTTGCTGATCTTGCTGTTATAGTATCTGTGCTGGGTGAGGAAGTCTGGGGAAAGAAGTTGTTGATTTTATTTTTCAGTTATAATTTTTTTTGGACAGACTGTGATAAGACAACAGGGTGGACAACTTAAATAAGCAAAAACATTTAAAAAAATAAATAAAAAAGAAAAGAGTACTAAATATATTAGTTGACAGTGACAGACAGCTGACTGGGTTTAGGCAAGACATCATACAGCTCCATCAATTGTGTTGTGTACCGTACAGTAAAAAAACACAGTGTAGTTGAGTATGTCCAGTAAATGCACAAGGGGAAGGGGGAGGCGTGGAGAAGTACAGGGGCATGAGAGTAAAGTTGTAGTTCAAAAACTGACTGCAGTAATGGTTGCTGCAGAGTGTGCAATCAATGATGATGATCCCTCTGCTCCAAGGGAGGAAGCAGTTTGTGAAGGTCCCAGCAAAACTAGTTCCAGCACCACTAGTGCCAGTAGAAATAAAGAACCATACAACAAGAACACCGAAGATGACAACAAGTCTTATTCAAGTGTTGATGATGCTGGAAAGAGCATAATAGAGGAAGGTGTAGCAGCTGAACCGCCTGCTGCATCAGATAGTGAGACAAACAAGAACCAAAACACCCATTCTCAAAGTAGTAGGGAACTTTGTTACAGTAAAAATAAAAATAAATTGTTTGAGATCTCTAAAAGCTTAGAGGAATATAAGGGTAATGGGCATGGATTGTCAGGTGATGCTGATGCTGTTGAGGATGACCTAATGATTACTGATTATGATGATGCAGATCTAGAATGTATCCCTCCAGCGTCCTTCTCTTATTCAGATACAGATGAAGTTGAGAGTGAGAATGAAGACATGGCTATAAGGTTATCAGAAAGTCAAAGGCTGAAACTTCCATGACTTTTAAGAAGCACTGTGCATGTCTATAAACTGTTTGAGAAAGCCATTGGAGAGTTTGACCCTGGACAAGCACAGATGTCAAAAAGTACACAGTCACCCTATCAGTCATCATCAGCATCATTGCCTCTTCAAATCTATGTCCCACTCAGCCACACGCACCTGTTTTGAGTACCCAGCAACACAGGTTATCAGCCACAATGTTAGATAATACGAGTGCTCTGCTGTTGTAAGTGCTGCACCTTTGACACCTAGTAGTAGTGGCAGTAGAATTGCATCAACATCTAGCCCCAGTAGTAGTAGTAGCAGCACCTCAGGAACCCCTCAGTCCATGAAGTCCATGGAGATACTTCACTCAGGATCCTCAAGCTAAGCATGTTGCTATCTGTTGTCTGTGCGAAAAGCACGTGAGCAGGGGGAAAGCAGGCTCACACCTATGCACCTCCTCTATGAGATCCCACCTGAAGCACAACCACAGGTCTGACTGGGAGACACACTATCAGCAGGCCAAAGGCACAACAACTAGTAGCAGCAGAAGCACTTTAAAAAGTTCCCAGGGCTCTAGGACAGAAAAAAGAAGCAGTGAAGTTTTTTATGTGTCAGAGAGTGTGCTACTGCCAGTTCCAACAATTATTTAGTCCAAATAACACCTATGGCTCCTGCTGCAGAGAAATACGACATACAAAGCCAGGACAAATATATTAACAGCAGCACAGATGAGAAGGTGGAGGATGCATGTGAAGAAGGGTTTCTACCTTCTACCCCACTTGGGAATACTGTTATGAGAAACACATATTGTGTGTCAATAATCTGAGAAGGAGGATAGCGTATGACAATGGTAAAAATACATACACAAATCACACCATGCTAGTCCCCCACCACCACCACTACAATACACATCTGTCACATTGTAAGTTGTACTTTATTTTTTTTATTACTTGACATCATCATGAATATGTGCCAGTGTCACTTAAGCAGGACGTTAAAGTGATAGTAATGTTTCACAAAAACAGCAGCTCTAATTAATCTTCATTGCAATCGAGCCGTAGAGAGTCTTATTTCAATACTGTCAGAGTTGTAGATCAAGAGTAATTGAATGATAAAGTATCCCCCTCTCGCCCCTTTTACATAGTGTGAGCCACCACCCCCAGATGTGGAATCCAGTCCACAGACCAGACAGCTCACATCAAGGGTCAATATTCTACTGTGAGAACAATGAAAACCCTCCCCCCCTTGACAGGTTGTTCAGCTTTTTCCCTTATCTTGGCCCTCTCTGCAATCTACCTGGACACTCTCTGCTGATCTGAGGTGAGCAGTGTTATATCAGTAAAAGGGGGGGGGAGGATAATTTATCATTCAATTACTCTTGAACTACAACTCTGACAGAATTGAAATAACACTCTCCATGGCCCAAATACTATGATGATTAATTAGAGCTGCTTTTATTATGAAACATTACTATCCCTTTAACAGGGCTCAAAATTTCCACTAGCCAATGGCGAGTGAAAATTTAGCCCTGGTGAGTATAAATTCAGCCCTGGTTGGTATGTTATGGCTATCAGTGGCGAGTAACCTTTCAGATCTGGCTAGTAGCAAAGGACTTCAACTTTTAAGCCCTGCCTTTAATGTTGTGGGCAAAGGGCAAATGCATTCTCCATGCTAACACATTTTTCAAGCCATATGGTCTGTAGGACTTACAACTTTGACTTTCAGCCACTTACTTCTAAACTTCAGCCCTCAGCAGAAGTAATGTTAATCTGGGAAATTTAGTACCTAGAGGAAAAATAGGCAAAAAATGTGTTAAAATAGGCAAAAAGGAGGAAATTTTTGCATAGTTGGAAAGACAAAATCTTTAGTTGGAGAAGCGAAAAGTCGGCAAGTTTTCGTGAAAAGTCATGCAAGAAATTTTTCAGACTTTTCACCCACACCAACTCACTACTATTTTCAGGACAGGTTTTTTGTGCTTGTTTATCTCATTGTCAGATGTAGCAGTTTGTTTCCTGCTGCACATTCCTGCACTATTCCATTAACATTGGAATGTGACTCGTCTTCAGTGCTTTTAGATGGCTTATTAAACGTACTTTTGGTGAGACTTTGACAAACTACATCTTCCTTGGGAGGAGAGGGATCACCATCATTTATTGTACATGCTTCAGCAACCATGGCTGCAGGCAGTTTTTGTACTACCACTTTACTCACTCATCTCTGCACTGCTTCTAATTCTTTCACCCTACCACTACCACTTGTGTGTTTGTTGGACATTACTCAACTACTGTGTGTGTTTTTACTGTAAAGTGCACAACAGAACTGAATGAGTGTGATATATTGCTTTGCATCCCAACAAAATACTCTTTCTTGTCTAGTATCCATCTGCCTCAGTCACAGCTCACATCAGGGCCCCTGTCTCTGTCACATACTTTTTTAAATTTTATTTATTTATTTATTTATTTATTTATTTATTTATATTAACTGTCCCTCTCTCATTGTCAACAAAACACAACAAAAACACACTCCCTGTTCATCTGCTTATTTCCCAGGACTACCTTAGGACAGAGATAATAGCAGATCAGGAAAGATATTGGGTCACAGTTGTCACACAGAATACTGACTTCCCTTCTCACAACCTGTTAGAGTACACTAACACAGATATAACTGCCAGACCAGGAAGAAACCTGGATCACAGATGCCTTTGTTTACTTGGTCACACACAGTTTTGGGATATTTGGGGTAAACCTCCTTTACTCCCTTCTCTCACCCACAGACACCTCTAGTACATGGATAACAGCCAGATCAGGAAGAAACTTGGATCACCTCTGCCTGTGTGTTCCAGTCACACAGAATGTTGGAGTATTTGGGGTTATTCCCCTTTGCTCTTTTCTCACACCTGCAGATTCCACTAACACAGAGATACTCAGTCACACAAAATTTGGGGGTATTTGGGGCAAACCTCCTTTGCACCCTTCTCACACCCCCAGACTCTCATAGGGCAGAGATTGCAGTCAGATTAGGAAGAAACTAGGAACACTACTGTCTACTGAAAGGGTTTGGGGTCAAACTCCTTTTTCCCTTCCTTTCTCCCAGACTCCCCTAATACAGATAATAGACTTCCTGCCTACAAAATTAAACTACGCTTCAACTCCACTTTATAAGCCTGACTTCTCTAGCTCAAAAATGTGCTTCTTTCTCTTCCTCTCAAAAACATAAAATGGCAGGCTGTGAGAACCTGGTCCCCATTTATACCATGCCTGCGGAAAGACAAGAGAAACTTGCCATGTGGTGGGGAGAAATTCTGTCTTTCCATTGATTTCAATGCAATAAGCTAGGCAAAAAAGTGAAGCAACTGCACTTTTAATTAAATATGTTCCGTTTGGAGAAAGCGCTATTATTCTCTTGTTTCTCTTTTGAGGAGAAATAGTTCGCCCATCCCTACTGACCACACACATTGTTTTATTTGCAAGTAGTCCATGAGGGTTATTGTTTCTTTTGTGTAGGGGTGGGCGAAAGGTCCCGTCATGTTCCTGTGAAAAAACCAGGACAACCATGTGGTTATCCACTTTTTTGAGGGGAAAATCCATTTTAAATAAATCTAAAAAATCTAAAAAATGTTTTGCTATTTTTTCAATGAATAGAAATCTTTTTAGCCCCTTTACTCACATGGGTTTTTTTTGCCTTTTTGCTATACAAACATGACGTTTTCCAGGAAGTGAAACATAATAAAAGCGTCTTCAGAGAGAGAGGGTTCTAGGCTGTTGTGCTGTGCTGTGAGCTATTTTGTAAAATCGATGCAGTAGACGTTCATAGTGAATACTATGACTATGAGCATGTGGAATATTATTAAAAGGAGGACCTGGATGGACCGTTATGTGTCCAGTGAGTCTGAGGAGGAGGAAGTGACCACTAGCAACATAAAAGGGTCTGGATGTCCTGGTTCCCCAGACCCAATTATGGCCAGTTCCCCTACATCACCCATAGGGATCTTAGTAACATTTGTCTCATGGGCAGAGGGAGAAGAGGGTAGTATTGTGAGCAGGACAGGTCAGCTACTGCCAGTGCTTTGCCTGCTGCCAATGTGTATTGTGATTCTCAGGAAGGGAGGAGGAGGAGATTATGCCAAGTCTGACAGCAGGGGACCGTAAATAACACTAGTCCAAAGCAGTCCTGCCACTACTACTACTACTAAGAAGATACAGCAACTACAGACTCAGAGTGTAAGGAAGTGAGGGAGAGGGTGACCATTCTACTAGTGAGGAGGAAGACTCAGAGACTAAAATTGATGTGGCTGGTGTTAGTAGTAATAGTGATGGATAAGCAGCTGATGGGACTAGCGATCCTCCTACTGCTGCTGAGGTGGTAGAAGAAGTGATGCAGAGCAGCCAGACTAGTGGATCCTCAAGCAGAAGAGTGACAATGATAAAGGCAGTGCACATCATGCATAAAAAACATTCCATAAATTCCCACCACTACCACAAACCATATCACACAAACCACTTGAACTGGAACAACGTCACAATGGACACCATGATATCAGACCATTATCCACCATTCCATCCTGAAGAGTCAGGTCCATGGCATAAAAGGAATAGTCAGTAGGCAAGATTCTGGCCCACACCCCATGAGGAATGGCCCATCATGGTGCGTACTGTCCAAAAATCGATGGGAGGCAAAATTAGAGGACCAGTCAGTCAACCCCAGCAGATCCATCAACACCAAAGGAGCAGGAACAGCATCTCATCCAGAAGAGGTGAAAGTAGGATCAAAGACAGTCAAACACCTCTAGACCCTCCCCACCCAAGCCGTGGCTTTCATTTCTGAGGTAAAAAAGTGAGCACGATCACCGTGGTTGACCCCGAAGCTTAGCTGGGTACTGTATAACACAAGAAATGTTCCTCTCCTTCAGGCACTGTACAATATCTTGGAATTTCCTCCACTTCTTTTCTATATCTGCTGAGAAATCAGGGAAGATTGGCCCTTCATCCTCAAAAGACGCAGGATAGCATCTTGGTCTTTGATGTTCAGGAGGTTCATGATTACCTGTCTAGGTGGGGATTCAGGGGGCACTGCTGTGGATGGCACCCTCTGTGGGGCCTCTCTGTAATAAAGCAGGTGGAGAATCCCTCTGTGCCCTGTGTCAACTTTATCCAGTTTTCAAAGAACAATCGATCTACAGTCGCAGAGTTCAGGGAGACCTACTATCCATATATTGCAGCAGCAAAGTCTATTCTTCAGATCTATTCTTCAGATCATCTTCCTTGCACATAAGAACCTGCACCTGAGATTGCAAGATGCGCACAGCTTACTGAACAGTAGGTAAATCATCCTCCACTTGAGATCTGCCTCTGCACAGGATGTTTTCTCTCAATGCTTGCTGGTCTGCCTTGAAGAGGTTCAGATCAACTTGGACTGTATCAATTTTAGTGGTTAAGAGTGCTTGACAGTGGGAGAATGCAGCCATAAGCTCTGTGAGGTGGGACCTGGAGGAGTCCTCCAAACCTGAAGACTGAGCTGGAAATGCTGGGGTAGATTGACCTTCCATAATCACCTAAATTTCATCCTCAGCCATCTGGTATTCATTCACCTGACTTCTGACCCATTATGTGAGCACCATGCGGGGGGAGGGTCGAAGAGACATGCCACAGGAATTAAGACTGGAGAGGCTTAGGAGTAGATAGCAAAAACTTCAAAGCATCAGGGTAATAGAGGGATATTAGCTCTGAGTAACAATTCACAGCATGTGGTAATTAAGAGGGTTAAACAGTGCAGAGCATATCCATATACAGGATAGCATCAGAAGGTAGGCGAGGAGGTAAGACATGTGTCCCAGTGGTGAGGAATCAGCTTCTTGCATGTAGTCTGCAAATCCAGCCCAAGAGGGCACCCAAGGAGGATCAGTATAGACCATATGTAGAGAGCATAGGCCCAGAGGTCAGATGTACTCCCATCTCTGCACACTGGCAAACTGTGAAAGGGCCCAGGGTAGAGAAGGTCAAGGCAGGCAGCTCATCTGGCCACATTCAATGGCTAGGCCACACAGTATAGCAATATAGTGACCTGCAGAGTATGGGGACACAAGGACCTATTGGATAGTAGGAGAAGTGGGACCAGAAAAACAAACAAACAGAAGGGTACACTAATGGAAGTGGGAAAGGGGGAGGCAGGCAATTACCAAGACCTGAGTAGTGTGAGGGGTAGCAAGTTTTGTAAGTTGGACAGACTCAGGGGATAGCCCCCACTTGCATATACACATCCAGTAGCTGAGAGCCAGTGTCTAGTGCTGGTAAAACCAGGAAGGCACAGATCTTAGTCCGGATCTCTCCCGTAGAACCCAAGAGGGATTACATCTGATCCACAGCTTCCTTACTAGCACTGTCAGTGGATGCACTATGTGGTATATGCCATCACTCAAGGCCTCCATGTTACTGGGCCTCCAGCAGAAAGGATATGTGTTCAGAAGCTGTCCATAGCCACCATGCCAGATATATGTGCAAGTCTCAAGAGTGGTGCTCCAACTCCCATGTCAATGCAGGAGGCCAGAAAAACAGATGCAAGGTTTGTGGCCAAAGTTGTCCTTGGCTTCCCCCCTCCCCTCCATGCTGGTTGCTAAATGGAGAGCCTCCACTCGTCTCCTGCCCCTCCACACATCAAGGAAAGAGCCAGTATACTTTAGTTACAATGTTTTCCTCCTTCTTAATGTTTCAGTATGTTCCTGAAAATAACTCATTTTCATTTAAAAACATTGTACATATATATTTATTTTAAGAGAAAAAATGTTAAATTCACTTTGTGAAGTTGTTCTCTTAAAAGTGAAATAAAGCAGTGATAGAAGATTATAGCTGTGTGTTATCTGCAATGATAAAATATGAGCCTTTGTCCTATATTTTTGTCCAGTGGAAATTGAAAGTGTTTATTTTTGTAAATACATTAGCAAGGTAAGATGCATACAATCAAGCTGACAAAGCTAATGTATTAAAGGACATGCAAATATTAATCTATCTAAGGTTTCTCACATCAAAAGTACTTTATGGTATACTCAGTTAAATTCTATAATTCTTATTTATCAATGTGAATTCTTTAGCCAATAAAAGTGCATTACATTTAATCTATTGCATCATAAGCTGTTACTTGATTGCATTGATATACTTTAATTCCTACTTCACAGTTTCATAAAGCAGAAATATTCGATTATGAGCCTCAAGGTTACTTTACATTCCATTGAGTTCAGTTTGCTTATAATTTACAGGAATTGAGAAGTTTAGAAATTTGACAGTTTCTTAGCTCTTAGTGCTTTATCAAGTTTGTCATTGTTCATCTGTTCATTGCCAAGTGATAAAGCTTTGCTGTCTAAGCACCTGCCTATAACATGTGTCACCAGATGTTCCTATCTCTTGCATGGCTGACTAACCCATTTATCCTTTTGAGGCAGATAATGGGTACCAATTGCTGCTGGATAGCAGCAATGATGTGTAAAGTTATTTTTACAACTATGTTTATATATATATATATATATATATGATTAAATGTTGAAACAAATTATAAAATACATAAACTTTTTCACATTCAAGTTTAAGTTAAAGGTTTCTTTTAATTTTTTTCTTGATTTTCATCCAATTTTTATGGTTAACTGATTATTGTATTCTTTATTAATTTTTATTTAATATTTCATGTAGATTTCAGAAGGACTTAGTTTATGTGTTTGGTTGCTTTACTTCATTTATAATACAAAGTTTATATAGATATAAGTTAGATAAAACTAATAATATTGGCATGGCATTGCCCAAGTGGTTATTAAACAAATAAAAAGGAAAAAAGTCCCATATTGTATGTTTGGCTAAATAAACATAGAATGTTTTATAAAGAAAATGTGTTATGATGACACTGCAGAAGACATCTTAAACAGGAGTAGCCATTATGTGTGTTATTCATTGAATTGCATTGGATAGGTGTCTGTCACTAATAGAGTTATAAAATAGAAGGTGGATTTACGTATAGGCCAATCTTCCCCTGACATCCAGATGAATCCAGAAAGGAGGCAATGTTTCTAATGACTGGATTTGTTGAATTTTCACTGCTTAGCCCTTTCAGCTTCAAAAAGGTGTGCACCGCATTGCAAAGCACTGCGTTACACAACTCTCCATCAATGAGTGTGTTTGAGCGTGAAGAGCATATGAAGAGCGTACACCATTTTGCAAGTAGTATATTGCAAATTCTGTTATTTAATTTTCTATTTAGCATTTTGTGTACAGTGTCTGCATTTTGCATATGGTGTTTTGTATATTTCATTTTGTGTATAGAATTTGCATATGGCATATCATATTACGTATAAAATGTTTCACATAGCATTTTGCATATAGCGTAGATTTGCATTACAGTTTTTACATTATTATGTATGGCATTTTGTGTACAATGGTTTGCGTTTTGCATATATTGTTTTGTATTTTGCTTATAGCGTATTGCGTATAGAATTTTGCGTATTGTGTTTGCGTATAGCCTTTTGCATATAGCATTTTGGACATAGCATAGTTTTGCGTACTGTGTAAACCATATTACGTATCCTGTTTTGTTTCTAGCATTGTGCATTCTTTGTATAGCGTTTTGCATATTGCATTTTGCGTATTGCATATAGTATTTTGCGTATATACTTTTTTATTTTGCTTTTTGCATATCACATTTTGCACATAGCATATAGTTTTGTGTATTGCATTTTTTGCATTTTGCGTATAGGTTTTTGTTTTTGCAAATAACTTTTTGCATTTTGCATATAGCATTTTGTGTATAGCGTCTTGCATACATCATTTTGCATATTACGTATCACATCTTGCATAGAGAGTTTTGCATATTGTGTTTTGTGTATAGATTTTTTGTGTATAGCTTTTTTGCGAATAACTTTTTGTGTATTGTGTATAACGTTCTGTTTTACATATATTGTTTTAGGTATTGCATTTTGTGTATAGCATTTTGTGTATAGTGTTTTGAGGACTGCATACAGCATTTTGAGCATAGCATTTTGCATATTGTGTTGTGCGTAATGCATTGTGTGTGCATTGCATGCATATTTTGTATTTGTGTGTGTGTGTGACTGTATGTGATTGTATGTGTATATTGCGTTTTGTGTACTGTGTGTATTTTGTATATTGTGTCTCTGTGTATTATGCACATTATGTGTATTGTGTGTATGCATTTTGTCTGTGCCTTGTTTTTATTGTGTGTTACATGTATTGAATGTATTGTGTTTGTATGTGTTTATTTTGTGTGCATGTTCATGTAATGCATGTTGTGTGTGTATATTTTGCATAGTGCTGCAGATCCTGCATTGCTAAGGGTTTCGTTGCGAGTGCTGTTGTAGAGAGGGCTTACTCAGAACAAGTACATACAGAAATGGGTTTAAGGAGTGGTCGCAGAGATGTGGAGAATTGCTCAGATGCTCAGTTCTGTAAAAAATCCCCCTTATACAAGTTCTTGTGCTTCAATGTGAATGTGTTTATACCAATGTTTTAGGGGCACTTTAATCTTCCTCACTTCAATATTTATAATTGTACCATTTTAAATAATAACCCCATGTTCTTCATAACTGAAGATTTAAGAATTTGAATTTGTTAACCCCTTAACGACCCTTGACTGTCATAGTACGTCATGGGTCGATCCGAGTTAACGACCCATGACGTACTATGACTGTCATGGAATTCTGGGCTCCCCCCCGTGGCTGCACGCCGTTCAGGGAGTCCGGAACAGTAATTAAAAAAAAAAAAAAATGCTCCGTGGTCCTTAAGTGACCGCACCTCACCGATCGGCTGGTCGATAAGGAGTTAACTGAGTGCCCACTCTGATGTCTGAATTTTTTTCACTTAGACATTGGAATGAGGTCATCAAGGTCATACCCCTCCCATTCCCACCCCTTCCCCCACAAATGGTCAACTTCCTACTGAAGGTTGTGATCATATCTGGTGAAATAACCACTCTTTTGAGAGAAACTACCTCAATCCCTGTGTTATTCTAATGAGTCTCTTTTTCAAGATACAGAAATTTTAAAGCATAAGCTTCATAGAATATAATAATTTGATATCATATTTCACAGGAGTCTTTATTTCACCTTTCTCTCACATTAGGTAACACTTCCATGGCATTCTTGAACTGTTTTTCTATGGAGGAAGTCACTTGATTTCCAATGGATAAGGCATTTAGCAGACAAGTAAATTATTTGACTACTTCATTACTATAAGATAGAATAATTTATTATTCAGTGTATGATGAAAAATAGCATGACTGAGGATCTTACTGCTGTAGTAGCTGTGAATATTTACATTAACTAGCATTCTTTCTGTAACCAGAATAAAGTTTAAAAAAGAAATGTTTTCAATCCTTTGTTGTTGATATTACATCACAGTTACAGGGTGTTTTACAACAAAAAATAAATCTATTTATGTATTTAATTCATGCCAATCAAATTTAATTTTTGCTTAGCATAATCATTGGCTCCTTCTTCTGCCTAGCTTCTTGGAGCAGGGTTTCTCCCTTCGGGTGTCCCTAATCAAGCCTGCCTTAGCCCTGCCAGAAACTCCCACTTCTCCCATAACTCCACCCCCATTACATATGTGATAGCCTGATACAGAACATATCTTTAACATATAAGATACAAGCACAAGAGGATAAATATGGGGAATAAATAGTAAGTGAATCTGTAAATAGACTAACCAGATTAATGAATAAACTGATAAATAAACCATCCACCATAAACAGAAGTGGGTAACTAAAGCAGGGACATTTGTAGAGGTGACTCAGTGTTCCTCTAATTATATCACACCAGAGAGCTCTATACCCTGGCTAATGGAATTCTGATCACAAGTTCTCCACTGTTTCTATCTTCAGGCTTTTTCCATGAATTGCAAAGCAATATAGCATTCAAAGTTTAAGCCCTGTTTAAATCAAAATACATTTTTATTTGCTCACTATAATGAAGTGGTTTTTCCCATATGTACTCCTCTTTTATCTTCTGAATAGGGCCATCTGAATCTGATCAAGAACAAGAACATACAACTCTGAGACAACAACATATGTATCTCAGGAACAAGAGCACTGAAACTCAAAAACCAACAGACTCAATAATTTGTAGAAAGTTAGATGTTAGGTAGGTCTAGAGATGAACTGCACAAAATGCAACAGGTTGTTCTGAAGGCTGGAAAAGCCAGGCCTGGACCACAGGTGAGTAAAAAGTACCAGAATCCTAGACACTGATTCTAAGGACCATATGCACTAAGTACAATAACTACACTATAGGGGAAGAATAAGAAAATAAACCCATTGTTAATGATCCAGCTCATATTATACCTTAAGGACTAAGGGTGGGCGAAAATTTTCGTCATGTTCCCACAAGAAATCCTGTGAAAACCAGGTTATTGTCTGTTTTTCACGGGAAAATCCACTTTTAAAATGACGATTAAAATCTTTGTGGTTTTCACCCATTGGCCCAAATTCTTCACCATTTTTTAAATGGCTAGAAAGTTTCTGCCCATTGATTTACATGGTTTTTGCCTTTTCGCTATAAAAACGTGACATATTTGCAGAAGTGAAACACAATAGAATCAGCTACAGAGTGAGGTAGATGTGCTATGCTGTTCTGCTGTTATTTGTTTTGAAAATTTTAAAAGGAGTAACTGAAAGGACCTTTATGTGTCCACTGAGTCTGAGTCTGAGGAGGAAGTGAGCACTACTGAACCAATGTTGTCCAGACCCCCTAAATCACCCCAGGGGTCTTGGTCAATATAATGGGAAGGGAGGAAGAGAAGGGTAGTACTCGTGACAGGACAGGCCAGCTTCCTGTGTCTGCTGCAAGATGTGCTGTACCTGATGCCACCATTGCTGTACTTGCTGCCAGACATTCTGCCCCTGCTCCCACTAGTGCTGTGCCTGCTGTCAGACATTCTGCCCATGCTATTGCCATCACAATTGCTGTGCCTGCTGTCAGACATGCTGCCTCTGCTGCCACCAGTGCTGTGCCTGCTGCCAGTGCTGAACATGCTGCCACTAATACTATGCCTGCTGGCAGATGTGCTGCCCCTGCAACCAGTGCTATGCTGCTGCCAGTCTGAACCTGCTGCCACCAGTGTTGAAGCTGTTGCTAGTGTGTCTTTTAATACTCAGGAGGGGGGAAGGAAATGATTATGCCAAGTTTGACAGCAGGGGATCCTAAGTCGCACTTGCCATTCCCAAGAAGTCCCGGCAGTGCTAGTACTACTACTACTACTAAGAAGGTCCAGCAGCTTTTTAGTGTTAGGAGTGAATGAAGGGGTAATCAATACCCTCATATTACTAGTGACTGTGAGGAGGAAGACTCTGGGGCTGAACTTCATGTGGTTGGTGTTAGTAGTAGTAGCAACTAGGACCAGGACTGATTCTGAGGCAGTACAGCAAAAACAGCAGCATTATCTGCTGCCACAGATAGTGAAGGGGAATGTGGAGGACAAGAAGATAGAGGGCATTCATCTCCACCTGTTCCCTATCGCTCCACCCTGAAGTCATGGGTGTGTAATTATTTTTCTCTTTGGGCAGGCACAGTGCTGTAATCACCAATGACACTCTGCATAATTTGTGAGGAAAGGATGGAACACATCTTGGCACAAGCACCCTGATATCACACATGAAACATAAACAACATGACATTTATGTCAAACATGTTAAAGCCAAACACCCACCACAGAAATCAAGCATTGCTGATGCTAACTCTCCAGAAAGGTAACAAGAGGTGAGACAGAGATCAAAGAGAAGGAAGAATAGAGAAACCCAGGCATAGAATGGAAGTTTCATGACAATTAAAACAACTAGCTCGCCATCACCCTCTTCCAATACGTTAACGATATCTTCTGCAAATCCACCTCATTCATCATTACCTCCCCCCACCAAACGATAGCCACTCTGTTGATGTTAGGATGTGGCAGTTAGTTTCCACCCATTGCACACTGTGTGGTGCACTGACTACCCATGGCAGTGTGGTGGAGGAGAATCGCAAGCAGAGCATTAATCTGCATCTGAGGATATTCCATTTCACAGAATATGCTAAGATGCTGGCAGAGAGTGTTCATCATTACTATTAAACTGTTAGCAAGTTGTCATTTGTCCTAAGCAGGTTCTGGACAAGGGGCTGAGTGACAGTGGCAGTACTTGGTTTCTGGTGTCATGGTGTTTGGATACCATTGTGCCCAAAGATGTTATTTACCGTACATATTGCATTGCAGTTGCTGATGAGAGGCAATGTTCCTGCTCTCAAGGGAAAAAATGATATTCTAATAACAACAACACACCCATAATTTTGGAGGAGGGGCAGGTGGAGAAGAATTATTGGCCAACTTCTTCTTTTCTCCACATAGACTGGGGGCTACTTATTCTACTGCCTCAGGAGCATCACTGGAGCTAGTTGTGGCAAGTGGAACCTTCATAATCCATCACCCATGTTGCTAATATTGTGGATCCCATTCCCTTTCATCTGCCTAATCATCCTGCTGTTTAAACAATTCAGCAGCAGCAAGAACAGCAGTTGCTCATCATCTCCTCCAACCAGCAGTGAGATATCTGTAATAGAGCAGCAGCAGCACGTAGGGACTAGTGGTGGTGATTGTGATGATGATGGAGAAACTGGGGTGGAAGAGACATTTATGGCCATTTTAGAAGAAACTGAGTAGGAATGGGAGACAGGGATAATGATGGTCATCAATCCCAAGGAGAAAAATAGTCCCACACCCATGACTTCAGTGGGGTGGGAACAGGTGGAGAAGAATGGCCTCTTTCTTCTTGTCCTCCACATTCCCCTTCAATGTCTGTGGCACTGGATGATGTTGCTGCTGTTGCTGCTACTGCCTTAGAATCAGCACTGCAATTAGGACAAGGAGTATTGCTGCCCCTGGAAAGTGGAACCTGTCCTAATCCCGGATAAATAGTTGACCTCATTTCCACTGTGTCCACGGTGGTCTGTGGCAAACTAGTTTGCTCCTCATCATCCTGCTGCCCTTGCAACTCAGCTGCAGCAGGAATTAGAGCAGTTGCAAATTCCAAAAGCTCACTGCTGGTGGTGATAACCATCCTCATCCCTGTCTCTCTTCCCTTCCCAGTTTCTGCTAAAAAGGCAATCAATGTCTCTTCCACCCCAGCTTCTCCACCATCATCATTTTCACCACCACTACTAGTGCCTATGTGTTACTGCTGCTCTTTTATAGACATCTCACTTCTGCTTGGAAGAGGTGATTAGCAATTTGACAGAGGGTCCGCTAATGTCACACTTGCAATTTCTTGGTGATGTGAAGGCAGACTGGCAGCAGTAGCAGCAGGCACAGACAGCTGATCTGTGCTCCTGGTGGTGGTGGAATTATTTCTGAACCAGCTATCCCCTCCAACAGTTCTTGCTTCTTCAAGATCATGTTCCACTTGGACACTGTAGTGATGGATAGGAGATTCCAAGGGCCAGAGGAATGGTGGGGGCTCCCTTGACTGCTAGTCTGAACACTCTCAAATGCTTCCCCTACCACTCCCCTAATACTAGTCCCACCAGCTGCTTCACCTTCACTGCTACTACTACTAACATCAACCACATGAAGTTCAGCCCCAGAGTCTTCCTCCTCACAGTAACTAGTAATATGAGGCTATTGATTACCCCTTTATTCACTCCTAACACTAAAAATCTGCTGAACCTTCTTAGTAGTAGTAGTACTAGCACTAGTAGGACTGCTTGGGGATGGCAAGTGTGTCCCCTGCTGTCACACTTGGCATCATCTTCTCCTTCCCCCATCCTGAGTATTACAAGACACACTAGCAGCAGCTTCAGCACTGGTGGCAACAGGTTCAGCACTGGCAGCAGCACAGCAGTTGTTGCAGCAAGGGCAGCATGTCTGCCATCTGGAACAATATTGGTGGCAGCAGGTTCAGCACTGGCAGCAGGCACAGTACTGGTGGCAGCAGGGGCAGCACTGGTAGCAGGCACAGCACTGGTGGCAGCAAGGGCAGCACTGACTGCAGGCACGGCACTGGTGTCAGCAGGGGCAGCATGTTTGACAGCAGGCACGGTACAGGTGGCAGCAAGTTCAGGAATGGCAGCAGGCACAGCACTGGTGGCAGCAAGGGCAGCACTGGCAGCAGACACAGCACTGGTGGCAGCAAGGGCAGCACTGACATCAGGCACAGCACTAGTGGCAGAAGTGGCAGCACATCTGACAGCAGGCACAGCACTAGTGGAAGCAGGGGCAGCACGTCTGGCAGCAGGTACAGCAATGGTGTCAGCAGGGGCAGCACGTCTGGCAGCAGACACAGGCAGCTGACCTGTCCTGCTCTCACTGCTACTCTTTTCTTCCTCCCTTCACATTAAATTCCCCAAAATCCCTAAGGGTGATTTAGGGGGACTGGACAGCATTGGTTCTGTAGTGCTCACTTCCTCCTTCTCCTCCTCCTCTGACTCAGTAGACACATAAGGTTCCTTCCAATTTCTCCTTTTACTATTTTTAAACTTTCTCATAGTGATAGCAGTCACTATGAGCCTCTCTTGCCTCAATTTTTCAAAATGATCACTGCAGAACAGCATAGCATGTCTACCTCACACCGTAGCTGCTTCTATTGTCTTTCACTTCTTGCAATATTTCATGTTTTTATAGTGAAAAGGTGAAAAACACATAAATCAGTGGGATGATTCTTTCTAGCCATTGAAAAAATGGCAAAGAATTTTGTCCCATGGGTGAAAAATGTGAAGATTTTAATTTCTGGTTTTAAAGCAAATTTTCTCTTGACAAAGACGATAACAACATGGTTTTCGTGGGATTTCTCGCTGGAACACTCCAAGAACTTTTGCCCACCCATAATAATGACATGGCCAGAAAGTAAGATGAAGGTCAAAGGGTCAGTCTTCCACCACTGAAAAGCAGCATTGTGCCTGTTGATAAACTGTTTGAGAAAACAGTTGGAACATCTGACACTTTACAAGCAAAGATACCCTAAAATACATAGTTATCCTGAAGTTGCCATCAACATCATCACCCCTGAGAAGTCCAAGCCCCTCTCAGACACACACACTTGCTGAGTAACCAGGCAACAGCACAGGTCACTAACATCCACAACCTTAGTTATGATGAAAACAGAAAACGGAACAGATGGGGGTGGTCAATTTTATGCTGTGATTGTCTGCTAGTGGACTCCTTTATTGATTACTTCAAAATATCTGGGAGCTCTGCAGCAGAGACCGTGAGCGCCTGTACAGAGGCAGGTGGATATCCTCTGATGTAATACACCGGTTATATTATACATAACCAGATGACCGCTAACTGTGAGTAATTATATATTATTGATTTCTCTAATTTTTACAGTTGAACGCCCCCATCTGTTCCATTTTCTGTTTTCCTGTGCTCTCCACTCTTTTCATGAAGGTTGATCTCCGGGGAGCTGCTGGTGTACTACAGATCTGCTTTGTGGGCAGTGTAATATCTCCCACTTGCCTGTGTGCTACAAATCATTAGATAGTGGCCAACAACAAATGTGAGTGTGACTACTATTTTTTCATATATTCCAATAAGTTCCATGAAGGTTTAACCCTATGAGCACCTCCTGCTTTTTCTTCTTCTTTTCTGCTTAGCTATGATGAGTGCCTCTGCTGTTCCTGGAAGTGTTGCACTTTTGACACCTATTAGTAGTAGAATTGCAAAAACATCTAGCCCCACTTGTAGTAGCAGTATCAGCCCCTCGGGAACACCACAGTCTATGAAATCCACAGTATGGAGATACTTCACTCAGGATCCAAAAGCTAAGCATGCTGATATCTGCTGTCTGTGCAAAACGCAGGTGAGCAGGGGAAACACAGGTTCAGACCTAGACACCTTCTCTATGAGATCCCACCTGAAACACAACCACAGGTCTGACTGGGAGACACACTATCAACGGGTCAGAGGTACCACAACTATCAGCAGCAGAGGAACTACAAAAACTTCCCAGGGCTATGAGGCAGATAAGAGAAGTAGTGATGTTATTGATGTGTCAGAGATTGTGCCACTGCCAACAGTTAGTTAATTCCAAATAACACATTTGGATCCTACTGCAGAGAAGTATGATGAGTCTGGGTTTGCTGTAGGAGATGACAAGAGTCACAGACTGCCCACACATGCTGCCTCTACCTCTACCACCTGCTCGAGTCATGTTGTTAAAAAAACAAAGTTGTGGCATTCTTCTGCCATGTACTGCCAACCATACTTACTGACTTCCTGTGAAGGAGTTAAAAACTTCACAAAAACAATCACAAAGTATGCATTTGGAATGTCAATGGTTGCTAAGATTTTAGTAGTGCACATGTTGCTGTATTCTTTTGTAGAAGACTAAGGTTTCAGAGAACTGATCTCATGAGTAACTCCACACTGGCATATCCCAAGCTGCAGTTATTTTTCCAGGATGGCTGTGCCAGAATTGTACAAGCAGGTGGTTAGTGTGGTGGGAAAAGGTTTGGAAATCCACCTGATAGATATGTGGACAAATGGACAGATTACAGACTTTATAACTGTGACTGCTCACATTTCTCACCTTGCTAATGTTTGCTCTCTATCTCCACCTCTGGGTGACAATTTAATCACCTCAAATGGGAAACATTTTACCTCTTTCACTCTGTGTTTCTCCACAATATAATGTTTCAGTTTTTGCTCATTCAACATGCCATTCAGACCTCAGACAATCAGACCCATGTTCATGCAATCTCACTTTAAATGTCCTGCTGGTTTCCTCCTAATAACAGAGGTTACACTGGCACTTCAATAAAATGCAAAGAGAATACAAAAACCAGCACTCACAGGGCTTTTGAGAAAGGAAAATAAGATTTATTTAAAGGTCAAAGTTTTGATCCTCACTGGGATCTTTATCAAGACCGTGAAAGAAAGGACATCACCCCAACATTAGACAAAGAGGTCACGGCAGAGGCTATTAATACAGATAGCACTAATTACTAAGTGGCATGGGTCTCCAGGGCAGTGCACAGTGCATGGAGTAAATATTAAAGGGATAGTAATGGTTAATTTTAAGTTGATTTAATATTGTAGACATTGAAAAAATTTTTTAACATCGATGTAAGTCATAAAGGTTTGAGATATATAACTTGCTAAAGTTACCTTTTCCTGGCTGTTTCACTCAAGTCTGCCATGTAGCTGACAGCATCAGATTCCGGTCATTTGACCAGACAGAGGCTGTTTAGCAGAGCTGAAATCATGCTATTTAGAAATAAATACTTCATTGGAACGGTCTACAAAGTGTGCTTTAGATATCATTATACTGGCGCTGATGAAGAGCCACATCTGGTCAAGCGATCAGAATCTGCTTCTGACAGCTTTACAGCTCATCAAGCAGAAAGGAGAGGGACCAGAGAAGCTTATTTTCCTATATCTCTCAAAGCATAATGGTTTGTGAGATACAAATAAGTGCAAGTACTCTCTTTTAATTGTATCTAACATATAGTTAATACTTTTTTTCTGACGTTATTATCCCTTTAAAACCACTTTAAAGCTCAAAGTGTGATCAAGAAGAACCCCGCCTGTATAAAGTATAATAATAATGAAAATAGGCCATAGAATGAAGACATCAGAAATCAACAAAATGCCATTATCACACTGTCAGGGTCTGCATATCACTGACACAGGGAACCAGGAGGAATACTATATTAATTATATATCTCCAAATGTCCCATAGGCACTGGCATTAAATCTTATTTTAACCCCAAACTGGGAGGGCACTGGGGTATTGACCTGGTTGGAGCAATGTAAAAGCCCCCCTCATACCTCATATTGCAAATATGTGTCCCTAACAGGGGTACATGGCTTGAAATAACACTGCCACCTAGGTGGAAGCCCACTGCACTTTGACTAATCCAGACATATGACAATCATAATAACAATGGTAAACAGATTAAAGGCAGTATACTGCCACCTGGGTAGAACATATCGTAATGATGAAGAACAAATGGATGCAGGGAAAAATATGAAGAACATAGCAGAAATAGGATATTTAGCGAGCACCAGGACCACTTACGGCCCTACCTGATGGTCCAAGATACAATCCCAAAGTCCCATCCTCCCATATACAGCAGGCAACAGAATGTAATCTTAAAAGCCACAGTTTAACGTCTTGTTATGACAAATAGTTAAAGGACTAAAGCAAAAAGTTAAGTTAAATGGTGACATATACAGTTCTTTAAGTCTTGATAAAGATCCCAGTGGGGATCAAAATGTTGACCTTTAAATAAATCTTATTTTCCTTTCTCAAAAGTCCTTTGAATGCAAAAATACTTGGTGTGACCACCCTTTGCCTTCAAAATAGCATCAATTCTTCTAGGTACACTTACACACAGTTTGCTAAGGAACTAAGCAGGTAGGTTATTCCAAACATCTTGGAGAACTATCCACAGTTCTTCTATGGATTTAGGTTGCCTCAGTTCCCTCTCTTTATGTATTCCCAGACAGACTCAATGATTCTGAGATCAGGGCTCTGTGGAGGCCATACCATTACTTCCAGGACTCCTTGTTCCTTGTTCTTCTTTATGCTGAAGATAGTTCTTAATGACTTTGGCTGTATGTTTGGGGTCATTGTCATGCTGTACAATACATTTGGGGACAATCAGATGCCTCTCTGATGGTATTGCATGATGGATAACTATTTGCCTGTACTTCTCAGCATAGAGGAGATCATTCATTCTGACCAAGTGACCAACTCCATTTGCAGCCCCAAACTTGCAAGGAACTTCCACCATGCTTCACTGTTGCCTACAGACACTCATTCTTGTACCGCTCTCCAGTGCTTCGGTGAACAAACTGTCTTCTGCTACAGCCAAATATTTAAAATTTTAACTCATTAGTCAAGAGCACCTGCTGACATTTTTCTGCACCCCAGTTCCTCTGTTTTTGTGCATAGTTAAGTCGCTTGGTCTTGTTTCCATGTCAGAGGTATGTTTTTTTGGCTGCAAGTCTTCCATGCATGAAGACCACTTCTGACCAGACCTCTAATGACAGTAGATCGTTGTACCAGGATCCCGCTGTTTTCTGACAATTCTGAGTTGATGGGACTGTTGGACATTTTCTTATTGCAATGGGAAGTATCAGGACATGCCTGTTTCTTTGTGCTTCTTCAAAAGTGCTTGGACAGCATATCTGGAAACCCCTGTCTGCCTTGAAATGTCTGCCTGGGAGAAACATTGTTGATGCAGTTTAACGACCTTGTGTCTCATTGCTGTGCCTTGCAATGGTGTATGACTTTTGACATTAAACTGTCTTCAGCAACCTCACCTCATTAGCTGAGTTTGGCTGTTCTCATCCTCACCCAGTTTTATTCCTCCTACACAGTTGTTTCTGTTTCAGTTAATGATCATGTTTAAATCTACATATTAAATAGATAATCATTAGAAGGGATGGTCAAAAAGTGAGAAAAATTTCCCGCGTAACTTTTCGTGAAAACCGGACATTTGTTCTCTTTTTTCGCAAAAGTTTTCTTCTTTTTTCCAGTGCAATATTTTCCTCCTTTTCACCTATTCCAGCAAATTGTACACCTATTCCAACACATTTTTCTCCTATTCTAAGACATTTTTCTCCTATTCCAACACATTTTTCCTATGTTTAACATGGTATAACATTTCCCAGCACAATATTACTTCTTCTGAGAGCTGTAGTGGAGAAATAAGTAGCTGGAAGTCAAAGCTGTGAGTCCTACAGGAACATATACCTTGAAAAATGTGTTAGCATGCAGAGTGCATTTGTCTTTTGCCTACAACACTTATTTTCTGCTTAAGTGACACTAGCGCATATTCATGATGATGTCGAGTAATTAAAAAAAGAAAGTACAACCTACACTGTGACAGATGTATATGGTAGTACTGGTGGGGGACTGGCGTGGTGTGATTAGTGGGACCTTGACAAACTGCATCCACCCCGGGAAGAGATGGATAATCATAATTCATTGCACATGCTACAGCAATGATTTCTGCAGTCAGTTTTTGTACTAACACTTTACTCCCACGTCCCTGCACTTCCCCCACCTTTCCCCTTCTCGCTTTGCTAGACATTACTCAACTACTGTGTGTATTTTTACACTCTACAGTACACAACTAATGGAGTGTGATATCTTGCCTTGGCCCTCAACAAAATTCTCAGTGTCGTCTGCTGTCTATCAAGTCTGCCTCAGTAACATCTCACAGTCAGCTGTCTAATATATTTATTTGTTTAATTATTTATGTATTTTTTTAAGTTCTCCTATCTTAGCACATTTAGTCAAATATATATATATATATATATATATATATATATATATATATATATATATATATTTATAACTAACAAACAAACTCAACAACTTCTTTCCCCAGACTTCCCCAGCACAGAGACAATAAAAGTAAAATCAGCAAGCATTTTGGACCCCAGCTACCTGTGTCTTGCCAGTCATTCATACAAAATGTTGAGGTATTTTGGGTCAAACTCCTTACTACCTTCTTCTCCCCCATTGTGCCTCCTGACTCCCCTATTACAGAAAAGTAATGTCCTACCTAAATGACTCCCTAAATTAAGCTTCAATTCCCCTTTATTTGCCTATCTTCTCTAGATCAAAACATGCTCTCTCACAAACACAGAATGGCATGCTATGAGATCCTGACACCGTTTTATATGACTGTAGTAAACTTTCATGTGGTGGAGAAATAATTTTCTACCCATTGATTTCAATGCAATGAGCTAGGTGAAAAAAGCTGTAAAGAGGAACTTTTTGCTGGAAACTTTTCACCAACAGAAAGTGCCATTTTTTGCCAATTTCAGTTTGAGGAGAAAATTTTAACTCATCCCTAATCATTAGCACCTGTTTGGTATACTTGTTTACTCATACACCTGACTATATGCCTACAAAATCCCTGACTTTGTGCAAGTGTACCTAGAAGAATTGAAAGGGTGGTCAAACTAAATATTGATTTGATTTATATTTTTCTTCTGTTCACTCACTATTCATTTTGTTCATTAATAAAAATAAACTCTTAACATGTCTATTTTTGAAAGTATTCTCTTTACAGCATTTTTTCACACCTAAGATTTTGCATAGTAATATATATATATATATATATATATATATATATATATATATATATATATATTAAAATTATATATACACACACATATCAATCACACCACACTATTGCACCACAACCACTACCATACAAATGGTGTACTATTGATGTTGCTTTCTATTTAGTGACCATCAAAAGGGAGTACATCATAATGTTGCCCAAAGCAAAGTGTTCATGTTCTGTATATCTGTACCAGCTCAGTTCAGAATGTGGGTGCGGCCTCATCAGGTTTCACGGGTGATGCACTGAGCAGGACAGGTGAGTACAGCAGACAGAGCTTTCAAAGTTGGACAGAAACTTATACTGATCAATGAAAGCGGCTGGAAGGAGAGAGTAAGCAGCTAGAAGCTCTTGCTGAGAGGTATAGTCCCCTTTTGTGCATCATTGTGCTATTTCCTCCAGTTTTCTTCCAGCTATGAACATGAACACTTTGTGTCTCTCCAGTTATTGAAATGTCACCCTCTGTTTGGTGACCCTTAAGAATTTGACATCAGAATGACACCCTTTTGATGTGGACAACATTCTGATGTTGACCTTTTGATTCGGGTAACATTTTGCCATGGACACCCTTAGTTGACCTCCAGGAAGTGCTGAGTCTGAGTGGGTTTTCAGTTCAGAAGGTTATATTATAAATGACTGTAGGGATGGGCAAAAATATTTGACTCAAACCAAAATCAGCGTAAAATGGCACTTTTGCTTGGAGAATAATTTCATGCAAAAGGGCCATTTCCCTGCTTTTTTCACCTAGCTCATTGCATTGAAATCAATAGGAAGAAACATTTTTCCCCATCACATGAAAGTTTTCTCTACATTTCTACAGCCAGATAAAAGAGTGTCAGGCTCTCACAACATGCCTTTCTGTCTTTGTGAGGGGAGAAAGTAGAACGTTAGCACAGTAGTTGAGTAATGTCCAGCAAATGCACAAGGGGGGAGATTGAGCAGTGCAGGGATGTGGAAGTAAAGAGGTAGTTCAAAAACTGACTGCGGCAATAGTTGCTGCAGTGTGTGAAATAAATTATGATGATTCCTCTCCTTCCGGGTTAGATGCAGTTTGTCAAGGTCCAAACAATCACACCATGCCAGTCCCCCACCACTTCTACAGTACACATCTGCCACTTTGTAGGTTGTACACTAGGTTGTCACTTAAGCAGGAAGTTAGTGTTGTAGGCAAAGGACAAATGCACTCTGCATGATAACACATTTTTCAAGGTATATGTTGCTGTAGGACTCACAACTATGTTAGAAGAGGAGAACAATGTGTTGGAATAGGTGAAAAATGTGCTGGAATAGGTGAAAAAAGAGGAAAGGTTTGCTTTGTTAAAAGGAGAAAACTTTTGTAAAAAAAAGAGAAAAATTGTAAATTTTCGCAAAAAGTCATGTGGAAAAATTGTTCTCCCTTTTTGCCCAGCCCTACGTAGGACACTGCTACCAAGAACCAATATTGGGAGGCTAACACTCTTAAAACATGAACTAACATCTAATACCATCTGTGTATCTGGTGGTCGAAGTGGACAAAATTACAGATAAACATAGAAATCCAAATCCAGCATATTGATTTAACAGCAGCACAGAGGATAGTGAGGAGGAGGAGGAGGGATGTGCAGGGTTGCTACCATGTACCACTGTTGAGACTACCTCAATGACCACTGATTAATGTCTGATTAATAACATTAATTAGTATCAATAATCTGAGAATAGTGATAGCTTACACGTAAATCATAAATGATAATGGTAGTAATTGATATATATATACACAATAATGTGCATAAGTCTTAGGCAGGTGTGGAAAAATGCTGTAAAGTATGAATGTCTTTAAAAATAGACATGTTAATAGTTTATTTTTATCAATTAACAAAATGCATATTGAGTGAACAGAAGAAACATCTAAATCAAATCAATATTTGGTTTGGCCACCCCTTGCCTTCAAAACAGCATCAGTTCTACTAGGTACACTTGTACAAAGTCAGGGATTTTGTAGGCATATAGTCAGGTGTATGAGTAAACAATTATACCAAACAGGTGCTAATGAGCATCAATTTAATATGTAGATTGAAACACAATCATTAACTGAAGCAGAAACAGCTGTGTAGTAGGAATAAAACTGGGTGAGGAACAGCCAAATTCAGCTAACAAGGTAATGTTGCTGAAGACAGTTTAATGTCAAAAGACATTCACCTTGGCAAGACTGAGCACAGCAACACAACATAATTATACTTCAACAATGTCTCCTCCAGGCAGAAATTTCAAGGCAGACAAGGGTTTCCAGATGTGCAGTCCAAGTTCTTTTGAAGAAGCACAAAGAAACAGGCAATTTTGAGGCCCATAGATGCAGCGGTCAGCCAAGGAAAGATGAAAGACACATCATGCTTACTGCACTTTGCAATTGGAAGATGTCCAGCAATGCCACCAGCTCAGAATTGGCAGAAAACTGTGGTAACCTGGTACACTTATCTACTGTCCAGAGAAGTCTGGTCAGAAGTGATCTTCATCGAAGACTTGAGGCCAAAAAGCCATACTCTGATGTGGAAACAAGGTCAAATGACTCAACTCTGCACAAAAACACAGGAACCTGGGTGCAGAAAAATGGCAGCAAGTGTTCTGAACTGATGAGTCAACATTTTAAATATTTGGCTGTAGCAGAAGGCAGTTTTTGTTTGCCAAAGGCTTGGAGAGCTGTACAAGAATGAATGTCTGCAAGCAACAGTGAAGCATGGTGGAGGTTCCTTATGAGTTTGGGGCTACTCAAAGTCCAAGGGAAGAAGGAAAATGTGGAACAAGGTCCACACTGACTCCATGTATTATTTATTAAAACTTTTAAACTTTATTGAGAATAAAAAAACCCCATAATTCCTTGCTACAAATAGAGATTATAAAATTACTCAGGCTCTGAGTGAATAGATCATAGATAAATATTCATATGGACTGGATTAAGGCATAAAGGCGACTAATCTTACCATTGATTCAGTAAGATATATGCACATAAGAGGACAAACTGTATCAGTGCAATAGTTTGATAGATACTAGCTCTAATCACCAAAAACCCAGATCAAGAGTGGTACAGGGGAAGGAGACAAGTAATATTCATTAGTTTCTTTATGTCAGTATATGGCTGGGTGTGTTTGAGGGATGAATTGTGTCCTGTATTAGATTTGTGTCCTGAAATGACCTCATATTAAACTCTTTTATGATGCTGGTAATTAATACCTTCCTATTACCAGTACTACAATGTATTCCTTAACACATTTGGGGCATAGGAGGCAGAGGATGAAAGGATGATATTCAATGGTGATACTGCTAGACTCCACCGCATTTCAGCACACACTGATATTCTTATATTTCAAGATTTATGGAGTACAAATTTAATATTAGGTTATGGTGGACAAAATTGTAAGATAAACAATAATGTACACTTAATAACAAAGTCTCTCTCTGAGTGTTTTGTTACAGTTGGCTATCTCAAACAGTAGACTTTATCAGCATAGATATTCCCAAATCAAACAATAATAAGAGGTATGTTCATAACCTCTCAAAAGTAGTCTACACTATAGAGAAAATTGTAAAAGCAGGAATGATAAAATGTATTAATTATAGAGGTGAAGCAATGATCAGGATGCTGAACAGGGCTCAAAACCTTTGCACGTGTTTTGGCTATTGCAAGCCCTCCAGCCAAAAAAATAACTGTTTTTATGAATATTCCTCTCGAATTTTCCTTAAAGTCCCAAGCTTTAAAGCACCCAGTACTGAAAATGAAAATACATTTTTCTCAATTTTCCATTGGGGAAAAATTCAGTTAATTCCCCTTAACTTAAATTCATGCATCAGGGGTGCCCCACATAAAAAAACACTGAAGCTGGAGAATTCCCTTCAAAAAAAGGATAGACAGGGAAAAGTCCAGCCTTCACCTAACATGTTTCAGCATATTACATGCCTGCATCAGAGGTGTGGCAAGAGGGGCCAAAAACAAAGGTATTTATAACTGTATGGAGGTGAGTTTCCAGGTCTTAAAGGGTACCATGTTTGTATTGATGTAATTGTATTAATTTATGTCAATCAGAATATTAATACTGGGTCACACATTTTAATCCCATTTATGTGATAAATATAAACAAATGTCATAACAGTTGTATCTGTATATTTGATCTGGATTTTTGGCCATTAGAGCTAGTATCTAGCAAACTATTGCATTGATACAATTTGCCCTCTTGTGGGCATATATCTTACTGAATCAATGGTAAGATTAGTTGTCTTTACACCTAAATCCAGTCCATATGAATACTTAAAAGTGATCTATTCACTCAGAGCTCTGAGTAATTTTATAATCTCTATTTGTAGCAAGGAATAATGGCTTTTTTTAATTCACTCTCAATAAAGTTTAAAAGTTTTAATAAATAATACATAGTCAGTGTGCACCTTGTTCCACATTTTCCTTCTTCTCTTGGACTTTGAGCATATATCCTTATGTTGAGGTAGCACCTGAGAAGGTTTATTTATTCATTTAATATAATTCTCCTTACAACAGAAAATCCCTTTTCTCTTTTGAAGTAATAGTAGAGATATAAATATATACCTTCTTTATTATTTTCTGAATTTAATAAACCTAAGACTGTGTAGTTTCAAACTGCCATAGTTTGGGACTGCATTTCTGCAAACTGAGTTCGAGATTTAGTCAGAATGAATGGTCTCCTCAATGCTGAGAAATACAGGCAGATAGTTATCCATCATGCAGTACCATATGTGAGGTATCTAGTTGGCCCTGAATTTGTTCTACAGCATAACAAAAACCCCAAACATACAGCCAAAGTCATTAAGAATTATCTTCAGCATAAAGAAGAACAAGAAGTCCTGGAAGTGATGGTATGACTCCCACAGAGCCCTGATCTCAACATCATTGAGTCTGTGTGGGATTACATGAAGAGAGAGAAGCAACTGAGGCTACCTAAATCACAGAAGAACTGGGATTAGTTCTCCAAGATGTTTGGAACAACCTACCTGATGAGTTCCTTAAAATATGGTGTGCAAGGGTACCTAGAAGAATTGATGTTGTTTTGAAGGCAAAGAGCGGTCACACCAAATATTGATTTGATTTCGATTTTTCTTCTGTTCACTCACTATACATTTTGTTAATTGACAAATATAAACTATTAACATGTCTTTTTTTGAAAACATTCTTGATTTACAGCATTTTTTCAAACCTGCCTAAAACTTTTGTAAATTACTATATATATATATATATATATATATATATATATATATATATATATATATACTTACATCAGTCACTCAGTCACACCACACCAGTACCACATTCATAGTATGTTGTAACCACACCAGTACCACATTCATAGTATGTTGTAACCTTGTTTTTTTAATTCTCATTTAAAATAATGGTTAGGTAACCTAGCCAAATTAAAGCCCTAAGCAAATATTTTTGTATGACTCAGGCTTGCCAAAAACAAACAATGGAAAAAATCATTCTTTGCAGGATTCAGGCTTGCAACATATACAAACCAGATATTTTTTTCACTCAGTCGGGGCTGTTGTGCTAAGGTGTGTCACCTCCTTTACCTTTTTCAGAACCTTGTTACAAATAGTGAACAGTACAGTCACTGATGACTGCACTGTGCCTGCCCCAAGGGAAAAATATCCCCACACTCATGATTTCATTGAGGAGATAGGTGGAGAAGAATGGCCTTCTTCTACTCCACAATCACTATCACTGGCTAGAGCAGGTGATGCTGCTGCCTCAACATCATCACTGCAGCTAGGACCAGGATTATTGGTTGCAATTAGAGTAGGCCCTGGCCCCATATAGCTGCATGAGGAATCCAGTACCATGGTGGCACACTAACCCACTCATCACCATCCTGCTGCTGAGACAGATCAAAGTCTGCCACCCTCACATCAGAAGGGAGGGATGATGTTGGGGAACTCTGCCTCATTGTGTTTGGGGAATGTGGGTTTGCAATACATTGAGCACTGATGGTTGCACTGCTAGTGATACATTTCTCCTCGGATACTGAGTCACTAGTCTCGGGGTCCATCCAGCTTCTCTTTTTTATCAACAGTGGTGGAGGTCATAATGTCAGCAAGCACTATGAACTGTTTAGTAATGACATTATTTTTAATATTTGATTCTAATTTATTTTCTCTCTCTCTTATTTTTTATTACACTGGTGCAGGTCTGGGGAACGTGAGATCCCTGTCCCTTTTGAACTGGTGCTGTCACTGCTAGTGTTTGTAATAGTGACACACTTCTCTGTAGTGAGTCACTAGCCTCACAGTCCATCCAGCTTGTATTTTTTTTTTTTTTTTTTTTTACAACGGTGGTGGTTATATTGTCACTATGAACCACTAAGTAACTACTTTATTTTTAAGTTAATTCTCTCCCTACTTCCACCTTGTATTTCTCCTAAAATACACCACTAGAGTGCAGGAAATTATGGTTTTAGACAGTATATGGTTTTATCTCATTGAGCAACCTAGGAGGGAAATTTAAGAATTTTTGTTAATTTGTCTGTGCTCCTAGCGAAAAGGCTGCAAATCTACATGTTTTTCTATGGATGAAATTTCTTTCAGGCAAGCAGAAAACCATGCTTTTTTTGTGAAATTTCCTGCAACAAAAAAACAAAAATGTTTACCCATCCCTTCTAAGGAAGATGCAGTTCTGAAGACTGACAGTACGATGGGCTAATGTTATATATATTGTTTACATTTTTGATTTGAAGGATTATGCAAAGGCTAGAGGGGTGAGAGTTGGAAAGATGGAGGGGAGATGTGGAAGAGAGAATTGAAGATGAAGAATAGGCAGCATAATATAGGAGGAAAATCATATGAATGTTGTGCCACTGAGGCCAAAAAAGAAGAGAGTTTAAAATAGGAATAACATAAGATGTGTACTGTGTCAAAGGCTGTCATTAATTTAAGAAGTATTGGTAAGGAGAAGTGTCTCTTGGACTTGTCACTGACTAGGTGTCACAATCTGTCCAGCTCTTCCTGTTTGTAGGCTTACCTAGCATTGATTGATAAGCACCCACACCTTGTTGCAGCCTAGTTAAACCCTGGGCCTTCCCAATATCTTTGTCATTACTCAGCATCTTATACCTGTGATACTGATTTCTTCTGTTTCCTGTTGTGAGCCGGTCTGCTTATCATTGTTCCTAATATCTGGCTTCCTGACTCCGGCTTTGTTCTACGACTACCCACTTTTCTCCAGTTATCTGTCTTCCTATATATTGACTCTGGCTCTGCTCAATGACCTTCCACTGCTCTACTGTGTACTGACTCCAGCTCACCAACCCTCCGCTTCTATTCTATCATCCAAACTACTTTGTACCGACTCCGGCTCTGGCCTTACGACTTTCCTCTTGTCTCCAGTATTTGACGTTCTGTGCATCGACCTCCTGCTTAGCCTCCGACTATCTGTACCTCTCTACCCCTTCGACTTCAAGTATCAACTGACTGTATACCACTGCCTGTTTGACTATCTGTGTACCGACTACTAGCTTGTCATATGACTATTGCTTTTTATTCTGTGTACAACCAACAAACTTTCGATCCTAGGCCTGTGGTTCGACTTCCGGACTCTGCATTAGGGTTCTTACCCCATGACGGTGCTAGTGTGTCTCTGCCTAACGACATCCTCTTGTAACGGTTTGTTTGACACACAGACACAGTGTTTTAGGATAAAACACAGTTTTATTGAAATCACAGAAATAAAATAACCTTCACAGGTCCTGTAGTATATAAGCTGAATAATACAGACACACGACAGGTTATATGTACATATGCCTACACAGGTCCAGCATAAACAGAGTCCACAACAGTCTATACTGACACAGGTCAGGCAGATTATAATGGATTCCCAGGAGCAAGGTACTGCATGGGTTAATGGTCTTCTTTGAGTGTAAATAGTCCCGTGTGCAGAGAGGTCTGTGATGGGGCTCTCTGCATATAGACAGCTGAAGGATTCGTAATGCCCAGAAACAGATAAGCTGAACTAATGTGAACTGACTAGGCAACAATGGGAACAGAGTCACATAAGGTACTGCCGTAGCAGTAACGGAGACCAGACCACTTGCACTCTGCCATAGCAGTAACAGAGGCAGACACATGCACTTTGCAGAAGCAGTAACGGAGACAAACCGGTGGCTCACTGCCGGAGTAGTAACGGAGGCAGACACATGCACTTAGCAGAGGCAGTATCGGAGACTAAGCCCAAGGTAACTGCCATAGCAGTAATGGAGGTAGACACTTGCACTCTGCAGAAGTAGTAATGGAGGCAAACCAGTGGCTCACTGTTGGAGCAGTAACAGAGGCAGACACTTGCACTCTGCAGAGGCAGTAATGGAAACTAGGCCCAAGGCAAACTGCCTCAGCAGTAACGGAACTGGCCACTGGTAGTCTGCAGGAGGAAATGGTGACACAATTGCCAGACAGTCAGAATGTCACCTAGGCGACACAGCACATGAACGCCAACCAAGCCGGGTCAAATCACAGAGCAGGAACGTCAGCCAAGCCGGGTCGGATCACGGAGCAGGAACATCAGCCAAGCCAGGTCGGTACACAGGAGCAGGCGAAGAAGAATAGTCAGGCAATCCGGTTCGGAACACAGGAGCAGAAGACAATATGCAGAGTAGTCAGGCAGGCCAAGTCGGTACACTGGAAATCACTGAGCATAAACAAGCACTGGCACAGGAACAGCACAAAAGGGCACCGGAGGGGTGCCAATAGCCTAGTATATAAAGTGTGTTTGTGTTGGTATTATAGTATCAAAAAACAGGATGAAGAAGCTGTGAAGCATGTAGTCAAGTACAGTTTGTAAGGTAAAGTGTTAAGGAGCTAAACAAGGCTTTTAACTCCTTTAATAATCAAAAAAGCCTCTAACACACTGAGCAACATTTGAATCAATGGGATTTTTATGAATTTTGGCACAACCATCCTCATAAAGCACATGCAATTCAGTCACCATGACACTTATATGAAGCATATTAAAAGGACAGTAATGTCCCATAAAAAATCTTATAGTTTTTATAGGGAAAAAAAAACTCTATGGCACAAATCCTATCTCTCAAACTGCTGTGGTTTGAGAGATATATGCATTCAAAGTTCTCCCCTCCCTCCCCTTCTCCTAATGTCAGTGCTGTATGGACGGCAGGAGATCCCAGTCTGGGGACCAGCCGGCGGCTCCGAAGCAAAGCCGAAATCACGTTATTGGGAAAGAATTACTTCATTGGAAAGGTCTACAAAGAGTGCCTGTTTTGTAAGCACACTTTGTAGACTGTTCCGTGTCGGCCAACACGGATCTCCTGCTGTCAACTTTACAGCTGACATCAGGAGAAGGGGAGGGGATTTGAATGCATATATCTCTAAAACCATAGTGGTTTGAGAGATAGAATTTGTGCCATAGAGTTTATCGTTATCAGCTTCTTGTGCTAGGGTGTGGGCATGGGAAGAGGTAGCAACTGCTCCTGCCCCGACACCCATGGGGTTCTGCTGTACCACCTTCATCACCATTATCTCCCCCACCAGCTGACAGAAATTCTGCATATACAAGGATTTGGAAGTTCATTTCCCTTAGAACATTGGTTGGTTCACTTACCACACATGGCAGTGTGGTGGAAGCTAATTGCAGGGGAAGAAAGGTGCATATGAGATTCCATCCAACAGAATATACTAAGCTAGTGGCAGGGATGATTCATCATTATTACTAAGTCTGTTAGTTGTCACATGTCCTTTGAGGAGTAGATAAGGGGCATAGTGACAGCAGTACATGATTTCTAGCTGAATGATTGATTTGACATTGCAGACCAAAGCATCAATGTTTTTTTATTGCAGTTGTGCCAGTTGTTTGATATGAGCGCAGATATGTCCATTGTTCCCTGTCCTTCTCGTATTTCACAACTTTCCTACACTGTGAACATTGCAGTTGCTAATTAAAGGCACACTTCCTGCCTGGTCTCAAGGGAAACATTTGTATCCCAGCACACACCCATGATTTTTGGAGGAGGTACAGGAGGAAACGTGTTATTAGCCATCTTTTCTTTATCCAGATACACCTGAATTGATGGGGTCTAGTTGTGGTTCTGCTCTTAGGCACATCACTGGAGCTAGTGGCAAGTGCAACCATCATTGCCTGTCTCATATCACTGCTGTTGATCCCATTCACTTGGAGCTGCCTAATCATCCTGCTGCTTAGAGAACTCAGCAGTAGCAACAACAATAGTCCAAATGCCGCAATGTCACCACAGCATTTACAAATGGCCATTGTCCACCATAATTGACCTTCTGACTCTAGGCCTAACAAGCCTAAGTCCTACAATTCAATTTTTCAATCAGGTGGGATCTCATTGAGGAGGGGCCTAGGTGTGAGCCTGTTTTCCCCCACCTCCACATGCTTTTTACACAGACAACAGATAGCAAAATGCTTAGCTTTTGAATCACAAGTGAAGTATCTCTATACTTTGGACTTTATAGACTGAGGGTTTCCTTAGAGGCTGCTAATACTACTATTACTACTTGATGTTGATGCAGGTCAACTACTACTATTGCTACTAGGTATCAAAAGTGCTCCACTTCCAACAGCAGCAGAGGCACTAAATATAACTAAAGTTGTGGATGCTGATAACCTGTGTTGTTGCTACTGGTTACTCAACACTATTAGTGTGTGTGGCAGGGTGGGCCTTTAACTTAACTCATATAAAGGTAAGAGGTTATTGTACATATAAAAATATTGGCTCCTGAACAAGTAACTTAACGTTACGAAACGCGTTGAGCCATTGTTCGTTTGAGCCATTATTTTTTATTTTACTTTTTATGATTACAGATCTGTTTTATAAGATTTAACTTTTTATGGAATTTAAATAAATCAGTATTCACCAGTACACCAGAAAGCTGCACCTTGATTTTTGATTTTAGAATATTTATGGTATTACTTTACCTCCTGTGTGTACCATTTGGCTTTTTTATTATTAAGAAGCTTTTTCTGGGACATCAAACTCCCCTATATTTGGTTATTGACCAGAAGGCCAACAGAAGATTAAAGTAATACGTGGGAGAGTTGTCAAGAAGGAGGATACCGATATTCATGAGACCTATCTGGGGTCTATACCAGAGAAGTGTTTTATACTGAGAGGCAGTATTTATAACCTCTTGAACAAGTGAGTGCATATATATATAAGAGCACAGGGTGTTGGTGAAGGTTTCTACTGATTGAAGAATTACTACGCTTAGAGAGACTTCTGCGCTTTTGTTTTATCTTCTTGTTTTTATATGGGCCTTTAACTTAGAAGCGGTAATGATGCTGATGACTGTGTATTTTGGGGCATCTTTGATCATACAGGGTTTTCGCAGGCACAGTGCTCCTTTTCACTGGTGGAAGATTGAGCCTTTGCCTTTCAGCTAATTTTCAAGTTATGTCATCATCTCTCTTACTCTCAATATCATCTGTATCTAAAGAAGAGGAGGATGATGAAGGGATATATTCTAGATCTACATCATCATTATCAGTCATCATTAGGTCATCCTCAGCATTGCCACCACTTCCTGCTACTACTTTTTATTCCTCTTGGCTTTTAGAGGTCTCAAACTATTTATTTTTTCTTTTATTTTCATATTCGCTATTACTTTGTGTGTTTTTTGGCTTAGTTATCTCGCTGCCAGATGCAGCAGATGGTTGAGTTGCTACACCTTTTACCATTATGCCATCAACAACACTAGAATGCAACTAATTTTTGTCTTCAGTTGTTTTAGATATTTGATCAATAGTACTGGTGGTGGTTATGGAACTTTTGGTGGGACTTTGATAAACTGCATCCTCCTTAGGAGGAGAGAGATTACCAAAAATATTGCACACTATGTAGCAACCATGGCTGCAGTAAGTTTTTGGACTACCATTTTACTCACACATCCCTGAACTGCTCCTAATCCTTTCACCCTTTCCCTTCCCCTTGTTCAATTGTTGGACATCATTCAACTATTTTGTGTGTTTTTACTGTAAAGTACACAATAGAACTGATTGTGTATGATATCTTCCCTTGGCCCCCACAAAATATTCATCGAGTATCATTCTCCCCAGTCACAGCTAATGCCAGGGTCCCTGTCATGTATATATCATTTTTATTAACTGTCCACCTATCCCAGTAAAAAAAACAACAAAACACCACATTCCCTATTCAACTTATTCTTTCCCCAGTCTTCACCAACACAGAGATAACAGCCAGATCAGTCTGAAACTTGGATCACAGATGCCTGTGTCTTCCCGGGCAGTCACACAGAATGTTGGGGTACTTAGGATCAACCTCCTTTCTCCCTTCCTGTCTCCCAAATGCCCCCATATTCCCCTAATGCAGAGAACAAATGTCCTGTCTACAATACACCCTAAACTAAGCTGCAGTTCCTTTTTATTAGCCTGTCTTCACTACCCGACAAATTTCTTCTCTCCCTTCCACTCACAAACACAGAGTGGCATGCTGCGGGACCCTGGGATCCCTTTTATACTATGCCTGCCATGTGGTGGGTAGAAATTCAGTCTTCCCATTGATTACAATGCAATGAGTTAGGAGAAAAAAGTGGGAAAAATGAAACTAGGCAAGAAGTGCCATTTTTCGCCTGATTTCATTTTTTCTTTTGAGGTAAATAGTTTCACTCATCCCTAGAAATAAGTTAAATTTTGGGACAAACCAGTTACATTATAGAAAACAAATTCTCACTGATACTAGGGATGAGTGAAAAAGTTTGCCGCAAACCAAAATTGGTTAAAAAATGTACATCTGCTTGGTGAAACATTTCCAGTGAAAAGGGACATTTTCCTGCTTTTTTTGCCTAGCTCATTGCATTGAAATCAATGGAAATTTACCCCCACCACACGGCAGTTTTGTCTTCTTTTTCTGCAGGTATATTTAAGGGTGTCAGGCTCTCACAGCATGTCATTCCATGTTTGTGAGAGGAGAAAGCAGCACATATTGAACTACAGAAGATAGGCAAATAAGGAAATTAAAGCTTAGTTTAAGGATTCTTTTAGGTAGGACATTTGTTTATGGTGTTAGGTTAGTCTGGAAGCACTCTGAGGGAGAAGAAGGGAGAAAGGATGTTGACGCAAAATACCCAAAACTGGCAGGACACAGGCAGCTGGGGTCCAATTTGCTTGCTGATCTTGCTGTTAACGTCTTTGCTGGGGAAGTCTGGGGAAAGAATGTGTTGATTTCATTTTTAGTTCTACTTTTTTTTTATTTTTCTAAAGACTGTCATAAAATAAGATATAGAGGACAACATAAAAAAAAAACAAATTAAAATTAATTTAATAAATAAATACATTAGGTAACAGCTGACTGGGGGCTGGATTCTATTGCAGGTGATAAATGTTAACACCCGTTTCATCAAAAATTTTCCTACTGAAGTCTATGGAGAAAACTGGAGATAAAAGCAGAGATAAAATTAGCACCTGCAATAGAATCCAGCCCTGGGAACATGAGCTGTGTGACTGAGGCAGACTTGATAGACAGCAGACGACATTGAGAATTTTATTGAGAGCTTAGTCAAGTACATTGCACTCCATCAGTTGTGTACTGTATAGAGTAAAAAACACACAATAGTTGAGTAATGTCCAGCAAATGCACAATGGACAGAGGGAGGGGGAAAGGTGGAGCAGTGCAGGTACATGGGACTGAAGTGGTAGTTAAAAAAATAACTGTAACCATGGTCGCTGCAGTGTGCAAGATAAATTATGATGATCCCTGTCCTTCCAGGGAGGATGCAGTTTGTCAAGGTCCCATAAAAAGTTCTACCACTACCACCAGTGCCAATAAAAAAAAACATATAAGTAGAAGACTGAAGACAAAATGAGTAGCATTCTAGTGTTGATTATGGCAATGGCATAATGGAGGAAGGTGTAGCAGCTGAATCAACTGCTGCATCTGACAGTGAGACAAACAAGAACCAAAACACCTGTCCTCAAAGTGGTAATGAACTTTGTGAGAGTAAAAGTAAAATAGACATTGTTCGATCCCTCTAAAAGTTTAGAGGAATATAAGGGTAGTGGGCAAGAAGTGATGGGAAATTCTGATGCTGAGGATGACATAATGATGACTGGTGATGATGACACATCCCTCCAGCATCCTCCTCTTCTTCAGATACAGATGAAGTTGATAGATGATGACATGGCTAGAGAGTTTGCAGAAAGGTAAAGACTCCACCACTGAAGAGGAGAAATGTGCCTGCATATAAACTGTTTGAGAAAACCATTGGAAACTATTATCCTGGACAAGCAAATATGGCAAAAAGTACTCAGTCATCTTGTCAGTCATCATCATCATCACCATTACCGCTTCCAAGTCAAAGTCCCACACACTTGTGTTGAGTAATCCGCAGCAACAACAGCAACACAGGTTTTAACATCCATAACCTTATCTATGACAAGTTCCTCTGCTGCTGCTGGAAGTGCTGCCCCCTTGACACCTAGTAGTAGTAGCAGTAGAATTGCACCAACATCTAGCCCCAATATTAGTATTAGCCCTTCAGGAACCTCTCAGTTCATGTAGTCCACAGAATAGAGTTACTTCACTCAGGAGCCAAAAGCTAAGCATGTTGCTATCTGTTGTCTTTGTAAAAAGGATGTGAGAAGTGGGAAGGCAGGCTCACACCTAGGCAATGGCATCTCCACTATGATATCCCACATGAAACATAACCACAGGTCTGCCTGGGAGACACACTCACAACAGGCCAGAGGTTCCACAATGATAAGCAGCATAAGCACTCCAAAAAGCTACGAGGACTCTGGGGCAGATAAGGGAAATAGTGATGTTATTGATGTTGCAGAGATTGTGCCACTGCCAACAGTCTATTCATTCCAGATAACACCTATGGCTCCTGCTGAAGAGGAATATGGTGACTCTGAGTTTGCTATAGGATATGACAATAATTAGGCATGGGAGAAAAATTTCACCTCAAACTGAAATTGGCGAATAATGGCACTTCCCTCTTTGCAAATAATTTCCTGCAAAAAGTACAGATTTTTGCCTAGTTCATTCCATTGAAATAAATGGGAACATTGAATTTACACACAACACATAACAAATATTATTTTACTACCCAAAGGTCAGTAGAATGGTGTGGGCTCCCTTCACCTCTAGTCTGGATGCTCTCAAATGTCTCCCCTACCACTCCGACTGCTTCACCATTACTGCTACTACTACTACTAACACTAACCACATCAAGTTCAGGTGCAGAGCCTTCCTCCTCACAGTCACTAGTAATATGAGGATATTGTTGATTACCCCATCCTTCACCCACAACACTAACAAGCTGCTGGACCTTAGTAGCATAGTACTAGCACTGGAGTTACTGCTTGGGCATGGCAAGTGTGACTTAGGGTCCCTTGCTTTCACACTTGGCATCTACTTCTCCTTCCCGCCTGTTGACTATTACAAGACCCTAGCAGCAGGATCAGCACTGGAGGAAGCAGGGGCAACATGCGTGACAGCAGGCACAGCACTAGTGGAAGCAGGGGCAGCATGTCTGGCAGTAGGCATAGCACTATTGGCAGCAGGTACAGCAATGGTGTTAGCAGGAGCAGCATGTCTTGCAGCAGGCACAGGCAGCTGACCTGTCCTACTCTTACTAGCTCTACCCTTCTCTTCCTCCCTCACCATTAATTTCCCCAAGATCCCTAGGGGTGATTTAGGGGGACTTTGGTTCTGTAGTGTTGACTTCCGCCTCCTCCTCAGACTCAGTGGACACATAAGGGCCCTTCCAGTTCCTCCTTTTACTATTTTTAAACCTGCTCATAGTGATAACAGTCACTATGAGCCTCTCCTGCCTCAGTTTTTCAAAATGATCACTGCAGCACAGCATAACATGTCTACCTCACTCTGTAGCTGCTTCTATTGTGTTTCACTTCCATAAACATGTCATGTTTTTATAGTGTAAAGGCGAAAACTATGTAAATCAAAGTGTTGAAACTATCTAGCCGCTGAAAAAGTGGCGGGGAAGTTTGGCCAGTGGACAGAAAATGCAAAGATTTTAATCGTTGTTTTAAAAGTGGATTTTCCCACTAAAAAGCAGACAATAACTCGGTTTTCACTGGAGTTCTCGAGGGAACACGGCAACCACTTTCACTCATCCCTAGAAATAATCATAGACTGCCCACACAATCTGCCTCAACCTCCACCACCTCCTCAAGTCATTTTGTTAAAGTAATATAGTTACAGAGTTCTTCTGCCATGTCCTGCCAACCTACAATGACTGAGTTCCTGGGAAAGAGTCAAAACTTCACAAAAACAATCCAAAGTACACCTGTGGAATTACAAGGTTTCTAAGATGTTGGCAGTGGACATGCTGCCATATTCTTTTGTTGAAAACTGAGCTTTCAGAGAAATTATGTCATGTGTAGCTCCATGCTGGCATATACAAAGCTGCAGTTATTTTTCCAGGAAGGCTCTGTCTGAATTGTACAAGCAAAAAGCCAGGCCAAATGTACTAACAGTAGCATAGATGATGAGGAGGAGGAGGGATGTGAAGAAATGTTGCTATCATCTGCCATACTGGGGAAGACTGCTATGACCAATAAGTAATATATATCAGTAATCTGAGAAGAAGGATAGATTACAATTGACACAAATATGTTAATAATAAAAACTGCTGTAGGAATATATATAATACTAGTTGAACAGCCCGTTACACGGGCCACAGTGCCACTGCCACCCAGTCGCTGGGCAGTCACGCGCAGTAGAGACTGGCCGCGCCACGGCTGATACAGAGCTGGATGCTCCTTTGGAGCATCCAGCTCTATATCAGCCACAGCGTGGGCAGTCTCTACTGCGCATGACTGCAGCACGCGCAGCAGTGTCTACTGAGCATGTCGCTGCGTTACACACGTTTTAGCGAATTATTATATAGGATATATGTATTGCATATGATTCTATGATTCATTTCACACAGACAATTAAGGCAATATATGTGCATACTGAATGTGCACCACAAGGGGCAGTGTTTATGAGTGGCTGAACACAAGTATAATGATTGCCATTGCTGATTTGCATTCTGGGAATCCTGACCACCTTTGCAATGGATCCCTACAGTATGCCATGTGGCTAGTATCTAAAGAGCCATGTGACTTATTCAAGTAACCTGACTGGACAATACTTGGGAATATTAGGTCTCTGTAAACTAAGCTAAGTATCATTGTAACACTGTATTTCTGTTATCTATAACTTAGTTGTAATAACCATTTTTAGATATATTGTTTTAACAGCAGATGTTATAGTATAGTATATCACCAAATATTACAATTGTTCCCTGTGCATTAATTCCACATAATTAACTGATATACTGCAAATCAAATAAATATTAATGTTGTGATTAATATCCTAATTATAATATTGATAATTGCATATTAATAGTCATAATATATATATATATTTTTTTTTTTTACACACACATCAATCACACCATGCCAGTCCCCCACAAACACTACCATACAAATCTACTACATTGTAGGTTATACTTTTTTTATCTCTTGACATCATCAATTATCATGAATATGTACCAGTGTCACTTAAATCACTTAAGCAGGAAGTTAGTGTTGTAGGCAAAGAACAAAGGCATTCTGCATGCTAACACATTTTTCAAGGCAAATGTTGCAGTAGGACTCACAACTTTGACTTTCAGCTACTTATTTCTCCACTGCAGCCCTCTGAAGAAGTAATATTGTGCTGGGAAATGTTGTACCATAGGAGGAAAATTTGTTGCAAATTGCAAAAAGGAGGAAAATTTTGCATTAGTGAAAAGGGGAAAATCTTTGCGAAAAAGTGAAAAACTGACAGTTTTCTGTGAAAAGTCATGCAGGAAATGTTTCTTATTTTTCGCCCACCCCCCAGTGGCGTAACTATAGGGGCCCATCACTCCAGGGGCCCAGACGCCCCCTGAAACCCCTCCGCCTGGTGCCCACAATGACATCATCTCCCAGTTCTCAGCATTGCTAACAGGACCGCGTGGGAGCTCCAGGGAGGTAAGAGATGGGGGCATTGTGAAGATTGAGGGGCATTGTGGAGGGTGTCAATGTGGTTGAGGGAAGCCACTGTGGTGAGGGGGGCCTGTGGCACTTCTTGCACCAGGGCCCAGAGGCTTCTATTTATGCCTCTGCCACCCCCTATTTGATACTACTATTGGAAAACAATGCATTAGAGATATCTCTAGCACTCAAATGTTTAAATCAGATGGGATTCTTATTTGTTCCCTATGAAGTGGTTGGTTTGCCCCAAATTAGTTTGCTTTCTGTCTTACATCAGTCTCACAGAGCAGAGTTTAAATAACAGGAGAGATCAAACTCACCTATTATTATTGATCTCTTTTAAATTTCAGCATTATTCAATAACCTATTGGGTGTTTGAGACAACTCCAGTGCATTGGTAACATATCTAACTACCAAGGGTTAATCCATCAACACACTTACATATATAATGTACTTGCTAAATTTGTATCTGGCAACTTTTCTACGTAAGTAGCAATGTGCTTTCCTGAAACCCATATATCAAAACTCAGCTGAGGCAGTTTTACATAAAGTGACAGCTGTTTATTTAAATGATCCCAGCTTCAATGTAATTTCATTTCTATTTGACAGACATCTGTTCCATTATTACAGCAGAAATAAATTCACATATTGTTTGCCATATTGTGCTAACAGCGACATAGTCATGCCAGTTGCTGAAGCAGTTGTGCTCTGCTCTGGACATATTTAGCAATAGTTAGATGATGAAATCAGTAGTGTGACATTATGAAGTTATAAGGTTACAAATTAACTTGGTTGAACTTGTCGTCAACTGCTTCATTAATATACAATATATTTTCTCATATTGCCTGCAATCTCTGCTGATGCTGAATCACAATTAGGTTGATGTACTAAAGGGGATGTAATAATAAGTGGCTCTTTACTTGTTTGCCAGAAGCAATTAACTAAGAAGGTGTCCTTAAAACAGCAGTCACTTGTATATATAAAATATTTTTTTAGTTTCTGCTCTTTCTTTTATTAGTAACATAGTAACGTAGTAAATTAGGTTGAATAAAGACACAAGTCCTTCAAGTTCAACCTCTGCCTCATACCCCAGTAATTTTATAGCTTTCCTGTTACCAAATAAGTTAGTTTTCATCAGACCTTCCTGATCTGCCTACTAATAAACAGTTTAACTCTGTATGTTCCCTTTGGAAAGAAATGTATCTAATCTTCTCTTAAATGTATCCATTGTATCTGCCATAACCACATCCGTGTGCAAGGAATTCCACAATTTAACAGACCTTACTGTAAAAAAACCCTTCCTCTGCTGAAGTCTAAACCTCCTTTACCTTAATCTCAAGGGGTGTCCCCTGATCAGGTCTTGGAATAAATATCTCACCGCAGAGATCCTTGTATTGACCTCTCATATACTTGTACAATGTGATAAGGTCTCCTCTTATTCGTCTTTTCTCTAGAGTAAATAAACCAAGTTTGTCTAGTCGTTCCTCATACGTCAAGTCCTCCATTCCCTTAATTCATTTTGTTGCTCTTCTCTGTGCCCTCTCTAGTCCTAGTATATCCTTTTTCAGAACTGGTACCTAAAACTGCACTGCATACTCAAGATGAGGTTTTACCAGTGATTTGTACAATGTACTGCTAGTTTCACTTTCAGTCTGATAGCAACTTGTAATCCTTATTACTCACAGAGGCCTATTTAAACTCCTTATTTTTGACCTAGAGGCAGACTTCAATAGAGATCACTATATTGAGTAAACTACAGATACATTTCAAAAGATATTGGCCTAGATTAGTGATGGGCAAAAGTTTTCACCTCAACACTGAAATAGGCAAAAAAGGGCACTTCTCGCCTAGCAGGAAATTTCCCATGGAAAGTGGAGTTTTCCTGGGCTTTTTTGCCTAGCTCATTGCGTTGAAATCAGTTGGAAGACTGAATTACTTCCCACCACATGACAGTTTTCACTTATTTTCCTGCAGGCATATAAAAGGGTATCAGGCTCTCACTCTGGAGCCCTCATTTCTGTGTGTGACCTGGAGGTTTTTATAGAGCCATCTTAAGTTATGACAATTAGATTGTTCTGGCAAAAATCTCTTCTGATCCCCATGTATAAGAGATGGAAGAACAGCAGCCAGCTTGGTAGTGAGGATTTTGGCCAAAATGTTTGCGTCTGTATAATATGCTTGAGGAAGAGACCTAAGGTCTTGAAAGCTTGCATTCTAAATCTGCTTAGTTAGCCAATAAAAGTTATCAAAAAGTGTATTTGCCACCTCTAGTCAACAACAAAATCAGTTGGTAGGATTCACATTTACTATGGTCCTTTGCAGGGTGGGGATGACGACAATTGCTGTCTAATTCATTGAGGGTTGAAGACTGGCCCTGTCGAGAGCCTCATAGAAAGCATTCAGCAGATGCTGGGCCAGAAAATACTTATTTCTTTTGTACCATTCCATGAACAAGCTGTCCATACCTGGAGTCTTACTTCCAGGCAAGGAGTCAATGGCAGAAACCTCCTCCCCAACAATATAGTGAGTCAAACATGATTCTATCCTCTGAGGACTGTGACTGAACCCAAATATTCTTCCAGTACACTACTATCCAAAAGTGCTATTTTTGATCTATACAGGTGACCACAGTAGTTCTCAAATCATGTATTAATGCTTCTGTTTGAGGTGAGGAGGGAGCCTCCCTCATACAGCACACAAATGCTAGATGCTACAATGGGCTAGATCAGAATGCAAATCCTCTGATCAAGAAATGTTCTTCAGTTCCTGTAAATCCATTTGAACAGGATTGTAAGTACCATCAAGACTACAGGAAAGCTACAGAACACATTTCAGAGCTCCATGTCTGTGGCTACCTCACTGAGCCATTCAGAGAGATGGAAGACTTTTGCTGGATGTATTGATTATTTTTCTGCTGTCGTTTGTGTTAGTGCTCTTGTGTATAAAGCACTATTTTGGTTTGGTAATTTATCTAACTGCTTTGTACACAAAATTACCAACCTGTGTCATTACAGAAATGAAATCCAGACTACATATCAGTTTCTGAATGTAAGACCCCAAGGCATAACAACAATGCACATTTTCAGGATAGACCTACCTCTTCATAGGTAGGAAATGAATGGCTCAATCTATGTTATTTATCTACCAGTGCTTGATAAGTGATATCCTTGAAACCTGACCTATTGGTATGACCATAGCTACATATAACTGACTTCTATATGAAGGCCACCTTCCAAGTTCCTAGATAAGTCAATTGGCCTTAAGAATACAATCAAACTGGATCAGTTCTGGGGCAAACCAAAGGTACCATAGGGGACAAATAAAACTCCTCATAGTTATTTGTTAATGACAGGCATAAACCTTCATTGACCATTTTAAATTGTAAGTATAGTCCTTATTTGCAGTTTTTCTAAGTGTACACAACAGATAAAAGGAGATTTTGACAACCTCTATTTGTTTTCTCATTTCTTGTATAAAGTATTGTCTAATCCAAAAATGTTTTCCAAATCCATTAAGAGCAAAAATCTTAAGAGGGAGTGCATTGAACCTTTCAAAAATCAGATAGGTGTGTTGATGAGGTAGAATAAGGAAAGGATGATGTTCTCAACACTTTCCCAGCATATACCAGGGAAGAAAAAAAGTAGAAGAGCCTCAACAAGTAACACATAAAACCATACCATTATCAAATATTGGGTTACCACAAGAAGGGGTCAATAAAAGACTGGACAAAATTAAGACTGACAAAACACCTTGTCCTGCTGTCCTGCAGTGCTAGCAAGACCACTCTTTTAAACCTCAGTGTCGCAATAATGGTGTAAAGTCAATGTAGTGCTTAGATTTAAGAAGGGAACTAAAACAAATCCTGTGAATTATAGACCTGTAATTTTTAACTCTGTGGTGGGAAAACTGTCATAAGGGGTAATAAGGGATTATATTCAGGATTACACTGAGAAAAATATGATTATTGGCAGGAATCAACATGGTTTTATGTGGAATTAATATTGCCAAACTAATCTTTTGAGCTTCTATGACAACTTAAGTAGCAATCTAGAAGATGGTAGAGCATTAGATGTAGTGCATCTAGATTTTGCAAATACATTTGATACAGTGCCACACAGGAGGTTGATGTATAAAAGAAGGAAATTGGGACTAGGTAATAATCTTTGTAACTAGGAAGAAAACTGGTTAAAGGATAGGGAACAGTTTGGTATTGTAAATGGAAAATTATCCAATACAGTTAAAGTTGAGAATGGAGTACATCAGGGTTCAATACTTGTTCCACTGCTTTTTAATCCCTTGCCGACCGGCGCACTCAAGAGCAGCCGGCACTTTGTGACCTCGTGGGCTTTTTTCTTATTATCACTTCTGGTTCAAGCCCTGAACTCCATGACATGCCAGGACCATCACTGGTCCTTAAGTGCCAGACCAGCGTCAAGGTCCAGGTACGTCATCGGACGCAAAGGGGTTAACATGTTTATAAATTACCTAGAAATATAAATCAAAATTTCAATATTTGCAGATGATACTAAATTGTACAGGTTAACACCTTCAAACAGATTTATAATTCCCTAGAGAAGAAGATTAGTTATTTCTGGGGAACTTACTTTGTGATACCTCTAACCAAATCTGAATGTTTTGTTTTGTCATGACAAACAGGTGGTAGGGACATTTCCATTCTATACAGATTTTTTTTACCAAAACAGACTGTATCCTTAAATGTCAGTTGTCTTGGCAAGATGCAATGGGATAAGTTATTGGGGATCCTGCCTGGTCAAATATTTTGGATAGAGTATTCAAATACAACATTAATTTAAATATCTGCGAGCAATCCTTTAAATTTTTTTTTAATCAAACTTACCCTTGAAAAGTTGGCCAGGATGTACCCTGATGGAATAGATTTATGCTTTCAGAATTGTGGTGAATTGGGTTCCTTCATTAATGTGTGGTGGGGGTGTCACAGGGTACAAGAAATCTGGATGATAATATCAGTTTTATTATCAAATCTTTTTTTAGGGACATCAACTTAAATATTTGTGAGGCCTTACTGAGGAAGAAAATGCAGGCTTAAATAGGTATGAAGACAAACTATCATTACTTATATTTGCAGCTGCAAGAATTCATATAGCATCTCAGTGAAAGACCAATATTTTATCTTGGAAGGGAATTCTGGGGAAAGTCAAATCAATCTGTTGTAATGAGTACATGAGTATTTACTTCTGCTCAATCGAATTAGACACTAATGACAAATTCAGTAAATTCTGGGGGTCTGGCTGTCTAGTTCTAATGGGAAAAAATATAATTTCTTGAAAAATGTATAAATCCTCTGCTCTGTTTTTTCTGTTACACATGTTATTTATGTTTATTTTTGTTCTTGTATTCTTGTATTTTTTTTTACAATATTGATATTATTCTTACTGCTTAAAATGCTAATAAAAATAAAGTTTAGAAAATAATACATTCAAAACAGAGTGTTTGTTCTATACAGAGGGATTTACATGTGCTACAGAAAGACCTGGAAATCCTTATAAAGTACAAACTTGGAAAGAGTCAGGGCCAGATTCTATTGCAGGTGCTAAATGTTAACACCCGTTTTATCAAACATTTTCCTATTGAAGTCTATGGGGAAAACTGGAGAAAAACACAGAGACAAAGGGCTCGATTCAGATGTTGGCGTTGGCAGAAAAAACTGGCGATGGTGGTTTTGTATCACCAGTAAGCAATGCAAATGTTCCCACTAGTAAAAATAACGGCAGTTCTGAAACACACGTCGCCCGTCGCCAGAACAGCAAAATCTCACCCATAGAGGATAATGTACAAGCGACGCCAAGAGCCATTCAAGTGTTGGAGTTAGGGCTAATGCGAGTTAAATTGCAACATTTTCCTCCAGAAATCTAACGCCTATTTTTTTTTTCGAACATCACATAACTCAGAGTAGAAAACCACCGTCGAGGGAAATAAAACAGAGAGTTAGGGATAACATGAGTCTGTGCTTCCCTACCCAGCCAGCAGGGGAACACAGAGAAGGCTTTCAGCACTATGGACAGCATTGAATGCCATAGGGATGTGCACTGCTCATCCCTGTGGCATTCAAAGGTTGAAACAGCACTACACAATGTCCTCCCCCCCTTCGACATCCCCCCCCTTAGTATGTCGACATATATTACATTTATTTGATATACTAACTCCATCCGACATTCACCTCAGGGACTGTCATGTAGTCGAGAAATCTTTTATTCAACAATTAATCCTTTGAGTGCCAGAGAGATAGGAAAGCATTGCTTAGCATGTTTCCTACCCCTCTGGTACCCAAAGGGTTAATAGGCAAGGTATGGACTACATACCTTGTCTGTATATGTGTGTGTTTGTGTGTGTTTTAAACTTTTTTTTATTAAAAGACTATTATTAAACATAGTTTAGATTAGATCTCATTCATTTTTAATGCCCTACCTCCTGTGTCCCATTGCTATTAGTACTTTAGCTCCACTCTCCGTTGGAGAGTGGAGCAAAAGTACTAATAGTAATAGGACACAGGAGGTAGGGCATTACAAATGATTCATTCATTCATAATGTCCTACTTACCTACTTGTCCCATTGCAATTAGTACTTTTGCGCCACTCTCCAACAGAGAGTAGAGCAAAAGTACTAATAGAAATGGGACACAGGAGGTAGAACATTACAAATGAATTAATCTAAGTTAATATGTGTTTAATAATTGTATTTTAATAATAAAATACTAACAGAAATGGGACACAGGAGGTAGAGCATTACAAATTAATGAATCTAAGTTAATATGTGTTTAATAATCGTATTTTAATAATAAAATGTAACGGAAGCCGAGAAGGGACCACATCGCCTTCCGCCGTCGTTCCCGGGTCTCTCCTTCTTGACAAGATAAGCGCCGTCAGATGCACCGGTTACAGTATGGACGGTCTCTGGAACAGTCGCAGGATCACTGGAGCAGGGGAACACAGGCAGTAGAGAATGAAGCCTCTACCCCCAGGCTACGAAGAACAGGGAAAGTGTCGCAGGAACAAAGGGTAGCGGTTGCCAAGCCATTCAAGCACTCCGGTGCTCGAATTGAAGGTTCTACTGGAACTGGAAGAAGCAGGGCAGAGTCCACGTCGCCGCCTGACAGTCTACGATGTTGGGTCGCAGGAAGCTGGCAGCAGGTGGTCAACGATTCAGGATACTTGGCGCAGATGGGTATCAGAGTGGACACTTTAGACCATAAGCAATACAAGACTCCAGGACTCCTTGTTCACTCCAAACATAACTCACTTTATTGGCAAAGACCACAGATATTTATACACAGTACAGTACATTGGATCACATGGGGGACCTGATAAAATAGGGAACATGATTAAATCATAACACATCCGACAAAGGCCAGCAACAGATGGTCTTAACAGATACAATAACTCAGACATGATTACATTTCAGATACAAAAGGGTTTGATTGAACAAAGACTTGAGGGCTTGAACTGATTACCACACGGCAAGGGGTCTGACTGCAGTTCACAATGGCTAAGTTATCACCCAGCAGGAGGTCTGGCTGCAGTACACATAGTCAGTGCCTTGTGGGACTACAATATACATTGGAATAATTAACCCCTCACTGCCATCAGTCTACCACAGGGCAGTAATACAGTCCATTTCCTCATTCACATAAAGGATATACAAACTATTTTAGTGCATAACCAGAGAAAAATGTCCACAGTTTTTGGTTAAACAAACTTATGGCCAGACAAGGCTCAAGTAACGGGTAGGATCTGTTACACTAAGCAATGCTTTCCTACCTCTCTGGTACTCAAAAGGTTAATTGTGGAATAAAAGATAGACTTGTCCACTACATGGAAGTCCCTGAGGTGGATGTGGATGGGGTTAGTATGTCGCATATATGCAATATATGTGACATACTAAGGGGGGATGTGGAAGGGGGCATTGTGTAGTGCTTGATGTACTAGTTTTATTTATTCTTACCCTTTGAATGCCACAGGGGTGAGCAGTGCACATCCCTATGGCATTCAAAGCTGTCCATGGTGCTGAAAGCCTTCTCTGTGTTCCCCTAATGGCTGGGTAGGGAAGCATGGAGAATGCTGTTCAGAACTGTCAACGTTGGTTTCGGATTTTCTGACTGAACTTTCTACTATGCAGTGCTGTGATTGGCTGTGGTGCTAGGTAACATTTTTGTTGTGTGTTTTTAGGGAAGATTTTCTATGCGAAGCAGGTTTAAGGTGAACGTGTATTTTGTTGGTCTTCGCTCATTAGCCTTTCTGTGTAAGGAAGATTTGAATCTCACGTTACCCAGTCTTGGTTAACTCATGAAGGCAGTTTTTTTCTTCACATTGGTTTTAACTCCAACATTTGGATCGAGCCCAAAATTAGCACCTGTAATAGAATCTAACGTTCAATCAGCAATAGCAAAACAAACAAAGTCTTCTCTTGCATATAAAGGGGTATTGAACCAAAAGTGGATAACCATTTTGCCACTGTACAAATTGTTTATAAGTACTCACCTCTGAAAAAGGATATTCTAGAACTGGCAAGAGTAGAGCGAAAAGCAAGCTAATTAACCCTTTCAGTACCAGAGGGGTATGCAACACATTTTGAAGCAATGTGTTGGGTACCCCTCTGGCACTGAACGGACTAAGGGAATGGAGGACTTGACGTATAAGGAATGTCTAGACAAACTTGTTTTTTTACTCTAGAGAAAAGAAGATTAAGAGGGCATCTTGTGACACTGTATAAGTATATGCAAGGTCAATCTAAGGAGCTATCTGGTGAGCTTTCCATTACAAGGCCTAATCAAATAACTAGGGCTCACCAGTAAAGATTAGAGGAAATGAGGTTTCCACTTCAGCAGAGTAAGGTTTTTTTACAGTAAGGTCTGTTAAATTTGTGGCATTTTTTGCCCAACGATGTGGTAGTAATGGCAGATACAATGTATACATATGTGAGAAGATTAGATGCATTTCTTTCAAGAGAGAAAATACAGGGTTGTACTTTGTATTAGTAGATAAAATAGGAAGTTTTGGTAAATAGACATACCCATTTTGGTGATAAAAAGGCTTATATAATTCTTATGTTTTTTGGTTATGAGGGAAAGGTTGAACTTGATCAAACTGTATCTTTTTCAACCTAGTTTATTATCTTACTTTATTCATTTTATATAATATCTAGACATTACTGCTTTTTTGTTTCTGGTACCATAATACATGTCAAGAGTATGTTGCTAGACCCTCTAAAAATATTTAAAATATATTGGGGTGTGCTCACAGTTATTATATGTATTATTTTATATCTTGATGGCCCCTTTTTCAGGATGACTAGAACACTCTGCCTTTGAATTCATTATAAGGTATACTGTCAAGTCTGGGTCATCAAACATTTTACTGGGGAATTAATATTTTGTGCTTTAAGATATTTATCCTTGGGATCTGGCTGGGATGCACGTGGAAATCTCTTCTTTTAAATGTTTGTATATAATCCATTTGAGAGGTACTTCACATGTTTATATCTATCTACCTGTCGTATGCACCCTGTGCACTGCGAGTAACCCCACTCAGTGCAGAGAGGGCTACAGAGAGTATGTACAAGCAGCTCAGATATAGTCTAAAGGTAGATATAGTACCCCAAGAGTTAAGGATACCCAATGCAGGAAAGAGAGAACCCAACAAGCTTAGTATATATACACATACACATAAGAATCTACATATACAGGAAAAAGCTGGGTACCTGGTGTCCACAGTGTGCAGAGAATATAAGACTTAAAGGAATAGTAATACTCGGTTTTATCTTTATTTTATTTTGTAGGCATTAAAAAAAACATGAAGAACGATGTCTTATCTCTCAAACCTTTATGGTTTGAGAGATATTCACAAGCAAAATTCCTCCTCCCTCCCCTTTTACCTAGTATAAGCCATCTCTTCTCAGATGTGGAATGCAGTCCATAGACCAGACAGATAACAGAACACTCTCCAAAGTCCAAATACTATGATGATTAATTGGAACTGCTTTTATTATGAAACATTTCTATCCCTTTAAGAGACAGAAACAGCAGGGACTATCCAGGCAGGAGGAAACAGTCCAGAGACCAAACAGAAGGTCAAGGCAGGCAGCTCCAGAGGCAAAGTCCAGTGTATAGGTAATAGATCAGGGCAGGCAGCTCAAGTAAAGAGGTCCAGAATGTAGGCAATGGGTCAGGTTAGGTGGCTCAAGTAGCAGGGTCCAGTTAAACAAAACCAAGGTCATACATGATAAGGAGAAGATATAGAGTAGCAGCTCACAAAGAGAAGGACTCGAACAACCTAGCACCGGTTCTACTGTGGCTCTGCACATGATGGCACGATGCAAGGACACGTAAAGATGTCAATGTGGTTGCCTAGTAACCCCCCAACTGGATCCACCGAAGCGCCGACACTACTAGTACTGGTAGAATAAGTGCCCATTTATTTGTAAATTGTTTTCTTGTCTGTCAGTCTATCATCACTCGTCTTTCTTTTGTCTCTTGCTGCAGCAGCCCAAATTGTATTCAAGGAATTAGGGTTCAACCCTAAATGAACTGAATTTTGTCTTGTTCATTTTTCACATTGCCATCTGCTATTGAATATCTACAGAGTGATTTATGATACACTAAAAGAGAATACATTCTCAATTCATACCCTTTTATCCAACTTAATAGTTGTGAAAGTATTTTAGACTTGAATGCTACTTAAAAAATAATCCAGACATGAATGTGTTGTTATATACATTGTAAAAGGTTCTTAGGCATTTTCTGTAAAAATAATACTTGCAACTTGCTCTTTTTTTTGTTGATTAGAAATGGGTTTGATAGCAGTTTTTGCCATTGTTGTCATCACATTGCTTTTATATAAAACTGCACTGAAGGCATCACTTTGAATTTGCATTCTACAAAAACATTTTATGTGCGTTTATAAATAAAATATAACAATGTGTTTTCAAAATAGTTTGCATCATTTTTTTAACCTTGCATGTCAAAATTAAATATATGGAAGTGGAAGTTCAAGGTAGCAATCATAAGAAAATGAATAGAAAAGTGTATTTTTAGTAAAATACATTTGGTTTAAATGAATATCATTCACATTATGCATTGTACATTGGAGAATGTTTACATTCTGCTTCCCATGCCTTTTTTGACAATGTTAATAGTGACTGCATCACTAACACATTCTTGTTATAGGATTAACTGCATCTAGTGCAAGAAAAGAAATGTTTAATCAGTACTTGTTTTCCTAAACTCCTTTTTTCTCAAAGTTGACTATGTTTAAGAATAATATAGTAATTCAGATAATAATAGTAAATCCTTGTTTTATGGTTTTAAACTTAGACTTGTAAGATTGTATGCACAAATACAGATTACACAAATGCAATGATTTTTCTGTACCAGAGTGCTATACAGAGTTACAGAAGTTATAGTCTTTTTCTCTGGACAATCATTTTATCATAATTGGAATAGATAACAAAGTACAAAAGGCAGACAATAAATGCAATAAAGCAAAACCTTGAAGTAGAAACGTCACATTAGGTGATTTTGAAAGCTTTGAAAATATATTTTTTAGCTAGTTTTGTCTAAAAATAGTTTATAAAATATTTAGCTTTATTTATTTCTCAGTTTATGCAAATTAAACTTTTTTGGCTAGCATACCACAGGCATATAAAAGGGTGTCAGGCTCTCACAGCATGCCATTCTGTATTTGTGGGAGGAGTAAGTAGCACAATTTTGAGCCAGAGAAGGCAAGCTAATAAAGTGGAGTTGAAGCTTAGTTTCTCTGTATTAGGGGTGTTTAGGGGACAGAAAGGGAGAAAGGAGTTTGACCTCAAACATCTCAAAATTTGGTGTGACTGACTGGGAAGTCACAGGCAGATGTGTTTCAAGTTTCTTCCTAATCTGGCTATTATGTCTGTCCATGGGCGTATGAGGGTGTGAGAAGAGGAAAAGGTGTTTTACCCCAAATAACAGCAACTTTTGTTTGATAAAGTAGAAACAGGTAGCTGTGATCCAAGTCCCTTTTTATCTGGCTGTTATCTCTGTCAGGGGGGTCTGGGGTTATGAGAAGGTGCAAAGTAGAATTACCCCAAAATGCTCTGTGACTGACTAGGAACACACAGGCAGAGGTGTTCCAAGTTTCTTCCTGCTCCTAGGGGAGTCTGTGGGTGTGAGAAAGGAGAAAAGCAGGTTTACACCAAAATCTTGTATGACTAAGTGTAACAGACACTAGAAAACTCTGAGTCAGTTCAATAAGGTGAAGATAGTTTATTGAAGATAACAAGTGAAACAAAACAATAACACTTGGCAATAAATATATACAATATGAACAATAGTCTTGATCCAAAGTACTGGTACAGGAATACAGGAACTGAAGACTTCAAGAGTACAGCAGACAACTGGAACGGATGCACCTCTAAGAGATTGGCCAGAACCCAATAATGCAGATCTAGTCTGAGTATGACCACAGGTAAGGTATGGATGGTACCTCAACCTCAGTTAATAAGGACATCAGACGCAACCCTGAACCAACGATAGACCCCAGACCTGAAGACTTGCTTAATGGAAGTTAGACCAGCATCACAGTCGTCAATAGCGAGCTCAAGCTTCGGCAGCAATGCCACTCCTATTACTGAATGCACGCCAGAAGTTTAGCAGGTCAATTGGCCAACGAAAGCAACGGACAACCAAGCTCTCAATTATGTTGCCTAGTAGGGAAGCAACCAACAGAGAGCGACACTGAGCAGCTTGGTAAACTGAATGAATATGCTCACAGGTAAGGCCAGGATAGCCAGTGACCAAGACCAGAGTAACAGGCAGAGACGAATAAAGGTGTGCAGCGAATCAGAACAAGGCAGGCAGAAACGCAAGTCAGGCTGGGTCCTTAACTGGGAAGGCACAAGCCAACCCCTGGTAATTCTCAGAATGGGAGCGCAGCAATAACTGGGTTTACACTGAGAAGGGATCGCAACCAGCACCCTGATCAAATGGAAACTCAACAGAGTCGGGTCATACGCAATCGGGTTCGCAGCCAAATGCCTGGGTCATATACAAGTGGGTTCGCAGCCAAAATCGGGTCATGCACAAACGGGTTCACAGCCAAAATTGTGTCATACACAAACGGGTTCACAGCCAAAGAACTGGGTCATTCACAGTGCGTAAGTAGAAGTAGTAATGGCCAGGTAGCAGGTGTTGAGCGAGCTCAGACTATACCAACACAAGGGCCACTGGGAAACTAGTGAGCCCGGCTAATGAAGTCTACACAACTGGAAGTAGCAGGGCGGGGTAACTTTCTGAAGAAGATAAAGAAACTAGCAACGAGGTAAGTAAATATTCAAAAGGTTGCTCCATGCTGTTGTAGTATTACAGCCCCTCATGGACATGGACGCCACAGGAACACAGTGACAATACGGCCAGGAACCCAGGAGAATGCCCGCAACAGACGAACACCCACAGCAAGCTGGAACTGGGTAGTTCGCCTTCAAGAACGCTCCGCTGGAAGTTAGGTACCATGACACTAAGTAAAAAACCCAGGCAGCTGTATTCCAAGTTCCTTCCTCTTCTGTCTGTTATCTCTGTCCTGGGGAGACTGGGAAAAGAAGCAGTTGAACAGGGATTTTTTTTTTTTTTGTTCATGGTGATAATGATTTGGGTAGACAGTTAAGTAAAATAAACGGATAACTCAAATAAAAAATAGGTGATAGAGACAGGGACCCTGATGATATATGTGACAGAGGCACACTGATACTAGACAAGATACAGTATTTTGTAGCGATCTACATGGTGATAATGATTTGGGTAGACAGTTAAGTAAAAGAAACGGATAACTCAAACAAAAAAATAGATAGGTGATAGAGACAGGGACCCTGATGATATATGTGACAGAGGCACACTGATACTAGAAAAGATACAGTATTTTGTAGCGATCTAAGGCAAGACATTACACACAATCAGTACTATTGTGTACTTTACAGTAAACACACACATGCACAGTAGGTGAGTAATGTCCAGCAAACACATAGAGGGTAGAGGGGTGAAAAGATTAGGAGCAATGCAGGGATGTGTGAGTAAACTCCAAAAAATGAACACAGCCATGGTTACTTCAGTTTGTGCAATAATTATGGTTATCCCTCTCCTACCTAGGAGAATGCAGTTTTTCAAAGTCCCACTAACAGTTCCACCAGCACCAGTATTATTTATAAACTATCTAAAAACACTGAAAATGACAACATGTCACATTCCAGTGTTGATGGAAGATTGTATGAAGGTGTAGCAGCTCAACCAACTGCTGCATCTGACAGTGAGACACAGGCACAAACACACTTGTTCTGAAAGTAGTAGCAAACGTTGTGAATATACTGTAAAGAGGAAAAGTAAAAGTAAATAATATGAGACCTCTAAAAGACTAGTGGAATATAAAAGTAGTGGGGAAGAAGAGGCGGGTGATGTTGAGGATGACCTAATGATGATGATAATTATGTAGATCTAGAATATATCCCTCCAGCATCCTCTTCTTCTTCAGATGAAGTTGGGAATTCATGAGAGATCATGACAAGGCTAGAAGTTTAGTAGAAAGACAAAGGCTCAGTCTTCCACCACTGAAAAGGAGCACTGTGCCTGTCTGTAAATTGTTTGAGAAAATAATTGTAAAATCTGACCCTGGACAAGCAAATATGTCATCCTGTCTGTAACGGAAGCTGGGAAGGGACCGCGTCGCCTTCCGCCGTCGTTCCTGGGTCTCTCCTTCTCGACACAGATAAGCGCCGTTGGATGCACCAGTTGAAGTATGAACAGTCACTGGAAACAGCCGCAGGATCGCTGGAAGCAGGGAAGCAGGGAAGAGTCCACGTCGCCGCCTGACAGTCCACGAAGTTAGGTCGCAGGAAACTGGCAGCAGACGGTCGGCGATTCAGGATACCTGGCGCAGATGGGTATCAGAGTGGATACTTTAGACCATAAGCAATACAAGACTCCAGGACTCCTTGTTCAATCCAAAACAGAACTCTCTTTATTGGCAAAGACCACAGATATTTATACATAGTACAGGACATTGGATCACATGGGGAACCTGATACAATAGGGAACATGATTAAATCATAACACATCAGACAAAAGCCAGCAACAGCTGGTCTTAACAGATACAATGACTCAGACAGGGTTACATTTCAGATACACAGGGGTTTGATTGAACAAAGACTTGAGGGCGTGAACTAATTACCACAGGGCAGGGGGTCAACATAGTGAATGGCTGGAGTTGCTATAATCCACATCTTAGGGACAGTGGTCCAAGGTTGGAGCCTTTGATTGACTATTTTGAATGCCCTGCCCCAACTTTGATCAATCACTGGTCTGCCTACCATTTCCCATGTTAAGCTAAGGAAGATATTTGCATACCTGGTAGTTGGTGATTGCACAAACCTTCAAATTGGACAAGTACAATTAAACACATACAATATTTGAAAATACATAAAACCAAACTTAATACACAAACCAATGTTCATAACTATAAGTCTTTGTTCCTGGCAATAGCTGGCCTTTTCATATGCCAGAGCCCACAGCTACATCCAAGCAGGGCAACAAGGTCCATAGTTTTTAAGTAAATAGTTTGTGGTCCAGACAAGGGCTCAGTAACGGGTAGGATCCGTTACACTGTCAGTCATCATCAGCATCATAACTGTTTCCTAGTCCAAGTCACAATCAGCAACACACACTACTAATGTTGAGTAATCAGCGATAACACAGGCTATCAGCATTCACAGTCTTAGCTTTGATTAATGCTTCTGCTGCTTTTGGAAGTGCAGTACCTGTGACAACTAGTAGTAGTTCAATTTCAGCAACATCTAACCCTAGTAGTAGTAGTAGTACTAGTAGTAGTAGTAGTAGCAGCAGCATCTCAGGAGCCCAACAAACTATGAAGTCCACATTATGGAGATACTTCACTCAGGATCCAAAAGCTAAACATTTTGCTACCTGTTGTTTCTGTAAGAAGCATGTGAGCAGGGGGAAAGCATACCCACTCTGTGGCACCTCTTCAATGAGTTCCCACCTGAAGCACAACCATAGGTCTGGCTCTGAGACATACCATCAACAGGTTAGAGGTGCCACAATTAGCAGCAGCAGAAGTACTCCTAAATGTCCCCAGGGCTCTGGGGTACATATTAGAAGTGCTGTTGATGTGTTAGCGAGTATGCCATGATTTTCAGCTCCTGCTGCAGAGGAGTATTACTCTGTTTTTCTTTTTGGAGATGACAAGAGTCACAGATGCCTACACATACTGCCCCCACCACCCCCACAAGTCATGTCATTAAGGCAATAAAGTTACACAGTTATTTTACTATATACTGTCATCCCACACTTAGTAAGAAAGAAGTCAAAACCTGCAAAAAATAACACAAGTGTATGCCTCTGGAACAGTAAACTTGCCAAAATGTTAGCTTGTTCAAAACAGGTTTTTAAGAACTGATGTCATGTGTTGAACTCTGCTGGCATATCCCAAGCTGCAGTTATTTTTGAAGGATGGTTGTGTCAATATGAAAGGGATAGTAATGTTTTAAAATAAAAACAGTTCCAATTGATCTTCATAGTATTTGGGCCATGGAGAGTATTATTTCAGTATTGACAGAATTATAGATCAAGAGTAATTTAATGATAATGTATCCCCCTCACGCCCCTTTTACAGATGTAACAATGCTCCCCTCAGAACAGAAAGGTGGTGTCCAGATGGCTTGCAGAGAGGGACAATCTTTAATTAGCATAAGGGAAAAACATGTTAAGGGGGCCAGCGTTTTCATTGTTCTCACAGTAAGAAGATTGTCCCTTGCTGTGAGCTGTCTGGTCTTAAGACCAGATTCCTCATCTGAGGAGAGGTGGCTTACAGTAGGTAAAACGGGCGGGAGGGGGATAATTTATCATTCAATTACTCTTGAACTACAGCCCTGACAGTATTGAAATATCACTCTCCATGGTCCAAATACTAAAAGAATAATTGGAGTTGCTATTATTTTTAAACATTACTATCCCTTTAAGTAGGAAGTTAGTGTTGTGGGCAGAGGGCAAACGCATTCAGCCCATTAAGAACCCTTTCAAAGTATATATGGTTGTAGGACTCACAATTTTTAATGGCACTTTTTCTCCACTTCAGCCCTCAAAAGAAGTAATATTTTGGCAGAAAATGTTGCACTCATAGAAGACATAGGTGAATATTTTATTGGCAGCGGTGCAAAGAAGAAACATTTTTTTTGCGAAATATTTGTTTCACAAAAATTCATGCAGCAAATGTTTCTGAGTTCTTGCTCTTCCCTAAATGACAATCTAGCCATGAAGTGCCAGACAGTTCCTTTCTGAACAAGAGAAGCCAACCCCAGACTCTCATCTCAGCCTTGGTGGATTTCATCAAAGAGGTGCAGCTGATCTCTCTGGACACTGTAAGAGGTCCACATCTTGACTCCCATGTTACCTTCAGAAAGACCAGCCCAATCCCAATATGCATATATGAATATATGAACATATGAACATATGAATATATGTAAGGCCTCCCTACTGAGATGTAGCTGATATTTCTAGGCACTGTGAGCAAGGGATCAACATCTAGATTACCCTGTAACCCTAAGGGAGACCAAAATCAAGGCTAATTTGCATTCACTGAACTATTGGCCATAGATGCTCAACTAGGAACAAGCCAGATATATAATTTAAATGGTTCCTACTAATGATGGACAAAAATGTTCACCTCAAATTGAAATCAGCAAGTAATGGAACGTCCCACTTGAAGAATAATTTCCAGGGAAAAGTGCCATTTTTCATCTCTTTTGCCTTGCTCATTCAATTGAAATGGATGGGAACTTTGAATTTATATACAACAAATAAAAATATTATTTTATTTCCCAAAGCCATAGTATAAAAGGGGCATGAGGGTGCCTGTGTTGATGGGGTGTGGAGAAAGATTCAGATGAACAGGGAATGTTTTTTGTGTAGTTGTTTACTGGGATTGGGGGGGCAGCTAATAAAAAAATAAATCCTAAATACAATTAAAAAAAACATAAGTCATGGTTTAAAAAGGATCTGAGGAGAGTGTCTGTGTTGGTGGGTGGAGTCTGGAGGATGAATCAGTTCAAAAGGGAACTTGTTTTGGGGGTTTCTTGACTGGTATTGGGGGGGTAGTTAATAAAAAAATCAATGAAATAAAATAAGACATTTGTATGTAAAGTGATAGATACAGGAACCCCCTGACATAAGCTGCCACTGAGGTGGACAGATATTTGACATGATACAGTATTTTGTAGAAGATGATTAGTTAGGTTTGTTGTTAGAGGCCCAAGCCCTGAGGAAACATTGATTTGTAGTACTTGGACTTATTAGAGGCACAATCCCCAAAGAAGCATTGATTTGTAGGACTTAGACTTATCTTGGCACAATCCCTAAGGAAACATTGATTTGTTGGACCCCAAAAATGTTTTATATTTTTATAGGACAATTTTTTTTAATTATTTTATTTATTTATTTATTTTCAAAGCACAAGCCCTGAGAAAAAAATGCCCTACTGGCGTAGTACCATCAAGTCATGTTTTGTTTGCAAGTGGCTACTGGCCATTGTCAAATGTCCTGAGTCTATAATTGCAGAATTTGCAACTGCTATTCTTGCTGCTGCTGCTGAGTATCACAGTATCCCTAGGCAGCCTAGTGCTCCTGTGCTTCCTACTTTTGTATGGCAGCCTGCCGCCATAGCCTCTGGCCATGTCCTCATTACAGGGAGTAGAATGGATGCCTGTTTATGGGGCTATTCTGGGTGGCCTAATTGGGTCCTGCATCCTTCTGCTCCTTTATGATCCTCCTTGGGCTAGGAGTCATTGCCCTTACGTGGTGTTTCTGCTCGTTACACTTTGGGCTCCGTTGTGACCCGTGTCTGTCTGAGAACTCACTCCGTGTTTGACCCCGGTTTGTCTGACTGCCCACATCTGTCCTGACCTGTGGCTCTGGCTGACTACTCACTCCATGTATGACCCCAGCTTGTCAGCCAGAGCCACAGGTCAGAACATCGGTTCTGACCTGTGGCTCTGGCTGACTACTCACTCCATGTATGACCCCGGCTTGTCTGATTGCCCACATCAGTTCTAACCTGTGGCTCTGGGTGACTAACTCACTCTGTGTTGACCCTGGCTTGCCTGACCAGTGGCCTGGCTACTACTTGCTCAGTGTGTCCCCAGTTTGCTTGACCAGAGGCCCTGGCTACTACTTGCTCAGTGTAGTCCTCGGTTTGCCTGACCAGTGGCTCTGGCTCTACTTGCTCTGTATAGTCACTGGTTTGTCTGACCTATGATTCTGGATGCCTACTCGCTCAATACACTACTAGCTTGCCTGACCTGTAGTCTCGATGTTCTGTGGCTCTGATCTGCTCTCGCTCCCTGTTGCTTCTGATCGCAGAACGAAGTGGTCACTTACGCATACTATACTATTCTCACAGTTGTCCCACTCAAGCTGCTCCCCTACTCTTGGTTTCTCGCAGTAGTGCAGTGCACAGCACAGTGTGCAGCTCCGGAGAGGACCTTGGGTCCTATCAGCCTGTGTCTGGGGTTTTGTTGTATTTATTAAGAACGGAGGTTATATTTATATATTCTTTGTGTCTGTCCTTCTTTGCCTGAATACTGTGACACTGAGTTGTTTAAGCAACAGGATGATAAGGCAGCTGAAAGGGAATGGGATCAACAATAGCAGTAACATAGGTGATGGATGATGAAGGTTCTACTTGCCATGACTAGCTCCATTGAGGTAAGTAGAGGCAGTAGCAGCACAATAAGTAGCCCCCAGTATATGTGGAGAAAAGAAGATGTTGGCAAATAATTCATCTCCAACTTCCCCTCCTCCAAAATCATGGGTATGTTGTTAGTAGAAAATTATTTTTTCCATTGAGAGCAGGAAATGTGTCTCTCATCAGCAACTGCAATGTGCACAGTGTGTGGTAAATAACACATAGGGGAAAAACTGTATCCAACCACCATGACTTTGATAATGGCAAGGCGGTTGATGCAGTATATCTAGACTTTGCAAAGGCATTTGATACAGTGCCACACAGAAGGCTGGGGTATAAAATAAGGAAATTGGGGCTAGTAGATAACCTTTGCAATTGGATACAAAACTCGTTGAAGGATAGGGAACAGTGTATGGTTGTAAATGGAAAATTCTCCAATACAGTTAAAGTAGAGAGTGGAGTACCTCAGGGTTCAGTATTAGGGCCACTGCTTGTTAACATATTTATAAATGACCTGTAAATAGATATAGAAAGCAAAATATCAATATTTTCAGATGACACTAAATTATACAAGGTAATTAATTCAGAACAGGATATTTTCTCTCTACAGAGGGATTTACATACAATGTCAGATTTGGCAAACAAATGGAATATGAAGTTTAATGTGGGGAAGTGTAAAGTTATGAATTTGGGAGGAAATAATCCCAAGACTACTTATGAACCTAATGGAATCATTTTAGGGTACTCATTGCTAGAGAAAGACATGGGTATGCTTGTCAACTACAAACTTGGAAACAGTGACCAGTGTCAAACAGCAGTAACAAAAAAAATAAATCCTGTCTTGCATAAAAAGAGGTATTGAAGCAAGAGTGGATAACATTATTTTGCCAGTATACAAATCATTGGTAAGACCTCACCTTGAGTATGCAGTGCAGTTTTGGGCACAAGTTCTGAAAAATAATATACTAGAACTAGAGAGGGTATAGCGAAGAGCAACAAAATTAATTAAGGGAATGGAGAATTTTACGTATGAGGAACGACTAGATAAACTTGGTTTATTTACTGTAGAGAAAAGACGACTAAGAGGAGACCCTATCACATTGTACAAGTATATGAGAGGTCAATATAAGGATCTCTGTGGTGGGCTAATTATTCCAAGGCCTGATCAGGTGACCAGGGGACACCCCTTGAGATTAAACTAATGGAGTTTTAGACTTCAGCAGAGGAAGGGTTTTTTTACAGTAAGGTCTGTTAAATTGTGGAATTCCTTGCCCATGCAGGTGGTTATGGCAGATACAATGGATACATTTAAGAGAAAATTAGATACATTTCTTTCCAAAGGGAACATACAGAGTTATACTGTTTTTTAGTATGCAAACCAGGAAGGTCTGATGAAGACTAACTTATTTGGTAACAGGAAAGCTATAAAATTCTCAGTCACTGGGGTATGAGGCGAAGGTTGAACTTGATGGACTTGTGTCTTTATTCAACCTAATTTACTATGTTACTGTGACACCAGAAACCAAGTACTGCCGCTATCACAATACCCCTTGTCCATCCACACCCCGCTAAGGACACATGACAGCTTGCTGACAGTTTAATAGTACTGATGAACTCTCCCTGCCAGCATCTTAGCATATTCTGCAGGATGGAATCTCCTCAGTTGCCACTTGATGCCCTGTCTGTGATTCTCCTCCACCACACTACCATGTTTGGTCAGTGCACCACACAGTGTGCAATGAGTGTACACAAATAACCACATTCTAACATCAACAGACTGGCTATCATTTGGCGGGGGATGTAACCATGAATGAGGTGGATTGGCAGAATATGTAGTTACCCTAGAGGAAGAAGGTGATTGTGGTGACTTCTAGTTGTTTTACTTGTCATGGAACTTTCAGTTTCTGCCTGGGTTACTCTATTCTTGCAAATACCAAAAGCTCACTCCTGGTGATGGTAGTGATGCCAATCTTCATCCCTGTCTCCCATTCCTTCTTGGTTTCTGCTAAAAATTCCATCAATGTCTCTTCCACTCCAGCTTCTCCAGCATCATCATCACCACCACCACTAGTCCCTACCTGCTGCTGATGCTCTATTACAGACGTTTCAGTGTTGGTTGGAGGAGGTGACGAGCAATGTGACAGAGGTCCCCTAATGTCACATTTGCCATTTATTGGTGACGTGAAGAAGGCAGACTGGCAGCAGTAGTAGCAGACACAGGCAGCTGATCTGTGCTCCTGGTGTGTGTGGTATTATTTCTTCACCTGCATTCCACCATCAGTTCTGGCTTCTTCAGGATTATGTTCCAGTTGGACACTGTAGTGAAGGTAAGGGGACTCTCAGGGCCAGAGGAATGGTGTTGGCTCCCTTGTCCACTAGTCTGAATGGTCTCAGATGCTTCCATTGCTTCCCTTACCACTGCTCTAACACTAGTCCCACCAGCTGCTTCACCATTACTGTTACTACTACTAACACCAGCCACATCAAGTTCAGCCCCTGAGTCTTCCTCCTCACAGTCACTAGTAATATGACAATTACCCCCTCCTTCACTCCTAACACTATCAAGCTGCTGGGCCTTATTAGTAGCAGCACTAGCACTGGCGGTCCTACTTGGGGATGGAAAGTGTGACTTAAGGTCCCCTGCTGTCACACTTGGCTACATGTTCTCCTTCCCCCTTGCTGAGTATTACAAGACAGACTGGCAGCAGGTTTAGCACTGGCAGCAGGTTCAGCACTGGTGGCAGGAGGGGCAGCACATCTGACAGCAGGCACAGTACTGGTGGCAGCAGGTTTAGCACTGGCAGCTCACACAGCACTGGTTGTAGCAGAGGCAGCACATGTGACAGCAGGCGCAGCACTGGTGACATCAAGGGTAGCACATGTGATAGCAGGCACAGCACTAGTGGAATCAGGGGCAGCACATCTGATAGCAGTCACAGCACTAGTGGCGGAAGGAGCAGCACAGAAGTAGTGGCAGCAGGGGCAGCACTTCTGGCAGTAGGTACAGCAATGGTGGCAGCAGGAGCAGCACATCTGACAGCAGGCACAGAACAAGTGGCAGCAGGGGCAGCACATCCGGCAGCAGGGGCAGCAATGGTGACAGAAGAGGCGGCACGTCTGGCAGCAGGCACAGGCAGCTGACCTGTCCTGCTCTGACTACTACCCTCTTCTTCCTCCCTTAACATTAATTTTCCCAAGATCCCTAGGGGTGATTTGGGGGACACCATTGGTTCTGTAGTGCTCACCTCCTACTCCTCCTCAGAATCAGTGGACACATAAGGGTCCATACAGTTACTCCTTTTATTATTTTTAAACTTTCTCATAGTGATAGCAGTCATTATTAGCCTCTCCTGCCTCAATTTTGCAAAAAGATTCCAGCAGAACAGCACAGCATGTCTACTTCCCTCTGTAGCTGCTTCTATTGTGTTTCACTTCCACAAATAAGTCATGTTTTTATAACACCTATGTGAAAAACACGTAAATCAATGGGCAGAAACTTTCTAGCTATTGAAAAAATGGGGACATTTTTAATTTTAATCGTTGTTTTTAAAGCAGATTTTCCTGCAATTTTTTTTCTTTTGCTGGAACGCGGTGGGACCTTTCACACACCCCTTCACCGTATTGCCAAAAACAAGTTAACAGATGAAATATCCAAGCTCCCATAATAATATACACTACAATGAGTAAAATATTACTTTGTTTATTAAAAACAATCTAAACATTAAGTGGAGAGAACAGACAGGACAAACAAATCTAAAATTTGTTATATGAATGAATTACTATTTTACCCATTGTAGTGTATATAATTATGGGTGCCTGGATATTTCATTTGCTAAGGAGTTATATTTATTTATACACATTGGTGGTCACGTTTTTTAATATCTTTTAGCTGCCCATCTTATTACCATCCATTGCATTTTGGGACAGACTAGATATTTAGTTTTTTTGCCAAAAAAAACCCTCAGAAACTTTTTTTAGGTCTCAGGCTTGCCAAAAAGAAGCCCTACAAAAATAATTGTTTGAAGAGCCCTGAGAAAATAGTTTTGCAGGACTTAGGCATACAAAACAGAAGCCCAGAGAAAAACAGGCTTGTCATAGCCAAATTCAAGCCTTGAGGAAAATTACTTTGTTGGCTTGGCAAAAACAAGCCCTGAGACACAAAAATTATGCTCTACTGGCCTAGTGCCAGCAGTGCATAATGGTGTGTTGGGTTTTGGCTTGCTGACTTGCTGTTAAGTCTTCTAAGCAACAGGAGGATTAGGCTGCTCAATGGGATTGGCATCATCATCAGTGATATGAGACAGACAATGGCTCAATGATGGTTCTACTTGCCACTAGCTCAAGTGCTGCTTAGCACCAGCAGCAACTCAAAGAGCCCCCACCACTTCAGGTGCATCTGGCTAGAAGAAATTAGCCATTTATGCTTCTCTTCTGCACCTCCTCCAAAAGCATGGTTGTATTGGAGTATTATTTTTCCTTTGAGAACAGGAAGGAACTTGGCCTTTAATCAGCAACAGCAATTGGCACAGTGTGTGTAAGGAAGCACTGTGAAATAGGGGAAGGACTGGGAACAATTGACACATCTGTTGTAATATGAAACTGTCACAACTGTAATGAAACACCTTGAAGTTTAGTTTGGCAATGTAAAACCATTCTCCAAGAAATCAACTATTGCTGTCACTATGCCCTTTCCGCTCCGCTAAGGACACGTTATAACAAGAGACTTAGTAAAAATAATGAATTCTCCCTGCAACCAGCTTAGTGTATTCAGTAGGATGGAACATCTGCAGATGCTCCCTGATACCTTGCATTCCATAGCCATACAAAGACATCACCACATAGCCATGTGTGGTAAGTGTACTACACAATGTGCAATGGGTAGACTCAAGCCAACAGATTGTCACATCTACAGAATTGCTATCAGCTAGTAAGGGAGGTAATAGTGGAGGAGGTGGTATGCCAGAGGAGGAGATAGAGGACCTTGAGGGTTCTGGGGTGGGGACAGTGGGTACATTTTCCAACTTCTGGACTGTAGCATAAGAAGTTGATGGTGACACAGGTGTTTCCCTTATAATCAAACTTCAAGACTCAGGCTGGGTTTCTCTTATCGTCTTCTTGGATTTCACTGATGTTATTTGTGCCCTTGGGCAGGGACAGGAGGTTCAGTGACAGTGGCTTTCAATATATTTTTGAGGTGTTGACTTTCACATGCTTGAATGTGATTTATGAGGGAAGTTGTGCCAAGGTGTGCCCCCTCCTTTCCCAGTTTCACAAGAAATAGTGTACAGTACAGTCGACCACAACTGTACTGTGTCTGCCCCTAGAGAAAAATATTCCCACAAACATGACTTCAGTGAGGAGATAGGTGGAGAAGAATTGCCTCTTTCCTCTTCTCTGCAATCTCCTTTACTGGCTGGGGCAGATGACAATCCTGTTGCTGCATCAGTATCATAAGAACTGGACCAGGATTATTTGTGGCACGTGGAACCTGTCCTAGTTCCAAATCACTACCAGATGAATCCATTCCCATGATGGCCTTGGAGGTCTGTGGCACACTAGTCTGCTCATCTGGTACTGGGCATCTTCAGGTCTTTAGAATGTGGGCTCCCAGTCCCTTTAGCACTGGTGGTGACTCCTCCTCCTTCTCTGTGTCACTAGGCACATCAGGGTCCTTTCAGCTTCTCTTTTTTTTTATTACTTCAGATCATAGTGTCATCTGGCACGATGAACCTGTAGTAATGTTATTTTTTATATTTGCTTTTAATTTAGTTATGTTTACCTCTCTGTATCTCCTTCCACTCTGTTTACAGCCTGGTCTACAGCATGCTGCATAATGGGAAATTCTATAAGTATGTATTCATGCCTTTGGAAAGCATAGGCGTGGGTACAAAACTGGGCTTTCCATCAATCCCTATTCCTCCTATTTTGGGGTGAAACATTTTCCACTCTTTACTCTCACTTTATTCTTCCATGCATTTTATAATTTTTATTTTCTGTTCCAAAAGGAGACAGTAACAGTCAGAATACACTTTAATTGAAACATCTGGCAGCCCTTTAACAAGGATTATTCAATGGCAGCCAAACCTTTAAAAAGTGTTAAACCAAATGACAGTTGCTGTTCAGTTCTTCAGGCAATTACTCAACTGATCAATTATTCTTCTCAGAGAATAAAGGTACAGTTAAATGCCACAAACCAAATCTGTTAACTTCTTTGTAGCATAAATTATTCATTTCACAGATCAGTATACGTGTAAAGTGCATACCATTCTAACATTTATTTGTAATTATGTTCTGGAATTGCTAACATTACCATAATTTATATATTTTGGCTTTAAATAAAATTACTTATACTGTGTCCAATACATGAAGCTATAACTTATGTTCTGGAAGTATAGAGTAAGGATTCTGAGGTTTAGAATAAAGGGTCTGGGCACTGTTCATGGTAATACATTCTCTCTAGATATCATATTGAGCAAAAAGAAACTATAAATAAGAAATGTGGCTATTTTCTAATCTGCTATTAAAAAAATCAGGAGCAAGAAATTCTGGGTAATGCAAATGAACAATTCCTTTTTAATTTTGAGATCTAAAGTGTTCATACTTGCTTCTGTTTCACCATATTCAATGAATCCAAGTAGTAAGTGATTTCAGTGGATAGTTAAATGTAGACAACATAAATTTACCCAACTCTACCTTACCTGTAATTGTGTTTTTTTTTCTATAACATTTGCTTGTTTTCTTACTTCTTCATTTTGCCTTAAAGCAGTAAGAAATATCTAGCCCACCTAATGACATCTAATGAATGGTGAGTGCCAGAAAGATGTTACCTGCACCCCCCCCCCCCATCCTGCACACACACAGTGTAAACTGATCCTGATAAAACCATATGAAACAATTGTGGCTCTTTAACATCTTTACCCAAGACCTACTAATCCCTTTTCATTTGTACCTTGGGTCTCTGTAAAGGACACTGGGATGACTTTACAAATACATCAGTACAGGTGAACTGTAGCTACGCTTCAACATTAGTGGCTGTGGCAGTACTTCAGCCTATGCACTAGAGCATTTGATCAATGTAGTGCATATCAGTAGAGATCCTCTGCCTTGCACTTTTATGACAGCAAGCCCTTTATGACTGCCTCATTGAATGCACAGAAAATAGTGTAAAACTATACCACTTCCTCTATGCTGTGTTTACTATATGGCATTAAACAAGCTATAGAGAATTAAACAAGTTGTAGAAGTAAGGAATGCCACAAAATACCTATAGAATGCCAAATTGTCCTTCTCTTGGTATATGGATAGTTGATGTTAGGCTGTAGAAGGATCAGAAAATCAATTCCAGTGACTGATTTACACTGGATAAATATTTTTACATTTTTCACATTGTCGTATTATCAAACCTTTGAGGACAAATAGGGTGTGCAACTCATTGCTTCACAATTAATTGCATAACTCTCGCACAGGATTGAAAACAAACGATAACTGAAAATAATTATCTTGCAAATGTGTTTTAAAATCAAAATATTTATTCTACCTTTACTCTAATTTTGTTAACCAGTTTGTGGCACAATATAAGAGAAGAAAAGATCCATGTTATTGAATCTTGTGAATGTTTATTACTAGACTTTACATACTAGAGATTCCATTGTACTTTAGGCCAATTGATGCATGCATACATGAATAGAGATGAAAGATGTTTGTATGAAACATGTTGTTTCATGTGATATCTGCAAAATAAAAAAAATGCTTGTTCCCTTACTTAGATATCATTTTCTGAACAAAAAGGTAGGACAATGTCTTTGGTTGGTGACAAGACTCTCCCCATTGATCTTCCTCTTGTGCTTTTTTCTCTTGTTTCCTTTGATCTCTTTCATGTTCTTGCTCTTACACACCATGCACTTCCACTCTCTTGCATTTATACACACTCATACACACGCACTATAGCTGGAGACCTCTTCCTACTTCCAGGTGTGTGTGTGTGTGTGTGTGTGTGTGTGTGTGTGTGTGTGTGTGTGTGTGTGTAAAAACACATAAGCACCTGGATGTTTTACATCCAGAATTCTCCATGAGGCAGCTTTGCTTCAGGTGCCTAAAGAAACAAAAGACCTAAAAATCTACACCCACTGTGAAAAAAATGCATATTGGCTTATGTGTGACCAGTCTCTGTTTAAAATGTTCCCATGTGCCCTAATTGATTGTGATGTGGGTTTACGCAGGGCACTGAATATGCTCTGGGTAACCCTTACCACTCAACCATCTTCTCAGATGAGAAGAATGGGTCACACATGACCAATATGTGGCCCATGCCTATGCTAGAGGAAGGGAGTGTCACGGTAACCAGTACAAAAGAAGGTCCTACACATGTATATTGAATTAAAACCACCTTTACTGATAATACACATAAAATAGCAATTCCCCAGGTAAACCCCAGAACTGGAAAATGGACAAGCCACAGTCTACTACCCAGACTGACACTGGGCAGAGTCCTGCAATACTTAGAGTGGAATAGCGAAATTAAGAACCTTGCCTATGATTCTATCTGCCTGGTAGGTACCAAGTGTCCAGAGGTATGTGAGTACTACTGCACGGTACTTAAATGCAGAGAGTGGCAATCGGAGCAGGGACAGCACAAGCCACAGTACCGGTAATGCGAATAACCAGACCAGCCTAGGTAACACGGAGCGAGTAGTCAGCCAAAGCCACAGTTCAGAACCGGAGTGGGAAGTCAGACAATGTGGGGTCAACATGGAGTCAGTAGTCAGCCAGAGCCACAGGTCAGAACCGGTGTGGATAGTCAGACAAGCCAGGGTCATACATGGAGAGAAATTGGCAGCCAAGCAAGGGTCACAACGAGATGGAGCAAACTTAACGAATACTAACAGGAACACCACGTAAGGGCAACTAACATTAGACCCAGGGAAGTTTAAATAGGCTCACACAAAGGCGGGAATCAGTTAGGCAACTCAAATACGTGCATATAAACAAGTGCTGGGTCCTGAGACAGTAACGCACGCCTGCACCCATTTCCACCAGACAGAGCTGAGAGGAAGCACAAGGGTAACTGGCAGCATGGATGCCAAGGTACACTGTGATAGGATCCTCCCCTTAAAAACTTCTCCCCCATGGAAGAGGGTTAGAACCAGTGGGGAAGTGGGAGTGGAACTCACGGATAAGAGATGGAGCATGTAAACCCTTCTTGGCAACCCAGGAGCATTCCTCTGGGCCAGAACCCTTCCAATGCACCAGATATTGCACCTGGCCTCTGACTGGTTTAAGTAGAGACACATGAAACACATTAGAAATGCTACAGGGTTAACCCTATGAAAAGGGGCCTAAAAAACAAGAAGCCAGTTTCCTACAAAGCACTTGGAGATTAAGGTTACGAGAAGATAGCCACACTCTCTCTCCCACCTGGAAAACTGGAGCTGGTATTCATCTACGGTCTTCGTGTCTCTTATAGTGTTGCATGGACCTTTGCAGGGATTTCTGAACCTATACCCAAGTGGAGCGAAGTGCCCTCAAATGCTCATCCCGAGCTGGAATGTTCTGTACCTCAAAAGATTCCGGAAGAAGAGACGGTTGAAACACGTAATTTATCAGAAACGGGGAGTTCTGAGAGGATTAATTCATGGCACAATTCCTGAAAAACTCAGCCCACGGTAATAGGTTCGCCCAATTATCATGATGGTCCGATATAAAGCAACGGAGGTACTGTTCCAATGCTTGATTAGACCTTTCTGCAGCACCTTTAGACTGAGGATGGTAAGCCGAAGAGAATGAGAGTTGAATGCCCATCTGTCCGCAAACGGACCTCCAAAAATGAGACACAAACTGGCTCCCGCAATCTGAGACTACCACCTTGGGTATACCATGGAGGAGCACTACTTCTCTGGCAAAGATCTCGACCAACTCCTTCACAGAGGGGAGTGCCTTCAGAGATACGAAATGAGCCATCTTGAAAAATCGATCCACGATCATAAGGAGGACTGTGTAGCCCTCAGAAACTGGCAGTTCCACCATAAAATCAATGAACAGGTTAAACCAAGAACGTTCCCCTTTTGGAATGGATTGAAGGACCCCCACCGGAAGGTGTCTGGGGGTTTTGGTTTGGGCACATGTAGCACAAGTGAATACAAATGCAGAACTGTCTGCTCTAAGGCTAGGCCACCAGAAAAGTCTAGACATGGACCATATGAGTTAGTCTCTTCCAATGTCACCAGCCTCCCTCGAGGAATGATAAGTCTCCAATAATTTTGTACCTAGAGACTCAGGCATAAAGAATCTCCCTCTGGGCTTGTCAACTTTTGTGGAGGCTTGAGCGGCCAATATCTCCTCTCCCAAAGGAGAGGTAATACTCGTGCATATAGTAGCCAATATCCGATTGGAGGGAATGATAGGGGTCGGGGAACACGCCTCCTCGGAATCTACCGCGAACTGCCGGGAAAGGGCGTCTGCTTTAATATTCTTAGTACCAGGGAGGTCAGAAACCACGTAGTTGAATCTCGACAGGAACAAGGCCCATCTGGCCTGTCGTGGAGATAACCTCTTGGCCTCTGACAGATACGTGAGATTCTTGTGGTCTGTCAGAATCAGAATCTGAATGCTTGTCCCTTCCAGCAGATACTGCCATTCTTTCAGGGAGAGAATAATGGCGAGTAGTTCATGATCACCCACGTCATACAGACTCCCAGTTTTGGACAATTTCTTAGCAAAAAACCCACATGGAAGTAATGGTTTACTGGGAGCCGAGTGCAGGGACAGAAGAATGCCTATCCACACTCTGGAGCATCAACCTCCAGGGTAAAGGGTAGGGTGGTATTCAGATGGGACAGAATAGGAGCTTTGGCAAAAGCAGACTTCAAGTTCTCGAAGGCTTGAAGAGCAGTGGGTGACCAGTCCAAAGGATTTACCCCCTTCTGAGTCATGTCCGTAAGTGGTTTGACCACAGTAGAGAAGTTTCGTATAAACCTCCTGTAGTAATTAGTGAAACCCAGGAACCTCTGTATTGATTTCAATCCCACTGGAAGCGGCCATTGCAAGACAGCCGAAAGCTTTTGCGGGTCCATGGCTAGCCCGGAGGAGGAGATAACGTACCCCAAGAATGTCACCTGGGATCTATGAAATTCTGATTTCTCCAATTTACAAAATAATTTGTTCTCCCTCAACAGTTGTAGGACCAAAGACACATCTGACCGATAGGTAGTTAGGAGAATGGATAAGAATGTCATCCAGGTAGACCACGACACACCTCTGTAATAAATCTCTCAAGATATCGTTTATGAATCCTTGGAAGACAGCAGGAGCTTTGAACAAGCCGAAGGGCATCACCAGATATTCATAGTGCCTGCTCCGGGTGTTAAATGCTGTCTTCCACTTGTGGCCCTCCTTAATTCTTACAAGATTGTAATCGGCCCTGAGGTCTAGCTTAGTAAACACTGTAGATTCCTTGATCCGATCAAACAGCTCAGTGATTAAAGGAATGGGGTAGGCAATCTTGACCATCAACTTATTTTGACCCCTGAAATCGATAAATAGTTTTAGTTCTTCATCCTTCTTCTTTATGAAAAAGAAACCTGCACCCACAGGAGAGGAAGACTTATGAATTATTCTCCTAGACAAGTCATTAGCAATGTAGTCCTCCATGGCTCGGTTCACCTCCACTGACAAGGGATATACATGACCTCTGGGAGGTCTGGCACCTGGAACCAGATCAACAGTACAATCGTACGGCCTATGCAGAGGCAACGTACTAGCCTCTACCTTGTTAAATACCTCTCTGTAGGACTGGTACTCTGCAGGTAACGAGGTAAAGGTACACAATATTCTGGTAGGCTGCTGTAGGCAGGACTTCGTACACTGAGCGGACCAAGATATAATGTCACAAGTTTGCCAATCAATCCTCGGGTTGTGCAGCTGCAACCAGGGAAATCCTAGAATAATAGCGTAATGAGGAGAGTGGATGACTGGAAACTGTAATGTCTCCACGTGGAGAGCCCCTACCCTCAGAGTCAAGGAACGAGTCTCATGAGTAACCTGTGCTTGTTGTAGGGGTCTCCAGTCAATGGCCTCAATAGCCAACGGAGAGGAGCGGGGCAGCAGCTGAATAGAAGGATTACTTCAAGGATCGGTTTACCTCAAAAAGTTTCTGGGGACTGTGAAACCCCACCTAGGGTGTGTCCCCTATGTAACCCTAGGTGCAGGCATTTCCTGGCCAGACGGGACAAGAGCTCAACAAGTGACCAGGCTTCCCACAATATAAACAGAGGCCCTCTCTCTGGCAGAGAGCCCCCTCCTCCACCGAAAGGCTTGCAAACCTAGTTGCAGAGGTTTGCCTCTGGCGGAGTCAGAACCAGGAGGCATTGGAGGCAAGGGAGGATTGGGTGGGTTCACAAAACTGGGTGCCAACCGGAATAGAGGCCTACGAATACATTCTTTGAAAGAAGGTCTCTCCTGGATTCTGATATCTACCACAATGGTAACTGAAATCAGCTCCTCAAGGTCACCCGGCAGCTCACGGGCTGTGATCTCATCTGTGATCAAGACACATAGGAACTGGGAGAATGTGGCTACTAGTGCTTCATTGTGCCACCCTACCTCCGCTTCAAGGGTATGGAAATCTATAGCGTACACTGTCACTGTAAGTGTGCCCTGGAAGTCACACGCCCCGGAACATCAAAGACCCTTCGAAACAAGACCACAAATGTGCAAAATTATAAATAACGGGTTTGTCCATCTCTCAAAAATGATTGGCCCATGCCAATGCCTTGCCTGACAGGAAAGAAATCAGGAGTCTCACCTTACCTCTTTCGCTTGGAAACACATACTGTACCATCTCTAGGAAAATCCCCAGCTGAGTAAGAAACCCCCAGCAGAGTGTAGGTTCCCCCACTTAGCATTGGGGTAATGGAGCGGAACCAGATTACCCTCTAGTGACACCAACCTTTGGTGCAGAGACTGGGGAGGCCACCGGTTGCCGAGCAAAATGATCAAGGTGCGCTGTACGGTTTAACACAGTCTACATGCCTAAAGATAATTGATCAATGCGTTGATACTGCGAGTCCATCCTGGACAGGATGCTCAGAGAAGGTGGATTACCTGTACCTTCAGTACTCATGGCCCTTATGTACTGTCTGGTTACCAGTACAAAAGAAGGTCAGACACAGGTAGATTGAATTAAAACCACCTTTATTGATAATACACATATAAAAGCAATTCCCCAGCTAAACCCCAGAACTGGAAAACAGACAGGCCACAGTCCACTACCCAGACTGACACTGGGCAGAGGCTTGCACTAGTCGGAGTAGAATAAAGAAATGAAGAACCTCGCCTATGGTTCTATCTACCTGGTAGGTACCGAGCGCCCATATGTATGTGAGTACTACTGCACGGTACTTAAATGCAGACAGTAGCAATCAAAGCAGAGACAACACAAGCCAAAGTATTGGTAATGCGAATAGCCAGACCAGCCTAGGTAACACAGAGGGAGTAGTCAGTCAGAGCCATAGGTCAGAATCAATGTGGGTAGTCAGACAAGCTGCGGTCATACACAGATCGAGTAGTCAGCCAGAGCCACAGGTCAAAACCGGTGTGGCTAGTCAGACAAGCCGAGGTCATACATGGAACGAAATTGGAAGCCAATCAAGTGTCACAACGAGACGGCGCAAACGTAATGAGTACTAACAGGAACACCACGTAAAGGCAACTAACACTAGGCCCTGGGAAGTTTAAGTAAGCCGACACAAAGGCGGGGATCAATTAGGCAAATTGAATATGTACGTATAAACAAGTGCAGCGTCCTGAGACAGTGATGCGTGCCTGCACCCGTTTCCACCAGATAGAGCTGAGAGGAAGCACAAGGGTAACTGGCAGCACAGATGCCAAGGTACACTGTGATAGGGAGTCACATATACATAGTTGATGAGGCTGAAAAAAGACATGCGTCCAAGTCCAGCCCATGCCAAAAACACCCCTGTTGATACATAGGAAGGCAGAAAAAAGCCCTCTGAAGCCATTTTCATTTTAACCCCGAGTGGGTAAAAAAATTCCTTCCTGACTCGAAATGGCAGTCAAATACTTCCCTGGATCAACATCCTATCTGCATTGAAGTAATCTGTCATCATTTTCAATATTGTTCTGTGCTAGACAGACATCCATTGCTTTTTTGAAAGCAGTTGCATTATCTGCAAGTACAACATCCTGAGGCAAAGAATTCCATAGCTTTATCACCCTTACTGTAAAGAATCCCTGCCTTTATTTTAATCGAAAGCACCTTTCCTGTAGTCTTAATTGATTACCTATTTTTTCTAAGCTCAGCTCTTTGTGTAAATAATTAATTCGATAGTTATTTGTATTGACCTTGAATGTATTTGTAAATGGTAATCATATCACCCCTTAGACGTCTCTTCTCTAATAGAAACAAACCCAGTTTGGCTTTTCTCTCTTTATAATACAGATCCTCCAATCCCTTTATCAGTTTAGTTGCACATCTCTGCACCTTTTCCAGTTCAACAATGTTCTTTTTAAGAATTGGCACCCAAAATTGTACTTCATAATATAGATGAAGCCTAACCGAAGATTTATACAGAGGTGGAATAATATTAGCATCACTTGCATCTACACCTCTTTTTATGCAGGCTAGTTCCCTATTTGCTCTTGCACCAGCTGAGTGACTCTGCACACTGCTTTGAAGTCAATCCTCTATCAATACTCCTAAATCTTTCTCTAATGAGGATTCCCCAAGTTGTTTCCCATTTAGATATATGAAACAAGTTTGTTTCTACGGCCCAAATGCATAACATTACATTTATCTACATTAAATGTCATCTGCCACTTTTCTGCCCATTCACACAGTTTATCTACATCTTTGTGCAGAGAAAAATCATCCTGTTCTGTATGTATTTCCTTACATAGGTTTGTGTCGTCAGCAAAGATTGAGACACTACTTTTAATTCTCACTTCTAGATCATTAATAAACAAATTAAAAAGCACTTGGCCCAGGACTGAACCCTGCGGCACCCCACTTAAAACTTTAGACCGATTTGAAAAGGTTCCATTTACAATAACTCTCTGTCATTTAACCAGTTCTCAATCCATGTACAGATACCACCGCCCAAACCGAAGCCTTTTAATTTATGCAGTATCCTGTTGTGAGGCACTGAATCAAAGGCTTTTGCAAAATCCAAGTATACTACATCAACAGCAATTCACTTGTCCAATTACTACTTACTCTTTCATAAAATGCAAGTAACTTAGTCTGACATTATCTATTCTTCTTGAAACCATGCTGATTCCTACTAATAATAATATTGTTTCTCTTCACATAGTTCTGAATACTGTTAGTTAGTAACCCTTCTATTATCTTACCCACTATGGAAGTCAAGCTCACAGGTTTATAATTTCCTGATTTGGATCTTGCTCCCTTTTTAAACAATGGAACTACATCAGCTTTCCTCCAATCACAGGGCACTATGCCTGGTGAAAGTGAATAAATAAATATTAAGTATAATGGTCTTGCTTTTACTGAACTAAGTTCCTTAAGTACCCTTGAGTGTATACCGTCAGGTCCAGGTGCTTTATTCTCCATAATCCTTTCTAGTCTCTTTTGGACCTTGTCCTCAGTAAGCCATGTACATGATGGAGGAAACTCCATGGTTTTGTCCATTTGCCAATAGCCTGACATTGTTGCATCCTTTGTATATACTGAAGCAAAGAATGTATTTAGGGTGTCAGACACAGCCTTATCCTCACTAATCAATCCAACTGTCTCAGTCGTAAGAGGACCAATATATACCACACATTCATGTATGTAGCTGTTTTGTTTGTTTGTTTGTTTTTGTTTAATTGGGTAAACCAAGAAGCAAATGTGCCCTGATTTTACTGAAAAAAGTTATTTGGGATTCCAGGATGTGATCAGGAAGGATGTCATGATGGGGGTGTTACTCCAGTTCTTCCTAGTACATCAGCCTCAAAAGTGCATTTTATTGTAAACGTATTAACCTACTGAGTACCAGAGGGGTACTGAATGCATTGCTTCACAATGCATTCCATTCCCCTCTGGCACTCAAAGGGTTAAATCATTGCAGTCACAGTAAGCTGGTATGAAAAGTTGTTACATTATTGGATCTTATGTGTTTCTGGCTCATAAGTGCTTACTCATACAACCCCAAAAGCCATATCTAATGATGCAAGTATCAATGGTAGAAACAAGCAAACACAAACACAAGGAACACTATTACTCCTAACAATAAACCCACCACTTATCTTACTCAAAAAATCATAATGACTATTGTGAATCAATTCTCTGTGGTTTGTTTCACCAAAATTAGGACTGAATATCATGTCCATGAAGACAGACATAATTATTTTTGCAGGACTGGGTGACCAAAAACTCCTCACACTGCAATGGCCATTATGAATTCATGCCTAGAATAAGATAGATTTGTGCTTTACTAAGATGTGCTGGTTTTCCTTTAAGAACCTACCAATCAAATAGATGTATTCAAAAGAAACCTGGGAAATGGACTATGCTGATATAAAAGCGTAGACAGTGGTGTAACTATAGGGGTTGCAGGGGTCGCACCCGCGACCGGGCCCGTCACCCTTCTGCCTGGCGCCCGCGATCTCTGTCTGGCACTGTGGTAATGCAAAGTGCTGGGAGATGACATCAGATGTGGGCATTTTGGAGAGAGTAAATGTAGTCGAGGGGGGTGAATGTGGTCCGGGGGGGCCTATGGCGTTTCTTGCACCAGGGCCCAGAGGCTTCTAGTTACGCCTCTGAGCGTAGACATACAAATGTACAAAGAATTCCTTTTAACCTTAGGTTTTTTTTTCTTGTTGTTGTCTGGCTGTTGGCTGGCAAAAGACATTTTGTTGATACCTAACATGAGCATCAAAATGGTTTCATGTGAGTGGAACTGTGGAATATATATTTATTTATTTATTCTTTAACCCCTTGGCGTATGCAGTCCTGGGAAGTAACCTTCCCTTAAGGACTGCTTTGAAGATTCTGACGTGCCAGCACATGTGACCTGTGACGCATACAGGCACGCCACACTGGGGACTGAGAGAGACTGCTCCAGTCTTGGAGCGGTCAATCTCACTCCCTGTTTTTACTTACAGAGCTCCCGGAGGAGTAAAATGTACATGATGTGTTATGACCGTCACCGGTCCTTAACATAAAAAAACAGGTATGTAAACTCATGTGATAGCTAATGTATATTTACTGTGTTTGTCAACAATAATTTGTAAAATTCCCTACAAATACATGTAAAAGAAACGTGTAAGTATGATAACATATAGTGATTTTATAGGTAAACATTTATATACCTAGATAGATATATGCACATGATGTTTTACAGAAAGAGGGAAGACATTTCCCTTTATCCTCCCTAGTCCATACCTCTTGATCAGGTCACATATATAGTATACATACTTTTATATATGTGTATATCCCATGGATCTATGCTTTATCATGGTGGGAGTGCTTGCATGTAACAATGAAGCTGATAACTATGCCATTGGAAACATATACTTCTGGAAGGGTTACCCACGGTGGACAGACCAAAACTAAGGCAATAGATTAATTGATCCAAAATCTGCCACCCAGCCCTGGACTGATATGGCAGCAGGGCCGGTGCTGCCATTAAGGCAGAACAGGCAGCTGCCTTAGGGCGCCGCAATGGAGGGGCGCCGAAAAGAGGTAAGTTGTGGGGGTTTTTTTCCCTGCAGTGTGTCACATAGACGCCGCGAGGCAGCGCTTGGTAGTGTAAATCAGCGCTCCCTCGTAGCGTCTATGTTACACACCGCAGAGAGACCCAGGCTCTGTAGTAATACAGAGCGCTGAGAGATGACATCATCTCCCAGCGCTCTGCATTACTGAGAGCACTGCACGGGAGCCTCAGCTCTGTGCCGAAGGAGGCACAGAGCTCTAAGCTGTGGCACGCCGCTAGACCACCAGGGACTCAAGGTAGGGAGATGAAGGGGAATTATGGAGATGAAGAGGCATTGTGGAAGGGGAATTATGGAGATGAAGGGGCATTGTGGAAGGGGAATCATGGAGATGAAGGGGAATTATGGAGATGAAGGGGCATTGTGGAAGGGGAATTATGGAGATAAAGGGGCATTGTTGAAGGGGAATTATGGAGATGAAGAGGCATTGTGGAAGGGGAATTATGGAGATGAAGGGGCATTGTGGAAGGGGAATTATGGAGATGAGGGGGCATTGTGGAAGGGGAATTATGGAGTTGAGGGGGCATTGTGGAAGGGGAATTATGGAGTTGAGGGGGCATTGTGGAAGGGACAATGTGGAGTTGAGGGGGCATTGTGGAAGGGGCAATGTGGAGTTGAGGGGGCACTGTGAAAGGGGCAATGTGGAGTTGAGGGGGCACTGTGGAAGGGGCATTGTGGAGTTGAGGGGGCACTGTGGAAGGGGCAATGTGGAGTTGAGGGGGCATTGTGGAAGGGGCAATATGGAGATGAAGGGAGCATTGTGGAAGGGGCATTGTGGAGATGAAGGGAGCATTGTGGAAGGGGCAATGTGGAGATGAAGGGAGCATTGTGGAAGGGGCATTGTGGAGATGAAGGGAGCATTGTGGAAGGGGCATTGTGGAGGTGGGGAGAGTGTGGAGGTAAATATGTGGGCGGGGGCAGGAGATTGTGGCAAGGTCGGGGGGGGGCATCAAAATGCACCTTCACCTGTGTATACAAAAATCCTTGCACCGGCCCTGTATGGCAGATTATGGTCCATTCCCTCAATATGGCTTTGCAACACATTAAAGTCCCTCATTCCCCAGAGGCGTGTAAGCTACTACCTACAGCAGTGGGAAGACCAGCCCACTGGCAGAGGGGCTAAGAATCACCAAGTTCTATCAGGCTGCCTTTGGAATTTAGACATTGGAACATTTAATATTTGATCTATGAGTACTGCTTTATGCCTAGAGGAACAAGTACAAGAACTGATTAACATCAATTGGGACATTATCGGCTTATGTGAGACTGGAAAAAATTAAGATATGGTCAAATTAGAAGATGGACACCTGCTATACCATAAGTGAACCAATGATGGCTGATGTGGAGAAATTGTATTTTTGATTAACAAAATACTGAAAGATTATGTCTTAAAAGTATAAAAATAAATTGCTTCATATGCTATCAAAATAAACAGTTCCTATAATTCTTCAAATAATTCAAGTTTATACTTTTACAAGCAGGCTCAGTGATGATGAAGTTGGAGAATTTTATGATGATCTATTATGCCTCTACAAACCTGATAATTACTGCTACAAATGTATAATGGGAGATTTCAATTCGAGAACTGGTAAGGTCCAAAATGGTGAAAAATTGATTGGACAATATGGAACTGGAAAAAGAGATGATAGAGGCAACAAAATGGTCAAATTTTCAGAAGAACAAAATTGTACATCATGAATTAATTCAGTAGGAAAATGGCACAGTGAAAATGGGCATGGCAATGCAAGTGAAAACTCTTTCATACTTGCAAACAATAACATTTTATTAACTGACTTCTGAGACTTAAACCGTTTTAACATTGGAAGTGACTATCATCTAGTGAGAGCAAAAAGCAAAATTGACTGCAAGAAAAAAAGAAAGAAAATGATCAAGTGAGGATTAACACTAGCCAGCTATTGAAAAAATCATAGAAATTTTGAATTAGCACTGTCCAGTCACTTCAGTGTGCTGCAAGTCCTTTCAAACCACTATAAAGAAGTTATTAAAACTATCATAGATGCTACCCATTACCTTGTACCTACTGTGAAACAACAAAAACCAACCAGAGTATCAAAAGAATCCTTTGGTATGATGAAAAAGCTATGGAAAAGGAAGCAACCTGGTAATATTAGAAACAGGGTAGAATATATAAAAAGGTACAAGACTATAAGGAAGCACATAAAAGAAGAAATGCACAAGTTCAATGTTGTGCTCATTAAAAGTACACTTTTCCATGTGCAAGAGTTGTTGCTGAAAAAGTAGTAAATCGTGATTTTTCATGACTATTTCCATAATTTTCCATTAAAATGCATTTACCATAAAAAATGATAAAGTCTACATTTTCAATTAATTAAGTTTTCATTTGTATATTGAGCAATGCAAAGGTTTTGTTAAAACATAATGGCTCTCAAACCTTCAATTTTTCCATCACTGAAAATGTACAGATTAAAACAGTGCTCTCTAATTTATAAACAGCCGCAATTTTGTTTTTACCAACATTATCAATCAGAAAACCAACTTAAGGAAATTGTTGTGCATATAATACACAGCATAACACTTTTAACAGTAGTAAAAGTTGTCTTACAGTCTTCTAAAGAAGGGAAATCTTTCAAATGGCAAAACACTGCCCTCTTCAGTAATTTTAGATGAACAGTTGTTTCAGAAAATCACTAACATTCTTCCTACAGAGCTAATATCTGTTTATGGGCTTCCTGGTGATCTGTGTGATCCTAAAACATTTTTACACATATTCTAATATTTTAAAATAGCATAAACCTGTGGTAAGTATATAAATTGGATCAATGCTTAAATCATTTTAGCTCATATACTTACTTTGGGTGTCTTTGAACTGAGAATGTATAATGTCTTCTTTATATTTGGTTTGGCTTCAAAACATTATGTACTGCAATAGAACAAGTTGCTGCAAACATTTGAAATGAAAGCATGATAAATGTTTGAGTAACTTTGGATACATCTGTAAATTTGCATATTATACATTGCCTGTGCTAATTAAACTCTTGAATAGAACCATGTATTGTTTTAGAAAGACATTTTATTATTGCGGTTATTCTTGGGTATTGCTTTTCTTCATTTTGAAGCTTGTGTTCAGTCAGCCAAATAGTGGATATATTATGTATAGCACCTCCTGATGGAAGCTTTTTCCTGTGCTCCAGCAGCCACTCTGGATTCTGGGCACTCCCCTATACAGACTGTTTACTGAACTCCTCCAGTTACCACTCAGCAAACTCAGAGAGCCTTAGGATTTCTACTTAAGCTCCCTCTCTCACCCTGGAGGATTACTACACCACCAGGCCCTCTCAAGTTCCTCAGAGTATCAAGTCTATAGGTGGCTACTAGTCTACAAGTCTGCAGCTTCCTCTGCAGCCAATGGTTCACTGGTTAGCCGTCCTGGTCAATTTCCCAGCTCCTCTGGGGGTGGATATCTGGCCTCTTCCTCGGATATGACTGCAGCAGAGGTATCTCAGTGACTGTCACCACACTCAGTCTTCACATCCCAGCATCACCCTCTAGCATCCCTGTGCAGAAAAGGTAATCATTACAGTGCTACAGGATAAATAAGCATTTTTTTTACATTTTCAGCCCTTCAAATATACCAACATTCTTTGAAAGCTGTTTAATTTCTTACTGCATTCATTAGCTGCTACTACTCCTCCAAGAAAAATGGTACAATATAGGTATAGCTTCACATACCATAGAGGTTGTGAGAAACATAAAACAACAACAACTAACTGTTTTACTTTTTTGATAGGCTGCCTGCACTAAAATGGTCCTACCTATTAGAGATATGAAGGAAAGGTATATGAATCATACCATTTTGGAAAGTAGACATTTGGCCACATCAAATGAGAGATTTGTCTTTCTATGCCTAGGTTGTGCACAATTATTTCCATGAGGTGGTGCTATAGTGAAGAAGCTATTTGCTTTTTAATTCAACTGTACTGATATTGTTGCAAATTGCTGAATTTCCTGATGTATTCAGTAATTTCTACCTTCCCAAGAAAAATGGTATCTAATTCTTACTAGAAAGTTGTGCTATGGAAAAAGACACAATTTTTTAAACTTCAATCACTTCAAAAATATTAATCTTTTACAACACTATGGAATTTCTCAGTCTATCCAGTACCAAGTGCTAACCTGAGTAAAATGGCACCCCATTGGTATGGGTTGACATACTGTAGTTGTAGCTAGCATAGTTACTGGGGCAGCTGGCAGAATATGTGTGATTCCATGACTACCAGTGTAACAAGATTAGGGGGTGGAAGCATGCACGCAGACATATGTGGACTAATAGTGGGCAGTGGAACCAGGCTGGGTGGGGAGGTAGACAAGGGGTGTGGGGTCTGTGACTTCCACAGGATAGTAGAACCAAGCCTGGGGGTCTAACAGTAAATGTGGGTATCTATAGTGGTACCTGGCACGGATCAGATAGTGTATGTGAGGGGGAATGGACATGATATCAGAGGGCTGGGGATATGTGTGAGTTCCATTGCTTTGCAATCTTTTGACCACCCATTTGACACTCTTTAATATTCTTATTTTTTTATTATTCAGTTTTAATCACTTTATTTTATTAAATTATTATTTTTGTTATGTATTTGAATCCTTTGCATGCTAGAGAGGTATCCAATGCCCAGGATACCTCTCTGAAACTCAAAGGCTTTATATTCAGACCTCATGGGTCACCAGAGCCTTTCTTGACTCCCCAGCTATAGAGATCAATAGAGGTACTGCAAGAGAGCAAAATGGATCCCCTGCTTCAATCTTACGTGGACTACAAGGACTATCAGGGAAAGCTTCACATCTCTGGCGACATGATGTGGAATGCTTTCTTTCATCTTTCCCAATCCTACCTGGAATTTCAGGTAGGATGGAAGCAGGGGAGGCATACATTGAACTTATTGAGCTTTATGGACTATGAATTTTTTTAATCTAATTTGCTAAGTTACTACATTACTATGTATGTCTATTCTCATCCTGTTTTACTGTAAAACATTAGCACTATAGTGACATTGAGAGAGAAAACAGCTGCTAAAATCCTCTTGAAACTAACTATAGGTAAAGCGGTGCAAAATAAACTTCTCTTGCAGGAATTTGCACTTGCTTTCGTAGAGAGTGACAAGGAGGGACAGCAAATTAAAAAAAAACTATTCTGATTGGTAGGCGACAGAGACAGGGACCCTGTTGTGAGCTGTTACTGAGTCTGACCATGATCTATCCTAGAGACAGAGAATGCAAAAGAAGAAGACATCATGCATAGACAGTTTTGTTGTGTACTTTATTGTTAAAATCCACAGTTCTTGGATAATGTCAAATGAACAGACATGGGGTAGGGGAAATGGAATAAGAGTAGTTCAGGAGGCTGTTTGTGAAAGCTATATAATAAGTTCTCAAACCTCCAGTAACACTGCAACATAGTGAATTAGGGTGAAGACACCAGTCCATCAAGTTCAACCTTTGTCTCATTTATAACCCTAAAAAACTATATATATAAGGCTTCCTGCCTCAAAAGTGAGTATTAGTATATTTACCAAATCTTTGTTTTACCTACAAATACATAGTATAACACTGTATATTCCCGTATATTCCTTCTTGTTAGAAATGCATCTAATATTCTCTTAACTGGATCCATCATATCTAGCATTACCACATATTTGGGCAAAGCATTTCACAATTTATCAGACCTTAATGTAAGAAACAAACAAACCTTTCATCTGTTGAAGTTTAAACCTCCTTTCCTCTAATCATAATTGCACTGCATATTAAAGGTAAGGTCTTCCCAAATATTTGTACAGTGGCAACTTTATGCTTTTCACTCTTGCTTCAATACCCTTTTTTTATGCAAGACAGTACTTTGTTTACTTTTACTACTTATGTTTGACACTGATCATGGTTTCCAGGTTTACAGTTTACAAGAACTCACATATCTTTCCCAAGTAACGAGTCTCCTATATTGATTTTATTAACTTCATAAGTAGCACTGTGATTTATTCATCCCAAATGCATAGATTTATACTTTCCTGCTTTAAATGTTATATTCTTTATTTGACCTGTCTGCCATTTTATGAAAATCCTTGTGCAGATAAGAACCATCCTCCACTGAATTTATTACCTTGCATAATTTAGTGTTGTCTTCAAAAATTGACATTTTGTTTTATAATGCCTATTTCCATGTCGTTTATAAAGATGTTAGAAAGCAGTGGACCATGAAGTGAACCCGAGGTACTCCATTGTCAAATTTGCCTGTACTGGAAGATTTTCACAACAAACTTTGTATTTCACAAATACACTTTTCATGGTTCATCTATTCACAACAAACTTTGTATTTCACAAATACACTTTTCATGGTTCATCTACTTTGACCAATATTTATTAGGAGACCAAACACAGTAGTTCACAATTCCAGAGTATAGTCACTTTTTAAATAAACCAAGCAACAAATTCCACACTTTACCCCTTTTACCTGATATTACAAGATCCAGTACACTTAAGTGATCCTAGTAACTGTACAACACACAGGGGTGAGAGTAGGCAGGAAATGGTGAAGGGGCAGTGAAACACACAGAAGGGAAATTGTGCCCCCAACAGCAGGAACAAGAACAGGAACAGAGAACATAAACTACTTGTGCTGTATTTTTCTGAGAGCTGAAGTGGAGAACTAAATGGCTGAAAGTAAATGTTGTGAGTCCTACAGCATCATTTCTCTTGAAACATTTATTAGTAGGATGAGTGCCTTGTCCTTTGCCCACAACATTAACTTGTTTCTTAAGTAATACTGGCACAACATGCCTTGAGAGAAAGCTGCAGCTTGGGATGTTCTAGCAGGGTGCAAAGACTCTGTTTTCAAAAGAGATAGGGCATCATATCAATTGTACTACTACTACTAGGCGTCAGGGGTGCTGCACTCCCAATATCAGTATTTTTGGGCATCTTTGCTTGTCCAGGGTCAGACTTTCCACTTGTTTTTCTCAAACAGTTTATAGACAGGCACATTTCTCCTTTTTAGTGGTGGAAGACAGAATCTTTGTCTTTCAGCTAACTTTCTGTCCATGTTATTATCTCATTCACTATCAACTTCATCTGTATCTGAAGAGGAGGATGCTGGAGGGATATACTCTAGATCTATGTAGAGGAAACAAAAAAACATAGGAGGAGCACCTATTGTGTATTAACCAATATACATTTGTATTTCTCACAGTATAATATGCACCCCCACACTTCACATAAGGTGAAGTGGGGTAAAATTATGTGTATTATACACAAGATTTTATGGTATTTTTTGGAATATTTTGCTCATCTGTGAATCACCTGTATATGACAAATCGAAGAACTCGGTGAGGAGAGGAACAAAGGCACCCAAGCAGGGATGGGTAAAGTACCCTGCAAGTTTTACAAGTTGATTGCTGACATAAGTTACTCAGTGAGCAATAATATATGGTAAGTGAATTTTGTTTGTATACTTTGAAAAATACAAATGTATATTGGTTAATACACTATAGGCGCTCCTATGGTTTTTTGTTTCCTCAACATATTCTTGTTTCCACGTGTTGGTTGACTGTTCTTGGGGGTGGTGTCACCATCAGATACTGCTTAAGAGGGGGGCAGTCGGTAATATATCCCCAAAGCGATTGCAGCTAGACTACACATAAGTGTTATGTTCAGCAACTATCCTTGAGAGTGCATTTCTTTATAGTGAAAGGTGGTGTTTTTTTCTTGAAGATATTACACCAGGATACCATCCTGTTTTTTCTTTTTTCTTTGCAAATTCTAGATCTACATCATCAACATCATCAGTCATTAGGTCATATTCAGGTCATACTCAGCATTATTTGCCACTTCTTCTCCACTCCTGTTACATTCCTCTAGACTTTTAGAGGTCTCAAACAATTTATTTTTACTTTTACCCTCTGAAGAATTGAAGTGTGTCAATTATCTGAGAATAATGATAGTTTACATTAGACTCAAAGATAATAACGGTAATAATTGCTGCAGGAATCATATTGAAACTATATGTCTCAAAATATATATATAAATATACATCAATCACACCACACCAGTCCACCTCCACCATTTACATCTGTCACATTAACTGTGGATTGTAAGTATCCCTTTTTTATTTATTTTTTTCTCTTTATAAATAATGACTAGGCATCATAGCAGCAAGCTTACAAAAAGGCTGAAAAATATTTGTATGCACAGGGCACAGTTTAACCCTGAGAAAAACATTTATTTGTAGGACTTGTTAAGCACAATTCCTGAGGAAGAAAAATGATTTATAGGACTTAGTCTTTTTGATCACAAGCCCTGAGAAAAATTGGTCTGTAGGCCCCAGGCTTGCCAAAAACAAGCCCTGAGACAAATACATTATTCCCTACTGGGCTAGTGCCAGCAGTGCTATTCAGCATAGCAGCAAGCTTACAAAAAAGCTGAAAAATATATGTGTGCAGGTCTCAGTTTAGCCAAACATAAGGCCTGGGAAGAAAGTTATTTTTAGTACTTAGACTTCATAAGCACAGTTCCTGAGAACAAAAAATCATTTGAAGGACTTAGTCTTGTTGATCAGAATCCCTGAGAAAAATAGATTTGTAGAGCTCAGGCTTGCCAAAAGCCCTGAGACAAATATAAATTCCATACCAGCCTAGTGCCAACAGTTGCTTGCGTGGTGACCATCGGCAAATGGCACTGGTGACTTTGGCTAGCCTAAATCTGCAAAATTGTGCTTTTTCTCTATCTCTCACATATGCCAGAATGACATGCTGAGAGAACCTGACACCCTTTTATACTATGCCTGCAGGAACAGAAGGGAAACTTGCCACATGGAAGGGGAAACTCAGTGTTACCATTAATTTCAGTGCAATGGGCTAGGTGGGAAAAGAGGAAAAGTAGCATTTTTTTGAGAAAAATGTCCTGTTCGACAGGATGTACCATTTTCTCCTCTTTTGCTTTTGTGGTGAAACATTTCATCAATCCCTACTAGCTAGGATAGTCAAATAAAGAAAAGTTGGAGTATAGTTTAGGTAGTTTTGTAGGCAAGAAATTTGATCTCTGTGTTTGGGAAGTATTGGGAACTCTGGGGCAGTGTGAAGGGAGATTTACCCAAAATACCCCTAAATCTTGGTTAACTAAGACAGACAGCTATGATTCAAGATCCTTCCTGAACTGGCTGTTATATCTATGTTAGGGGAGTATAGGGGTGTTGGAAGGGTGCAAAGGAGATTTTCTCTAAGTATCCCAAAAAATTATGTGTGACTGAGAATACACAGCAACTGTGATTCAAATTAATTTCTGTTGGTTGTTAGGGGAGTGTGGGGAAGGAGCAGTTGCATGTCAAGTGTTATTTTTCCAAACACAAATAGAGACAGTTAATAAACAATAAATAAAAATATATATAAAAATTAAAAATAGTTTGACTGATAGGCGGCCGGGACCCTGATGAGAGCTGTGTCTGAGGCAGTCAGATACGAAAGGCTGGGATATCAAACACAGTCAGTTTTGCTGTGTACTTCACTGTTTAATAATATCAACAAATATACTAGGGGCAGTGGTAGGTCAAAAGGAGTTGTAGCAATGCTGGCACATTAGTAAAGTGGAAGTACAAAAACTGACTGCAGCCATTAATGCTGCAGCATGCACAATAAATTATGATGATTTTTCTTCTTCAGAGGAGGCTATTTGTCAAAATCACATACAAAATTCCACCACTAGTAATATTTATAAACAAATTAAGAACACTTAAGATGACAGTGAGTCACATTCTAGTGTTGATGGCATAATTAAGGAAGGTGTAGCAGTCCAGCAAAATGCTGTGCCTGTCATTGAAAGTAAATACACTAGCCCTCAAAGTAGTGGAGAATGTGGTAACAGAAAGTAAAAATAAATTGTTTGAGATTTCAAAAACCCAAGAGTAATATAAAAGTAGTGGGGAAGAATTGGAAGGCAATGCTGATGATGACCTAATTATTGATGATGACCAGCTTCCTCCTCTTTAGATACAGTTGAGAGTGAGAGAGATGAAGACATGGCCAGAAAAGTAGCTGAAAGGCAACGATTCAGTCTTCTACCACTGAAAAGGAGTACTATGCCTGTTTTTAAAATGTTTGAGAAATCAATTGGAAAGTCTTACTCTGGTCAAGTAAAGATTCCAAAAAATATACAATCAGTCAGTTGTCATCAGCATCATCACTTATTCCAAGTGCAACTCCTATCCAGCCACACACACAAAGTCATCAACTTCCACAATCTTAAATATGATGAGGCTTTTGCTGCTGTTGGAAGTGCAGCACCTTTAACGCCAATTAGTATAATTTCAACATCTAGCCCCAGAAGTAGTAGCACCCCGGGAACTGCTCAGTGTATGAAGTCTACAGTATGAAGATATTTTACTCATGATCCAAAAGCTAAATATGTTGCTATATGTGTAAGAATCACATGAACAGAGGAAAGCAGGATCACACCTAGGCACATCATCAGTGAGATCCCACCTGAAGTCCAACCATAGGTCTGATTGGAGACACACCATCAACATGTCAGAGGTGCCACAACTAGCAGCAGCAGAAGTACTCCTAAAAGTTTCCTGGGCTCTGGGGTACATAATACAAGTGCTGCTGATGTGTGAGCAGGTACGCCAAGATATCCTGCTCCTGCTGTAGAGGAGTATGACACTGAGTTTGTTTTTGTGCACAACAAGTGTCACAGTGTGCCCACATATACCACCACCACACCCACAACCTCCACAAGTCATTTTTGTTAAAGCAATAATGTTACAAAGTTCTTCGACTATGTACTGCCATCCCTCACTTAATACGTTCTTAGAAAGAAGTCAAAACATGCTTAGAAATAATCCTACAGTACATCTGTGGAATAATAAACTTGCCAAAATGTTGGTGGTTGACATGCTGCCCTTTTCTTTTGCAGAAAACAGAGGCTTTAAAAAACTGACGTCATGTGTTACATCCTGCTAGAACATCCCAAGCTGTAGATATTTTTAAAGCATGGCTATGCCAGTGTTACAAAAGTTTAAGGTTAGTGTTGTGAGAACTTGTTGGCAAAGGACAAAGGCACTCAACCTGTTAACAATTTTTTCAAGGCATATGGTGCTGTGGGACTCATAAATTTTACTTTCAGCTCTTTATTTCTCCACTTTAGCCATCTGAAGAAGCAGTACTTTGGTGGGAAATCTTGCCGTCAAAGAAAACATAGTCAACACATGGCAACATTCTCATGGGAAATTTATTGGCACAAGCAAGAAAATAGAAATTGTATGTATATTCAATGGGAAGGGATTTTCACAGTAAAAGCGGTAAATTGTTTTTCCACAAAAATTCCCAGAGGAATTTTTTTTTTACTTTTCACCCATTCCTACTGAAAAACCCTTCTGAGGGAGAGAATTCAAAAAGCCTACAGGTAAAAGTAGTAGAGAAGAAGTGGGTGATGCTAATGACCAAATTACTGAGAATGGTGTTTATCTAGAAAACTTCCGTCCAGCATCTGCCTCTTCTCCTGATACAGATAATTTTGAGAAAGATGATGTAATTGCCAGTAGGAATGGGCAAAAGTTTTCTCCTAAAAAAGAAACTGGAGAAAAATGACACTTTCTTGCCAATAAGTAGATTTTTTGTGAAAAATTGTTTCACTTTTTTCACATAGCTCATTTCATTGAAATCAACGGGAGGACTGACTTTCTCCCAAATACAGTTCAAGTTTCCCTTATTTTCCCACAGACATAGTATAAAAGGGGTGTCAGATTCCCTCAGCATGCTATTCTATGTGACTGAGAGAGTGAGAAAGCAGTACATGTGAGCAAGAGAACACAGGCTAATAAAGTAGAGTTGAAGCTCAGTTGGGAAGTGTAGTGGGTAGGAGATCTGTTCTCTTTATTAAGGGAGTTTGGGGGAATCTCAGGGAGAAAGGAGATTGACCATAAACACTCCAACATTTGGTATGACTGACTGGGAAGACACAGGCAACCATGATCAAAGTTTCTTCCAGATCTGGCTGTTATCTCTATCCAATGGGAGTCTGAGGGGGTGAGAAGGGAGCAAAGGCGGTTTACCCCAAATACCCCCAAATTTTGTGTGACCAAATAGTCAGCTGTGATCTAAGTTCTTTCTTGATATTGATGTTTTATCTGTGTCAGAGGAGTTAGGGGATGTGGGAAGGGAGCAAAAGTAGTATTACCTTGAACAACACAAAATTCTGTGTGACTGGGAACACATAGGCAGAGGTGATTGAAGTTTATTCCTGATCTGTCTGTTATCTCTGTGCTAGGGGAGTCTGGAGAAAGAATCAGTTTAACAGAGAATTTTTTTTGACAATTATAGGAATAGCATGGACAGTTAATTAAATAAATAAATACATAAATAATATGAGGAAAAGAAAGAAATCAAATTATAGGTAGCCGAGACAGGGACCCTGACATGAAAAGTATCTGAGGTTGAATGATACTGGATGAGATAGATTATTTTGTAGAAGACTAAGGCCTAACATCATGCACAAACAGTAAAAACACACACAGTAGTTTAGTAATGCCAAGCAAATGCACAAGCTGTGGGGTGAGGGGTGAAAGGATTAGGATCAGTGCCTAGATGTGTGAGTAAAGTGATAATCCAAAAATTGACTGCAGCCATGGTTTCTTCAGTTTGTGCAATAAATGATGGTGATCCCTCTCCTTCCACAGAGGATGCAGTTTTTCAAGTCCCACCAACAGTTCCACCACCACCAGAAATGGTACAATTAATAAACCACCTAAAAACACTGAAGATGGCAATGAGTCACATTCCAATGTTGATAGTCTAGAGCAAGAAAGTGTAGCAGCTCAACAGAACTGCTGCACCTGAAAGTGAGACAAACAAGCACCCAAAAAAATCTGTCCTGAAAATCCCTCAAAAATGAAAGAAGAAATTGTTTAAGACTTGACAGTATATGATTAAAAGAATATAAAAGTAGTGGGGAAGAAGGAGTGGGTGATGCTAAGGATGACATAATTACTTATATGGATGATGATGCAGATGTAGAATATATTCCTCCAGCATCTTCCTCCTCAGGGGCGGATTGTCCTATCGGGGGATTGGGCATCCCCTGGGGGGCCAAGCAATCATGGGCCTGTTTCCCCCGTGTGGTCTACGCTATTTATATGTGAGGGAAACATCAGCGGAGAAAAGTCTGATTAAGGCGTGACTTATGAGCCGAGACTAAGAGGCAAGGTAAGTGGGAAGAAGGACTGTGGCAATTGGATGGCTGTCTCAGGGGGACTGTTTAACTAGATGATCACTGATTCTCCTGCCCTACTGTTTCACCTCCCGGTGAGGGTAAATTGCAGTGTTACAGTGGAGTGTAAAGAAACAAGATGCTCCCCAAATGGAGTGACAAAATAGTGCACTAGAAAGATTTGGTTTTCTTTCCAGATGTCCAAGCAGTTGGAATGGAGTGGAGGTTGTTGCAGGGTTTGTTTTATGTTTTAAAACAATTTACTTTGTTGCTCATTTAACTGCACAAGTGGATTAACCCCTTTAGTACCAGAGAGGTATCCAACACATAGCAGTGCATTGGATTGCTCTTTGACACTCAAAGAGTTAAATGTTGAGAGTGGTTAGCGAGTTTACATGAGCAGAGTTTTGCACGATGTAGATGATATAAATCCTAGGTTCTCCTCCCAGTAATTCTGCTTTATAGGTTGTCACTTCTTTAAAAAAATACGTATGTGCAACTTCCCTTATGATTTATAGTAAAAGCTTAGGGTACCTGACCTTAGGCAGCAGACACCCCGCAATGAGCTTGGAGGAGGGGGAGGCAAGGTATAGTGCAGTCCTGCCAGCAGTGCTTATTTATGTTCCTCTGGTGCTAAAGAGCTTTCTGATCATTGTTTATAAAAGCAAAAGTCTCTCTCATATCAGCAACGTAGGGACAGGCTCGGTGTAAAGAAAATACATGTCACAAGTTAGCGAAGCAAAGTAATTAGGCAAGTAGTAATACTAATATATTAAACACTCGGGGTGCTAGATAGGTGTCCAAATCATTTTGAAGCATTTTTCAACATATAAGGTTGTTAACCCTTTAACACTTTGAGAGCCAGAGGGGTACGCAACGCATTGCTTTGCAATGCGTTGCATACTCCTCTGGCACTCAAAGGGTTAAAGGCCATAGGAGTGGGCAAAGTATTGCAATTTTCTCTGGTTAACAACCCAATCAATTATTTGCCACACACACTTTTTCACCCATATCTTATACACACTCCCCAGTTCCCATAGTAATCTAGCATCTTCTTCACTGTGGCCCTATCACCCAAACACTGCACTCCCTTCTGTAGAAACCAGATATACAGATACATTTTGATTTCACAAATAGATTCAAATGAGTCATTCTGCAGTAAACCAAATGTACCACACAGGGTCAAATACAAAGTCCCATTGATTTAAATGGGACTTTTAACCCCTTTGAATATCTATATAGCTCAAGAGGATAAAATATTCTTTTAAATCAGTGGGATTTTTTTAACTTGTTCCCTATGGTGCATTTGACTTGCCCCAGAATTCCAAAATATTGAGTTTATCCATATAGTCCCAAATATTGCCCTGTAATCCATACAGTAGATATGATACATAACTAACCCATATATTATGATGCCTATTGTAAGTAATTCACAGGCATTCATTACCTATATAATGTATACTTTCTGTTGTTTTTAATACATACTGCAATATATAGTAAGGTACCATATAGGTAATAGATGTCTAGTGTATGTAATACTCAGGCATTCAATATCTGTAGGGTAGGTACATATAATATATACTGTATGCATTACTCCTGTTCAGTTGTAATACCTGTGGTATCACTAGTGTAATTCCATTTCCATTGTAAGCTCAATGATATGACTAGTGCAGCTCAATTTCAATTGCAAGCTCTGTGGTATTGCTAGTGTTCCTCCATTTCAGTTGTAAAATCTATGATATGATTAGAGTAGCTTCATTTCAATTGTGGTCTCACTAGTGTAGCTGTATAGCACTGTCTGGATATGATGTCATACTCTGGCACCTTGCACTCTCAGTCAACACGGAGACCAAAAGGGAGAGACGATATGGATGTCAATGCTGACAGATGCACAAACTTCTATCTCCCCACACTGGACCAACAAGGAAAAAGGGCAACTCAGTTCAAAGCAAGAGAAAGGGGGAAAGATTGAGTGGAAATCAGACATGTAGATAGGTAGTGGGAAACGGGGCAAAAAAAACTAAAGGAAGGGAAGGAGGCTGGGAGAGAGACAGACAGATAGATAGATATAGATATACATACATACATGGAATGGAATACCATCTAGTGGGCCAGTTTAAAAAAAATCCCCCAGGCTGGTATTAAGCTACAATCCGCCCCTGCTCCTCTTCTTCAAATACAGATGAAGTTGAGAGTGAAATGTAGCCTAAAGACAAAGGCTTAATCTACCATCACTAAAAAATGAGCAGTGTACCTCTCTATAAACTGAGAAAACAATTGAAAATTCTTAAACACGTGTGGATTAACCAGCAGATACACAATTATCAGCATCCACAACCTTATCTATGATGAGTGCTGTTGGAAGTATAGTACCTCTGACACCTAGTAGTAGCTCAATTACACTTAACATCTAGACACGTTAGTAGTAGTACTAGTGATAATAGTAGCAGTAGCAGCCCCTCAAGAACACCACAGTCTATGAAGTCCACAGTATGGAGACACTTCACTCACAATCCAAAAGCTAAGCATGTTACTAATTAGAGCTTGTGTAAGAAGCATGTGTGCAGAGGGATAGCAGGTATGAACCTAGGCACTTTCTCAAATAGATGCCACCTGAAACCACAGGTCCTACTGAGAGAAACACCATAAACATGTTAGAGGTGCCACAACATTCAGCAGAAGAAGAACTCCTAAATGTTTCCACTGCTCTGGGCTACATAATAGGAGTGCTGCTGATGTGTCAGAGAGTGTGCCAAGATTTCCTGCTCCTGCTGCAGAGAGGAATAACTCTGAGTTTGTTTTTGGAGATGACAATGGACATAGAGTGCCCACAAATACTGTCACCACCACCACCATCACCACATCCACAAGTCATGTTGTTAAAACTATAAAGTTACACCATTCTTGCACTAAGCATGGCCAGCCTGCTAGAATATTGAGTCCACAATACAGTCACTATTCCAATTCTCTTTTATTTTAAAGTTATCCAACCCATTACGTGTCATTAAAAACACTTCATCAGGGATATTTCTATGTATTGTGGACTCAATGAGACTTTGATAAGCGCTCAAATTCGCTGGATCTGGTGAGAAGCTGGGAAATAGGGGGTGTATATACTACTGCTACACAGATATACTCTTAGAGGGTCTGCGCCCTGTTGTTTGTTTTCTGTTTATTTATAAACTAACCTGAGCTCACCAAGTTTTTATGCATAGTTCTTGATAGGAAAAGAGGAATCAATGCCATCAAGTTGTTAAAGAGTGGTGAAGAATCCAGAAGTAATTATATGACATGTATGTTACGGTTTGTTTTGACTCTCAGACACAGAGTAAGATAAAAATCAAACTTTATTGAAAAGTTTAATGGGAACCCTCATGGGTCCTAATCATACACGTACATCACATATACACAATGGGTACAAACAGTAGTTATTGCAAGATACACAAGGGAGGCTATACCAGCCTTGCCAATATACCAGGCAAGGCAGCCTAAAGGGTTACACGACAATCTGAATGTGGCTCTACCGGCCTTGCCAATATACCGAGCAAGGCAGCCTGGAGATTTACATGGTGAACTGATTGTGGCTCTACCGGCCTTGCCAATATACCGGGCAAGGCAGCCTGGAGGTTTACACGATGAACAGATTGTGGCTTTACCGGCCTTGCCAATATACCGGGCAAGGCAGCCAGGAGGTTTACACGACAAGCTGGTTGTGGCTGTACCGGCTTTGCCAATATACCGGGCAAGGCAGCCAGGAGGTTACACGCCAATCTAAATGTGGCTTTACCGGCCTTGCCAAATTACCGGGCAAGGCAGCCAAGTGGACAGAGGAACAGCTCCACTAATGCCGCATAGATGGAGCAACAGCATAAGATGTAACAGTGGAGCAAACCAGTCTCCCAACCAAAGAGACCCAACTGGTTAGCAACGGAGACAGCAACAACCAGTGGATGTACAGTAACCCAGTGCCATGTATAGAAGAACAGTATAGCCCACCCGGTTCTACACAACAGATTAGCAACTGGTGGATGTGAAGTAAACCAGCAAAGAGTACTGGACAAACAAGTGCTTAACCGGCTCTATACAAGCGGAATCAGCAGCCGGTGGATGGTGGAGTAAAGCTGCACTGATGCTGGTCAACAATAGCGCTCACACGGCGCTAAACAAGTGGAATCAGCAGCCGGTGCATGGTGGAGTAAACCAGTACCGCGTACTGTATAAACGAAACGCCCAACCGGTACTAAACAAGTGGAAGTAGCTACCGGTGAATAGGAGTAAACCAGTACCACGTACTGGATAAGCGAATGCCCAGCCGGTTCTATACAAGCAAATCATCAACCAGTGAGAGTGGAGTAAACCAGTACCACGTACTGGATAAGCAAATGCCCAACCGGTTCTAAACAAGCAAATCAGCAACCAGTGAGAGTGGAGTAAACCAGTACCACGTACTGGATAAGCGAATGCCCAACTGGTTCTATACAAGCAAATCAGCAACCGGTGAGAGAGGAGTAAACTAGTACCGTGTACTGGATAAGCGAATGCCCAACCGGTTCTATACAGGCAATTCAGCAACCGGTGTGAGTGGAGTAAACCAGTACCACGTACTGGATAAGCGAGAGCCCAACCTGTTCTATACAAGAAAATCAACAACCGGTGAGATTGGAGTGTACCGAGATCAGAATGTCGCCATAGCGACTTCAGCAGCCAAATGGATAACCAGCAGCAGCGACAGCAGACCAGCCAGGAACACACAGGAAAGATAGCACCACCAATCGGGTCAGGAACGGAACAGGAACACAGCAGCATGGGATCAGGAAAGGAAACAGGAATGACAGCACCGCCAACTGGGTCAGGAACGGAGCAGGAACAATGCAGGAGAGGCACTGGCTACAGGAGCAACGCTGGTACTGGTAGCAAGCGAACAGGCCCAGGGAACAGGTACAAGGCAGGTAACTGTTGACATAGAGACACCACGAAAGGGCCACCAAAGGGTACCTCAGCCCAGTCTATAAAGGCAGTCCTGGGAGGGCAAAAGACAGGTAGCCAATGGAGAGTACATACACCTCACTGACAGCACAAGTAAGCAATCACGGGCACTGTGATAATGTACAAGGATATTTTAAGTAGATGCTTGAAGGCAGAAGATACTATACACCAGGGCTCAAAATTTCCACTCGCCACTAGCCAATGGCGAGTGAAGATTTAGCACTGGCTAGTAGAAATTCAGCCCTGGTGGGTATGTTATGGCTTGCAGTGGCGAGTAACTTTTCAGGTCTGGCTAGTAGCAAAGGACTTCAAATTTTAAGCCCCGCTATACACTATAAAAAGCAGAAATAAGTAGAAAGTGAAACAGAGTAATGGATATTACCTGTAGTAGTTGATTTTGGAGCACCAGCCAGGCAGCAGATTGAAGTAGTAATCTTGATAAAGATGAGGTAGAAGGTGGATGGCAGACTTAATAGGTGATTCTCAGTATAGATGAGATAGTGGGCAGGCAGCAGACAAAGTAGTGATCATGGAAAAGTCAGAGACAGTAGTAGGCAGCAGACTGGTTGGTGATCTTGAACAAGGATGAGGTTGTGGTCTGGTGGCAGACTGAGTGGTGGTCTTGCACAAGTATGAGGTCCTGAGAAAGAGTCCAACTAGGGTGAGAACAATGCTAAGGTCAAGGCAACAGGGACAGAGACTTGATTACAGTAGATGCTAGTAACACTATGAATGCATGAAAAGGTGTTTCTGAAGTGGATTCAAATAGCCTGGAGGGGGAATGTCTAAATGAGACATACAAGGAAATAGTAAACCCAGTTATAGATCAGTGGAAACATGATTTTGGATATTTTCACAAATAATCTTAACCTCCTTCATCTCTTGGGTTTTTTTTTTTTGCTTCCATGTATGAATGTTTCTTATGTAAGTTGTTTTAGTACTTCTCGTTTATTATGTTATAGCTTGTTAAATTAATTCTTATGTAAGCAGAATGTATCCTTTTGAACACAAAGGTTTGCCATTCTTTTTTTGTATGTGTCAATCCTCAAGGAGACATATATCATAGCTTATTAAATAAGAACTTTCAACACTTGTGTTTCAACGTCTGTAGCTGAGGAAGTGAAAACACAACTATTCATGTGCCATTGAATATTTCAACCTCCCTAATACACACATGCACGTATACAAACACATTTTCACTAAGATTTTCTCACCCTTACCTATAATTTCTTCTCTCCTCTTTTTCACTCTTACTCTTCACTTTCACTTTCTTTACTTCATCACTTTTTCAGTGGAATTCTAAAAAGATACCAATTCTTACTATATTTCCTCTTCTTCATATCCCTCCATTTTTTGATTTCCACAATTTACCTATTACATTCATAATATTTACATAAATATAAAGCAAATTAATACTGTTGCTATTTATTTAACCCTTGAAAGTTAAAGACGAAAGCACTAAATATGTTTCTGGAATTCAAGGGGTTTAACACTGGCTAGGTTTGTATTCAGATTTATTTACTTTTATTTAATATAAATGTAAACAAATTATGATTTTCAGAAAAAATAGATACTTCTATTATCAGATATATTGGTGTTTATTATAGAAGCATACATTGATTTGTGCCCAGGACAGAAATTTGTCATTTGGAATAATTCAAGACTGAGACAGCATTCATACATTATTGTTATAAATTGTAAAACTTATCAAGTATACTATAGATTGTCTATAAGGTAAACATACTGTAGAAAATTGTTTGTAACGCTGAAAGTTAAAACAAAGACACAGGACACGAGCAAAGATTTAACATTTCTGGATTTGAATACAAATGCCTTTGTATTGATGTTTTCAAATCATGAGGGAAGCAGACAAAAAAAATAAAAACAGTTTTCTGTCTACAAATCTTTCTAATATTGTTCATTGTTTAAAGGGATAGAAATGTTTCACAAAAACAGCAGCTCCAATTAATCTTCATAGTATTTGGTCCATGGAGAGTGTTATATCAATACTGTCAGAGTTGTAATTGAAGGTAATTGAAGGATAAAGTTTCCCCCTCCCGCCCCTTTTACCTAGTGTAAGCCATCTCTTCTCAGATGGGGAATCTGGTTGTAAGACCAGACTGATAACAACAGGGGTCAATCTTCTTCCTATGAGAACAATGAAAGCCCTACCCCCCTTGACAAGTTTTTCAGGTTTTTCCCTTATCTTAACTGAAGATTGTCCCTCTCTGCAATGTACCTGGGCACCTCCCTTCTGCTCTGAGGTGAGCAGTGTTACATCAGTAAAAGGGGCGGGAGGGGGATACTTTAACATTCAATTATTCTTGAACTGCAACTCTGACAGAATTGAAATAACACTTTCCAAGGTCCAAGTACTAATTAGAGCTGCTTTTATTATGAAACATTACTATCCCTTTAAGTGATTTCAAATGTAAGAAGTGTATTTATCTTTATAACTTTCACATTTTTGGTTAATGCTTTTAGATTTGAATTGTTTAGCGCAAAATCATTAGTAATTGTATTCACCTCACAGTCTTTGTGATATGTCAAACCTTTCTGAGCGTATCTGCAATTAGTTAAACTTGATGGAACAGATTAGATTAGACAATCCATTATTAAATGTTAAAGAAAAAACATATTTTGATGAACATAAGATGACAGAGACAACTTGTCTTTAAAAGAGTACTAGAAGAAAGTATTGCCATTATAGGCACTGTGATACACACACATTCACAATGGTACAAACTAAGGGTTATGTACTAAGTCATTTTCTGGTGGATTGTAGGTGGATTGGGCTGTACTTGGACACAAAGAGGGCAGCATCCAGTTTGGGCATATGTAAAAATCAATCCACTGGGATCTCTATGCTTTCCTCATACATGTCTGCATCTGGGATGAACATATGAGCATGCCAAGGTAAATTGGATTCATCAGTAGGAATGGGCGAATGTTTTCACCTAAAAACAGATTTGGAGAAAAACAGAGCTTCCTGCCTAGTGGGAAATTTACAGTGAAAAGTTCATTTTTTTCTGCTTTTTTCCTCCTAATTCTTTGCATTGAAATCAATGGGAAGACTAAATTTACACCCACCAAATAGTAAAATTTACTTTATTCCCCAAAGGTATAGTATAAAAGGGGTATCAGGGTATCATAGCATGCCATTCTGTGTTTGTGAAAGGAAGAGATAGCAGCACATTTGTCAGCTAATTATAGCAGGCTAATAAAAAGGAACTGCAGCTTAATTTAGTGTGTCTTGTAGGCAGGATATTTGTTCTCTGCAGAAGGGGAGTCTGGGGGCACTCTGGGGGACAGGAAGGGAGAAAGGAGGTTGACCCTAAACACAGCAACAACTTGTGTGATGGACTGGGAAGACACAAGCAACCAGTATCCAAGTTCCTTGATAATCTGGCTGTTATCTCTGAGTTAGGGGTGTCTGTGGGAATGAAACAGTGGCAAAGGAGATTTACCCCAAAATCTCGTGTGACTGTATGGGAAGTCACAGACAGATGCAATTTAAGTTCCTTCCTGCTCTGGCTGTTATCTCTGTGTTGGTGGAGTAAACAGGGAATGTGTTTTTTGTTTTTTTTTTAACTGCGACAGGGGCAGTTAGTTATTCAAAAATAAAAAAATAAATAAAATAGAAAAATAAAACAATGGCATGTAACATGATAGAAACAGGGACTCTGACATAAGCTGTGATTAGGGCAGACTGATACTTGTTGAGATCTAGTATTTTGTAGACGGCCTAGGCAAGACATCACACATACAGTATTCAGTTATATGGTGTACTTTACAGTAAAAACTCAGACACACAGTAGTTGAGTAATGTCCAGAAAACACACAAGGGGTAGGGATAGAATGAAATGATTAGGAGACGTGTAGGGATGTATGAATAAAGTGGTAGTCCAAAAACTGACTGCAGTCATGGTTGCTGCTGCTTGTGTAATAAATTATAGTGATCCCTTTCCTCCTCCTAAAGAGGATGCAGTTTATCAAAGTCCCTCCAAAAGGTTCACCTCTGCCATACGCAAGTGCTACATTTAAATTAGATTTTAATAGCCTTTTTTTTAAAAGATTTCTTTATTTCTCTTTATAAACAATGGTTAGTAGAGAGCATAGCAGCAGGCTTAAAAAAACTGAAAGATATTTGTGTTTGTACTGTCAATATGCAGAACTCAGGTTATTCAAACACAAGCCCTAAGGAGAAATTGATTTGTAGGACTTAGACTTGTTAGGAACAAACCCTGAGTAAACATTGATTTGAATGACTTTGACTTGTTAGAGGTCCAAGCTGTGAGGAAACGTTTATTTGTACTACTTATGCTTGTTAGTGGCACAAGCCCTGAGGAAAAAAATTATTAGTAGGACTTAGGCTTGTTAGAAACAACTCCCAAATTTTGGTTTGTATAAGCCTCTGACTTACCAAGAACAGACCCTGAGACAAAACAATTGGCAAATGTCATGGTGACATTGCAGCAATTGTGACTGCTGTGCTGTTATTGCTGCTGCTGCTGCATTGTCTAAGCAGCAGGATGATTAGGCAATTCCAAGGAAATTAGATAAACAGCACATGAGACAGGTGATGATGGTTCCACTTGTCCTGGCTCCAGTGATGCCCCTGAGGCAGTAGCAGCACCTCAACTAGCTTCAGCTATATCTGGAGAAAAGAAGTTGGGCAATAATGCTTTTCCTCTTGCACCTCCTTCAAAATCATGGGTGTGTTGTTGGAATACAAATATTTCCCTTGACAGCAGAAAGCAACTGCAATGTACAAAGTGTGTGTAGGAAAGTTGTAAAATAGGTGAAAGACTGGGAGCAATGTACACATCTGCACTTACATAAAACAGCTGGCACAACATAGGTCCACTAAGGACACATGACAACTAGCAGACTTAATAATAATGATGAATCCTCCCTTCTCCAGCTTAGCATTTTCAATGGGTGGGATGGAATCTCCTCAAATTTTGCATGATTCCATGCTTGTGATTATACGCCTTTACATTGCCATGTGTGGTCAGCACTCCACACAGTGTGCAATGGGTGGACATGAGCTGCCACATTCTTTCATCTACAGAATTGTTATCAGCTGGTGGGGAGATAACAATAACAGAGGTAGTTCACCAGAAGATGTTGATACGTCTTCCCAATACCAGACCATAGCGCAAGAAGCTGATGATGAGGCAGGTGTTTTCCTCACTAGCCACTGAACTTTCAAGGTTTAGGCTGGGTTTCTCTATTATTCTTCTTCTTAAATTCCTACCTACATTCTTGGTGCCCTTGGGAAGAGACAGGGAGTACAGCAACAGTGGCTACTTATTTCTTTTGTGGAAGTTTGGCTTTAATACGCTTCTCATAAATGTCGTCATGGTGTCTGATTTTCATGTGTGTTATGAGGGCAGTTGTGCCAAGGTATGTCCCCTCCTTCCCCCTTTCACTGATGTGCCACATAGAGTGCATAGCGCCATCAATGATGACTGCATTGTGCCTGCCCCAAGAGCAAAATAGTCTCACACCATGACCTAGGGGGTGGAAGGAAAGGTGGAGAAGAATGGCTTATTTCTTTTTCTCCACAAACCCCTTCACTGACTGGGCCAGAGGATGCTGCTGGACTATTGCTGGCATTGGCAAGTAAAACCTGTCCTAATCCCGCATCACTACTTCTGGAACCCATTACCACTGTGGCAACAGTGGTCTGTGGCACATTAGCCTGCTTATCATCAGCCTGCTCCCAAGACAGTTTAACATCTGGCCCTTGCAACTCAGCAGCAGCAGGAATTACAGCAGCAGCAAACTCATCAATATCACTGCTGATAGTGGTGGTAATGCCATCCCCATTTGCATATCTGTCTCCCATTGCTTTTTGCTTTCAGCTAAAAAGGCCCTCATTCTCTCCTCCAACCCAGCTGCTCAGGCATCACCCTCACTCTCATCACCACCACAATTAGTTCCTTGCTGCTGCTGCTGCTGCTTTGTGAGAGTTGGAGTGGTTGGCCTTGATGACAAATGTGATACAGGTTCCCCTTGTGTCAAACTTGCCAGCTCTTCTTTAGGTAAAAAAGGCAGACTGGCAGCACTAGCAGCAGGCAAAGGCAGTGTGTTAATGCTAATATTGCTAGCAAGTTCTGCCTTTTTCATCATCATGTCCCAGAGGGACAATGCCGGGGAATTCAAATCACAGGGTAAGGTGGATGTTGTGGGCTCTCCTGACTGTAAGTCTGGATACACATCACTTCCCCTTCCACCTCAGCATTAGTAGTGGGACTGCTTGTGGATGATCAGTGTGACTTAGGGTTCCCTGCAGTCTCATTTGCCATCATCTCCTCCTCTCCTATCACAAATCACACTGGCAGCGGTAGCAGCAGGCACAGGCGGCTGGCCTGTCCTGCTTACACTGCTACCCACTTCTTCCTGTGCCTCAGCTGAAGATGACACAGTTTTTCCCCAGATCCCAAAGGACTGGGCATCATTTGATCTGGGGACTCAGGGCTCCCAGACCCTTCCATGTTGATAGTGGTCACTTCATCATTCTCTGACTCACTGGATGCATCACAGTCCCTAAACCTACTCCTTTTTCTTTTAAAAATGGGTGCTCATAGTGTTAGCCAACACTATCAGTCTCTGCTAGCCTTATTTCGCTAAATAAATTGCTAGGAAATCACCTTTCCCCCCTCCCTGTCTCTCTGGCTGCTTATTTTTCTATGTCGCTTTCTAGAAAAGTCATGTTTTTGGAGTGAAAATGCAAAGTATATGTAGTAAATGAGTAGGAAGTTTGTAGCCACTGAAAAACATAGCAAAATAATTTTTGTTGTAGATGAAAAACAAGAATTTTTAAGGGTTTTGTTAAGGGAGGATTTTGTAGCTACAAAGTTGACAACCACATAATTTTGCTGCATTACTTGTGGGAACACAATGGGGCATTTCACCCATCCCTGTTCATCAGTCTTCATCCAGGTGCAGTGCTGATGATACAAAGATGTAGATAAATCAGGAGATCAGTATTTTAGGAGAAAAGCATTGTGGAAGGAGACAGAGTGAGAGAGACAGAGAAAAAAACATTTAATTCAATTATTAACAAAATAAAGTGGTTTCTTGGTGGTTCATACTGCCACTGTGAAAAAAAAAAAATTAGAAGCTGGATGGACCCTGAAGCTAGTGACTCACTGGGAAAAAGTGTGCCACCAGTGCTAAAGGAACTGGGAGCCCACATTCCTCAAACCACCATCGGCATTTTTTTATTTTTTAAGAATATGTTTATTCAGTGGATAACATCATAGTAATCACAAACCACAATTTTACATTTCAAGTCTTCAGGATCCACAGACAGAAGGATGATACAATAAACTGCAGGATACAAGGCCCTTGACAACCTAAGTCCTAGTGAATATGTAAGCCTAAACACCAATCCCCCCAATCCAGTCAATCCCTCCCAAACCCACCATGGCCACCAGCCCATGCCCTACCCAACCCCCACCACCGCCCCCCAAGACACAAAAGTAGAGTGCTCCACCAATCAAAGCAGAGTATTGTACAGAAGAGTGAGACAGAAAGCAGGAGCAATAAGGATGTGTGATGTAATATGGTATAAATTAGAGTATAATGAGGAGTTCTAAATTTAAATGTATAATTTATCATCTATCATCATCTACAGTGGGAGAGTCACTAAGTAAGAGTGAAATTGCAGGAGTTAAGTGTATCAGGCTAACACATCCATTGTACATATAGCAATTTGTAATGTGAAAGTATGCTTTTTACAAGATTAATACAGTGCTGATGTTCTAGTAGATGCTCCAGAGAGCCATACAAGTGCCACCACCTTCTTCACCATGATCATAAGTTCACAAACAATCTGCCTAACAGATGTGGGCCCTAGATCATCCAGAAATACCGACAGTAGGGCCAATTGCGAAGAAACAGGCAATGGCTGTCCTACCACCCCAGCAACAGTGTCGAACACCAGCTTCCAATACTCATATATCAGTCCACAGCACCGTGAAAGGTGCACAAAGGTGGCATCCATGGCCCCACATCAAACACAGTTAGCATTGTTTCTATTGCCAATTTTGTGTTATCTAATCAGATTATAGTAAAGTATTGTAAGCTGAGTCAGCTGATGTGGCACATTAGACAACACATATGTCGGACTAGATAATGCTGCAACCCATTCCCAGTCCTCAATGACTCCCACATCACCCTCCCTTTGAGACATCAGGGCATTATCTCCTGTGGGGATGTTAGCTATAATCCATTTATATAAAAATGAGAATGGCTTCACTGGCCAGCGAACCTTTATTTTGAGAAGTTCGATTTCAGTAATGTCCAGACTTTCTTTTCCCCACTGTTCCCAAGAAGCATGCCAAAAATGAAAATATGTGTAGAACATGGAATTGGGGATGCACAACTGAATGTGTATAAAATGTTTTTAGAAGCCCCTACCTCCCCAAATAACATGATGTACAGAGATAATACTGTGGCTAGCCCAGACTGAGCCAAGGTCCAGCAACCTCAGCTGATCTAAATTTAAATTGTTCTATAGAAGTGTATTGGGCTCAACTGATGTGTAATGTACTCAATAGTTTATGGTGTTTTCTGCCCTTCAATTTGCATTAGAGTTGCCAGTCTGCACTGAGGAAATAGATGGCCCAACAGTCAGTATATGAGAAAGTTCAAAACCCTGGCACAAAAGCCCAGAGTCAATTTTTATGAAAGCATGTATAGAATTGGGATTCAACCACTCCAGAGCCCACTGTGTTTGAGCTGCCAAGTAATAGCTATAAAAATATGGTAGGACAATACCTCCCTTGCTCCATGTTCCCTTGAAAGTGTCAAGTTTAATCTTATGTTTCTTTTTTCCCCAGATTAATTGGGACATCAATTTATCCATGTCAGCAAAATACTTTTAAGGTATGTGAATTGGGGAGTTACTAAATACCTACAAGAATTTAGGTAAGAAAGTAATTTTAATTAGATTCGCTCTATCCTTAACCCCAGGAAAACCTGGATGTTGTCAGTCTTTCCTCCCTTTGCCCCAAGACAAAGCCTACAATGACAGAATCAGACTTTATTCTTGCTGCCAAGGGCTCCACCACCAAGACAAAAAGCGCTGACAAAAGTGGGCAGCTTATCTAGTTCTCTTCAGGAGTCATAAAATTATCATATTTAGCAGACCACAAAAGTTGAGATGCGTGGCTTGATATAATGGTGCAATTATGCTTGTATGCAAGATCTCTATTCCATTTTTTTAACCTCTCTCTCTGTGTCTTGGACTGGGGTAGTGCTGGACCTTGACCAATTAAAGATCAGGTGCAAGATAAACATGAAGCAAAACTGCTAAACTTACATGTAAAGAGGATGGGGAACATTTATTCACGAGTGAAGGTGTTGTTGTAACTAGGGATGGGCGGAAATTTCCACCTCAAACTGAAATTGCAGAAAAAATGGCACTTTCCACTTGGCAAAAAATTTTCTTCGAAAAGCGCAGGTTTTCTGCTTTTTTCCACTTTTTTCGCCTAGCTCATTCCATTGAAATCAATGGGAACATTGAAGTTACACACAAAGTAAAATAAATATTATTTAATTTCAAAAAGGCAAAGTATACAAGGGGCATGAGGGTGCCTTTGTTGGTGAGATGTGAGGAAGGAATCAGTTGAACAGGGGATTATTTTTGGGGTGGTTGTTTACTGAGATTGGGGGGCTCTTAATAAAAAAAGAAATCCTAACTAAAATAAAAACCATAAGACATGATATAAAAGGGTCTGAGGAGGGTGCAGGTGTTGGTGAATGAATGAATCATTTGAACAGGGAATTTGTTTTGGGGGGGGTTCTTGACTGGGGGCACAGTTAACACAAAAAAATAAGAAATTTGTATATAAAGTGATAGAGCAGGAACTCACTGACATAAGCTGCCACTGGGGTGGACTGATACTTGACTTGATAGAGTATTTTGGAGAGGATGATTTGTTTGATTTGTTGTTAGAGGCCTTTGTATTACTTAGACTTATTAGAGGCCCAAGCCCTGAAAAAACATTGATTTGTAGGACTTAGGCTTGTTAGAAACAAACACCCCAAAAATTGTTTATTTTTTTGTAGGACTAAAAATTCCCTACTGGCCTAATGCCAGCAGGTCCTGTCAAGTGTCCTCCTGAGTCCTGAGTTGCAAATGTTGTTCGTACTGCTGCTGCTGAGTTCTTTAAGCAGCAGGATGATTAGGCAGTTGAAAGGGAATGGAATCAACAATAGCAGTAACACGGAAGATGGATGATGAAGCTTCCACTTGACATGACTGACTCCAGTGATGTGCCTGAGGCAGTAGCAGCAGTATAAGTAGCCCCCAGTCTATGTGGAGAAAAGAAGTAGATGGCCATTAAATCTTCTACACCTGACCCTCCTCCAAAATGATGGGTGTGTTGTTATTAGAATATATTTTTTCCCTTGAGAGCAGGAACAGTGGGTTTCATCAGCAACTGCAATGTGCACACTGTGTGTGTGGTAAATAACATCTGGGGGTATAACTGTATCCAAACACCATGACACCCAAAGCCAAGTACTGCCGCTGTTACTGTACCCCTTTTCCAGACCCGTTAAGGACACATGACAGCTTGCTGACAGTTCAATAGTAATGATGAACCCTCCCTGCCACCATCTTAGCATATTCTGCAGGATGGAATCTTCTCAGATGCCGCTTGATGCACTTATTGCTATTCTCATCCACCTCACTGGCATATGTGATCAGTGCACCACACACTGTGCAATGGGTAGAGACAAACTGCCACATCCTAACATCAACAGAGTGGATATCATTTGGTGGGGGAGGTAATGAATGAGGTGGATTGGCAGAAGATGTAGTTACCCTAGATGGTGATGGCAAGCTATTTGTTTCACTCATCATGGAACTTCTATTCCCTGCCTGGGTTGTTCTATTCCTCCTCCTCTTTGATCTCTGCCTTGCTTCTTTCTGGAGAGTCAGGGACAGCAAAAATGGTGCTTGATTTCTGTGGTGGGTGTTTGTCTTTAACATGTTTGACGTAAATGTCATGGTGTCTGTGTTTCATGTGTGATTTGAGGACGCGTGTGCCAAGGGATATTCCCTCCTTTCCTCTTCTTACTGACTTGTCACAAATTGTGCACAGTGTCCTTGCTGATGACTGCACTGTGCCTGCCCCAAGAGAAAACTAGTCCCACACCCACGATGACTTCAGGGGGAAGGGAACAGCTGGAGAAGAATAGCCTCTTTCTTCTTGTCCTCCACTTTCCCCTTCATTGTCTGTTGCTGCTACTGCCTCAGATTCAGAACTGCATTTAGAATCAGGAGTATTGCTACTGCTGGCAAGTGTAATCTGTCCTAGTCCCACATCACTTGTTGACCCCATTCCCACTGTGTCCACGGTGGTCTGTGGCACACTAGCCTGCTCCTCAGCATCCTGCTACCCTTGCAATTCAGCATCAGAAGGAATTAGAGCAGTTGCAAATTCCTCTAATTCCAAAATGTCATTGCTAGTTGTGGTGGTGATGCCCATCCTCATCCCTATCTCCCATTCCTTCCCAGTTTCTGCTAAAAAGGCCATCAATATCTCTTCTACCCCAGCTTCTCCAGCATCATCACCACCACCACTAGTACCTACATGCTGCTGTTGCTGCTGCTCTATTCCAGACATCTCACTGATGCTTGGAGGAGGTGACGAGCACTGTGACAGAGGGTCCCCTAATGTCTCACTTGCCATTTCTTTTTGACCTGAAGAAGAAGGCAGACTAGAACTAGCAGCAGTAGCAGCAGGCACAGGCAGCTGATCAGTGCTCCTGCTGGTGGTGGTGGTATTAATTCTGAGCCTGCGTTCCCCCAGCACCAGTTCTGGCATCTTAAGGATCATGTTCAACTTCGACACTGTAGTGAAGGGAGCCAGAGAAATGGTGTGGGCTCCCTTGACCGCTAGTTGGATTCTGTCACATGTTTCCCCTACCACTCCAGCTGCTTCACCATTACTTCTACTAACACCAACCACATCAAGTTCAGCCACAGAGTCTTCCTCCTCAGTCTCACAGTCACTAGTATTATGAGGATATTGTTGATTACCCCCTCCTTCACTCCTAACATTAACAAGCTGCTGGACCTTATTAGCAGTAGAACTAGCGCTGGCAGGACTGCTTGGGAATGGCAATTGTGATTTTGGGTCCCTTGCTGTCACACTTGGCATCATTCCCCCCCCGAGTACTACAAGAAACACTAGCAACAGGCAAATTATTGGTGGCAGCAGGTATAGCACTGGCAGCAGGTACAACACTAGTGGCTGCAGATACAGCAATGGTGGCACTGGCAGCAGGGGCAGCATGTCTGGCAGCAGGTACAGCACTAGTGGTTGCAGGAGGAACAGCAATGGTGACACTGGCAGCAGGGACAGCACATCTGGCAGCAGGTACAACATTAGTGGCTGCAGGTACAGCAATGGTGGCACTGGTAGCCAGGGCAGTATGTCTGGCAGCAGGTTCAACACTAGTGGCTGCAGGAGTAACAGCAATGGTGGCACTAGAAGCATGGGCAGCATGTCTTTCAGCAGGCACAGGCTCCTGACCTGTCCTGCTCTCACTAATACTACCCTTTTCTCCCTCCCTTCCCATTCCCTTTTCTCCCTTCCTTTCCATTCCCTTTTCTCCCTCCCTTCTCATTTAATTCCCCAAGATCCCTTGGGGTGATTTAGGGGGACTGGACAGCATTGGTTCAGTACTGCTAGTCACTTCTTCCTCCTCCTCCTCCTCCGACTCAGTGGACACATAATAAGGGTCCTTCCAGTTCATCTTTTTGCTGCTCATAGTGATAGGAGTCACTATGAGCCTCTCCTGCCTCACTTTTTGCAAAATATCACAATAGAACAGCACAGCACATCTATCTCGCTCTGTAGCTGCTTCTATTGTGTCTGCCTTCAGCGAAAACATCATGTTTTTATAGCGGAAATGGGAAAACAATGTAAATCAATGGGCAAAAACTTTATAGCCATTGAAAAAATGGTGAAAGATTTTGGCCAATGGGCGAAAGATGTGAACATTTTAACCACTAGTTTTAAAGCAGATTTTCCAGAGAAAAAGCGGATAACAATGTGGTTTTCGTGAAATTACTCGCAGGAACACAGTGACAACTTTCGCCCATCCCTAGTTATAACACAACTCTGATTTATGCATTATGGGCTCCAGGGGATGTGCTCATGTGGTCCATGCTGCTGCTCCCATCCTGCGTGCTCATTAGGTACTTGTCAAAATTACACACATTGGTCCCTTGAATCATTGATGTTGTTCATCTTTAAAGGGATAGTAATACTTAAAATGTAAAAAAAAATATGTTGTAGGGTTTATCCCCCTGAGTAAAACAAGAGTACTCTTACTGCTGAAAGGTGTTTTATTCAAAAGTTATTAATTTTCAAAGTTGAATTTTTTAGGTGCAATATCACAGTGGCCTGAAATTGTACAGTGGCGCTGTTGCTACACGATCCTATGGACAGCTCTGGTCAATTGACCATAAATCTCCATAGGAGTTCCAATATTAATCATAAATCAATTATCTTTGAATTCATATATATTAAAACACATCCAAAAGACTGTTATATTTTCCTGACATGTAAGTTACAAGGGATCCCAATTATAATACTTAACATTTATGTGCCACCACCTTCCACGCCCCTATTCTACAAGATGCTCTGACTTACACATCCTTTAGGACTGAATCTATGATTGTATGTATGAGAGACCTTAACATGACTATCAACCCTGACCTGCGTAGACTGACACCCTCCACAGCAGACACTGCTAGTACTAGAGAGAGAATTACTGGATTAATAGAAGATATGGATTCACAACTAAGAGAGTTTGGTCAATGAAAGATAGTTGTAGATTGCTACCAAGGCTGTTATCTGATCATTCATAATTGGTGTTTGACACTAGAATATGTTGGCCCTGTCTCAATAGACCATGGAGGTTACACCAGATATGGCTTTCAGTTGACCAGATCATGGAACATAATAGATCAGACAGAAAAATACTTTCAATTAAATTCTGGATCCACTTCTCTGGACATGATTTAGGAGACAGAGGAAGCCACTGCTAGAGAACCACTTTTATCTCATATAGCCTCTTACAGGAAGAAACTTTCAGAGGAAAGTAGGAAACTTGAGGAGGAATCAGCGATAGCAGAGGTCCATTATATTGCAAAAGGATATGTGGAATCCTATTAGAAATTTCTGACAGCATCTTCATTATAAGCAATTAAACTATCAGAACAGAATGCTAGCCTCATCTTTTACAAACAACAAAACCTGTTTTCGAACAGAGATAAAGCTGGTAAATTGGTGGCCACGCTGGCAAGTGGGAGCAGGGGTCAAGGCAATATCACATCATTATTTAATAAGCAGGGAGGTACAATATTTGATCAGCAGGCTATAAATGTTGCATTTACAAAATTTTACAAGCAGCTTTATGACACTCCGTTACAAAAAATGACAGAACAGAAAGAGCAATATCTTTCAAACTGTGATGTTTTGACATTATCAGCTGTCAGCTGACAATAGGAGTATGTTGGATGCACCCATTATGTTGAGTAAGGTGGTAAATGCTCCTGGTTGTGATGGCCTCTTATCAGCGTTATATAAATTATACACAGATTTTATAGCCCCACAACTACTGATTACATTTTTTGAGGCATTACATAATTCTGCCGTACCTGACTTTATGAATTAATCAAATATTATAGTCCTCCCAAAACTGAGAAATGTGTCTACCAATGCAATTCCTACTGTCCAATTTCACTACCACCTTTTGATGCTAAGATACTGGCTAAAATCCTAGCTAAAAGACTGAACTCAGTTATTACAACCATTATACATCCTGACCAAGCAGGCTTTTTGAAAGGCAAGTCCACCTTTCATAACCTTAAGCGTCAATATCTGCACTTGAAAACTCATCATATGAACACAGGTGATTGCATCCCTAGATGCAACTAAGGTGTACAATTCTATTGAATGGAACTATCTTTAAAGCACTTTGCGCTATTTTAGATTTGGCCTGACATTCATTGCTTCAAGGCATCCCCATGTGCTAGGGTCCTGAGAGGAGGAGAGCTGTTTGCCCTACTTAGGTGCTCTAGATAGGGCTGTCACCTGTCTCCGCAGTTATTTGCATTTGTCATCAAACCTCTAGCGGAAAGAAACAGAGTGAACAGGAACATCTGTGGATATGAAGTGGGGGGTGGTGAGGCGAAATTGCCATTATATGTGGATGATATTCTCTTGTTTCTAATTGACTCTGATGCATCTCTGATTACTTTGTTGCAGGAAGTTGATCTATTTGGTACTCACTCTGGACTAACTATCAACTGGTCCAATTCATCTTTACTCCTGCTAGACCCACTTGGGGTGAACAGGAAATTAGCTGTAGCGTCAATGCGATTTAGGGATTCTTTTCAATACTTAGGAGTGGAGGTGGCTGATTCCGCAGTGCTCTTTCTGAAAGACAATCAAGACGCCCTGTTAACCCACTTCAGAGAGAAATTATTGGCATGGCTCAGGCTTCCTATTAATGTTATAGGTAGATTCAACTTAATCAAAATTATCTTCTTGTCCAAATTTTTATACTTTTTTCAAAGCTCCCTGATATTCATCACAAAATATCACTTCAAATTCATAGAGAAAATTATTATCCATTTTTGTGGTCGGGGGGTAAAGCTAGAATTGTCGTCATCTCTTAAGCATTTCTAAAAAAGTGGGATATCCCTTCCAGATTATTACAAGTCTTACTTGGTGGCCCTAGGCCAATTTGTACTGACTTATTTGTCATCCAAATCCTCCCATACATTTCCAAAAATTGATAAGATGTCTATTACTGTGGGTTATACACAACAACATATTATTCTGGTCAGTCCTGAAGTCAGTTCAAACCCAGCTCCAGCTAAGACAGCACTATGCAAGGTATGGTCATTAATTTAGGACATCTCTGGATACAGGGGAATTGACCCCAGTACCCCCATCTGAGGCAATGTTGCATTAACACACTTGAGAGGGCTGGAATTTTGACACATATGATCAACCTCTGGAATAACTATGACAGGACAGTTATATCAGGATAACAATATTAAAACCTTTGCACAATTGTATGAGGAAATTGGTATTACAAATAACCTCTTTTATTCATATCTCCAGCTTAAACATGCACTGGAGTGGTTATACAAAAGAGATCTCTATATTCCCCTTATTCAGCTTCGGAATGAAGAAATACCTACTAGAACCTTTCAACTATTTATGGATTGGTGGAGAAGACATGTCACATTGTAGAAAATGGGGAAAACTGACAGTAGTATCTGTAAGCAATGAGGTAGGGGGATGGTACCTGATACCATGCACCTGATATGGGGATGTTCATTGGTTTAGGATTTCTGGGAGAGGTTATGGGTGACTGATGATAAGAGAATTACTGGTAATGGCTTGGAAGGTGGTGGCCATGGCCTGGATGGCAGAAAGCCATCCAAAAATTACTTCCTGGTTTAATTTAGTTAGCTACAATATTTCCTTTTATAAACTACTATATCTCCACAGGGGGTCCCCTATTTGGGACACATGGCTCTCATATACATCTTAATCCGGCAACAAAGTGCTAATTCAGTCACACAATTATAAATTTCACTTCAGTAACTGAGCAGATTAGTACTTAGAATATCCTGCTTTGGTCAAGCCCTTAGTCATCTTCCAGGGGGGGAGAGATTCTATGCCTGCTGCTTTAGCTGCACGTTAGACCCTTTAGTTAGGCCTTTTATTTGTTAGACTTAATTATCTGAAAAACTCATGAGACTTACTGCTTGTAAGCGGCTCTCTTATTGGATACGTGCATGTAAATTTCTCCTGTTTCTGTATTCCTGATGAAACTCTAATAATCATATTGCTATGTTATTAATGGTCTCTAATAAAATATATAAAAAAATTGCCCTCAATTATTGATGGTGTATATCAAAAAAGCAAAAAATACAAATTAGCATTGGCAACTTAATGGTTTTTTAGTCCTATACCTACTGCTCTTATCTGGACTTTTAAATTAAGCATACTCACACTTAATAGCATATAACTCTACTCAAACTGATTTTGTTTTATGGGTCCCAACATCAATCCAAAGTTAGTATACTTAGTAGCATTATTATTTCTAGCTGGGTCTTACAATGCCCACCAATGCAACATAAACGACACTCACTGACACCCCATCTTTATCCCACTGCTCTGATTGCCATAAAATCACACATACTGCCTCCCAGTCTAGCCCCACTGCACTAGCAGCCATAGAACTACACATACTGACCTCCATGTCCCAGCCTTTTTCCACTGCACTGGTAGCCATAGAATTACACATACTATTGAGCTTGAATCATGTTGGGATGTCCTGCTTATATGCAGAAACAGGGAAAGCTCTCATGGGATATTTTTTGGGGGTTTGCAAAAATACATAAATATTACAAAGTTTCTGTGTGTGGGAATCTATCTGGAAAAAGCAGCAAATTGTGTTTTTTCTGTGGAAATTTCCATAGGAATAAAACTGACATCAACAGATATCATATACACTCTCATTTTGCAAAGATCTAAAAGTAACAAGATATAATCAACCATAAAAAAATAATACCGCAAAAAGTCTGACTTTAAAAAGAAACAAGACAACCATACCACTATGAGGCTCTTACACTTAAATGATTCAAAGTCTGCTAGTATTTTTTTTTACCATTATTTTTAGAACTGCTTTCTTTAAATGTGTAAACAGTGTACAAATAGATATCATTTTAGGGTGAGGGACAATTGTTTTACTTGCATTATAAAAAGCTTGATATTGACATTTTTTCCAACAATCAAACAACTATATTCATACACTACAAATAGTGGCATGGCATTGCCTGTGCTGTTTAACCCATTGAGTGGCAGAGGATTATCTAGTGCATTGATGAACAATGCTTGAGTCCCCTCTGGCACTCAAATGTTTAACCCTTTGATGTATTCAATGCATTGTCATTGGCTACCTTTCTGGCACTAAAAGATTTAACCATTTAAAGGGACAGTAATACTTAAAACGTAAAAAAAAATATGTTGTAGAGTTTATCCCCCTGAGTAAAACAAGAGTACTCCCACTGCTGAAAGGTGTTTCATTCAAAGGTTATTAATTTTCAAAGTTGAATTTTTTAGGTGCAATATCACAGTGGCCTGAAATTGTACAGTGGAGCTGTTGCTATACCATCCTATGGAGATTTATGGTCAACTGACCAGAGCTGTCCATAGGATGGTGTAGCAACAGCGCCACTGTACAATTTCAGGCCACTGTGATATTGCACCTAAAAAATTCAACTTTGAAAATTAATAACTTTTGAATGAAACACCTTTCAGCAGTGGGAGTGCCCTCGTTTTACTCAGGGGGATAAACCCTACAACATATTTTTTTTTACATTTTAAGTATTACTATCCCTTTAAGTGCCAAAGATGATTGTAATACATTGCAGTGTGTTTTATCCATGTCTGGTACTGAAATGGTTAAAAAATGATCTGTACTTTACAGACTCCTCTGTCAATGCACTAGCCCCCTGGCACTGAAAGGGTTCAAAAATCACCCATGCTTTTGAAACCCCTCTGCCACTGAGACATAGGTGGCACAGATGGAGAATTTCTGTCATCTGACATTTTTTTCTTTTATAGATATAGACTAATGTATAAAAGGGCATTATTTACATTACTTGTATGGTACTTATATTATTATTTGTGTTTTTTACTACTATTATTATTATCATCACTATTATTATTACTTTATGTCAGCTCAGGGCATTTGAATTAGTTATCCTATATTGCTATACTAGTGTAAAAGCCCGTGTTCATGGGCCAAGGTCCGGGTAAGGTTAACCCTTTGAGTGCCAGAGGGGTACGCAATGCATTTGCAATGTGTTGCACACCCCTCTGGCACTCAAAAGGTTAAGAGGCCGCTACCTCACTGCTCCACGTGATGCAGTCTTGCACTGCCTCATTCACGCGATGCAATCATGCACAGACTGCATATGACTGCATCGTGACAAACATCCAAGTGAATTATTATATAGGATGAGACAAACTTTGCCCAATGTTCAGTACTGATAAAAGTCTTACTTTGTGTTAAGATCTAGTCTCTAAGTTGAAATGACTCGAAAAATTGTTTTTAATGTATCTTTTGCTTTAATAGTTTTATGAAGCCAGAAGGTCTTTTTTGGTGGTTTTTGCCAAGGTGTAGAAGTAAAATTTAGATATTTCACCACACAATAATCTGAATGCTAATAGACTCCATCTGCTGTGTTTTGCTAATCTGTGCAATTTCATTTCTAATGTACTGTGATTCCAATTTTACAAACCATTGCTGGTTATATTTTTAGTTTTTCTAGTAAAATTGCACTGGTTATTTTTCCACAATCACTTTCTCCAGTTAAAAGAGTGACTAAATACATTATATTGTATCCGTGGTCCCTTCTTACATTTATGTTGTTGTACAATTATATGTTCTTTAAACACTTTTAATAATATTTGAAACACAATAAACAGCCAATGGAAAATATATTTGTAAAACATTAATAAAGGAAACTTTTCTAAAACTTGAGTTTTGCTAAAGATGTAAGGAAGCCAGTCATTTTCAATGAAACTTTGTAACTAGAGATCAAGAATCATAATATCAGTTTACCCACAACTGAAAGGAACAAGCAGAAGTGGGTAGGCAGATGCCTTCTCTAGAATAGTGACAGGCAACCAGATTCACTTTAAGTGCTGCAAATATGGCCTTCAAGTACAACACAGAGCTTCACATTATGGTTAAACATACTAAAAGTGGTTGAAAAAGTTGATGAACCATTTGGATGCTAGAAAAGTCTACAATTAATTGCTTTGCAATACTATGGAAACCTCTCTAATACTCAAGGAGTTAACCTGGAACAGTGTAACTGTTAAGAGAGGCACTAAGGTAAAACACAGGACACATGCTTTTTCTGGAGAAAACAGAGAACAGATTGTGGTCCACAGTAGACGCTTCTGAGGGTTGCATGTGGCCCCAGGGCTGCCTGTTGCTTCCACTGTTGTCGACCAACATCATACATTAATCTATGAATATGGGGGAATGGGGGTAAGAAACAGCCTAATATTGATAGACACTGAGGGTTGAAATTAAAAGTTTTTGAAACTTACTGGAATCTTCTACAAGTAGAAATGGTAAACATGTTTGACACTACTATCTGATGATTACCTGTGTGAGGTTTAAAAGCTTGCAATTTCAACCACATATTAGTTCAATAATATTTTCTCTTACATATTCAATATTTATGGTTACCCATATTGTTTTACTCCATTGTATATCACACTATTGTGAATAAATATTACTTCAGATTTATGTAGAAATATGGAATGATAGAGAAAGTCCAAAATTAAGTGAACCTATCATGACTACAATGAGCTAATTTTACATGACATGGTATGAGAAGCTTAGTACATATTAACTGTATCATTTTTCTGCAATAAATAAAACAGGACAATGTAAATATCATATTTGCTTCTCCCCCTTTCTCCTGTATGTTGGGGCTGACATTTCGAGCCAGGCTTCCTTTCTCTTCTTTCTTTGTTACTACACACAGGGATTTTTCCCTTTTAGACAGTGCATGTGTGGGTAGTTCATATTATAATACATCCTGCAGCTTAACATTCAGGAGTGAATTCACAACTGATCTGCAGACATTCATGCCTGTTCCTTGTCTGGATAGGATTATTTTCCGTAGAACCCTATATGAAATCTTTGAGTGCCAGAAGGGTATCCAGTGCATTGCCTCTATATCACGGTGCCCGTGATTGATGCATTTCCTTGCCTGTCACCATTAGGGGGCTCCTATTGGCTGTCTGCCTTTAACCCACCTCATACTGCCTATTTAAACCTGGTTTGGGCACCCCTTGGCTGCCCTTTCGTGGTGTTTCTGACCACATTTGCTTTCACCTTGTTTCAGTAGTCGTTTGGGCCTATTGCTGTGTTCCTGAGTTTCAGATTGCATCTTGTTCCTGAGTCCCCTGTCTGCAGTGCTGTTCCAGTGTTGGTTCTGGCCTAGTTCCTTGAGGTTGCTGTACAATTTATCTGTATATGTGTGTTTGCATTTGTCTTTCAGTCTAGAATATGCACTGCTGTTACATTTGTTTTTCTTTAGTCACCGGTATTTTTTCAAGCACAGTAAGCTATTCAATTACCTGTGCTATGAAAAAAACCTTAGCCCCCATTTGATCCTATGAAAAAGAGTTTGGTTTTCCAATTCAACTCCATGCTTTAGGCAGTAACATTCATTAAGGGACCCAGTTTAGGGCTCGATTCAGATGTTGCCGACAGTTGTTTTTTCCTGACAACAGCATTTTTTCAAGAACAGTAAGCTATTCAAATGCCTGTTCTGTGAAAAAATGGTGGCAAAAAAGAAACTGTCGGGTGGTAAAGTTAAGAGGTGTTTTCACCCATAGGAAATAATGAAAACACTTGAAGTTGTAATTAAATCTCTGTGTTAGCCATGAAGATCCGATAAGGGACTCAGTTTATCACAGGAAATCTAAGACTCAGTTTTTTTGGGGACTGGAGTCCCTTATTGGACCTTCAAATACCAATGCAGCAACTGAAAAAAAAACAAAAAACTAAGGGCTCGATTCAAATGTTGGAGTTAAAACTAGCGTGAAGAAAAAAACTGGCTTCGCGAGTTAAACCAAACTGGGTAACGTGAGATTCAAATGTTCCATACCCAAAAGAGTTAACGCGCGACGGCCTACAAAACACACGAAGACTACAAAACTGGAGTCGCCAAATATTTGACCTCATCGTCGACGCCAAACACGCGAGAAACGTCTCCAAAAGCAAAAAACAAGCGAAACGTCCAACGTTACCAAGCGCTCCAGCCAATCACAGCCCCCCAAAGTATCAAGTTCAGTTGAAAAAACTATAAATAGACCCAAAATCACCTACGCACCTTTGTCTGTTATCGAGTTCACAGAGCTAGATCTCAGGACCCAAGGAGTGGAGGTTAGTTTTACAGAGCGAGAGGTAGAGAGGAGCACAGCACACAGATAGGAGTTGGAGAGCATTGTGACACCATAATAATACACATAAAACACTTTTGCACATATCCATCACACACATCCAAACACAAACACACATACACACACATAGGTCATTTTTATTTTGATAACACATCACACCTTTATTTTTTTTTTGAAAGTGTGAGTCTGTGAGTGCAAGTGAGTGACAGAGAGTGAGTGAGTGAGTGTGTGAGGGCCTGAGTGAGTGCCTGGGTGTGAGTGTGTGAGAGCAATGGAGAGGAGAGGAGAGGAGAGAGGGGTGGGGAGTGTAGGAGGAGAGGAGGAGGAGATGCAGGGGGGCATCCCTGGTCAGGGTAGGGGAGGGAGAAGGAGATCACTGGGGCGGAGGGGCAGCCACCTGAGGGCAGGCACATCCAGTGCAGGGGCAGAGACAGTGGGACGAGGGGTAGACCCCCTGCACCACACACAGCCAGGGCCAGTGCAGGCAGGGCTGGAGAGCCACAGCCAAGGCTCACAACAAACTGTTGGTGGTGAGGAGGAGGAAAGGGCGAGAGAGCCCAGGTTCTCTGAGGAGGAGAACCTTGTCCTCTGTGAGGCTGTAGTTGCAAGGGAGAGGGTCCTGTTCTCCAAAGGGCCCCTTGCTGGTTTGAGCTCCAGGAGGAAGGCAGCCTGGAAGGAGGTCGTGGCTGCGGTCAACGCTGTATCCAGCCACAGCCGGTCAGTGGAGTCCGTTAAAAAAAGGTGGACAGACTGCAAGGCCAAGGTAAGATAGTAACATAGTAACACAGTAACTCATGTTGACAATAGACTTGTGTACATCTAGTTCAACCCTTTTCCCATTTCTGTCTCCCATTGTGAAGGTGAAGAGGAAGATGGGTGAGCAGGCCTTGCATGCTGCTGGTACAGGAGGTGGTCCGCCCCTGCGTGTGGAATATACCCAGTGGGAGGAGGCTGTACGCAGGACAATCTCCGCCATCACGGTCCATGGTGTTCCTGGATGGAGCGACACTGGGGATGAAAGGAGCCTCCAGTCCACTGGTACGTGCATCAAGGCCCACACACATCACACATAACTGACACCTAACAGACAGAGACAAACACAGTGACACCTGAACACACGGACAGCATTCCACACCACAATCCAGCCACACAGCTTGGAGGGATGTCAAACAAGGACAGAATACCTGACGAACCCAGCCAGAATGGTAATGCTAAAGTCCCTATTGAACCCTCTTCATGCTGTCTACAACAACATCATACACAGCACAAATCCAATGCACACTGTCATGTGTCAGTCACAGATCTAAATGTTCTGTGTATCACAATGTCATACAAAGAGTGACAAAGAGGTCAGCACACAACCCCTTGAGTGCCACAGGGATAAGCAATGCATTGTTCAACAAAACACTGTCTATTCCCCTGGCACCCAAAGGGTTATCAGAGAATAGCAAGGAGGGGAATTGGTGTGTTTCATATTGTATTGTTACTGCATGTCATAGCTAGGTGTTGAACATGTAGGTAGTTAGTACAAGTGGAAGTTTCAGCATTCTGCATCATATGTAGACTGCAGGGTGTTGCTGGCCAGGGGACATTCCCCACCATCACCACTCTGCAGGACATATGTGATTCACAAGGCTAAATCCTGATGGGGGGGGGGCATTCACTAGGGTGTCAGAAAGAGGTGGCAATGTTTACATGACGACAACAACAACAGTGTCATCACACCTGCAATCCCTGTGTTATCCTTGGGAGCCAATGCACTGAGATCTAAACAACATGTGATACACCAGTGCTTAGGCTCAACATCATGACATAGGAAAACAAAGAGGTAACCCCTAACAGTACAGCATAACCATGCACATGTTTGCTGTGTGTTATGATCATGTCTGTCCTGGGTTGTGTGTGTGTGTCCTCCAGCTGATTAGGTTGTTGGGTACCACAGATCATGTTGCTTGGTGTGCTTGGTCTGTTCCTGTTGCTGACACCATCGGTTGGACTCTGTGGTCATCGTTCACCACTGGTGCATTGTTGTGTTAAGAGGTCACAGTGTTTCTGTTGTTGAAGCTAAGTGTATGACATGCAATAGGTTTGTGTCACTCAAGGTGTCATGTTTTATTTTTAGTCACCACATGTATTATGATGAATGGGGATAGCAAGGAGGTATATGCCTTGCCATCCCCACTGCTCAGGATACACATGATGACCAAATCTACAACACTGTAGGTTAGAACAATCAATGTATGGGATCACATCAAGCTAAGCAATGTGTGTCAGGATGGCAACCAATGCATTGCCAAGCTATGCAATGGATACTATCCTGCCACTCAACGGTTCACATGTCATTGTAACAGTAGTGCAGCACTCCTGTCACGGCTCAAATCACTAATTCCATCATGTCATTTGCCCCCACAGCTTACCAAAAATCCCGAGCAGAGGAGTCCGGGGAAACCTCCTGTGAGGAGGCCACCACCTCAGGAGTGCTGCCACCACCACCACCACAGCAGCAACCACAGCAGCAGCAGCGTCCCCAGCAAGGCCCCCAGCAGCAGCAGCAGCGGCCCCAGCAAGGCCCCCAGCAGCAGTGGCCCCAGCAAGGCCCCCAGCAGCAGCAGCAGCGGCCCCAGCAAGGCCCCCAGCAGCAGTGGCCCCAGCAAGATCTTGGCGTCCACGTGTCTCCACCACTGCAGCCTATGGCGAGGCACAGAATGCCACAGGCTGTCCAGATGCCAGGACATGCAGAATCCAGCATGTGGGCTAGGCCTCAGCCCCCCTAAGGAGATCCGGAAGCCAGGAGGCATCCCTGATGTGGCCCCTGGACTACCAACATATTGGCCTGATCGGGGAGCCACAGCAGCCACAGGGGCGCACAGTTTTCACCCCACCACCACCACCAACGCCATCCCCCCCAACCACACCAACAGATGTGCCCCATCCTGAGGCTGCGGTAACAGAGGGTAGTGAGGGGTCCGGGGATCGGTTCTGCACATCCCCCCACAGCCTCCATGTTGCAGTCTCTCCTGAGGCACCCCATGGTCATCCGCTCACACCACCACCTCTGCCAGCCTCCATGCCCACCACGCCTGTGTCACCTGCGTCCACAGCAGCCCTCGATGTGGCATGTGTGGCTGTCCAGGGTGAGCAGGTGACAGTGTTACAGAGGTGTGCCCGATCCCTGCGTAGGATTGAGGTGGATATAGGGAGGATCATGGGGTGCCTCCGGGCCATGGAGGCACAACAGGTTGTCGCCAACACCCAGCAGGCGCAATTTAACACCGGCATGATGGAGGTGCTGGGACACATGCTGGTGGAGATGCGTGAAACAAACAGGCGGGAAAACCAGCGCCACAACATGGGCCAGCCATCACAACAGGGGTCCAGTAATGCATCTCCAGCCAGCAGTGATCCACCACCACCACCACCACCACCACCATCCACCAGACACCCACGGGTAACCAGCCGCAGTCAGAGGCAATCCACCTCTGCAGCCCCCCCCCCTTACCCTCCCAAGAAAAAGAAGTAGGGCCAACCTTCTTCAGGCCCGTTTAATAAATGTTTGCACTTTTTCACTACATCTGTGTCCATGCATGTTTCTCATCCAATATGTGGTTTGTTTGGCCGAGTTGTCTCCAATGCATTGCAAAGCTATGCAGTGAACACAACTCATTCACATCTAACATGGGTGTCAGGGAATGAGTTGTCTCCAATGCATTGCAAAGCTATGCAGTGAACACAACTCATTCACGATGAATGGAGTCACAAGCTTTTACAGCAGGGGTGAACACACACATCACATACACACGTTTGTCCAAGTTCAAATCACAGACATTTGAAAGTCAAACAACATCAGGATGTTGTTCCATGATGTGACTTGAACTTGAACAACATGAACACATTACATACATCAACAACATGATCGCAATTAAGGGGATAGTAATGCTTGGAATGTGTCATGATATATGTAGTTGGGTTCACCACCCTGATTGGAACAAGGGAACTCCCACTGCTGAAAGGTGTCTCTTTCCAAGGTTATCCGAGCTCAGAGCTTGAAGTCATGGGTCAAATATTACATTGTCCTGAAGGTGTTAAATGGCGCTGTTGCAACTTCATCCTATGGGGATTCATGGTGCAGGGACCGGAGCTGTCCATAAGATGTTGTATCAACAGCGCCACATGACACATTCATGCCACTGTGATATTGGATCTATGGATGTAAACTTTGAGCTGTAACCACTTTGGAATAAAACACCTGTCAGCAAGGAAGTTCACTTGTTTTACTCAGGGTGATAAACCCAACTACATGGATTTCCAAACATTACAAGTATCACTATCATCTATCTCTTTGAAACCCTGATGGGAAAGGTAATCAGTGACACAAGATATATAGTCATATCGCATGTTTTATTGACATCAACACAAACAGATTATCCTCATGGACGTCGAGTCAACATGTCACCGGAACAAACTGCTGGACCATGAGGAGTCATGCCATAGATGCCTGCAGAGAGTGAAAACGAGATTTGTAGATGCACTATCAACACAACAGTCATGCTATTGCTTTACCACCATCATGCCCTTGAGGTACACAACACATTGATCAACAATGCTTTGGAGACCTTACTGGCACTCCACGGTGACAGCGTTGTTATGTGACAGAGTGAACAATCTATTTGTTGTCAACGTGTTGTGTAGCCATCGTGACCTTATTTTGTTTGGATAAAGGTGTTGGCTAGCAGACATATGTATATGTGTGTGGACACACACATCACATCGTAAACCAAGCCCCCTGGAACAGGTGAACTATTTCATGGATCTCGATCTACATACTGATAAGGTGTGTGTGCTCAGGGTCCGTGTCACATACATACATATGTCTGCTTGCCATCCCCTTGATGAACACCTCATATGGTCATAACACATGGACAACACACATTGTCAAACAATGGAGTGGAATATTCCTTGTGCTATGTACACACACACAAACAAGTCAGCATGGCATGCCTTGCAACCTGACTAACGGATCATTACTGCCATACCTTAGACAACACCACACACAACCACCATCCCCATTCAGCTACATTGGGCATTGCTCACATTCTAGCTAAGTCTGATCCATTATCCCCTGAACCATTCGAGTGACAGAGGGGTACACAACTGAGTGCCTTGTAATGTTTTGTGTGCACCTATGGCCCTCAAGGGGTTAAAACATGGTATTGCTATGTGGCATCCATTACAAGTCATTGCATTGGGTATTCCTCTGTGACTCACAGGGTTCCACATGTGTCATGGCTTTGCTCAACTTGGTAGATGTAGTTTCACATCAGTACAACTCAGTATGTGATAGACATGGACCATATGGTTTACCTTTGATGCGAGGATGAAGGATGATGTCCTTGACATGGTAGGACTATGCTGTTGGGTCATCCTGTGGAGTGGAACAGATAATCATTGTTGGTTTACATGTTTGCATGCATTCCACAAGCACATCCACAATCACACATGCATGGTACTCACAGGTGAAGTAGTCCCTGATGAGCCTGTTTCGCATCTGTGTCCCTGTCAACAGATCCTCCCCTCCATCAGTGGGAACAGGGACCTCCACAGGCTGGTGTGGCTGCACATCCTCCACGAGACGTGTGTCCACAGCTATGTTATGCAACAAGGCACATGCCTGGACGATGTCACATACCTTAGCAGGTGTATACTGCAGAGCGCCCCCAGACTGATCCAGGCAACGGAACCTGGATTTGAGCTGGCCAAATGTGCGCTCAATGACATTCCTGGTCCGGACATGTGCCTCATTGTAGCGCTCCTCAGCAGGTGTCTGTGGATTTGCGATTGGTGTGAGCAGCCAACACTTGCACCCATAGCCAGCATCACCTGTAGATGAGTAGTAACATGGTGTCATGTTACATGGATGATGTATTCATGGGATGGGGAGTCACAAAGCAGTGATGTAGAGGTGAAGTGATGGAGATGACTTCTCTGGTCCATCACTTCTCCAAATTCCATGTTATTCTATGGAGCCTATGCACAGAGATGTCCACAGTTGAAGGGACGTGGGCACATGACCAACATGTCATTACATGGAAGGTGCAGACGTGATGACATGGTAGAGTCATCTGATCTTCATCACCTCTTCATCAACACTTGGTGTTTCCCCCCCCCTTTGTGTCATGAACATACTGAAATGGGTATGTACATGCGTCATGTGCATGCACCTGTGGATGTGGGGGGGTGTGTTCTCTGTTGACTCACCCAACAGCCATCCTCCTGTATGTGTACCGTTCTCAAAATCCCTGTGTACAGAGGAGTTGGTGAGGATGTGTGAGTCGTGACAACTCCCAGGGAATTTTGCACACACATTGGTAATCCTCATCCCAGCATCACGCACCATCTGTACATTGATTGAGTGGTAACTCTTCCTGTTGACATAGAGATGTGGATGATGTGCAGGGGCTCTTAATCGGATGTGTGTGCAATCAATGGCCCCCATGACCCTGGGCATTCCTCCCCTGGCGTAGAAGGCCTGCTTCACCCGTGCCCACTCCATGTTTGTTATAGGGAAGTGGACGTAGGCACTTGCCTTCCTCTTCAGTGCTGTCAACACCTGTGTCAGTGCCCTGGAGCAGGTGGACTGGGACATTCCAGACACATATCCCTCTGTGGATTGGAATGATCCACTTGCCATGAAGTGGATGGAACACATAAGCTTCTGCAGTCCTGTCAGGGCACGGTTTGCAGAGTAAACAGGGTCTATATCATCTTTGATCACCTGATACAGGTTTAGCAGGCTCTCGGATGTCAGCCTGTATCTGTCCCTGACTTCTTCCTCAGTCATTCCCAGCAGCGTTACCCTGGTGCGATATATCCGGGGCCTGGCCATTTGTCTGCCAGCCCTCTGCTGCTCCACAGGTCCCTGTGGCAGCTGGGGGGCATCCTGTCGTTGCAGCTGAGGTGCTGCTGGTAGGTGCTGTCCTCCAGGTGGGGATGGCTCTTCAGCTGGAGCATGAACAGCTGCAGGAGGTGACGGCTGTTGCACAGGGGTGCTTGGCGGGGGATGGGGAGCCCTAGCCCTCTCACGCCTACGCCTCCGCTGTCGCCTCAGGTAAAGGTATGTGTACATACTGTTGTTCTGTTCTCTTCTATTGTGTTTTTTTTTTTTTTCTCTCTCCATCTGAGAAGGGTGGGCTGTAACTTTTAAACAGCAGTAGGGTGTTGTCAATGAGCAGTCATGTGGTCATAATGGACTAATGATAAGGTGTGTGTGTTATCCAGGTAATTGTTTTCTGGTGTGTCTGTGGTTAGTGGTGTGATTATTTGTAATTGGTATGTAGCTGTCAGGTGTGTGTTTTGTCTCCATGTACTGCTAAGGTTACATTGGTGAGTTGATTTGATGTTGGAGTGACAGGTGTGCATGTGGTGTTGTGTGTTAACCTCTGTTGGTCCAAGGTGTTTTGGGATGTCTTATGTTGTGCTGCTTTGTGTTCTCCTTGTCCCTGTGGAGTTGCTCGATTGTTATTGTTTGTCTGTGACTTGTTTGTATGGTGTAGGCCAGTGGTTCACAAGCAGGGTGTCATGTGATGTTGGTGTGCCATGTGTACCAGCTCAGGATGCGTCACTTTTCCCATGTTGTTATGTTCTGCATTGGTGTTTGATGATATTGATTTTACACATTTTTGGGTAGATGTGCATATGTGACATTTGAGGCACCATTTCTCCACATTGTCATTGACACAGTTGGACCTGATGTTGGGCATATGTTATTTTAATTTGGGTATTCCCTTGTGCCCTCAGGGGATTCCCTGGAATATCCAGATTGCATGTTAGGTGTGTTTTGGGTGGAGGGGTTGTGTAGCACTGTTGTGGGCCTTGTTGTTGTATTTGCTAGGCATTGCAGGGGTTAATATTGACTTCTGTATGCTTGGCTTTTGTCCTTGAATGACCTGCTTCTCTCTTTTATTTTCAGCGAAGGTGATTTTCTAGTCTGAGTTGTGTGTTTTTCTCCAAAAAAAATAGGCGTTAGATTTCTGGAGAGAAATGTTGCAATTTAACGCGCGTTAGCCCTAACTCCAACATTTGAATCGCTTTTGGCGTCGCTTGTACATTATCCTCTATGGGTGAGATCTTGCTGTTTTGGCGACGGGCGACGTGTGTTTCAGAACTGGCGTCGCTTGTTTCTAGTGGAACATTTGCATTGCTCAATTGACGTTAAAACCAGCGTCGCCAGTTTTTTCTGGCGACGCCAACATTTGAATCGAGCCCTAAGTCCTCAATGGATGTATTGATATGGGTCCCTAAGCCCCATATCAATATATCCAAAGTACCTAAAATGTGTTCATTGTTAGTAGAAATAACCCTATCAGTGCTAGTGGGGTATAATCACCCTGTCGACACTCATAGGGTTAACCTGACTAAGTAACAAAGCAACATCTCATTAAAAGTAATGCTTACCATTAATCCTGCTGTCCAGTGGAGTCCTCCGCATCCTGGTTATCTTCTGTCCTTCTTTCATCTCTTCTTTCTTCTATCTTGTATCTTATGTTGCCTCTTCATTCTTCTTGCTGTAAAGAAGAGTATTAATTCAATTGTTGCCAAAATATCCTGCACACTAATACATAGTTTAACAACTTGAGTGCCAGAGGGGTACGCAGCTCATTTCAAGTGAAGTATGCATCTCCTCAGTGTGTGGCCTCATAGGCCAACCAGCCAATCAGCTTTGTGTGGCTGTGCTTTAAACTGATTGGCTGGGATGCTCATAAGCACATCCCAGCCAATGGCTGTGAAGGAATTTGAACAGAGACTGCCCATATATAAAGGCAGTCTCTGTTCATATTCCCTCAGTGTGGAATGGGCATCAGCCCATGAGGGATAGGACAGGGGGCTGTAGCACTCATTACTGTCTCCACTGCTGCTGTCTATGTGGCCTTTACTGTGACTGAGACAGATTACTAAGCTAAGTATTTCATAATAACATTTTGGAAGTTTTCTTTGGACCAAGTTTGAAAAATTGTAATAATTGGAGACATATTTATATTCACTTGGACAGTAATACACAGTTTAACCCTTTGAGCCTCAGAGAGGTATGCATTGATTTGCAATGCATTGCATACCCCTCTGGCACATAAGGGGTAAAACTATGTATTAATGTCTGGGATATTTCAGCAACACTTAAATTAATATGCTTATTTTTTTCTTTACAGCTAAAGATAAGAAGACAGAAGAAAGAAGAGAACATAGAATGAAGACAGAAGGAGACAGTGGATGACAGGTAAGTAACACTTATAAGATAATGATCAGTGCTTGGCAGTATGTCAGGCACCGATAGTTAGCTTTTTTTCCTTTGAGGTTCCCAATATTGCCTCTATTTAGTGGTGTTTTGGGAACTTAACGAACAAAACGTTTTCTGTGGCCTCATGTCCATTATGCTTTTAGCGGGTAGGACATTTGAATACCGACTTAGACATTTTCTTTAGTCGGTCAGTATCCATTTTGCCCTACCGACTTTTTTAAAGCAAACATTTGAATCAAGGCCTTAATGCCAGAAAAAGAAGAGCTACTCTTTTCTGGTGCAGAGTCCACTAAAGCATGTTTTAACCTGCAGACGCATGAATTGCAGGTGAAAAAAATCCCCAAAACAGTAACCAGTGGATATTTTGATATGGGGGCCATATCAATACATCAAAGGTACTGAAAAATGAAATGTTAGAAAAGTTAACCCTATGAGTGCCAGTGGGGTATGCAACACATTGCACAGAGTTGCATACCCCACTGGCACTCACAGGGTTAATCCAAATAAAGCTAACACCATCAAATGCAAATATACACTTACCTGTAGTCCTGATGTCTAGTGGGGTCTTCAGCACCCTGGTCTGCTACCTTCAGTCTTATTCTGTTACCTTCTATTTTCCCTCTTCTTCTTTCTCTTCATCTTCATTCTTCCTGTCACCTATGTTCTCTTCTTCTTCTGTGTCCCAAATATGTCAGTGCAAGGAAGAAAAAAAGTCAAAATTAAATATGATCCCAAAAAAGAATGAATCAAAGATATCCTGGTCTATTCCCTTTGAGAACTGGAGGGATACACAATGCACTGCAGAGCAATGATTTCATACATCTCTGGCACTAAAAGGGTAAAATTGTTGCTGGCAGTCAAAGTGTTAAATTGTTGTTGGCCATCCAATCGTAAAAAATATGGTGTCAGTCCAATTGTAATAGATATGTAGCAGTGGTGCTGCCACCACTGTCTCTGGAGGTGGTGGCAGGAATTGCAGGCAACCCTCCCGTGTGAGTTACCTTATGGGCCATTGCCCAAGCCATTCTGAGTGAAAATGGAACAGACACTCAGAATGACTCAGGAAACAGCCCAAGAAGTAACTCGGGGGAGTTTTCCTGCATTCCTGCCAACACCTCCAGCTACAGCCGTGGCAACATAATTTAACCCTTTGACTGGCACCATATATTTTACCATTTGACTGCTAACATATAATCTCTATTTGGACTGCTAACAACAATTTAACCATTTGCGTGCCAGAGAGGTACTCAACGTATTGCTTTGCATGCCCTTCCGGCATTCAAAGGGTTTAGGCAAGCATATCTTTGATTCATACATTTTGGGGGCATATTTAACTTGGATATTTTTTTAATCTTTTCCAGGACATACCACCGGTACATTGCCATTGGCTACACTCCACTCTGTCAAAACTGGTTGCCAGTGTTGCCTCCGTGATAGCACAAGTACATTGCCATTGGCTATGCTCCATTCTGTCAAAACCAGTTGCAAGTGTTGCCTCCTTGATAACCAGTACATTGCCATTGGTTACGCTCCACTCTGTCAAAACCAGTTGCCAGTGTTGCCTCCGTGATTGCACCGGTACATTGCCATTGGTTGCGCTCCACTCTGACAAAGCCGGTTGCAAGTGTTGCCTCTGTGATAGCACCGGTACATTGACATTGGCTACGCTCCACTCTGTCAAAACCAGTTGCCAGTGTTGCCTCCGTGATTGCAAAGGTACATTGCCATTGGTTGCACTCTACTCTGTCAAAGCCGGTTGCAAGTGTTGCCTCTGTGATAGCACCGGTACATGGCCATTGATTACGCTCTACTCTGTACAAAACCGGTTGCAAGTGTTGCCTCTGTGTCAGCACCGGTAGCGTTCCTGTTTACTTCAGTGGACTGGTACTTGCTGTGAATTCAGTCTTTGGCGTGTTTAAGAATCAGCTCAATACCTTCACATATGAGACTGTTTTTCTATCTTGACGAACGTTTACTCCTGCATTGCTGAAACCTGGAAACTTAGCATCTGCCTGACCCGTGTCAGCATAAACTGTTTCCTATATTTGTGCTGGACCTGTGTGGGCCTAATTTACCTGTCGTGTGTCTGTACTATAAGTTGTATATTACAGGACCTGTGAGGGTTCTTTGTGTGTTATTGTATTTAATAAAACTGTGTTTTTTATCCTAACTCTGTGTCTGTGAGTCAAACAAACCGTTACAATACCCTAAAATTTGGAGTGACTGAATGGCAACACACAGGCAGCTAGGTTTCAATTTGCTTGTTGATCTTGCTGTTATTGTCTCTGTGCTCGGGAAATCTGGTAAAAGAAGTTGTTGATTTTATTTTTGTTATATATGTATTTTTTTTTGGACAAGCTGTGATAAGATAGGGTGGACAGCTTTAAATAAAATAGAATGAAAATAAAAAATAAATATATTAAGTGACAGACAGATGACTGGGAGCTTGATGTGAGCTGTGTTATTGTGGCAGACTTAAAGGACTGCAGACGACATTGAGACTTTTGTCGAGGGCTAAGGCAAGACATCACACTCCATCAGTTGTATGATGTAGCGTAAAAACACACATAGTACTTAAGTAATGTCCAGCAAACACATAAGAGGCATGGGGAGGGAGGATGAGCAGTGCAGGGATGTCGGGGTAAAGTGGTAGTTCAAAAACTATCTGCAGCCATGGTTGCTGCAGCGTGTGCAATTAATGATGATGATCCCTCTCCTCCTGGGTACTCTGGGAGGATGCAGTTTGTCAAGGTCTCACCAAAAGTTCCACCACCACAAGCACAGTACAAAAAAAAAGCTTACAAGAATGATGTTGACTATAGCAATGGCATAATGGAGGAAGGTTTAGCAGCTGAATCAACTGCTGCATCTGACAGTGAGACAAACAAGCACCAAAACACCTGTCCTAAAAATAGTAACAAACTTTGTGAAAGTAAAAGTAAAAATGCATTGTCTGATACTTCTAAAAGCTTAGAGGAATATAAAGGTAGTGGGTAAGAACCTGCAGCAACAACTGCAATACAGGTTATTAACATCCACAACCTTAGGTATGCCTATGCTACTGCTGCTAGAAGTGCTGCACCTTTGACACCTAGCAGCAGTAGTAGTAGAATTGCATCAACACCTAGTCCCAGCAGTAGTATTAACCGAACAGGAACCACTCAGTCGATGAAGTCCACTGAGTGGAGATGCGTCACTCAGGATTCAAAAGCTAAGCATGTGGCTATCTGTTGTCTGTGCAAAAGACACATGAGCAGGGGAAAGCAGGCTCACAATTAGGCACCTCCTCTATTAGATCCCACCTGAAGCACAACCACAATTCTAATTGAGAGAAACACTATCAGCAGGTCAGCAGTGCCACAACCAGCAGCAGCAGAAGAACTCAGAAAAGTTCCCAGTGCTCTGGGGCACATAAGAGAAGTATCAATGTTATTTTGTGTCAGAGAGTGTTCAACTGCCAACAGTTCATTCCAAGTAACACCTATGTCTCCTGCTGCAGAGGAGTGTTTTTGGCCAGGGAGAGGGCACAGCTATAAAAACAGAGAATGAATATGCAGTGTATAAAGTAAGCTGTGGGTCGCAATTTCCTTTCCGGCAGTGCATGAGCACCACTAAAGGAATTGTGTTTGTCTTGTGTGCCAAGGTTGTAATGGGGAGGTGTAGAGTTTCAGGTGCAGCTATGTCAAGGGCTGTTGTGAGAGTGCTGTTGTAGACAGCAGAAGTTTGTTCTGGGCAATAAGTGTAAAGATGGGGTTGAGAAAAGGTTGTAGGGATGTGGAAAATTGTTGCACATGAGACATGCTGGCAATGAGGTGGTGGTCAGAGAGGGGAAAAGGAACATTAGAGAAGTTTATATAGAGCAGAGGTTTGTGAAAACCAAGTCAAGGCAATGACTGTCACTATGTGTGTGGAAGAGCTAGTCCACTGTGGTAGACCAATGGAGGTTGTTAAGGATAGTAATTTGAGGGCAGAGGGGGTGTTATGGTTTTCTACAGGGATGTTGAAGTCTTCCAGGATGAGAGTGGGGACTTAAGAGGACATGAAGTGAGGGAATCAGGAAGCAAAGTGATCAAGGAACTGTGTATCAGGGCAACATGCAAGGGGAAGGGAGAGAAGAGACTAAGTATGTGGGCTTCAAAGGTAGGGAAGGAGAGAGAGGGGACAGAGGTTATTAACTGATATGTATGGTTAGAGGACAGCAGGATGGCTACTGCACCCACCCCCCCATCTACCAGACCTAGGGATGTGGTTGAATTGTAGGCTGCCATGTGAGAGTGCAGCAGTGGAGGCAGTGTCTGATTATATGAGCCAGATTTCAGAGATTGCTAGGAGGTTTAGAGAGTGTGAAATGAACAAATCGTGATCAACAGTTTGTTTTTTGCACATAGCCACCTTGTCCGTACTTGATCCTGTGTCTCTTCATGTGACCTTCATCTTTCATTTTAAATGTGACAAATCAATTGGTGATTTTATTCCATATACATGGCTGTGGTCTGATGTCTTTGGCAGATGCCATATGAGTGCCTCCCTCCTGTGTCTGCAGATATTGTGTGTGTGAGTGGGTGTTGCTGTACTATAGGAAATGGAAGGGGGTCTGAGGTATGTGAGATGTCACCTGCAGCAAGGAGAAGGGATAGGGACATAAAGTAAGAGTGAGACTTAAAGCAGTGGAGCTTTTTTGCAGGGCTAGAAGGAAATAGTGGTGATAGAGAGTGGAGGAATGAAAAAAGTTCATGGGAGCAGAGAAGTGGTGAGGGAAGAAGTGAGGGTGCAATGTGAATGGAGTGACAATTAATGTGGACACAGGAGGAGGAGAGTTGTATGCAGGTGAAGATGGTGATGAAAAAGCAAAGAGCTAAATTGGACATAGTGAGGTTAGTACATGGGACGGGAGAGTCTGTTCAGCAGTCTGTCTGTTTGTGTTTCAGTAGAATACAGATGACTTGGCTAAGCAAGGGTCAATTCAAGGTGCAGAGGGTGCAGATGCCAGAGAGGGTGAAGAGAGTCAGTTGCAGAACTGCCAAGTATTTGTTGAAGGCAGGACTCCAAGGAGGGTTAAAGAATATATTGTCCATTGATGTTAAGTAGAGGTGGACATTGTATTGATTAAATGGGGTTGGAGTAGAAGGAAGTCTCAAGATCTTTTTCTGTCAGCGGTTTAGGTTAGCTGAGCAGATTGTAAACTCAGTCCTGGTAATCCTGGTTTCTTGCATTAGGTGTTCAGCAGTTTTTATAGAAGATACAAATGTCAGTGCTTGGTGAAGATAAACATTTCTTTGGTCTGAATCCAGCAAAATAATTTATTTTGTTGATAGCGGTCTATCCTCAGCCCATCCTCTGTCCAACTCGAATTCTAACTCTCTTATTGAGACTTAAAGGGATAGTAATACTTTAATATTACTATTCCCCATATTGTAGCTATTTGAAAAAGAATTTAATTCCCCCCAGGTTCATCTCTCAAACCTTTATGGTTTGAGAGATAACAGAACGCAAAGTCCCCCCTCCCTCCCCTTTCGCTGAAGTCAACATTGTACTGACTGCATGGGAAGTCTGTCGTATGACAGGCTTATGGTTCTGCAGCAGAGCCGCGTTCGCATTAGTAAAAAATAATTATTTCACTGAAATGGTCTTCTACCTGTGCTTGCAAACCACACAGGAATGATTGATTGTGGCCATTGTGGATGTATTATATTAGGAGATGTTATTGTTCCTTTAACTGTACAATAGCAGCATAATATAAAAATTGAATTAAAAAGTGTGTTGTTCCAAGACATTTTTTAAAGAGCTATTTCTAAATTTTGGACCTTCTTTTCTCACTTGTAGCAAGTAATAAAATATTTAATTTATGTTCATCCTATCTAATCAATAATCATAAAAACATAATTTTTATTTGTGTTGTTATTTGCCTATTTAGTTCAGAAACAAAATGATACAACTGGCAAATAATTTCATGAATAGTTATCTGTACCAATGCCTTAAAATGCTGTCCTAAATATTGTGCATTTATACTAAAAATACAATGTGTAGTTTGCATAGTACAATTTTGTTTTAAAGCTTACTGGTTTTGACGGATGGATTAGAGGATGCAAGAGCAATGTACTTCACAAGTGGTCGATTTTCATCTGTTCAAACAGATGGCAGTTCTCCCACCATGTCACAATTCCAGTCCTATGAGGATTAAATTATACACTCTAATGCTAGTTGCTCTGCTGATTGGATAGACACAAAGAGCTTTGTGGTGAACTGCACACACTCTGACTGTACTAAATTCTCCATTCAATGCTCCTAGCTTTGCTGTTTTCTTCATAAGCTTTAATGGAAATGTTTTATATATATATATATATATATATATATATATATATATATAGGGTGGTAGTTACAATGTTAAACAAAAATTTGACATACCACTCAAGCCATAAGACTTGCTTTTCCCACAGAAATCTCACATTTGCAATGTTGTTGCTACTGCAAGGGATTCTGGGTAGGCATATGCAAATAAGGTTAATAAGGATCACCTTTTTGCCTCAGATTAACAATGAAACGGCTGTCCATGAGTGGTTCACTGGTTTTGCATCTCTTCCTGAGTTGTGTCTTAAAGCTGTTGCCCAGCATACACATATTCTACGGAATCAATGTATAAAGTGGAATCTGAGGCAAAAAGGTGATTCCTTGTTAACCTTATTTGCATATGCCTATCCAGAATCCCTTGCAGTAGTAACAACACTCTCTCTCTCTCTCTGTCTCTCCAAAATTATAGGAGAATGTCTCATTTATAGACAATCCAAAATTTCAAGCTAAATCATACATAGTGATTTTCAACCTATACTTAAAACAACTTGGTTAAAAAATGAAAGTTCTGGTTACTATAAATGTGGACATTGTGCACAATGCACCAAAACAATGAATAAATTTAGCAAACATCCTCACAGAAATATATCTATTTCTATTAGACAATTTATGAATTGTAGCACCAAGGGAGTTGTTTACCTGCTCACTTGCCCGTGTTGAAAGTTCTATATTGGCTGCACTGCGAGATCGCTAAGAGATCATATCGGTGAACATAAGTCAGCTATAAGAAACATAGATAATATTTGAGGTACAGGTAGAGAAATTAGAAACCCTTTGGCAGTACATTTTAAATAGGCAGGACATGGTTCACCTGCTTACTTATGATTTGCTGGACTGGAGAAAGCCAACATTCCTAGGAGAAGAGGAAATCTTAAATTAAATTTATGGCAGATAGAAATTAGATAGATAGATAGACTTGAATGACTTGGCAAACCATTTATTAATAGGGAGTGTAACTGGCAGACTCTACTGCTGTGACTGACATTTTGAGAAGCTCAAAATAGGTGAATGATTTTAACACTAATTACTTTTCCTTTTGAAAATGGCATGTTTATACTATTTCTTATAATACTGTTACAGTTTTTATATTACTACAACTCCAGACCTTGTGTATTCTATTGTAATAACTTTTATAGATCCTCACTGCACATCCGATGGCAGAGGTGTATACACTGCTGACACACATGACTGCAACATGGAGAACCGGAGCTGTTTCAGTCTACAACTTTGGACCATACGAAGGCACCTAGTGGATTTATAGTGAATACATTTTATGCAGTTGTATACATGAAAAACATAATATTACCTAAATATCTCCAACAATTTAACTCAGGAACATGTTACAAATAGATATTGATACAGGTCTGGAGTGTTTATATTTTTGCTATTTGTGATTGTGGCTCTAGAAGGATTACATCAGAATCAAATTACTGAATCATCAACATAACATTTCTTTTTCCATATCCTGATGTTTTTCCCCATATTTGTGGGATGTATATATTTGGAAATGGTACTGGATGAAACCATATGTAACCCTGAGGAAATATATAGTTTACATGGGTACAAAGAAGCATAAAAATATGAAAACTGATTAGACAAGTAGATAGCAAAAATGTGATAACTTCCTTGTAATGAACATGCTAAATACCCTAGGTCTTTAAATTGTTAATCTGGGCAATGAATCCTAAAGGCCACTATGAATTTTTTGTTGATTGAATCTCAAAAATGAATATTTTATTAGTAGTAGGTATTATGTCTATGGAGGAAGACATTATTCTTTGTTATCAGACTCCAGAATTCTAACGTTCTTGGAAAGATTTCAGTGGGTGGAGTTCAGGATCCTGAAATGATGTAACAGCAGATCATGTTTGCCTTCTTAGACATGTTACCTGGTGTAATTAAATATTTTTTGTAGAACCATTCCACACAGAATGGATTAAGAGTGGACATAAGGATTTTCATCCCATGTGAAATCAAGAGGCGCTTTAATATAAAATGAATAGTAATCCTTTGTGCTTAATAAAGTAGCTCATCAAAGACATAAAAGTGTAAAATAAAATAGGTGAAGATGAAAAAACATTTCAAAAAGTATAAGCAATCTGACTGTACATATTATGTACTTGCAGAATATGTAAAAACAAAGTAAAGCATTACTGTAACAGGAACCAGGAGACTCCTGTTGTACTTGGAGATTGAGCTGGGCTTTTCTCTCTGTGATGTGACTACATAGGGGGGGCAGTCCAAATCATCAGGAACTAAGGAATGGTAGTCAAAGAGGACTCTATAGAACATTTGTAGAAAAAGACAACCATACCAGTTGTTGTAGTCCAAGATCACTGTGTCAGCTTTATAGTAGCTAGCCAGCGTTTATATAACCACATTGCCAGGGGAAGGGGAATGTGACATGCAATCAGGACAGAAACAGATTATCACAACAAACACATTGCACAATGGAAGCAGGTTTTGCAGACAGCTACCAATTACAATTTCTATTCCTTTAAGAGGAGCTAATGTTCCTTTAAAGTCACCTTCTAATCTTTTCCTTTAGTTGCAGCAATTTATTGCATTCTTTACTGATAAAGGAGAATGGGTGGGTGCTAATAGGAGAGGGAAATGATGAAAAACAAAAGACTGAGAAAATACAAGAAATTTAATAATAGACTTCAGATAGAACAATAATGATAAACCCTTAACTTACAAACCTCGCTCGTTAACCCCAAATAATGCTCATTACATGTAAATTTTGCAATTTGCAATTATTAATTTAACATATTTATTTCTGAGATTACGTATCATAGTTTTTTATTTGATAATTTCTGTTTGGTATGTATCTATATCATAAAGCCCCCAGAATAGGCATTTATATTACAGAATAATTGCAAAACAATTAAAACTACATACAAAGTTCACAGAGACTAATCATACTAGATGTTTTTAAATTTGTTTTCTGAGGATCATACTTTACATTCAACAATATATTGCCATAGAAAAAGGGCTTTTTGATACATAAGTGTATACTCTGCAGTACTTGCTATACATTTCTGTAATTTATTCTATACTTAAAGTATTTTTCATTGATTTTATTGATGGATTTGTACATTCATGAGCCGACAGTGTTATATATAGGAGATTTCTCAATATTGACCCTCCTTTACTCCTGAAGAAGTGGAGAGTAGTAATCCCCTGCAGTTTGTTAGGTAGCCTAATACCCCCAGCACTCAACATACCCAGGTCCCTCTCTACTCCCTTTTACATTCTTCCCAAATCCTGTGATAATTACCCCTATCAGTGCCAGTTGGCAAGCTTTTCTCTGACAAAGCCACTATCAGTGGCGACACAAGTTGGGTGTTAGATGATTGGCGAGCCCTGATTGTATATTTTTTTCCCCAATGTCACCATTTGCTGTATTCACTAGAGTATCCCGTGTCTTTCTTTATTGTACATTTCGATGTGTTTGTTCTCACTAATGCACTTTAGAGATATATTCTTTTGTGTTTGGTATTCAGCATACCTTATTAAGATTTAGCATTAATATATTTTTTTCTTGGACATAGGGGTACATATTGAAATATCAGGGCTTGCCTACAGTGTTTTAATTGATTTTATGCCTATGTATATTTTGATATAATAAAGTAATTATATATTTTGTGATACATTCAGTGTGCCTCATTTTCATTATATGTCTCTCTTGTGGGTAGTCTCTCAGTTTTCTATACCATCTGACTCCCTACTCGTGTGTTTTGTTTGTATTTTTGACCTTAGAGTGCACCTGGACTATTGTTTGCTACTTTGGTATTATTTTATACTGCTTGGTGCAAATCCTTCTTCTTGTGTTTGGATAATTCTTTCAATGCACTGTGTCACATGCTACAGAGAACGAGGCACAGAGCAATGATGAGTACAATAATAATAAAAAATAATAATTAAGAATATTATCCCTTAACATAATAAAACATTTGAGATGATGCACACAACAACAAAATATAGAAGTAGACACTTGGTATCCATACTTAATATACAGAGAAGAGGTGGAGAACAAAGAGGAAAAGTTGGAGCCTAAAGAAAAAGGGGGTGGGACTAAAACCAGAAGGGTGGGGTTTACATAGGAAGGGTTGGATCCTAAACAGGAAGCTGTGTGATCTGGACAGGAATGGGTGAGGCAAATAAAGATTAGGGGGTGCATGAGTTTAGTGAGGCCTTGGGCAGCACAAAACCTAAATACACCACTGGTCATATCATGCAGTAATCTGGTAATGATAATGATGTAGATGGATGATGATAAAATAGCTCAGTGGAGTGCACAGCATTTCATTTGATATTCAACAGATGGGCAGGTGGTAGGCATTATAGGCTGCATTATAAATGCTTGGAAGACATTGGAAGCATTGATTAAAGTTATTGAGGTTAACTATCATCTTACGAATGCACCTGTTAATTACCATTCATTTCTAAGTTCTTAACATTTCTGGTTTAATCTACATAGGAGGTGTCTGACAAATGGGAAGAATCTCATTTGATGAAATTCCTGAATTTTTATTATGTTACAGTTAAATGGGGTAGGGGGTGTTTTAGTTTATTTTAATAGTTGGTGGGATTATTGTTCACCAGATACCTCAGTATAGATTTATAATAACATTGTAACATTGCAAGCTAAGGTTAGGTAGAAGTTGAGACTAGTGATTTTATTAATTTGGATGCTCAAGTTGTATCACTGAAATTGTAATTGTATGATAGTATTCTTTTTAATAAATTAGTATTTTTTATGTGATTGTTATTAAATGTTAATTTATGTTAATGATGCTGAGAGGGAGTAGAATAGGCCCTAACTTGCATCTCCCCACTCTTTGGAAGTGGACAGGATTCAGCGGATGTGCACAAGGATTTTTTCTTACACTATCTGTTTGATCCAGTCTAACCTGGTTTCCTCAGTCTTGCCCCTGACAGTAGCACATCTGTGAACATCATAGATTTGGCACAGCATGTTGGATTACAAGTTTTGATGGTCAATGGGCTCAGTGGCACTGGAACTACAAAGTACATTTACACAAGTACAAATTGGGAAGAATCAAGTGTAAAACAATACAGTATCATGGCAGACAAAGGGTTGGACCGTGAGATACACAAAGCCCAAGCAGGGCTAATGTGAATGTTAAAAGGGCTGTTTTGATTGATAAAATTAATTTTATTAAATACTGCAATCTGTTTGTATGTATCTCTCTCTCTCTGCACTAATCTTAGCATCTGTCCTATAATTCACAGTGTGTTCTTGTCCAGGAAGTCATTTGAGCAATATCCCCCTCACTTCCCCTTCCCAGTTAGCAGTTTCTCCCTCATCTTAGTTCCACTCTACTTCCTTCTTCTTGGCCCACTACTGTCCAGTCCATCTTCTCCACTTGCTCTCCTCCCTTCCATCTCCTCCGACCTACTCCCCTTCCTTCAACTTCCTCCAGACTGCTCCCTTTTGTTCCATGTTATTGGTCTACTTCTTCCCTTTTGTATATTTGGCCTGCTCCCTCCTTGTCATTGTCCTAATCCTTGAGCTATATGTAAGGAAAATAAACACTGTGTATGCACAGAGAAATTACTTCATATTTCAATCTTTGCATATAGACATATTAATTGAATAAAAAAAGTAATTGTTATTTTTCATTCAGATTGTATTTTTTCTAGCTTCCTCTTTTATGTTAGAGATGCATACAGGTAATTGACAATATCTGCATCCAAATACTTTTCCTTCTTTTAAGTTTTGCATTTTTAATTAAAGCCGCCTTGACATTTTAAGGACACTGAATATCTTTGTCATTTACACAACAGATAACAAAGCAATCCAATTTCCAGGACTCCCACATATTATCCTGTTGAAGTATACAGCTCCTGCTTCTCATACTTTAAATAAGCATTACCCTTAGCCTAGCAACCACTGTCAATTACTAATCTTTAATTATTGGCTCCAGGGAAAGATTAAATAAGAAGCTGAAACATAGCTGACAGTTTGGTTATCACATCTGTAGTAAATGAAAAGCATGGCCTGAATCCATCAAGGAAGATTAACCAAATGTGAGAAAATTACTAATGTCCATTTTTACACATGTAAATGTAAATTTGAAATAAAAATTAAGGTATCTAACTCTTGACAGTTTTATTTCAATGCCTTTGTTGCTCGAGAATAACATAATAATGAACTGATATAAGGAATATTTTGTTCTATTGACAAATAATTTTATATTATTAAAAACTCAACTTATGGAATTTATAAAAATGCCTTTATATTAAAATTGTGGTAACAAGAGACAGAAATCCAGCTGTTGATCCTTTATCTTTTTTTTGTGAATGATATTTCACTGTGGCTTGAGAGTCACATCACCATTTGGAAAGTGTTATTTAGACTACCTTGCCCATTTTCCCAGGCTTTAATGAATAGGAAAATTAGTTTCTAAGGGCAATCTACACTGGCCCTCTTCCTCTTTGACTAAAAAATGTAACTCATGAGGCTGGTCCTCTCTTTTCTTGCATACTACTTTAACCATTTCAGAAGATAAATATTTTTTACTAAAAAGATGTATTTTTAACTTATTTCCACAGTTTAAGGGGTCTCCTAGCCATCTGAGCACAAGGGAGACATGGGCAAGGCCAAGGCTACCTAGGCTTCAGGGGTCTCCCCTTTAACCCTTTGCTCCTCCTCCTTCCAGACTGGTCTTCTTAGGAATTTGTCTGGTACTTTCTGTTTGTCTTACTCTGTGGTCACCACCACCACACAATTTCCAGTAACCTCTTCTGCTGAACATAAGTCTGCTTAGGTATAGATAAAATAGAGAGTTCCTAAATATACATTCTATATCCACTCTATACACAATAATAAATGATTCATTATTGCAAAATGAAATTACAACTGACCTGTTGGTCATATTTAATAAGAATCAAAAATTAAAAAATATCCTGTCTAAAAAGAAACCCCAGGTTAACATTAAGCAATCAGTTGAACATTTTTTAGACCTAAAGTGAGTCTACAAATTTAAAGTTATTAGATGTATTACATGTAGCTCACAAAGTTAAAATCTTTATAGATAGTAAGGTTAAGATTGATTCAGTAAAACAATATATTACATGTAACACACAGTATGTAGTATATAACATAGTAAATTAGGTTGAAAAAACCACAAGTCTATCAAGTTCAACCTTTGCCTCATAAGTCAGAGAGATTAGTGTAATATAAGATTTTCTGCTGCCAAATAAATTAGTCTTTATCTGAACTTTCTGTTTTGCCTACTAATACATACTATAACCCTTGAAAGAAATGTATCTAATGTTCTCTTAAATGTATGCATTTGTCACAGCTTACCTTGGTTTTAGTGGCTGTTCATGCAGCACAGATGACGCAGGAAGAAGGCAGCGGTTGGAAGCATCAGAGCAAGATGCGTCATCTGCAGGACCGTGGCTTCAGAGTATAGCAGGCCTCTGTTTTATGCCATGCACCCTGTAGTCTCCTCCTACCAACTTCCTTCCTCTGAGCCTGCTCTCCCACCTACTTCCTGAGGAGGGGTTTAAAGGGCAGTCTGAGTCCTGACTCAGTTGGCCTTGCGTTGTTGTACTAAGCATTTCTGTGTCCTTGGGCTCTGTGTATGACCTGGCTTGTCTGACCATCCACTCTGGTGCTGACCTGTGGCTCTGTCTGACTAAACTCCTGCCTTATCCTTATAGTGGACACCCAATCTGGTGCAGACCTGTGCCTCTGGCTGACTACCTGAACTGTGAATGACCTGGCTTTTCTGACTACCTTCTCTGGTGTTGGCCTGTGGCTCTGTCTGACGATTCTCTTGTTATTCCCCTGTACCTAGCAGACACCTAACCTGGTGCGGACCTGGGGTTCTAGTAGACGAGCTATTAACTGACTGATCGTTGGTGCCAATGCTACTGTTGGTAATAGTGACATACTTCTCCTCAGCTAGCCCCAGGGTCCAGCCATCTTCTCTTTTTTTTCTTTACAACAGTGATGGTGGCCATAGTGTCAGCTAGCACTATGAACAGCTAAGTAACCACTTTATTTTGTCAATATTTGATTCCAATGTAGATCTCTCTGTTTCCTTCTACTCTGCTCACCCAAGGAGTGATCACCCCAGGGGTAACAGGTGAATCCAGCAGTGGACCCTTTGCTCGCAGTGCCTAGAGTGATCAGCTATACCTCACTGATGATGCCCAACAAGGCCGAAACATACATCTGGGGTTTTTGCTTCTCTTGTTCAGAGAGGAATTGCCTGACACTTTGTGGCTGGAGTGCGGTTTTGGCAGACCAGTATGATGTGCTTTAGGATGTTTCCTCTCTGTGAAAGGACAGAAGGTCTCCATGATGTACATATATATGAGGTATCATATATATGACATGGTAATTTGCTTATATATAATAGAGATACATATAGAGAATAAAACAATTGTATGTATTTTCTAAGGGTGGGAATCTTCACTAAAAAAGCAGGAAATTGTTGTTTTTTTGTGAAAATTCCTGTTGGAAATTTCTCTGACCTTTGCCCATCCCTACGTGGGACCCCACATTACATTTTACATTAGAAGAAGTGCACTGTTTGTGCTAAAATAGAGCAAAATGTATTCATATGGGGAACATGTATCAATATTAATGCATTCATAATAAAATATAATGGAAAAAAGGAAATCAATATGAGGCCCAAGAGCCCAATATTGGATCATGTACTGGTCTTTGACCTCTTTCTGTCCTGTCTAAGGGAGAATAAATAGATTACAAAAAAAGATTTATATGGAGTCTGGAGCCTTCATGTTTATCCATAGAAGTCTAAAGAAAGGAGTCCAGGACCCCTTCCTTTGCCACTTGTAGGTAAGGGTATATGTAACAATAAATGAATATTTTGTCGGGACCTCCCATATTGATTAACTAAAAATTATGCTCAAGAGAATCGGCATCATTGGCAGAATCTTCTAACCAGGAAGGGAATAGATCCTTTCCCCTGGAAAGAGCTCATAGAGCTTTTCAACCCTTGGGTGTCCCCTCAGAGGCCTCAAGGGATGTTGTTATCCATTTACACTCCTTTCCTTATAGGGAAGCTATCTTTAAAGCCACGAGCGATTCCCTCTATTGAGTTTGAAGGCCACGCTGTGGACAAATTTCAGGATCTAGCCCCTCTTATTGTACATTGGTGCAATGTTCTTCACCCTGTTATGCAGGAACTGCAACTGTGGCAAATTAGATACTGATGGGGATTCCCTCTGATGCTCCAGGTGCCCTATAATTGCACAACAAGTGTCTAACTCTATAAAGTAAATTACTCTGCATTCCTTTCAGCCATCAACCTACAGCTACTGGTGGAGATCATGTCCAGGTTTGTCGACACTTTAAGCGACATGAACTGGTCCCAATCTGTCGGAACAGGTGACTAGGAAGCACAAGGCCTCAATGGCGATGTCCTCCTCTCCCACACATCCGGGTGAGACTGTTCCTGCCTCATTATTTGTTTTTTTGGGGGGCAACTGCCCTCCATTTTTCACTCTCTTTTTGGAGGTCTGACTTAACGTTATTCCTCCCAGTCAAATTATATTTTGTTAGGTGCCCAAATATCTTTTTTTATGGCCTACCTTATCGCATTTTATTTCCCTTCCTTTGGTTATACATTTTATTTCAGTGATTCTGTGACCTATTATTGTCTGTTTTCTTTACTTCGGGGGGGGGGGCGCCTAAGCCCAGTTGCTGCATGAGGGTTGTCTGGCTGGGCATCATTGGATGGGCTTACATGCTCTAGTGACACCTCTGTTTTTATTATCATTGGGGTGGTGGGCTTCCACGGGTTGGCACTACTCTTAATGCTCTCTTTTAATGCACCCATTCTGGTCAGGGTCCTGGCTCAACCAGGATCAGACATCCGGCTTCATGGCCAGCACCTTTATCCAGCTTTGGCCTGAGCAAGGGATAGGTGTCACAGTCAACGTTCCAAAACTACACTTCCCAGTGCCTCTCTCTAGCTACATTAGGATCCAGACATTTGGACACCCATATACTGAACCTTGATATAAGCCTTCTGAGTACTCTTTCCTTACGAGACTCCCCAATGGTTTTTCCCTAGACCAATGCTGAAAAAGCTTTTGACAGAATTAATTAGTCTTTTCTCTCATGCACCCTTACAGCTTTTGGTTTTGGTCTTCTTTTTCTTAAAACATGTTTTTGCCCTATATTCTAATCCTAGTGTTCGGGTTCGGGTGAATGGTACTCTTTCTGATAGCTTCTGGATTAAAAATGGCACAAGACAGGGGCATATTCTTTCCCCCTTGTTTTTATTTCAGCCATGGAACCCTTGGCACAACACATTCATCAAAATGCCAAACTAGAACAATCAGCACTGAGTGTATATGTATACATGTGAATAATAACTATTAGGGTTCAGCCCAAATAAATACCTTACTCCAATAGGTATGCAGCAAATATACAAAATACAAATATACCCAGGCGATCCCACAGTTACTGGATACAGTTTATATTAACATAATTTTCATAAGCTCACAATAAAACCTTCACTGAATAAATTATTTCAAATCTTTCATATAAAACTGCCAAATTTTCAAACAACTTACTGTAACGGACACTAGAATAGTCTGAGTCGGTCCAGTAAGGTGAAGATAGTTTATTGAAGATAACAAGTGAAACAAAACAATAACACATGTCAATAAATATATACAAATATGAACAATAGTCTTGATCCGAAGTACTGGTACAGGAATACAGGAACTGAAGACTTCAAGAGTACCGCAGACAGCTGGAACTAGAGCACCTCTAATAGATTGGCCAGAACCCAATAATATGGATCTAGTCTGAGTATGACCACAGGAAAGGTATGGATGGTAACTCAATCTCAGGTAATAAGCACACCAGACGCAACCTTGAATCAACGATAGACCCCAGACCTGAAGACTTGTTTAATGGGAGGTAGACCAGCACCACAGTCGTCAATAGCGAGCTCAAGCTTCGTCAACAATGGCACTCCTATTACTGAATGCATGCCAGCAGTTCAGCAGGTCTATTGGCCAACGAAACAACGGACAACCAAGCTCTCAATTATGTTGCTTAGTAGGGAAGCAACCAACGGAGAGCGACACTGTGCAGCTTGGTAACTGAATGATTATGCCCACAGGTAAGGCCAGGATAGCCAGTGACCAAGACTGGAGTAATAGGCAGAAACGAATGAAGATGCACAGTGAATTGTAACAAGGCAGACAGCGACACAAGTCAGGCCGGGTCTTAAACTAGGAAGGCATACGCCAACCCCTGGTAATGCTCAGAACGGGAGCACAGCAATAACTGGGACTACACTGAGGAGGGATAGCAACCAACACCCTGATCAAACAGAAACTCAACAGAGTCGGGTCATACGCAATCAAGTTCGCAGCCAAATGCCTGAGTCATACACAAATGGGTTTGCAGCCAAAATCGGGTCATACACAAATAGGTTTGCAGCCAAAGAACTGGGTCATACACGGAGCATGGTAGAAGTAGTAATGGCCATGTAGCAGGTGTTGAGTGAGCTCAGACTACACCACGCAAGGGCCACTGGGAAACTAGTGAGCCCGGCTAATGAAGTCTACCCAACCGGAAGTAGCAGGGTGGGTTAACTTTCAAAAGAAGATAGGGAAACTAGAAACGAGGTAACTAAATATTTAAAAGGTCGCACCATGCTGTTCCATATTTACAGCCCCTCACGCGGACATGGATGCCACAGGAACACCGTGACAACACGGCCAGGGACCAGCAGAACGCCCACAACGGACGAACACCCACAGCAAGCCGAAACTGGGTAGTTTGCCGTCAAGAACGCTGCGCTGGAAGTTAGGTACCATGACACTTACACTTTAACTTCTTTTATCAAAAGTCCATCAAACTAATTTCTCATCCAACCATTACTTCCGATATCCAAGCTTAATGTCAGTCTCATCCAACCATTAATATCAGTATCAAGGGCTTAATATCAGTCCATTAAATGCTATTTATTTGAATTCTCCACAAAGTATGCTTACTTCATATCGTTTTGCCAAAATCCTCGTGATATATAGATAAAAAGAAACAACATTTTAGTCAAACATCAATTTCTAGATTCAATAAAATATATATCCAGTCACATATAACTTCAAGTAGTTCCACATCACCAGGATTCCACTTAAACGCTCCTCTCTGTTGTCGAGTATACTTCAAGTTTTTCTTTCCTCCACCTTTTAGCTCCAGCACCCGGACTCTGTACCTCCGCAGAGTACACTTGCAATCTGAGTTGTGTTCTTGAAATCCTCATGGTATATTTATAGAGAAATACACTATTTCAAACATATATCCTCCTCAAATAAAAAAGGAAAAATATCCACTCACACTTAGGAATGATGCAATTCTCCATCACCGGACATTCCACTCGAGTACTCCTCACTCCGGAGTTCAAGATTATATCTCCAATATCAAGGGGAATAATGGCTCCGTTATATAGTTTAAAAATCTAAAGTTTAATAATATATAAAATACAAAATATCAAATAAAACAATCCTACAACTGAATACGTGTTGCGCCTTCCCGAAATCAAACACTGTTCACTTAAAGGGCGTGAGACTCATTCACATCACCATATACCCTATAATTGCTGGTCCATTCGTACGGCCGCTACAGAACGTTTACCAACCAAGACTGCGTTTGATCTAAGGGGGGGCACCCACTTAATTCGCCCAACACGTTTCATGCTAATCCACTTCCTCAGGGGCAATCAATTGGTTATGGTCACTACGAAGTTTATAAAGGATCTGTTTTTGACGTCATAACAGCAGGACATTCCAATGAATTCAAACCACATAACTTTATCATTTATATCAATTAAAATAACATACATTATAAAATCAATTACATGTATTGCTTAATTCCTTTTCTAAAATTGATAATTAAATATCTACACACACTCCTTAATTTAAAAGTATTAGAAAAAAAAACACTTTAAATCTATTTGAGAAAACAGTTTAAATCTATACTGATATTCAAACCTTGGGGGCTTCGTGTTTTCAACTGATGTATCCACTCTGTCTCCTTTTTTGATACTTTTATAACAACATCTTCCCCACGCCAATTTCTATTTACTTGATCAATAGCTATACATTGTAGCCCTGTAGGATCTTTATTATGTTTCCTTAAAAAATGTTCTGAGACACTGTGAGTGTCCAGGCCACGTTTTATGTTTCTTACATGTTCTGCTAATCTGATATGCAGACATCTCGTTGTTCTCCCTACATATTGTAGGCCACACTGAAGTAAATAGACTACATTTTTACACCCGGTGGAGGGAGGAAGGGGAATGGAGAAACAGAACAATAAATTGTTCTTGATTGGGCTCATAAAGTGGGTTCAGTTGAATAGAACTTCAGTTCTCCCTATGGACAATCTTGTGGAGATATTCATTCTGCCTTCTCAATGGAATAGCTTGCTGAAATCTCATCCAATTATAGTGAATGTTTTGACGGTATGCACATATTGTAATAAGGATAACTCTCTGGTATCATAACCTTTTTTTGGATCTCCGAAGTTTTGCAGCAAGCATACTCCCTTCTCCCTCTCATCTGGAGCCTTTCCCAATGGTCAGTGGACCCAATTTTATGTTTTGCTGACTTCATTGTTAATAGAAAAATTGTTCCCTTTAATGCCCTTTGCACTAGATTATCTCTCCCTGCCGGGAGGTTTTGGAAGTTTTTACATATTCAACATTTTCTCAATCATACCCTATTAAATCTGGGTGGCGTGGTCCTCCTACTAGGTTTGAATCATTACTGTTGGTGCGATGGGGAGGGGCTCCCTTGAACATGTGTACTAATAAGCTCCCTGCTCTTCTCTGAAGATGGGTTACGCTCTTGCTGGGGAAAGGGAGTTGGACACAACCATCCCTGAAAAGGCTTGGGGCCACATTGTGTCTCTCACTGCTACATCTTCTATCTCTGCACATATTTTGGAGACTCACTAAAAGTTTTTATCGTGATGGTGCTATACCCCATCACGACTACATCTTATGTCCCCATCCACATCCTTGCTTTGTTGGAAATGCCATCTGGAAAATGGTACCCCCTTACACATTTGGTGGTCTTGTCCACATATTAAGACATACTGGTTCCCTTGCCCAGGATTCATGGAAAATCATTTTCCAAGAACCTGTGACAATCTCTATTCTTTCTTGATCTCCCATAGCTCCCATTCTTTCAGAAACACCTGTTGTTTACTATGTTACACTCTACAAAAGGTCTCATACCTCTGCACTGGAATAGCACCACTCCACATCTCGTAGGTGAATGGGTAGACCTGGTTAAATTTCAACTACAGTTGTTAACGCTCCTGACTCTTAGTAAGGACCCTGAAGAAATCAATACCCTTTTCCTACAATTGTTTTTAGGCTCTTTTGTTTTTTGTTTCGTTATTTGATTGCCGAACTTCCTGCTTCCCCTTCTAGGGGCATATCGGTTGTAAACCCAGTCCTTCCTTTTCCTACCTGCCCTTTTCTTCTTCTTTCTTGCTTCCCCCTTCTCATTCCCCTGCTCCCCCTCTCCCCCTCTCCTTCTTTACATTTCTCCTCTCTAGGACCCTCTGTTTTCTTCTTCTACCATCTGTTGCTACCTTACTACTGTTCTGTTCTCATTATGACTAGTGAGGGCATTATTATTTTTCCATCATTATGCCGTATCATCTTCCCTTACTCCATTTGTTCACAAGACCTTCTTCTTATGTTTATGTCAATGTGACACTCTAATGCTTTGTATTCTTCCACTGTTATTTCTCTTTTTATATGTATGTCCAAGTTTTTTGCTTCAATAAAGCTTTTTGAAAAAAAGGTCCAGTGGTGTCCAAAACCCTATTGCCACCACACAATATATCATTCAATTTTTTTTCTAATCACACTATCTTGGAAGACAGTCCAGGCAGAACTTTAGGAAGGAGGTCTTTCTATGGACATTTATGCATTATTATGGGGGCTCCAGACCCCAAATGGTTAATGTCCTCTCCCTGAATGAGGGCAGAGAAAGGGGTCTAGGGTCCCTTCATTGGGTATTTCTTCAGATTAGTAATCCAGACTGCATACCAATCATCTTGTTTGTTTGTTTATTTTACCTTGACCCCTGTATGATTCAATATTGGAGCCTGAGGTCTTGATTTTTAAATACCTTGCATTAATTCATTTTGTTGTATTTTAATGTTAAAGAGTGGGGATAATGTAGCCCACTTCTTTATTCATTAAAGAGTAGAATGATAGTGCCCTCTTTAATAAAAAAAGATAAGTTAGGGTGAGCGAACCAACTGTTTTTTTCTAACACTTTCCATTCTAATCTTCTCAGGATGGATAAATGGGAGGATGTTATCCCCAAAAAGATGTATGTTGGCCTTATATTTTGAATGGTGAGTTTTTGTCAATCTGGCTTGAACACATTGATTGAAATGTGTTTCCAGACAATTTGGCAATATAGAAGTTAATAGTGAGCCCATTTAGGCTAGTTGAGGTGGTGGGATAATGTATATTTAGTTTGGTACAAAAAATTGGAGCAATTCTGGCAAAAAACAGATGCAATAGAGGGGAAAAATAAAAATACACAGCATTCCCTTTTATTTAAATTTGGCTTTGTTAACTCCTCAAATTTTACAGAGGTCTCCAGTGTTTGCCTCACAAAGTGTTGGAGGCCTGTCTAGCATTCAAGATGTTAAAAGTCCCATTTATATCAATGGGATTTTTGTTTGTCCCTTACAGAGCAACAGGCTTGCTCCAGAATTTCTACATATTGCCTTTTACATAAGGCCAACGCTATCTTAAACTACAATTCCAAAATCTGGGATCCTTTACAAAACCATGTTGGAAGATGGATAAGGGCATTATAATGAGAGACTTAAAGTATGAATAAAGTTGGCAGTAACATACCTGTTTGTAGCAGACAGTACACACCTAATGTAGGAATCTAGAATTTGCTATTTAAGTTGTAACCTAACTGAGTATAAGGTCACATATGTGGCTGTCTCCTTGAAATCTACTGTTGAAATATTGTAGATCTGCAATGTCAGATATGTAATGCATAAATCAAAATTAAGATATTCTCACTTCATTCTTGTACTGTGTTTTTATTATGATTCAACTTAAAATATCAATACAAAGAGAAAAAAGTAATGCATCTTTAAATTGTGAAAGCTAAAAAATTGCTAAAAAAATATATGGAAACCTACAGAAATGGTAGATTGGTTCTCATAATCAGAAGTGTGTTTGATTCAGTTTGACATAAAGTAAATTACAGCTGTATCAATGATCGTACAGCATCCTTGAAAATAATTGTGTTTTGTGTGTAGTGTATGTTGTGCTTTAATAACTATGAATAGGCTCATTTGAGTTCTTGAACCTATTCTAAAGAAGGCAAGTTGAAAAGAAGAGGGAAAAAAGCTTTACAAAGTAATTTTCCCAAGAAAGAAAGCAAGGTTATTTAGAGCTAATGGACAAAAGTAAAGAATGTGTGCTAGCTCACAGAAAACATACACGTATGTATGGATAAATACAAAGATGTCACCGAAGGTTACACAACGTGGAAATTAAATGTAAGAATTTCAGAACACAGTAACAATATATCTACAGTAAATTGCCTTGCTCATTGTACATTGTGGTCATTCTATATGCTTTTACAATATTATAGAAAAACAAGTATGATGTATCCTTATTTTTTGTTTGGACTTACTATTTAATTTCCCTAATTTTGGTCTAAAGTACATTTTCAATGCACTAAACATTTGCATGTTTAGGTGGGTTTAAATTATATTCTTCATTATTTATAATGTTACAATTTTTTGTTGCTATATTTTGTTTTGCATGTTAATACACACTTACCATAGAAATACATGGAGTCAGTGGTGAATACTGGCGTTATTTCCTCATTAAAGCCAGTGGGATATATTACTCTAGATTACAGTACTTACAAAAATGATGGTCACTGAACCCACCTATATGTTTAGAGGCAGATCCTCTTGTGAAGCATACAAACTGCCTCCAATGAGCAGCACCCAAACACAAAGAGAGATGAATGACAGATGAAGAGAAAGGAGGGAAATGGAGGAGTTATACTCTAATTGCTAGTGATGCAGACCAAAAAAATTGCACACTTAAAAGTGTGTTTGTGTGTTTTTTATATATATATATATATATATATATATATATATATATATATATGCAAACACACACTACCGGTCAAAAGCTTTAGAACACCCCCATTTTTCCAGTTTTTATTTAAATTTACACAGTTTAACGTCTCAATGTACTCTGAAAATAAAGCATAAAACAAATAAACAATTGGACATTAAAAAGAAATCATGGAACCGTTTTCCTTAACAAAATGTAATCTACATTTTTGACTCATCAATGTAGCCACCTTTTGCAGATATAAAAGCAGAACACACTTGTGGCATTCTTTCCACAATGGAAATTAAATATTGTTCTGAAAGTTCTTCCCAACACTTTTGCAGAAGTTCCCACAAATGTGTTGCACTTGTAGGTTGCTTTGCTTTCACCCTTCTGTCCAGTTAATCCCAAACTAGCTCGATGGGGTTTAAGTCTGGAGACTGTGCTGGCCATTCCATGACACAGCCTGGAGGTATGTTTTGGGTTATTATCTTGCTGCAGGATGAACCCCTGACCAACTAGGCGTGCACCAAAGGGTATTACATGGCACTTCAAAATGCTGTGGTAGGAGTATTGGTTCAGGGTGCCACTCACTCTGTGCAAGTCACAGACTTGATCCAGCAAAAGAGCCACAGGCCATCTTGCTTCCTCCTCCATGTTTGACAGTTTGTGTCACTGAGGAACTATCCTTTTGCCTAAACGACGGCATACAAAAACCCTGCATGATGAACTGAACATCTCAAGTTTTGATTCATCTGTCCATAAGACCTTCTTCCGGTCTTCAGTAATCTCAGGCAAGCCTCATTTTCTTAACTTAGCAATTACTTTTTACTGCCACTCAACCATTCAAACCTGCAGCTCAAAGTCTTCTTTTCACAGTTGAAACTGACACTTACTGTCAAGGTACACTTAGGATAAAGAATCACACAACACAGGTACAGGTGCATTTAACCAGTTTATTAAGATCAATATACAGGAGCACTACACTTTCCCAACCTTCTTAGGAAGAGACGTGAGGACAGTCCACTATCCAGGAGCTGACACAGAACTACAACCTGTGACCATGGATCGCCAAAGCAGCAAGGAGGTAGAATCTAGCCTATGATTCTACAGAGCAATTGTGCAGAAACCTAGAGAGCTAGGGATCAGGCAACAGGAGCGAGATCAGAGTCACAGATAGGTAATCACCTCTGAGGTATAGCTAGTCAAGGATTCACAGAGCGAGGCTGCCAGAGCAATACCTGGGGTGAGACTAACCCTGAGCTACCGAGCGCAAGGCATCCACAACAATAACAGAAAGGTAAACTTTGCTCGTAGGCTGTATGGAAAGAGAGCCAGCAAAAGCTGGTAGAGACAGAGTGGGGAATCAGACAGTACCGGGGTCAAGCACGGAGCTTGCAGACAGACAGAGCCACGGGTCAAAACTGGAGCAGGGAGTCAGCCAGAGCCACAGAACTCACAGAGCAAGTAGTCAGACAGAACCAGGGTCAGACCGGAATGGGTAGTCAGACAAGATCTAGGTCATACATGGTGCAGGTAGTCAGACAGAGCCACTGGTCAATACTAGAGAGGGTAGTCAGACATAGCCAAGGATCGAATTGGAGAATCAACGGAAGCCAAGCAAGGGTCAGACAAGAGCACACACAATAGTAATGTACAGGTACACCACGAAAGAGCAACTAAGCCCAGTATTCAGGCCGTATATAAGGCCAAAGGAGAAGGCGGGGCACAATCGGCCAATTAATACCAAAGGCTACAAAACAGTGAGCTCAACGTCAATGACGCTTGCCCGCAACAGAGATCAGCAGTCAGGCTGCAGCGGCCAGCAACTCCGCTGTCTATTTGCCAGAGGGGACAGGACAGGAAGCCATACCAGACAGGCAATAATCAAGGGCACCATGTGATACTTACTTCAATCTGTTTTAAGCTGTGCTTGAAGCTGTTGTGCTGCGAGCCGCATGTAACACAAGCTGTTGACTCTCAGAAACTTGTCATCTGATTCTGTTGTGGCCCTTGTTGAAACCAGAGCTGTGCTTGCTGCCAGATGTGCTGCCCCTGCTGCCACTAATGCTATACCTACAACCACCATTGCTGTACCTGCTGCCAGATGTGCTGCCCCTGCTGCCACTAGTGCTGTACCTGCAACCACCATTTCTGTACCTGCTGCCAGACGTACTGCTCCTGCTGCTACTAGTGCTGTACCTGCTGCCAGACGTGCTGGCCCTGCTGCCACCAGTACTGTGCCTGCTGTCAGATGTGTTGCCCCTGCTGTCACCAGTGCTGAAGCTGCTGCTAAAGTCTTGTAATAGTCAACAGCGGGGAAGGAGAAGATGATGCCAAGTGTGACAACAAGGGACCCTAAGTCACACTTGCCATCCCCTTGTAGTAATGCCAGTCCTAATACTATTACTACTAAGCTCCAGCAGCTTGTTATTGTTAGGAGTGAAGGAGGGTGTAGTTAACAATATCCTTATATTACTAGTGACTGTGAAGAGGAAGACTTGCATCTGAACTTGATGTGATTGGTGTTAATAGTAATAGTAGCAGTAATTGTGAAGCAGCCTGAGTGGTAGAGGAGACATATGAGAGCATCCAGACTAGTGGTCAAGGGATCCCACACCATTCCACTGACCCTGGGAGTCCCCCCATCCCTTCACTAAAGAGTCCAAGTGGAACATGATCCTGAAGACTAAGAGGCCAGAACTGTTGTTGGGGAGAGAGCAGGCACACAATTAATACCACCACCAGAAGGAGCACAGATCAGCTTCCTGTCCCTGCTGCTAGTGCTGCCACTGCCAGTCTGCTTTATTCACGTCACCAAGAAATGAAAAGTGTGAGATTAGGGGACCCTCTGTCACATTGCTCGTCACCTCCTCCAAGCAGCAGTGAGATGTCTGGAATAGAGCAGCAGCACTTAGGAACTAGTGGGGGTGATGATGATGATGATGCTGGAGAAGCTGGGGTAGAAGAGACATTGATGGCCTTTTTAGCAGAAACTGAGAAGGAATGGGAGACAGGGATGAGGATGGGCATCACCACCACTACTAGCAGTGAGAGATTTTGTAATTAGAGGAATTTGCAACTGCTCTAATTCCTTCTGATGCTGAGTTGCAAGGGCAGCAGGATGCTGAAGAGCAAGCTAGTGTGCCACAGACCACCATGGACATGGTGGGAATGGGGTCAACAAGTGATGCGGGACTAGGACAGGTTCCACTTGCCAGCAACAGCAATACTCCTGAATCTGAGGAAGTAGCAGCAACAGCAGCAACATTATCCACTGCCACAGAAAGTGAAGGGGAATGTGGAGGACAAGAAGAAAAAGGCCATTATTCTCCACCTGTTCCTTATCCCTATCCCCTGAAATCATTGATGTGGGACTATTTTTCTCTTGGGGCATCACAGTACAGTCATCAGCAATGGCACTGTGCACAGTCTGTGACAAGCCAGTAAGAAGAGGAAAGGAAGGAACACACCTTGGCTCAAGCACCCTGACTTCACACACATGAAACACAGACACCATAACATTTACGCCAAACATGTTAAAGACAAACACCCACCACAGAACTCGAGCACTGCTGTTGCTGTAGCCCCTGACTCTCCAGAAATGCAACAAGAGGCAAGGTAGAGATCAAAGAGGAGGAAGAAAAGAGCAACCCAGGCAGAGACTGGAAGTTCCATGACGAGTGAAACAACTAGCTTGCCATCACCTTCTAGGGTAAATACATCTTCTGCCAATCCATGGCATTCATCATTACCTCCCCCTCCAAATGATATCCACTCTGTTGATGTTAGGATGTGGCTATTCGTGTACACCCATTGCACACTGTGTGGTGCACTGACCACACATGACAGCATGGTGGAGGAGAATCGCAAGCAGTGCATCAAGAAGCATCTGAGGAGATTCCATGCCACAGAATATTCTAAGATGCTGGCAGGGAGGGTTCATCATTACTATTCAACCATCAGCAAGTTGTCATGTGTCCTTAGCGGGGTCTGGACAAGAGGTATAGTGACAGTATTTGGTTTTGGGTGTCATGGTGTTTGGATACAGTTGTGCCCCAGATGTTATTTAACACACACACACACACACTATGCTCATTGCAGTTGCTGATGAAATCCACAGTTCCTACTCTCAAGGGAAAAATATATTCTAACAACAGACCCATGATTTTAGAGGAGGGGCAGGTAGAGAAGATTTAATGGCCAACTTCGTCTTTTCTCCACATAGACTGGGGACTACTTTTTGTGCTGCTACTGCCTTAGGGACATCACTAGAGATAGTTGTGGCAAGTGGAACCTTCATCAACCATCACCCATGTTACTGCTATTGTTGATCCCTTTCAGCTTCCTAATCATCCTGCTGCTTAAACAACTCAGCAGCAGCAGTAAGAACAGCAGTTGCAAATTCCATAATTATGGACTCAGGAGGACAATTGACAATGGCAAGTGGCCACTGACCAACATGACCTGCTGGCACTAGGCCAGTAGGGAATTTTTATTTTTTTCTCAGGGCTTGTGCTTTGAAATAAATAAATAAATACAAATGCATAAATAAAAAAATAGTCCTATAAAAAAATCTTATTTTATTTTATTTATTTATTTTTATTAACTGTCCCCCAATACCAGTCAAGAAACCCCCCTAAAACAAATTCCCTGTTCAAATGATTCATTGCCCAGACTCCACCCACCAACACAGGCACCCTCCTCAGATCCCTTTTATACCATGTTTTATGTTTTTTTTTTTTTTTTTTTACTTAGGATTTATTTTTATTAACTGCCCCTCAATCCCAGTAAATAACCCCCCCAAAAAATTATCCCTGTTCAACTGATTCTTTCCCCACACCCCACCAACACACAGACACCTTCATGCCCCTTTTATACTATGTATTTTTGGAAATTAAATAATATTTGTTTTATGTTGTGTGTAACTTCAATGTTCCCATTGATTTCAATGGAATGAGCTAGGTGAAAAAAGCGTGACAAAGCGGAAAATCTGCACTTTTTGTGGGAAGTTTTTCGCCATGCGGAAAGTGCCATTTTTCGCCGATTTCAGTTTGAGGTGGAAATTTTTGCCCATGTCTAATCATGACTTATTGTTGTGACAAACTGCTGATGGCTCTTTGGCAGAAATTGTGAAATTTTGTGTTTGAAGAGGGCAAAATGGCAAGAATGTGTTCCACATTGATTTTAATGGACACTATGCAAAGATCTTGTTCAAAGCACTCTAACATGTCTTTTACCAGCTGGTGTATGTCTCTGTTTTCATTATGGTAAGAATCCTCAGCCATGCTCCTCATTTTTTTTCTGGAATAAAAATATCAGTGGTAGAATTTCCCTAATTCCTGCCGCAGTGTCAATCACCAGTGTGGTTGCCTCCTCAAAGGGTTTCAGCAGCTCACATACATCGCACTTTAGTTTCCATTAGCCAGGTGACAAAAAGGTTTCCTCCAAAGCTTTCCAGTTTTGCATGGTGTAGTTGCTAATGGCCTTATTCTGCTCGTACAAATGCTCTAGCTTTTACATTGTGGAATTCCATGTGGTAGGAACTCCATTTTCAGCTGGTGATGGGGCAGGTTGTTACACACTTGTATGGAATATAGAGCATTGCATGCACTGTAAGAGCGACAAAAATGGGCAAATTCTGACAGGAATCTGGTCACAACTAAATGGGCAAAGTAGGACACATGCACCATATCACCTATTCTCAAAGCAGCTATTATGTTGGAGCAGCAGACAAAAAAAACATCTTTTAAGGACAGGGGTACAAGCCATTCTTCTATCACCTGCTCTAGCTTTCTTAAAACATCTACGGCTTTGTGGGGCTGTCTCTCAAAACTCTGCATGCACAAGGTGATGTTATGATGGTATGGGCTATCCTGCTGCTGCTGATGCCTTTTAATCACACTTCCAGAACCAGGAGCACGATTACTGGCTGTCACCTTATGCTGTAAGTTAGTGTTGTTCACTGTTGGTGCTGGGAATGAAACCCAGTGAGCAGTCACAGTCATATAGTCTGTGCTCTGCTTGTACACATATTTGTTGTCAGGTGGATTTTCTTGCTGTGTGCACTTTCCAGCCCTTTTCCCACCACAGTAACAACCTGCTTGTACAATTCAGACATAGCCGTCTTGGAAAAATAACTGCAGCTTGGGATATTCCAGTGTGGAGCTACACATGACATCAGTTCTCTGAAACCTCAGTTTTCTAAAAATAAAAAAAGAATACTGCAGCATGTCCACTGCCAACATCTTGGCAACCTTGCCATTCCACAGATGTACTTAGGGATTGTTTTTGTGAAGTTTTTTACTCCTTCTCAGGAACTCAGTCAATGTAGGTTTGCAGGACATGGCAGAAGAACCCTGGAACTTGCTTTAACAACATGACTAAAGTAGGTGGAGGAAGTAGAGGTAGAATGTGTGGCCAGTCTAGTACTCTTTCCATCTCCTACAGCAAAGCCAGAGTCATCATACCCATCTGCAGCAGAAGCAATAGGTGTTATTTCTAGTGAACTAACTGTTGACAGTAGCAAACTCTCTGACACATAAATAACTTCATTGCTTCTTTTTTCTGCCCCAGAGCCCCAGGAACTTTTTAGAGTGCTTCTGATACTGCTAGTTGCACCACCTTTGACCTGCTGATAGTGTGTCTCCCAGTCAGACATGGGGTTATGCTTCAGTTGAGATATCAAAGAGGAGGTGTCTAGGTGTGAGCCTGCTTGCCCCCTGCTCACATACTTTTTGAACATACAGCAGATAGCAACATGCTTAACTTTAGGATCCTGACTGAACATCATTGACTGAGGTGCTGCTACTACTTCTACCGGGGCTAGATGTTGATGAATCACTTCCAGTAGCAGCAGAGGCACTCATCATATCTACCTATGTTGCTTATTGTTGTTGCTGCTGGATACACAGGTGTGTGTATGCCTGAGTGGAACTTGGACTTTGAAGAGGTGATGATGCTGATGATGACTGATAGGTTGACTATGTACTTTTTAACATCTTTGCTTGTCCAGGGTCAGACTTTTCAGTTGTCGAAGATGCTGCCTTTGCCTTTTGGTCAACTTTTTAGCCATGTCATTATACTCACTCTCAACTTCATCTGTATCTGAACAAAAGAAGGCTGCTGGAGGGTATATTCTAAATCTGCATCATCATTCATCAGTCATCATTAGGTCATCTTCAGCAGCACTAGCATCACCTGCCATTTCTTGCCCACTACCCTTATATTCCTCTACACTTTTAGAGGTCTCAAACAATTTCTCTTTACTTTTACTGTAACAAAGTTTGCTACTACTTTCAGGATATGTGTTTTGGTGCTTGGTTGTCTTACAATCTAATGTAGCAGACAGTTCAGTTGCTACACCTTCCTCTATTATGCTAATGCCATCATCAACATTTGAATGTGACTTGTTTTCATCTTCAGTGTTCTTCTGATATGGTTCTTGTTTATTGGCACTGGTGGTGCTAGAAATATTGCTGGGACCTTGACAAACTGCATCCTCCCTTGGAGGAGAGGCTTCATCATCATTTATTGCTTATGCTGCAGCAAGCATTGTTGCAGTAAGTTTTTGAACTACTTCTTTACTTTCATGTCCCTGCACTGCTCCACCCTTCCCCCCCACTCCCCCACCCCCTTGTGCCTTTGCTGGACAGTACTCAACTACTATGTTTTTACTCTACAGAACACAACGCAACTAATGTAGTGTGATGTCTTGCCTTAGCCCAGTCAGCTGTCACCTCACATATTTAGTTGCTTGTTTATTTCTTTATTCTTTTTTATTTGTTTTAATTATTATTATTATTTATAGTTATTATTTTTAAATTGTCTGCCCTATCGTATGTTCAAAAAAAAATTATAACTGAAAAACAAAATCAACAACTTCTTTCCCCAAACTTCCCCAGCACAGAGACAATAAAAGTAAGATTAGCAAGCAAATTGGTCCCCAGCTACCTGTGTCTTGCCAGACAGTCACATTGAATTTTAGGGTATATGGGGTCAACCTCATTTTTCCCTTCTTCTCCCAGAGGGCTCAGACTCTTCTAACACAGAGAACAGATGTCCTACCTTAAAAACTCCCTAAACTAAACTTAATTTCCCCTTTCTGCTCTAGATCAAAAAACATGCTGCTTTCTCCTCTCAAAAACACAGAATGGCATGCTGTGAGTCCCTGACATCCTTGTATATGGCTAAAGAAAAGTAGAGAAAACAGTGAGGAAAACTTTTTCTTCCCATTGATTTCAATGCAATGAGCTAGGCGAAAAAGTGGGAAAACAGCATTCGTCGATTTTGGTTTGAGGTGAAAGTTTCCACCCATCCCTACTCTCGGCCTAAGGCTTTTTTAGATACAGTATTTTACATAGATGTTTCTCCTGAATCATCACAAAATCTGGTATGTGCTTATTAATGAAATTGAGCGTAAGAGATCTTTTAACCAGGTCCTTCAAACCTTGCAAATTCCATGAGAGGAATTTAAGTAGTCTCTGCCCCATTTAAGCCAAAAGTAGCAAAGAATAGGTGGAAAACAGCAGGGGCAAGGAGGAGACAGACTGGCAGACAAAACTGAAATAACCCTGAAACTTCCAAGCCTCCTCCCTGTTCCCACCTCCCCAAACAGGATGAGGACCCACACCCAGAACATACCAAGAGGAACAACCTCCAGAATACATAATCCCCATTATAATAACTAAAACATGTATTTAGGAGAAAAAGGTAGCATCAGAAACCACCTATACAAGAATTATAGTGAGGAAAGAGGCCTCACTGGGGTCCCAAAACCCTCCCTACCTGCTCAGGTAGCAAGATATACATTACAAAATGTCATGATCAGAGTTCAAAGCCCATCTAGACAATAGGTGCAGGACTATCACTAACATGAGAACGTCATCCAGAAGATTCCCCCTCCTTGATCGGACACGAAAGTCAAACCATGGCCATCTGGGTTGCACCCCAGAGACCATGGAAGGTACCCAAGTAGATCCTCCTCTCCAGACCAAGGTAGCAGGAATGGCTTGGTTTTGTGTCTGCTGATACCTGCTCCAACATAATCGCTGCTTTGAGAACAGGTGATATGGTGCTTGTGCCCTGCTATGCCTGTGTGCTAAATTTAGTTGTGATCAGATTCCTGGCAGAATCCAAAACCCTCAAACAGATGCTTACTATTGTCTGCAAAATCTGTACCTATTTTAGTCACTTCTACAGTGCACGAAACACTCCATATTACATACAATAGAGTAACAACCTGCCCCACCACCAGCTGAAAATGGAGGTCCCTACCACATGGAATTCCACGATGTACATGCTAGAGCATTTGTATGAGCAGTATAAGGCCATTAGTGTGTATAACATGCAAAACTGGAAGGTTTTGGTGGGAGTCTCTTTGTCACCTGGCCTATGCCAGCTTATGTGCATTGTATGTGAGCTTTGAGGAGGCAACCATGTTGGTGAGTCACACTGGGGCAAGAATTAGTGAAATTCTACCACTGATATTTTTATTGCAGAAAAAAATGAGGAACATGGCTGAGGATTCTTACCATAATGACAACACATACATGTCCCAGCTGGTAAATGACATGTTAGCGTGCTTTGAACAAGATCTTTGCATAGTGTCCATTAAAAGCAATGAGGAATACGTTCTTGCCATTTTGCTGTACTTCTGCTTCAAATTCAAATTTCAGAATTCCTGCCAAAGAGCCATCAGCAGTTTGTCACAACAAGGAGTCATGATAATAAGCAGTAGCTCTTTGATTCTGATTCTGTCAAGGAATATCGAGATCTTGATCGAGTGGAGGGTTGCATTGTGGAGGATGAGATGAAGAAAATGAGGGCAAAAACATCTAAACAGCATAGTGAAAAGGAAGGCAGCAAGGCATTTCAACCAGCAGAAGCACCTACATCATCAACCAGAATATCCTATTCTGAACACAAATCAATTCGTGAGTCATAGTAACATAGTAACATAGTAAATTAGGTTGAAAAAAGACACAAGTCCATCAAGTTCAACCTTCGCTTCATACCTCAGTAACTAAGAATTTTATAGCTTTCCTGCTACCAATTAAATTAGTCTTTATCAGACCTTCCTGATCTGCCTACTGATAAACAGTATAACTCTGTATGTTCCCTTTTGAAAGAAATGTATCTAATCTTCTCTTAAATGTGTCCATTGTATCTGCCATAACTACCTCCCTGGGCAATGAATTCCACAATTTGACAGACCTTACCGTAAAAAAACCCTTCCTCTGCTGAAGTTTAAACCTCCTTTCCTCTAATCTCAAGAGGTGTCCCCTGGTCACCTGAGCAGGCCTTGGAATAAATAGCTCACCGCAGAGATCCTTGTATTGACCTCTCATATACTTGTACAATGTGATAAGGTCTCCTCTTAGTCGTCTTTTCTCTAGAGTAAATAAACCAAGTTTGTTTAGTCGTTCCTCATATGTCAAGTCCTCCATTCCCTTAATTAATTTTGTTGCTCTCCGCTGTACCCTCTCTAGTTCTAGTATATCCTTTTTCAGAACCGGTGCCCAAAATTGCACTGCATACTCAAGGTGAGGTCTTACCAATGATTTGTATAATGGCAAAATAATGTTATCCACTCTTGCTTCAATACCTCTTTTTATGCAAGACAGGACTTTGTTTGCCTTTGCTACTGCTGTTTGACACTGGTCACTGTTTCCAAGTTTGTAGTTGACAAGGATACCCAGGTCTTTTTCTAGCAACGAGTCACCTAAAATTATTCCATTAAGTTTATAAGTAGCCTTGGGATTGTTTCCTCCCAAATGCATGACTTTACACTTCCCCACATTAAACTTCATATTCCACATGTTTGCCCAATCTGACATTGTATGTAAGTCCCTCTGTAGAGAGAAAATATCCTGTTCTGAATTAATGACTTTGCATAATTTAGTATCATCTGCAAATATTGATATTTTGCTTTCTATATCTATTTCCAGGTCATTTATAAACATGTTAAAAAGCAGTCTCAGCAGGGGTGGCAAAAACCCAACAATGGTGATGGTGTTGGTGGTGGCAGAACATCTCTTTGGGACTTGCTTCCAGAGAATGGGTGGTAAATGAAACATTGGAACACCATATAGCTTCCAGACATGGTTCCACTACATGTGAGATGGTTTCTGCATACTTGCAGGATAGCTACATTGTAGGCAGAAACAATTGCCCCATAGACTACTGGCAAACAAAGCAGTGTGTGTATGGCCAGCATTGCACATACTGCAGTGGAAACCCTTAGTTGTCCTCAAGCAAGCATTGAGTTTGAGTGGGTTTTCAGTGCCGCTGGTTACATTGTCAGTGACCGCAGGACACAACTATCAAACAGCAATGTTGGGAGACTAACTATTAAAAATGAACCAACATCTCATACCATCAGTATGAGGAATCAGAAACCACACATGACAGAGAGAGCCAGGGCAAATATATTAACAGCAGCCCAGATGAGGAGGAGGAAGGATGTGAAGAAGGGTTGCTACCATCTACCAAAATTGGGACCATTGCTGTGACCAATAAGTAATTTGTATCAGTAATAAGAGAAGAAGGATAGCTTACATTTGACAAACATGATAATGGTAAAAACTGAAGATAGATAGATAGATAGACAGACAGACATACACAAATCAATCACACCATGCCAGTCTACCTCTACAATACACATCTGCCACATTGTAGGTTGTATTTTATTTATTTTTTTAGCACTTGACATCATCATGAATATGTGCCAGTGTCCCTTAAGCAGAAAGTTAGTGTTATGGGCAAAGGACAAAGGCACTCTGCATGCTAACACATTTTTCAAGGTATATGTCGCTGTAGGATTCACAACTTTTACTTTCAGCTACTTATTTCTCCAATACAGAAAAAGTAATATTGCAGTGGGAAATATTGTACTAAAAGGAAATATAGGCAAAAAAATGTGGTAAAATGGGCAGAAAGGAGGCCAATTTTGCATTGGAGAAAAGGAGAAAACCTTCATGGAAAAAGTGCAAAATTGGCCAGTTTATCCAAAAAGTCACTTGAGAAATATTTTCTCATTTTTTGCCAGTCCCTAGCCAGGAGACACTTTTACACATCCTATTCAATGCATGCCAGGGGAGTCTCTGTTGTAATTTAAAAATCATGTCTGTTTCAAATTTCTAGACATCAAAAAAGACAGTATGGGTTCATACATTTTTGTGTCTTGCAGATTGGAGAGTACCCTCTTTGTGTGATGAATATGTACATTCCTCCCTCATTCTCCTTGAATGTACTCCAGGATGTACTCACCTATATAGCCTCCAGAGCTGACTATAGAGTGATTTGCATGGTGATTTTAACCCCTTAAGGACCATTGCCGTACCAGGACCATCACGGCGGTCCAGCACTTAAGGACCACTGACGGTCCAGATACGTCATGGAGTTCAGGGCTCCCGGCGTGGCTGCACGCCGCTCTGGAAGCCCTGAACCGGAATTGCAAAAAAAAAAAGCCCCTCCCTGGTAAATTTGATAGTATATGGAGACCATGGTTCCTCTCAGTATGCATGCCTGGTCAGTGTCTGGGGGACGCTGGGGCCTTGTCCTCTGGTGATGCACTGAAGGGGGAGTTCCTGATTTTCTGGCTTGTTCATGGATGATGGTGATGCGGTGTATGGCTCCTCAGACTTTTAAACCCCACACCAATGATCCTGTCTATAGATGCAATACTGAAGTGTTTGCTTATAGGGGATATAATTGTGGTTTTCTTGTCCATAAATTCCTTCCCATTTTACTCTGTTCTTCACAAGCTAACCTGTAAGATTCACTAACCTTGTGCATTCTTCTCTTTGCCTCATGTCTGTTCCATGGGGCCTATTCGGTTTTTTGGGGCAGTGTCTCTCTATACTGTGGGTTGTCCGGGTGGTGTGGGTGGTGTGGGTTGGCAGCTGGGATGGGATGGGGAGGATTTTGGACCTTCTTTCGGGCCAATACTAAACAATAAAAATAAAAAACAATCTTATACAAAAAAATTAATAATTTAAAGCACAGAATGCCATAGTAATGATACATATCAGATATAAGTTTAGCATGCCACAGAACATTATAAAATAGAACAATCTGTCTAGTAAACTTAACTGCTCTCAGGTGAACGTGTACACTTGGGATCAATCAGCCTTTTACATGTAGGAAAGAAGGGTAAAGAGGTGAGGAGGGTACAGAAATTGGAAAATAAATTTAAGATAGTGGTCTCCAATGCAACTGAGAAAAGAATGAACTGTTGATTATTGTTTTATTGCTTAATTTGTCTGATATGTACTCATAGTGATACCACCATAAATAAATACATTGTTTAAAATAAAAGTTGTGAGTCCTACCGCTACATATGCCTTGAAAAAATTGTTAGCAGGCTTAGGCCCTTTGTCCTTTCCCAACAATACTAACTTCCTGCTTAAGTAACTTTGCCACAACCATCCTTGAAAAATAACTCTCTTGGGATATTCCAGCAAGTTGCAATACATGACATCAGATATTTAATGCATCTGTTTACAACAAAAGAAAAGGGCAGCATGTCAACCACCAACATTTAGTAAGTATGGGATGGCAGTACATAGAAGAACTGTGTAACGTTATTGCTTTAATGACAAGACTTGTGGAGGTGGTGGGGATGGAGGCAGTATGTGTAGGCATTCTATGACTCTTGTCATCTCCAGAAACAAACTTTGAGTCATACTCCTCTGCAGAAGGAGCAGAAAATCTTGGCACACTCTGATACATAAAAAATATGCAAAGCGCAAAAGATGAAATCTAAAAGTGGTGTTTTATTCTTAATACTCTGATACATCAACAGCACTTCTATTATGTACCCCAGAGCCCTAGGAACATTTTGGTGTACTTCTGCTTATGCTAGTTGTAGCACCTCTAACCTCCAAACTCCTCTCTCCCTCCCTGTCCCACAGAATCCTCTAATAAGATGAACAGATTTCCTGCCGACAAGGCTCCCTAAACTAAGCTTCAATTCCACTTCATTAGCCTGTGTTCTCTAGTTCAAAAATGTGCTGTTTTCTCCTCCTCTCAAAACACAGAACCTGTCACCGTTTTATATTCCTGCCAGAATGGAAGAGAAACTTAACAAGTGCGGGGTAGAAATTCTGTCTTTCCATTGATTTCAATACAATGAGCTAGATGAAAAAAGTGAGAAAATACAGCACTTTATGCAAAATATTTCCCAGTTGGTGAGAAGTGGCAATTTTAGCCTGTTCCTCTTTTGAGGTGAAATATTTTACCCATTACTAAAAGTGAGGTTACATATCAAAGAATTTACAGCAATGAGTCCACATCCTCACCACCGTGTCACACTCACATCCTTATTTTCCACCATGTTCCACTCCAAATCATCTCATGCCCCACCGTGAGCCCTCAGCAGCACCATAATCAGCACAGCACAGCTGCCTCATTGTGGTAAAGCTGCACTGTGTATGGAAATGTCACCTAAAAATATAAGCTCTTCCCTACCACCACAGTGCAGCTGAAATGATTGTTAGTAGCATGAGAGTGAACTCATCAGCACAGCAGGAATAAGGAGAGACTGCTGGTGGTAGCAATGATATGCAGCTAGAGCATGAGCTAAAATTGTTTTTCTAGTATGGCCTTGTCAGAGTGGTACAAGTTTGTGGTTAGCCCGGTGGGCAAAGGTTGGAAATATCTTACAGCAATAAAGTTCACCTGGCCACAGATAAGTGTGCAAAATACAGAGTTCATGACTGTGAATGCTCACTGAGTATCCTTCTCATCAGCAGGCAGCAACATACAGCAGCAGGTCATCACCACCAAAGTTTCATAAGCATAAGGTACAGTAAAGCAGGGTACATCTCTACATCATCTGTGGAGTGGCAATAATAACTGCATCATGTTGATTGCTAACACAAGCACAATACATTGTATACAGTTCCAGGATTGTCTATATGCAAACATATATTATTTGCAGATTATGCATATTTTTTCCATACATTTCAAGAAACCTATGAAAGCAATTTGTTTCTTGAAACTTTGTGGAGTAAAGCCAGCCTTAGGGTAGAATTTGATTGGAAAAGTTAAATTGCATGTTCTACGTTAGGTATTGTAAGAAAGATATGATGTTCTTAAGATATATAAACAGTGTTACATTCCATACAAAAATAAAGCTAATCTGCAGTATTACTAGTCAGCTATCTATCAAGAGAAATCTGGTGACTTTAACTTATAAGATTAGAACATTCATTTGATGCTTTGAATTGTGAAAATTGTAGTTTCTGTTGTAAGGATCTAATCATACTAAAGTACCTTGATTTTTCTTGTTTGATGATTTTCATACTGCTGTAATCAAGATGACCTTTAGATAGTTACGTGAATAATTTATTGTTCTAATCATTGTCACTTGATTTTATGGAAAATTGGCAAAGACTTACTCTATTTTAATTTTACTGATTACCGTTGGATAATTTCCTCTAAACAGTTATCTGATTAAATCATTTAGCTGTAATGTTTTGACAAGACAAAATGTGTCTATTATTTTTCTTTGATTCAGTTTTTATAAGGATAATGTTTATTGCTATAAAACTGCATATTAAGAAAAAGGTTTATGAAGAAGCAATTTATTGAATGTATTAAAATTATTTAACTCATTGGATGATAGTTGTGCCCTCAAGGTTTAAAGCATACCTAAAACATCCTAATAATTACCCCCACATGTCTTAGTATGGCCATAAACTCTTAATGACCCACATTACATTTTCTCTTTCTCCTTAGTTCAAGATCAAGATATAACATCTTCAGTCAATCCTGGATGTCATGTCCTTGGAGGCATACATGACCTTTGCTAGCCGCAGAGCCTAAAGCTCTGTTCATTTCACATGGTAATCTTAACAGTTTAAGAACCAGAGGAGGTATGCACTACTCATCTTGTCCAGGATTGAGTAGATTTATGCACTCTGCCTGCTTCTGTTCGAAAAAAAATGCCTCCAGGCACATGATATTCAGGACTTATTGAAGTTGTTACCCAAAGCACAAGGGCAAAATCCATAAGGGTCTGTGTAAATATACTATTTACAACATCTGAGGTAATTTTAACTTCTTGTGGATTGGAAAACTTAGCAAATAAAAAATGACAAATCATAACCCATTGAATGCTGTCTCCTCTGCACTGCATCACAAGGAATTATTACATGTATGGAACTTAAATAAATTGCCTTGACATTTAGCTCTTAGTTATACATTTATGTCTAATGTAAGTATTTATCATCATTGACTGCACATCAATACATGCATGTTGGCCTCTGTTACAAACCTGACCTTTACCAACATATTATTGTACCCTTAAAAGGATCAATCAGTTCTTCTGAATTTACTGATATTCTGTATGTGACTGCATCTTCCATTTCCCCTTTTTTCTACATCTCTGGCATTTTGACTATTCACTAATCTTCTAATCTGATTTTCAGAACCCATCTTAGTATCTGAGCTCACTTTTCAATACTCCTTCACTATATATTCCTTTTGCATCTAGATTCTGTCTTGCTAAATCCTCTAGGTCACAATATCTCTATCTGAATTGGTGAAACTGTCATGGTTTGATTGACAAGACAATGGTGACAGAACCACAGGGCAGAGAAGGAAGGATAGATATAAACTGACCAGTAGACCTGGATCTGGATCCTGGCTGGCAATAATGTTGCTTGAGTGCAAAGAAACAGTTGGGAAAAATATTACAGTAGAGAGGCAGGAAGAGTTTAGTAGCACTTGCAGAACTAAGGCAAGATTTGTATGACTGCTGGTAGATGGGAGTAATATCCTACTCAAAGCCTGGATACAATAGAGTCTAACACGGGGCAAAGCAAGATCTGAGGAAGCAAGAAGAGAATTAAGAAATATACACATATGAAGTACTCTACAATAAATACAAGACTGGAAACTTTGCAGCTAGATACTGATACCTACCAGACTGATCAGGTATGCAATTACATGATACACCACAGAAAGGGCCCTATTAGTGGAGCAAAAGTCAGTATATGCTGAAAGACCTGAACCATGATAGAAAGGTAGCTGCTTGTGAGTGTGGACACATCCAACCAGAATTAGTATGTTTCAATAAAGGATTGATTTCTAAGATACTCCAGTTATAGACAAAAAAAAATAGAAAGAAAAAGGAGGTTACTGGCGCTCAACTAGAAAAAAATATCTAGAGGAAATGGTATGTTAGTAACTGGGAGAAACTCCTAGGTTAAAATTATGGTGGATAATATTCATAAACTGATCCCTAATAATAGTAATGGTACCATTAGTGTCTCAGTACTCTAAATCCTGATAGTCCAAAGAAATGAGCAATTTATACCATATATTAAATAGTGCAATATATCAAGAGGTTGGAATATATTCACAAAACCAATGGGAAGTATAAAACATAAAACATAAGCCTTATACCAAAAAATTTGATACGAGTCTTGTTCAGTATATAAATTACATAGTCTTAAAAAAACACAATAAATATACAATACAGTACTTGAACACCTTGTAGTTTGTTAGTTCAATGATTGAAATGAAGATGAGAATGATGAATGGATGTTAGGATCATTGGAGATGAGATCAATGGATGATGAAAAAGATGGATATGATAATTCCTAGTCTGCTGCTATCAGTGCACCGGGATCCCCAGGTGTGAATTCAAATCCAAGACAAAAGGTATCAAGCGCTCCAGAACAAGCAATATGTAGAAATAAGAAAAAGAGCAAAAAAAATAAAAACAGTCTAAGTGTAGTATTTGTAATAATATGTGATTGGAAACACACACCTGAGTCAAAAAAATAATGATAATAAAATAGCTATTCAAAGCAAATAAAAATTGGAAAATTTGCTGTTTATTAAAACATGAATAATAAAACTCAGGCATATGCCATAGGTTCAAATATTGATAAAAATACAATAACATATATAACTTGCTATTATAATGTAGGGGTATTCATCCACTTCACATCAATATGACAATAACAAATTACAAGGGAAAAATAATAAACATACCAATCAACATTTTTTGTCCCAGGGACCAACTACACCAATACACAAATGGCTGAAGGAACAATGGAGTCAATGTTATACACACCACAACAGAATGGGAACAAGAAGGAAAAGAAAAAATGGGGGAGAAGAGGGACAAGAGGAGGCACAAGGAGATATAAAAAGAATATGTCATACGAAAGAAACAACACCTCAGTAAAGGGGATTTATAATTTAGCCAACTATCCCTTTACTCAAGATGATTTAAGTTTATTACAGAAGGGACTAAAATTTGCACCAAGTTGTAAACCTAACCATTTTGATCTGTATGTTGATACACATAAATACATACAAAAATTAACACTCAAAAGACACTTTACAATTAAAGAAAAAATGGCAAGCATAACTCAAGAGATGGATCCTATGGGGACATCAGTCTCGTATGAGGGAGGTGTAAAAGAAGAAGTGCTTGAAAATCTTGAAAATCTATGGAAAGAAGGCAACATCTCTATTACTCCAACAGAAAACATAGACTCACATACTCCTACAGTCCACAATAGTGATCTAAAAGCCATATAAAGATTTTACCTCATACAATCGAGGGGCCCATTTATAGAAGCATTCATGGAATTAGTTCTTAAAGATATCCAACAGGAATTTCAAAAACCAATAAAATTTAAAAACAATCTATCCAAAGGAGAAGAAAAAAGTCTGAAATCACTAATGGACAATACTTCTCTAGTTTTTAGAGAGGCAGATAAAGGTGGAGCACTTGTGATTCAAACAAGAACTCAATACTTAACGGAGGCACAAAGAATCTTAGGAGATACCAAATTCTACCACAAATTAACATCAAATCCTCTACCTATCTCCCAGAAGGAATATCTTCAATTAATTAAAGAAGCTTTTGAGGAAAGGATTATGACTAAACAGGAACTTCTATTTCTAAAGAACGACCATCGTAATATTCCGATATATTACCATATACCCAAGATTCATAAGAATGTTAAAAATCCACCGGGATGTCCAATTATTTCAGGAATCAACTCACTCACCAGCAATTTATCACAACTGATTGATTTTCATTTACAGAAATATGTAAGATTACTTCCAGCTTATGTTAAGGATACGGGACACATGTTAGAAAAATTGCAACAAATAAAATGGGGAGAAAATTACCTACTAGACACTTGTGATGTGACATCTCTATACACTAATATAGCACATGACCTCGGTTTAAATGCAGTATCCCATTTTTTGGAAAAAGATGAGAATATGTCAGAACAACAAAGGATCTTTTTACTCAAAGGAATCCATTTTATTTTGTCTCATAATCATTTCATTTTTGAAGAAGAGCATTACATACAGTGGTGCTGGACAGCGATGGGAACTCGTTTTTCCCCCAGTTTTGCAAATTTATTTATGGGTTTTTGGGAGGAGTACATCTGGTCACATTATTGTAAACAGCTAGTATTATATCTTAGATTTATAGATGATATTTTCATGATCTGGAAAGGAACAGAGGAACATCTTAACCAGTTCTTGAATAATATGAATCATAACCAACTAGGTCTGTCTTTTACGTCCACATACAGTAAAAGGTCTATAATATTCTTGGACTTACAGATAAATATAGATGTAAATCAGAATATAGAAACAAGCACACACTATAAAACAGTAGAGGCCAATAGCTATGTTGAAGCTTCCAGTAATCACAGAAAAATATGGCTAAACAATGTCCCCTTAGGTCAATTCCAGCGGATCAAAAGAAACTGCAGTAGAGAGGAAGTATTTGAAAAACAAGCAGAGACTCTGAAAAACAGATTTAAAGAGAAAGGTTATAGAAAAGAGGTTGTAGACATAGCCTTTCAAAAAGTTAAGAAGATTCCAAGACAAGATTTATTACCCATAAATGGAGAATCCAAGCAGACTAAGAAAAGTAAGAAAAATTAAAAAAAAACTGAACTTCCATTTATTACCAAATTCACCAGTGGGTCAACAAGATTGCAGAAAATATTAAATAAACATTGGAATATTTTACAAGGAGATAAATACCTCCAGGCTTTTATCCCCAAAAAATATATTATCATATATAAAAAGGCAGAAGATCTAAAAAGAAAATTGGCTCCCAGTGCACTCAAGAAGATCACACATAAAATTTCTGATTCATCGACGGTAATGATTAAAATCAAAGGAAATTTTAAATGTGGACACAATAGATGTATAACGTGTAGATATTTCAATCATACAGAAGACATGTTTCAATCTAGTGTAACCAAGGAAACTTTTTCCATTAAACATTTTGCTAATTGCAACACCTCATATGTTATTTATATGTTACAATGTCCTTGCCATAAACAATACATCGGAAGAACTATTAGACCACTGAAGGAAAGATTTAGAGAACATAGAAATAATATACAAAAACTATCATCTTCACACTGTATTTCCAGACATTACAATAAATACCATTCTAAAGATCTGGATAAAATACAAATAAAGGTTATAGATTATATTCCACCCCATCCGAGAGGAGGAGAAAGATTCCACAGATTGGCCCAAAAAGAAACTTATTGGATATTTAAATTACAAACTATGGCTCCACAAGGCCTGAATGAAGAAATGGATCTATGGTGTTTTTAGTTCCATTGATATCATGGTTTCCAACTTATGAATGGAAGTATTAAGTTCACAAGATTCCACATAATAGGGTAATTTTTCCTTCTATGGTTATCACAATTTCGGATAGTCTTTATTACCATGCCTCTAGGAATACCATTCATTTAATTTATTTAGAAGTATACATCTTTCTAGGAAGTTTCCAGAGTTTATTTATAACAATAACGTCTATTTCTTCAGAAGAGGACACATAAATATGGATTTTTTAGGTACCTTTAATTTTTTATAATCAATGGTGCGCTCTATTTCTGCTTCCCGTATAGCCCTTCTTTTCATCAAAACACAGTAATACAGAAACAGTTAATTATATTCCTGCAAGTTTATCACAATAGTTATTTTTATCCAGCATATAGAAATCCAATTCATTTCTTAGTATTGTTCAATTTTTAGGGAGTCCCAAAACAGATGGCATTTCAGTAATATTAATTTATGTATTCATATGTTAGTGAAACGGTGGTTATTCATCCTACAAAACGATTGATGTTTAATTTATTTTTTTTTATTACATAGTTTTGTGATTGAATTTGGTTTCACTCTAACGGGTGGAACTGACACTTGAACTTCATTTGTAAAAACCATTCTTAAATTTTGGAGTAAAAATGTATAACATTAGGGAGAAGCCACTTTGTAGGTAACGAGCACATAGATTGGTTATGTATCCTTAACCCTGTAATAATGTTGCTAATACCTCTATAACTCTGTAACATTGTCACTAACACCTCCCATTTTTTATCTTGAGTGACATGATCTTTTGCGTAAATAGACGCAAGATGGGGGTATGCGCCCTTTTACAAACGCCAATGATTCATTTTTCCCTGAGGAAGGGGCAGTGACAGAGTCCCGAAACACGTTGGAAATATATTTATTATATTGGCATCAACATTAGGATACCAACCCCGAGAACCCGTGATCCAGAGGACACCGCCAGGGAACGGAGGAGTCGCAGACCGGGATCGATGGACTGGATATCAACACGACTCAGGACATATTCAAAGAGTGTTTTAGAACAAGCTATTATCAAGTAAGCAGTCTATGAGAAGGGGGGAATGCTGCAGCTGTCGTATGGGCATTACTGTTTTTGGTTACTCACTATACGATTGAGGGTAATTATCCATCTTTACCCCAGTTCATTTATCAGTGCATACAAGCATTTCCCCGTGGTCTAGCTTATCTTTTGTGTACTATGGGATTGAATACCCCTACATTATAATAGCAAGTTATTTATGTTATTGTATTTTTATCAATATTTGAACCTATGGCATATGCCTGAGTTTTATTATTCATGTTTTAATAAACAGCAAATTTTCCAATTTATATTTGCTTTGAATACCTATTTTATTATCATTATTTTTTTGACTCAGGTGTGTGTTTCCAATCACATATTATTCCAAATACTACACTTAAACTGTTTTGATTTTTTTTGCTCTTTTTCTTATTTCTACATATTGCTTGTTCTGGAGCGCTTGATACCTTTTGTCTAAGATACTCCAGTGACTGGAAATATTTTTCCTGAGTGCACTTTGTGGTATATGTGTGCATGCGTACGTTTGTGTGTTTTGCCGGGTGAGTGGACTACTTGCTGCCATGAGTAGGAATGGGAGAAAATTTTTGTCTCAAACAAAATAGGCAAAAAATGGCACTTCCCTTATGGTGAAAAAATTTCCTGTGAAAAGTACAGTTTTCCCACTTTTTTCACCTAGCTCATTGCATTGAAATCAATTGTCTCTACACCACATGGCATTGCAGACTCTCAAAGCATGTCATTTTGTGCTTGTGAGAGAAAAAGAGAGCAGCAAATTTTGTACAGAAGATAGACAAATAAAGTGGAGTTCAAGCTTAATTTAGGGAGTCTTTTAGGTAGGACTTTTGCTCTTTGTATTAGGGGAGTCTGGGGGCACTTTGGGGGAGAAGAAGGGCAAAATGAAGTTGACCCAAAATACCCCAAAATTCAGTTTGACTGACTGGCAAGATGCAAGGAGCCATGATCCAAGCTACTTCCTGATCTCACTGTTATTATCTCTGAGCTGGTGGAGTCTGGGCGTGGGAGAAGGGAGCAAATATGGTTGACCCCAAATACCCTAACCTTCTGTTTGACTGATTTGATTTGAAAGACACAGGCAGCTGTGGGCCAATGTCCTTGCTGATCTTGCTGTTTTTTATCACTGTGTTGGATGTGTCTGGGGTGTCAGAAGGGAACAGAGGAGGTTGACCCAAATGCCCCAACATTCTGTCTGACTGATTTGGTTTGAAAGACACAGGCAGCTGCTATCCAAATGATTTCCTTGCTGTTATTAGCTCTGTGAGAAGTCAAGGGAAAAATGTTGTTGATTTTGTTTTTTAGTTATCATTTTTTGAACAGTGGTAAGTTAGGGTGAACAATTGTAAATAAAATAAATAACTAAAGAATATAAATATTTTAGGTGACTTAGACAGCTAACTGGGACCCTGATGTGAGCTGTGTGACTGAGGTAGACTTGATAGCAGAAAAAATTTGAGAATTTTTTTGAGGACCATGGCAAGACATCACATTCCATCAATTCTGTTGTGTACCTTAGAGTAAAAAAACACATAGTAGTTTAGTAATGTGCAGCAAATGCACAGGAGAATGTGGACATGTGGAAAAGTGCAGGGACATGGTAGTACAATGGTAGCTCAAAAGCTCATAGCAGCCATGGTTGTTGCAGCAAGAGCAATAACTGATGATGATCCCCTCCCAGGGAGGATGTACTAGAAGTGCTCAACCTTTGATACCTAGTAGTAGTTTCAGCAGAATTGTATCAACATCTAGACCCTGTAGTAGCAGCAGACCCTCAGGAACCCCTCAGTCCATAAAGTCCCTAGTAAGGAGATACTTTACTCAGGATTCAAAAGTTAAGAATGTTTCTAGCTGTTGTCTGTGCAAAAAGCATGTGAGAAGGGGAAAACAGGCTCAAACCTAGGTGCCTCCTCTATGAGATCCTATCACGGTGCCCGTGATTCCTTGTTTATATTTTTTTCTGTCAGTTATCCAATGTGAGTTCCTCATTGGTTGCCCTGTGTTAAGCCCACCCAGTATAGCCTTTATATACTGGGCTACAGTGCTACGTTTTCTTATGAAGTTTCCAGTGTACCGACTTGGCTTGCCTGACTACTCTCCAATTCCTGCGCCTGTGTACTGACCCGGATTGCCTGACTATTCTTCATTGTTCGTTCCTGTGCATTGACCCAGCCTAGCTGACGTTCCTGCTACAGTGTACCGACCCGGACTGGCTGATGTTCCTACTCCTGTGTCCTGATCTGGCCTGGCTGACGTTCCTGCTCCTGGGCTCCAACTCGGCAGATCTCCGTTTTGGTCCTGGTCACCTCGGCGACATTCTGACTTCCAGTGCCTTGCCTTGTTTGGCACCCCTGCACCCACAGGCTTGCCTAGTATTGTCCCATTTTGGCTCTACAGAGCGCCTCTGGCCTAGTCCTCCATTCTGTCAATACCGGTTGCAAGTGTTGCCTCCGTGATTGCACCGGTACATTACCATCGGCTACGCTCCACTCTGTCAATACCGGTTGCAAGTGTTGCCTCTGTGATAGCACCGGTACATTGCCATTGGCTATGCTCCACTCTGTCAAAACCGGTTGCATGTGTTGCCTCCGTGATAGCACCGGTACATTGCCATTGGCTACGTTCCACTCTGTCAAAACCGGTTGACAGTGTTGCCTCCGTGATTGCACTGGTACATTGCCATTGGTTATGCTCCACTCTGTCAAAAACGGTTGCAAGTGTTGCCTCTGTGATAGCACCGGTACATTGCCATTGGTTACACTCTACTCTGTCCAAAACTGGTTGCAAGTGTTGCCTCCGTGTCAGCACCGGTAGTGTTCCTGTTTACTTCAGTGGACTGGTACTCGCTGTGAATTCAGTCTTTGGCGTGTTTAAGAATCAGCTCAATACCTTCACATATGGGACTGTTTTCCTATCTTGATGAATGTTAACTCCTGCATTGCTGAAACCTGGAAACCTTATCATCTGCCTGACCCGTGTCAGCATAAACTGTTTGTCTCCTATATTTGTGCTGGACCTGTATGGGCCTAATTTACCTGCCATGTGTATATACTATAAGTTGTATATTACAGGACCTGTGAGGGTTCTTTGTGTATTATTATATTTAATAAAACTGTGTTTTTTATCCTAACTCTGTGCCTGTGAGTCAAACAAACCGTTACAGATCCCACCTGAAGCACAACCACAGGTCTGACTGGGATACACTCTATTAGCACATCTGGGGTGCCACAACTATAGACTGTAGATGAAGCACACCAAAAAGTTCCCAGGGCTCTAGAGCAGATAAAAAGAAGTTGTGATGTTATTAATGTTTCAGAGAGTGTGCCACTGCCAACAGTTAGTTTATTCCAAATAACACCTTTGGATCCTGCTGCAGAGGAATATGATGACCTGGGTTTGCTGTAGGTGATTGCAAGACTTATAGACTGCCCATACATTCTGCCTCTACCTCCACCACCTCCTCTAATCATGCTGACTGAGTTCCTGGGAAGGAGTCAAGAACTTCAAAAAACAAACCCAAATATGACTGTGGAATGTTAAGGTTGCCAAGATGTTGGTAATGGAGATGCTGGCGTATTATTTTGTAGAAAACCAAGGTTTCAGAGAACTGCAAAATCTCTGCCCTCTTAATCACTCCTACAGTGCATGCAATGCTCAATATTCCATACAAGAATGTAACAACCTGCCCTATCACCAGCTGAAAATGGAAGTCCCTACCAGGTGGAATTCTTCACTGTACATGCTTGAGTATTCGGACAAACAGAATAAGGCCATTGGCAAGTACACCATGCAAAACTGGAAGGCTTTGGAGGGAGCCTCTGTGTGAAGTGGCCAATGGCAACTAATGTGTGATGTATGTGAGCTACTGAAACTCTTTGAAGAGCCAACTATGCTGGTGAGTCTCATAAGAGCAGGAATTAGTGAAATTCTACCACTGATGTATTTATTGCAGAAAAAGTGAAGAGCATGGATGAGGAATCTTACCATAATGACATGCACCAGCTGGTAACAGACATGTTAGTGTGCTTTGAACAACATCCTCGCATAGTGTCCATTAAAAGCAATAAGGGCTACATTCTTGCCCTCAGAGAGATGCTGCTGAACCTCATGTCTCCTTGTTGACACAAACTGCTGATGACAAAATTCTGAAATTTTGTGTTTAAGACGGGGGTCCAGCAAAGTGGAAAGAATGTAGTCATCATTGCTTTTAATGGATACTATGCAAGGATCTTTACCAGCTGGTGCATGTATGTGTGATCATTATGGTCATTATAGTCATTATGGTAAGATTGCTCTGGTATGCTCCTAATTTTTTCTGCAATAAATATATCATTGGTAGAATTTCACTAATTACAAAGGGTTTGAGCAGCTCACATACATTGCACATTAGCTGGCATTGTTCAGGTGACAATTTCACCTGGTAGAGAACTCCATTTTAAGCTAGTGATGGGACAGGTTGTTATGCTCTTGTATGGAATATGGAGCATTGCATGAACTGTAGGAGAGGCTAAAATGGGCACAAATTTTGTGAGCAATATTCAGCATCTCTCTCAGGGTTTCATATTCTGCCAGGAATGTGGTCACTGCTAAATTTAGCACATGAGCAAAGCAGGGCACATGCACTATATCACCTATTTTCAATGCAGCTATTATGTTGGACCCATTAAAAGCAGACACAAAACCAGATGTTAACTAGTAGGGTACAAGCCATTATCTATCAGCTTTTCTAGTTTGCCAATGCCAATCGTTTGGGCTATCCTGCTGCTGCTGCATTTTAATAACACTGCCAGAACCAGATGCAAGATTACTGGCTGTCAACTAATGTTGTAAGCTAGTGTTGCTGTTGCCCCCTGGTGGTGGTGGGAGGGAAACACAGTGAGAAATGACAATTATATAGCCTGTGCTCTGCCCACTTGTCCAAATTTCTGTTGTCAGCTGCATTTTCTTGCTGTACAACCTACTTCTTCAGGCATAGCCATTGTGGAAAAATAACCACAGCTTGTGATTTGCTTGCTTGGAGCTACACATAGAATCAGTTCTTGAAAATTTCAGTTTTCTTCAAAACAAAATGGCAGCATGTTCACTGGCAACATGTTAGCAACATTGCCATTCCACATGAGTACTTTGATTTTGTTTTTGTGAAATTTTAGGCTCCTTCCCAGAAACTCAGTCAGTGTGGGTTGGAAGTACACAACCCACTTTAACAACATGAATAGAGCAGGTGGTTACAGCAGCATGTGTGGGCAGTCTATGACTCTTTCCATCTCCCTCAGCAAACCTAGAGTCATCATACTCCACTGCATCAAGAGCCATAGGTGTTATTTGGAATAACATGAATACTTCTCTTATCTGCCCCATAGCCCTGGGAAATTTTAGGAGCTCTTCTTCTTCTGCTAGCTGTGGCTCTGACTTGTTTGATAGTATGTCTCCCAGTTAGACTTGGGGTTGTGCTTTAGGAGGGATCGCATTAAGGAGGTACCTAGGTGTGAGACTGCTTTCCCCCTGCTAATGTGCTTTTTTCACAGGCAGCAGATAGCAACATGCTTAGCTTTTGGATTGTGGGCAAAGTATCTCCGTATTGTGGACTTCATGGACTGTGGGGTTCCTGCGGGGTTGCTACTACTACTGGGGCTGGATGTTGATGCAATTCTACTACTAATACCAGGTGTGAAAGGTAAAAAAAACAACAACAACAGCTTACAGCGCTGTACCCACCTTAGTGTTTAACACTATATGTGTATGTATTCAATAATACATTATTTACTATAATTTTTTTTATATAAAGTGTTCATTGAACGAATAAGTGTAACTGAAGTATGCAGCAAGGAATAAAAGGGTTCTCCAGTCCCCCAAGAAGATACAAACACAAACCAGACCATAAACCTGCGCTCCTCCAGCCTAGTGAAAAATAGTGTTCTCTGTAATGGGTATATATAATAATACTACTAATAAGTATGAGGCTCTAGTGCACACATTTTTGGCCAAAAAGGGGGGGTAAGCTTGCCAACCGCACCACGGTACCTCAAATGTGGCAAGTACCTACTCTAGACACTTAAAGTCCCTATCTAACAAATCAATAACAGAAATGAAATAAAAAATGGTTCCTGAAGAGATGTTGAACAGGGGATTGAACAGAGTAAGTACCTCATTGAACCCTTTTTTAAACATGGTTTGTTATACATTTTTAATTGCATACATGGGGGTTCTTATACACTACAGAACACAATATATTCAAGGGTCCCCTATTCTGTTCAATGTGTTACTATAACATCTCTTCAGGAACCATTTTTTATTTCATTTATTTTATTTTATTGATTTGTTAGATAGGGACTTTAAGTGTCTAGAGTAGGTACTTGCCACATCTGAGGTACCGTGGCGCGGTTGGCAAGCTTACCCCCCCTTTTTCTCCAAAAATGTGGGCACTAGAGCCTCATACTTACTAGTAGTATTATTATATATGCCCAATACAGGGCACACTATTTTTCACTAGGCTGGAGGAGCGCAGGTTTATGGTCTGTTTAGGTGTAAATGGTTCAGCACTTCCAGCAGCAACAAAGGCACTCATTATAGCTAAGGTTGTGGCTGTTACTAACCTGTGTTGCTATTGTTGCTGCTAGTTACTCAACACAAATGTGTGTGTGACCGAGTGGGGCTTGGACTTGGAAGCAATGATGGTGCTGATGATGACCAACAGAATGACTGTGTATTTTTAGGCATCTTTGCATTTACAGGGTCAGAGTTTCCACTGGTGTTCTCAAACAATTTATAAACAGGCATCTCATTCTCAACTCCATCTGTATCTGAAGAAGCGAAGAATACTGGAGGGATATATTCTAGATGTACATCATCTTCATACTCATCATCAGTCATCATTAGATCATCATGGCCATAAGAGTCTCATTTCAAGTAAGTCCCCTCTTACACCTTTTTTAATGTAATTGTTTGTCTCTTTGTTTTTAATCGAATACACAATGCCAATGCTTATGACGCGTTTCCTTATAACATCTGATTAGCTCCTTATTCATGTTTTTAAAAAATCTTTTTATATATGCACTAGGTAGGGCACATATTTACATTCTGGGATGGACGTGTGCAGGGTCACTTTCTTGTTTTATCATTAGGTCATCCTCAGCATTGCCCACCACTTCTTGCCCACAAACTTTATATTCATCTAAGCGTTTAGAGGTCTCAAACAACTTATTTTTACTTTTACTTTCGCAAAGTTTACTGCTACTTTGAGGACAGGTGTTCTGTGCTTGTTTGTCTAACTGTCATATGGAGCAGTTGGTTGAGCTGCAACACCTTCTTCCATTATGTCATCATCAGCACTAGAATGTTACTCCTTATCATCTCTAGTGTTCTTATATATTTTTTTTATAGTGCTGGTGGTGGAACTTTTGGTGGGATCTTGACAAACTGCATCCTCCACTGCAGGAGAGGGATCACCATAATTTACTGCATATGCTGCAGTGAACATAGCTGCACTCAGTTTTTGAAGTACAACTTTCTTGCACATCACTGCACTGCTCCTACTATACTTGTACTTGCTTCCCCTCCCCCTGCCTTTTATGTATTTGCTGGCTATTGTTCAACGATTGTGTGTGTGTTTTTACTTTCTTAGTTACATAACTCATGTCAAAGTCCAAGTCAGCTGACACCTTATTTTTTATTTTTGTTGTATAAACTGTCTACCCTATCATATCACTGTAAAATAAATAAACAAACCTGTTCAACAACAACTTCTTTCCCCAGACTCCACCAGCACAGCCACACAGAGATTATAATAGCCAGGTCAGGAAGGAACTTGGTTGACTGCCTCTGTCTTTCCAATTAGTTAAATAAAGTTTTGGGGTATTTGGGGTAAACTTTCTTTGCTCCATTCTCCCACCCCCAGACACATCTAACACAGCGATAATAACAGCCAGATCATCAAGGAACTTAGCCCACAGCTGCCTTTGTCTTTCCAATCAGTCATATACATTTTTGGGGTAAACTACCTTTGTTCCTGTCTCACGCCCCCAGACTTCCCTAACAACGAGGTAATAACAGCCAAACCAGGAAGGAAATTGTATATCAGCTGCCTTTGTCTTTACAATCAGTCACACAAAATGTTGGGGTATTTGGGGTAAGCCGCCTTTGCTCCTTTCTCATATCCCCCACACACGTCAAACACATAGATAATTACATCAAGATCAGGAAGGAAATTAGGCCACAGCTGTCTGTGTCTTTTCAATCAGTCACACAAAATATTGGGGTATTTGGGGTAAACCTCCTTTGCTCCATTCTCATACCCCCAGACTCCACCTGGAAGTTCAGGAGAGAGTTTGGATCATGACTGCCTGTGCCTTGCCAGTCAGTCACATCAAATTTTGGGGTGTTTTAAGTCTACCTACTTTCTCCCTTCCTGTCCTCCAGATTGCCTCCAGAGTTCCATAATACAGAGAACAAATGTCCTGCCTAACTCCTTGCATTAGGCAGAATGTTCACATCCTTTTATTAGCTTGCCTTTTTCTAGCGGAAAAAATAGCTTATTTCTCTTCCTCTCACAAACACAAAATGGCATGGTTTGGGAACATGGCACCCCTTTATCCTATGCCTGCGAGAAAGTAAGGGAAACTTGCCACATGTGTCATGGGAGACTTGTAAATAACCACTCAGACAGGTACATAAAATCAATTCCAATTTATTGAAAATGATACAAGAAAAGTAAATATAGACACTTCCACAACCTTCCCGGGGTCAGGTGTGGGGACAGTGTGCAGTCCACTACCAGGAGCTGACACTAAACCTTAACCAGCTAGGAGCAAACCTGTAGCGAGAGCAGAACCACAGAGGTAGCGATAGTGGTAAGCGTGCTCTATAGCAGAGTGGAAACAGGAGGCCCACCAGCTAGAATGCAAGAACACAACCGCAATACCCTAGAATGCTAGGGTCACAGAACAGTGCACACCCTAGAACGCTAGAGGCATAACAAGCCACAGAGGACTTAGGCGCTGCTACAATACTGACAGGACTTACCTGACCAAGGACTGACAATGAGGAACTGCCAGGGGAAGCCAGGCCTCAGGGAGCAAGAGAGCATAACCAGCCAATGGTGAAGCGATTCGGGTAGTCAGACAAGCCAAAGTACTTAGCATGGAGCAGGAAGTCAGACAAGCCACAGTACTTAGCATGGAGTGGGTAGCCAGCCAGGCCAGGGGTCATACACTGAGTGGGTAGTCGGACAAGCCAAGATCAGCACAGAGCGGTTAGTCAGCCAGGCTAAAGGTCATACATGGAGCGGGTAGTCAGACAAGGCCAAAGTCAGTATGGAGCAGTCAAAAGCTAGGCAAAAGGTTCAGGAACAAATTGGTAGTCAGACGGAGCCAGGATCATACACAAATCAGATTCAGCAGCTAGGAACAGATCACAATGTAAGACTCACTCAGGAAGAGCTCAGGTACCCCATGAAAGAGCACTGAGGCAATGATAGAATGCAGCATATAAGGCCTCTCTAGGAGGCGGAGTCCACATAGGTTAATTAAGGTGGAAACTATAAAGTAGCGAGTGCTCAGAATGACGCATGAGTGACCAGGAAGTAGTCACCTGCCATGCTGCCACCAGGTAATCTCAAGAAAGTGAATAGGCCAGTAAGAGCTCCAGAATCACGGGTACTGTGATAACATGGTGTGGAGTAATACAGACTTCCAATTGATTTTAATGCAATGAGTTAGTTGAACAAAGTGGGAAAACTGCACTTTTCTCAAAAGGTTGCCGCTCATAGAAAAGTGCCATTTTCTCCTGTTTTGATTTTAAGGTTAAAACTTTTGCCCATCCCTAGAAGTGGCTATTGAAAGTAAAGTCTCAGTCTTTGCTGATTATACTAAGCTGTGTATGGAAATACACACAGAACAGTGTAAACTACATTTGGATAAACTTACTGAATGGTTGGAAAAGTGGCAGATGAAGCTTAATATAGCTAAATATATGGATATGAATTTTGGCTGTCACGGAGATGAATTAACTCTTTGAGTGCCAGAAGGGTACACAATGCATTGCATAGCACAGAACAATAATTAGAATTATAACAGTTGGCTTCAAAGTAGACAGACTGCTGATCCAAGGAAATGTCCAACTTCCATTTGGAGTCTGGAAGGATTCTTTTTAACCCACTTGAGGCTTAATTGGAAATGGCTTCAATGTTGTTTGGGGGGGTGGTTTGCCTTCCTCTGAATCAACATTTATGTCATGAGATGAACTTGATGGGTGCATGTCTTCATTTCAGCCTCTCCTCAATGTTATTATATTCTATGCCTACAGTGAAACAGGGCTGATGGGGTAGTATGTGTGGTTTTATGATTGGCAGTAAAGTGGGACAAGGTTGGTAGACAGTATGTTTAATTCTATAGCTTCCATGGTAGCTGCCATGGCAATGGGACAGGGCTACAGATCAGTATGTGTGATTCTATAGCTACCATGTGACAAGGCTTGAGGTCAGTAAAGCACTGAGTGACAATGTGAGGTTCTACAACTGCTGCTGTATTACAGCTCTCATCATTCTCCATCAACAGTTGTCTAGCCTAATAAAAATTTGGTCCTGTCTGGAATTCAAAGGGTGAGGGTGAAGGCAATAGGAATGAGATTTAAGACATAAACATTTGTCCACGTTGCATATGTATGCATCTTTGCTTAGAAATTAGTGTATTTCTGTAATGTTGACAAAGGATTAATGTATTTCAAGCATCATTTAACATTTTTGTAAGAATATAAAACTGCAATTTATTTTAATTTTTTTCTGTCTCATGCTGCCCTGATTTTTGCAACTCATAAGGTAATCAAAATATGTCACAAAGTATAAACTTCAGTTGCAGCTTATTTAGAAGATTCTAAAAATGAATTAATTTAACTTTTACTTATTCACTGCATTAATAAAATACAAAGTTAATTGTTTACTGAAATGTATTATTTATGTATTTGTAGATCACAACCAGTTTAAAGTAACACTCCAGCAAATATTTAACCAAGTGAGATGTTGCTATCCATAGATAACAGTCTAGTTATATATTGAAATGTTTTTTTTGTTTTGTTTTTTTTCCGAATAAACTCTGCTTTGTCATTGTATGACCAGCTATGATGTTACAAATACAAAATAATAAAAAATGCTTATTGTGATTATACCATACACTGTCTATCAAAATCATTTATCTTGGTTGGGAAAGTTTCAATAATTTTTAAAAGCCATGAACCTCCTCAGTGCAAAAATACCAAATATGTATAATTTTACCTACATGCATGGCCTGTACAGACCCCTAAGTAACACATGCACAAAATGTGCAGCGACGATCTATAGAAATTTTTGCAATAGGATGCATGAGGTCTGGAGTCATATTAATATAAAAACAAACTATTTATTATCAATAGTTTAAACATCCCACACATTGTTTACACTATTGCTACACTTTTTTGATAATATATAATTTATTATATTACCACGACTCCAGACACAGGAGTATATACTGCTGACACACCCGACTGCAACATGGAGTTCCAGTCCATAACTTTGGACCATATGAAGGTACCTAGTGGATATTCAGTTGTTTGGTGAGAATTTTATTTTTACTATGAACTGTTAAATATATGCCATTAAATATACAGGTGTATGCTTGAAAAATATACTATTACATGCTCGACCTAAATACCTCCTACAATTTTAAATTCAAGGGAACATACAAATATGCAGTACTGTTGCCTGAGAACAGGATTGGACACCAATGCTATGGACACACTGACAGGTCAGGTTTTCCCTTTAGCCCTGATTGGGCACAGGTAGATCATCAGTGTCACTGTAATTGTGGTTGATCCACCCATGCTTAAATTAGTCCTAGCCTTCAAACCTGAACTGTTAGTGTGTGCTATGGTCAGGAACTGAGCATACATGTGTGAAAATATCATGACATGAACAAGGAACTTTTAACACATGTAAGACATGAACACAGATCACTCCAGTGATATCACATCTCCAGTTCCTATGTTATTCTATAGAGCCAATGCATGAAGCTCTCTGCCACTTGATAAATCTTAATGCATAGGTTGCATAGAATAACATAAAAACTGGGTAAGTGATATCACTGGTGAAGTTATCTCCACTTTATCACCTTTTTATCACAGCTTAGTGCATCTACCCCAATGACTTCATAATATTCTTCAGTAACATTAGACATGTGTAAACATTCTGGATCACAAGAACTGTTCCAATGCAGAATCACATAGTTAAGCAAACAGTTTCTCATCAGGATTCACTCAACAAGAGGAAAGCAAATTTGAGATACAAAATATCACTTTGCAATGCACTGAAGAACTTCAACATCCAAAACAATGTAGATGGTATATCTGAAACACCAATCATGGTGCATTAGCTTGCCTCCATCATCCCTACATTGCATTATATGCATGGCAGGAGTATGAGAAACAGTTCCAACATATGCCGCCATAAGTTTATAAGTCAAATATTTAACGTGCCATAGAGGTGAGCAAAACATGGCTTAATAATGTGTCACCTCTGTAGTAATGAGAGGGATATAAAAGGATATGTCAGAAGCAAGCAGGGGTTGCTAATACACATGCTAAACAATGTAACATGACTCCAAACATGTGTGTACATAAGGGACATCAGGAAAATAATTCACCAGCCTCCTCTGTTTCCACACTGTCAGGAGCAGTGAACGTGACCTGCTGCCAGAACTGGGTCACAATTAGGGATGTGCAAAAGTTTCCATCTCAAATGAGAAGCAGGAGAAAAATGGCAGTTTTCTCCAAGCAGGAAATGGTTTGCGAAAAGTGCCATTTTCCAGCTTTTTTCGCTTAGCCCTCTGCATTGAAATCAGTTAAAAGACAGACGTTCTCCCAAACTCATGGTAATCAGTGAGATGTCTGTAATAGAGGAGTAGCAGCAGTAGCACATAGTGACTAGTGGTGGTGGTCATGATGATGATGGTGGAGAAGTTGGGGTGGAAGAGACGTTGATGGCCTTTATATCAGAAACTGAGAAAGAGTGGGAGACAGAGATGAAGATGGGCATCACCACCAACACCACCACCAGCAATGAGCTTTTGAACTTCGCAACTGCTCTAATTACTGCTGCTGCTGCTGCTGCTCAGTTGATAAGGCAGCAGGATGCTGAGGAGCAGGCTAGTGTGCCACAGACCTCTGAGGACACAGTGGGAATGGGGTCAACAACAGCAGCAATAATCCTGGTCCTAGTTGCAGTGCTGAATCTGAGGCAGTAGCAGCAACAGCAGCAACATCCTCCTCTGCTCCACCTGTTTCCTTTTCCTATCCCCTTATCACAGTGTGCCTGCGGTGGCTGCTGGGATAACTATCTACTTCCTTGTCCTCCATCTTTGCACTTCCATGAGGGTGGCCGGCAGCTAGGTACCGGCCGCATTCCTGTGTGGTCGTGTGTGAGCAGGCTTGCATTAGCTGATAGGTAGCCAGTGACGTTGCGCTTGCTCTTGTAGGGTTCCATGAGATTGGCTTATTGGCTTCCCACCTCTTGAAGACTATTTAAACTGCCTAAAGACTGGGCTTAGTTGCCCTTACATGGTGTTTCAGCACAGTAGTTCCTTGTGTCCTGTTTGAGTCTCATTGTGACCCATACTTGGCTTCCAATCTGTAACGGTTTTTTAGGACACTCAGACCAGGAGGTAAAATAAAACAAAATTTTATTTTAATAGTAATAATGCAAACGAACGCCCTCTAGAGGTGGCAGAAATAAACACACAGTGATGACTGATATAGTACAGAGAGACAATTCACAGTATGATTGACATACAAGATCTCTTCACAGAGAATGATGTTCAGTACCCAAAAGGTTAAGAGCATAAATCAGTCAGTCTCAGATGTGGTGGTTTGGCACGCCCTAGGTGTTAAAAGGAGGTGCTGATAGAGACAGTTCACAGTGTTCTGGAAACGTAAATGCCTAGCCGAAGTGACCAAATAGTAAAGCAGAGCAGAAATCCAAATAGCCCCCGCGGGCTTACCTACAGGTGGACAGCTTCTGCGAGTGCGAGTGTGTATAGCCCCCACGGGCGTAACGGAAACCGGCCTGCAATGCAAGAGCTGACTATAGCCTCCACAGGCGATAACCGTATACCAGCAATAGAGCGCTAGAGCAAATAGCCCCCACGGGCGTATACAACGGGAACCTGCCAGAACTTGAGCCTTCCCTCTGCTGCCACACTACCACAGTAGATATTGCACAGTAAACAACGAGAAGTGAGAGCCAATGACACCCTACCGGCCCACATATAGTGACTACTCTGCAGTAGGATAGATAGAGTCGCCGTCGGTAAGTGGCCAACTCAGCAGACGTAGCACAACGAATGAGGCTCTATACTGGGAATCGTAGTAGCGAGAGTAAAGCAGCATTGCAAGGGTTAAAATGCACGTTTAACACAAGGCTCAGTAAGATAACGAGGCTCTGCAAGTATAGTGAGGCTCACGGAGGCAAGCACAGCTCTGCAATACAATGGCACACTGCACAGATCAAGACAACACAAGGCAGGGTGGTCACACGGCAGCTGGCAACAGCGGGTGAAAATGTCGCGGCGGCGACAACTGGAACAGAGGTCACTGGAACAGGCTGGAAGTCGATCTCAGAGCAGGAAGTCAGCCGGGCCGGGTCGGATCACGCAGGAGGTAGTCATACAAGCCGGGTCATACACGAGCAGGAACGTCAGCCAGGCCGGGTCAGGAGACAGAGGTAGTTCGCAGACAAGCCGGGTCAAACACGATCAGGAACACTGAAGCGTAGTCAGGACAAGCCAAGTCTGTACACGAGAATCCGGAACACAGCAACAGCACTACTGGCATAGAAACACCACGAAAGGCATCTGACAGGTGTCTGGGCCAGGCATAAGAAGGTCACCAGGGGCGGGCCAAACTGGCTCAGCAAATCAGAGCGAACCACAAGCAAGAGTGACAGAGAATCACAGGCACTGTGATACAATCCTCCTCTGTGTCTGTTTCCCTGGCTTGTCTGACTACCCACATCGGTTCAGACCTGTGGCTCTGACTGACTGCCCACTCCGTGTATGACCCCTGGATTTTTCTGACTACCCACATTGGTACTGACCTATGGTTCTGGCTGACTACCACTCCCTGTGGCCTCTAGGGCTCCATGAGGGTTCTCTGGCCTTGGATACTCTCTCTCTCTCTCTCTGGTAGGTCTGATGACTACCAGTCCAGATTGGACCGTAGGTTAGGTTTGATCCTTGTCTCTAGTCTCCATTGGGAGCCGGGTAGTGCAGGCCTCTGCTCAGTGTACAGCTCTTGGTAGTGGACTGTAGCACTGTCCTTACGCCTGTATTTTGGGAAACTGTGGGGAAATGCCTCTTTACTTGTATTACTATAAATAAAGATGGTGTTCATCATACTGTACCTGTGTCTTGTTCTCATTTTTATTAGTTACCGGGACACTCCTGAAGCCATGAGTGTGGGACTACTTTTCTTGTGTGGAGGGAACACACCTTGGCACAAGCACCCTGATAACATACATAAAACACAGACACCATGACATTTATGTAAAACATGTTAAAGCCAAACACCCACCACAGATATCAAGCACCACTGTTCCACTGTTGCTGTACCCCCCTGACTCTCCAGAAAGGCAAAAAGAGGCAAGGCGGAGATCAAAGAGGAGGAACAATAGAGAAACCCAGACAGAGGCTGGAAGTTCAATGAGAAGCGAAACAACTAGCTCACCATCACAATCTTCCTCTAGGGTAAACTACATCTTCTGCCAATCCACCTCGTTCATCATTACCTTTCCCGCCAAATGATAGCCACTCTGTTGATGTTAGGATGTTGCAGTTAGTGTTCATCCATTGCACAATGTGTGGTGCACTGACCACTCATAGCAGTGTGGTGGAGGAGAATTGCAAGCAGGGCATCAAGTGACATCTGAGGATATTCCATCCCACAGAATATGCTAAGACATTGGCAGGGAGGGTTCATCATTACTATTAAACTGTCAGCAAGTTTTCATGTTTCCTTAGCTGGGTGTGGACAAGAGGTATAGTGATAGCAGCAGTACTTGCTTTCTCCAAAAAACATACTGATAGGTGAATTTAGATTGTGAGCCCCAATGGGGACAGGAACCAAAATGAGTGTAAAGCGCTGCTGAATCTGTGTGCGCTATATAAATAAAGGATTATTATTATTATTATTATTCTGGTGCCATGGTGTTTGGATACAATTGTGCCCCCAGATATTATTTGCCACACACACTATGCACATTGCAGTTCCTGATGAGAGGCACATTTCATGCTCTCAAGGGAAAAATGTATATTATAGTAACAACATACCCATGATTTTGGAGGAGGGGCAGGTGGAGAAGAATTATTGGCCAACTTCTTTTCCCCATGTATACAGGGGGGTTGTTATTGTGCTGCTACTGCTTCAGACTCATCACTGGAGTTGTGGCAAGTGGAACCTTCATCATCCATCACCCATGTTACTGCTGTGTTGATCCCTCCTGCTGCAGCAAGAACAGCAGTTGCAAATTCTACATCTATATCAGGACATTTGACAATGGCCAGTGGCCACTGGCCAGCACAACATGACCTGATGGCACTAGGCCAGTAGGGCATTTTTTTCCTCAGGGCTTGTGCTTTAAAAAAAATATACAAAAAAAAACACAGTCCTACAAAAAAATAAAAAATGTTTGGGGTTTTGTTTCTAAGTCCTGCAAAACAATGTTTCTTCAGGGCATGTGCTTCTAATAGGTCTAAGTGCTACAAATCATTGTTTCCTCAGGGCTTGGGCCTCTAACAACAAATCTAACAAATAATCGTCTACAAAATACTCAAGTCAAGTGTTAGTCTACTCCAGTGGCAACTTATGTCAGGGGGTTCCTGTCTCTATTTTACATCCAAATTTCTTATTTTATTTTTTTATTAACTGTCCTCACAATGCCTGTCAAGAACCCCCCCAAAACAAATTGCCTGTTCAATTTATTAATCCCCCAAACTCCACCCACTAACACAAGCACCCTTCTCAGAACCCATTTATACCATGTCTTATGGGGGGGTTAATTGTATTTAGGATTTATTTTTTATTAACTGCCCCAAATCCCAGTAAACAACCCCCCAAAAAAACATTCCCTGTTTAAATGATTATTTCGCCACACCCCACCGAAACAGTCACCCTCATGCCCCTTTTATACTATGCTTTTGGAAAGTAAAATAATATTTTCTATGCATTGTATGTAAATCCAATGATCCTATTGATTTCAATGGACTGAACTAAGTGAAAAAAGCGGAAATACTGCACTTTTTGAGGGAAATTATTCGCCAAGCAGGAAGTGCCATTATTCACCGATTTCAGTTTGGGCGACAATGTTCGCCCATTCCTAGTCACAATGTCTTCCCCCTTCCTGACAGAGCTGGGTTGTCTATCAGAGCCATCTGTAAAGAGAATTATGCAATCAAGCATTGATCCAAATTTCTTATTTTATTTTTTTATTAACTGTCCTCACAATGCCTGTCAAGAACCCCCCCCCACAAACAAATGCCCTGTTCAAATGATTAATTTCCCAAACTCCACTCACTAACACAAGCACCCTCCTCAGAACCCATTTATACCATATCTTATGGGGGGGGGGTTAATTGTATTTAAGATTTTTTTTTTTAACTGCCCCCAATCCCAGTAAACAACCCCCCCAAAAAAACATTCCCTGTTTAACTGATTCTTTCGCCACACCCCACCAAAACAGGCACCCTCATGCCCCTTTTATACTATGCTTTTGGGAAATAAAATAATATTTGCTATGCATTGTGTGTAAATCCAATGTTCCTATAGATTTCAACGGAATGGGTAGGTGAAAAAAGCGGAAAAACTGCACTTTTTGAGGGAAATTATTCGCCAAGCAGGAAGTGCCATTATTCACTGATTTCAGTTTGGGCGACAATGTTCACCCATTCCTAGTCACAATCTCTTCCCACTCCCTGCCAGAGCTGGGTTGTCTATCAGAGCCATTTGTAAAGAGAATTATGCAATCAAGCATTGATTCTTTAAAGGGATGGTAATGTCTCAGAAAAAACATCTTGCATGTTGTAGTGCTTAAAAACTTGAGCGATATGCAGAAAACCATACGTCTCAAACCGCTATGATTTGAGAGATACATGTATTTAAAGTTTGATGTTTCTTGCTGTCAGCTGTAAAGCTGTCAGCAGGAGATCCATGTCAGCCACAATTGTGTTATTTACAATTAATTACTTCATTGGAATGGTCTAAAAAGTGTGCAAACATCAAACTTTAAATGCAGATATCTATGGTTTGAGACATATGATTTTTTGCATTTAGCTCAAGTTTTTAAGCACTACAACAGGCATTGAACAGACAGGTGTAAAACACCTTGCAAATCACTACATTACACTGAGCAAACATTGCATTTTGGTCATTGTTACTTAGACAATCACTAATAAAAACCTCAATATTTAAAAAATGGAGTTTGACTGCAGGTAGACGAATGGACAAAGCCATCTCAAGATTCAACACATGTCAAGGGGGATCCACCACTGTTCCACCAGAGGAGCAGCAACTAAAGTAAGCGGAAAATTTACAAATGAGAAGGGCGCAGGTTGGTGATTTTTTACGCTAACCTATGATGTGGTCAAATTGGACATGTATAGGTTGGCGATGTTTGACACCCTATGCTGGGATCAATTGAGACAGGCACATGTTTACGATGTTCACCAACCTATGTTGGACTTGAATGGGAAAAGTATAGGTTACCAATTTTAACAAACCTATGTTGGGGTAAATGAGACAGGTGTAGGTTTGTGATTTTACACCAACTATGGTCTACTCTTTTGTGGCAAGAATGGATTGGCAGTGAACATCACCATCTTATGCTCTGTTTGAGTACAACAGCTTGGCGAAGGCTTTTGTCAGCCTGTGCGCTCATTGAATACAACAAGCATAACTTGGAGATGTCCTTCTACCTATGCTTTGGTGGAATATGGCATGGGTTCACCAGGCACTCATGTTAATGAGCAAGATCGACAGGCCATCCATGGTGTCTATAAGGAGCCCATAAAAAGATCCATCTAGACTCCAAAACCAGGTTGTAACCCCACACTGGACAGATACATAGATAACTTCAAAAACAGAGTCACTGCAGAAATACTGGAGAAACAATGTGAACAACACCCAACCTAACTCACAAGGAACAGAAAGCCATACAGTCACTAAAGAATAACCAGGACATTATTACTAAGCATGCAGACAAGGGGGGGAGATGTTGTTATTTTGAACACTGAGGATGACAAGAAGCAAATAGGCAACTCTCTGTTGAAACATGTTATGTGAAATTATAAAATGATCCCACAAAAAATATACAAAACCACTTGATCATAAAATAACTGCACTCCAACATCGGAGAACAGATAAGGCCCCTAATACCAGCAGATCCAAAAGTAAGCTCTTTCTACATGCTATCAAAATACATAAAGAAGGAAACAACAACCAAACAAAAAACAAACTAGATGACTTGGGCCCCGTTGCAGAGAGCGCCATACAGGCCACAAAATAACAAACAAATTAACACACCCATGGAAACGGTAACAAAACTCATACATTTTATACTCATCCACAGTTACTTCAAGTTTGGACAGGACCTCTACCTTCAGAAATTGGGGACTGCAATTGGTACCCAAATGTCACCACAATATGTCAACCTGTTTATGGCAAAATTAGAAGAGGACTTCCTGTCCACCTGCCAGACAAAGCCTCTGGTCTATCTCAGTTCCACCACAGTATCAACCTAACACTCAGTCGCTCACACAAAAACATCAACTTCCTAGACACGACTATCAGTATTAACAGTAGCTCCATCCACACATCCCTGTAGCGCAAACCAACGGACAGACCAACCTACCAGAAAGACAATAGCTTCCACCCAAAACACACAAAGAACCCAATCATATACAGCCAGGTCATTAAATATAACTGCATCTGTTATGATATGGCAGAGTGTGACAAGCACCTCCAGAAACTCAGAGGAGACTTTATAAAACAGGGTTACATTGCAAGGATTATTGACCTTCAGAGAGCTACCCACATACCAAGGAAAAAATCTGTTGAGTACAAAGAACAATATAAGGGAAACCGGGTGCCTCTGGTGGTCACTTACCACTCCCAAGTTGAAGTTCTACTTTAGACAGCCTCCTAATTTAAAACAAATGATGGTAAGGAGTGCCCTGAATTTAAAAAAAATGGCACATCTTGCTGCCTACAAAGGAGGTGTGGAATCTGTGCACACATTTACACCATGGATAAGGTACCCATACCAAACACCCAATTACACCATGAGATCAATGGTACCTTCACCTGCAAATCACTCAATGTAATATACCGCAGCATGTGTGCAAAATGCCCACCAGCCCTTTATGTGGGTGAAACTGAACAGCCTTTACATACAAAGTTTAATTCCCACTGATCCAGTATTAATAACAAAAGACAGAGACATAAGTGGGAGAACATTGTTGCCAAAATGGATACAGTGTCAGGAACATTAAATTGACTGTACTGATGGGACTGTTTCACACTCAGAGGGACAGACAAATATGGGATGTTAAATTAATGCTCCAGTTTAATGCTTTAAATAATGGTCTAAATAAAGAAAGGGAATTTCTGTCACATTATCACATTGTTGATTAACCTTTGCAACAGTCCCACTAGGATCATAAATACCTTTGACACCAGAGAGGAAGACTGCAATTTACATCACACTCCTCTACCATTGACTGATCAAAGAACTTGTGTCTGTTCCATTCTAAACAATGCAATGTATACTTGTATTTAAGAGATATGTTTTCATATTTATCTGTATAACATGCTTTAGAAAGAGCTTGCATCCTAAATCTGCTTAGTTAGCCAATAAAGGTATCAACTTGACTATAATTTCCTCCTGTATTTCTACGACTAACACGGCACCAACTCTCATTGGTTGATCATAGCACTGATTATCGCTTGCTTTTTTTACTGAGTAAAAGGCTAATGAAGATTATGCATAATGGAAGGTTGTATTAATTATGCTTCTCTATAGTTTTTTGGAATGTCTGGATATAGTAATAAGAAAGTAAGAAGTAAGGAATGTCAAATCCTAAACATAACCAAAATCAGCGGAGTAAAAAAGGGTGCATGGATTCAACAGAGAAGGTCTATGACATAATTGAAAGAGAAAATGGAAATAGGCAGGGTACATAACTAGAAATCTTGATGGTAAGTGGACCTAATGAATTTTGAAGTGGATTCTGCTTTACACTAAATGCCCAAGAAGTAGACCAAAGACAAAATGATTTGATGAAATACCAAATTTGTTGGTGCACAGTGGCAACAGAAAACACAAAACCAAATTTGTAGGAAACTTGCTGAGGAGGCATTCATCCTGAAGAAGCTTGGCAATGGCTGAAAATGATGATGTAGATGGTGATGAGGATGATTCTGATGATGATGATAATAAACTGAAAGGTGGAAAATGCATCTGGTAGGATTATGGATCAATTATGAGATGTGAGAAATGAATATTGGGAATGGGATGCAATGGGTCTGCTAAAACAGCTTGCCCCAGTCTAAGAATATTTATTGTTTTAAAGTTATTTTGAATAGTTAGAAAATCTAGGAGCACAAGCACAATATTTTTTTTACAATTGTTGGTATTTTAACATTGTAGATATAATTAACTTAGCAAGCCTTCTGCTAATCTGACAAATAAACATTATAATGACTATGACCCTGAAACATTTTTTATCCCTCTTGTGATTTTAGTAGCTATTCAGTTTTCTGGAATTCTGTCTTTTGATTGCATGTTGTCTTGTCAGCTATATCACTTCTGCCACCTTGCTGTCACTGCATTTTATCTGCAGTTTAAAGCATGTAAGACTGAGTGTAAGTCACTTCTAACAGATTTTGTTTTTGCATAACAGTATAATTTTCTGCCTTTCAACAAAATAAAAGGTTAAGTACATTATACTGCTATGTCATTTTTAGTCAAGTTTTAAAATTTAGCAAAATAGAATTATAAGGTTCATTAAGACTATCAAGTCCCACTATACAAAACACACTACAATATAATGAAGAAGTTAAACCCTTGAATGCCTGCTAAGTCTTAAAGTCAAGGTGAAGCAATACCTGGGAGATTAATGTAGGGTCTAAGTTACTAAATAAACCCTTTGAAGACCAGTGCGGTATGAAATGCATGTAATGTATTAAATAGCAGGCATATAAACAAATGCATAATTGACACATGTGCCATAATCCCTGGAATTTCCTTAGTTAATGTTCCTGCCTCTCTGTCCTTTTTACATAATGTTTGCTTTAAACTGTTTAAACCCCATAACCAATGTAGAAATTTCTTTGACTGTGGTCAACATTTGCTTGTAAATTAGATGTTTTAGGGGTTTTTGCAACATGAATGTAGTACATCTTATGTACTATACTGTTGCAGAATTTGTATCTGTCAATGGGGCATTGATAGATATAAAAGAAAAAGCACAGGGGGTCGGTCATGCCAAACCATCATTAATGTTTCATATGTTGCAAAAATAGCCAAAGAAATGTATTTATGTATAATTCTGTTTATTTGGTTTTTAGCTTGTTTGTATAGCTTTTTGAGTGCCAGAGAGGTATCCAACACATTGCAGTGCAATACATTGAGTAACTTGCTGGCACTCAGTGGGTTAATGTTGAACATAAGATTTGCAAAAACATGCAATTAATTTCTTTACTAACCTTTATGGAAACCAGCACAGTATTATACCATTAAACGAAACCATCAAAGTATTAGATTAATAACTGAGACCTGTAAAGTATGAGAAAAGCATGACGTTACACCATTACAATGGCTTGGACAGAAGGAGCAGTTGGAGATAGTGAACTTTATTTTATTTTGTAGGCATTAAAAAAACATGAATAATGATATAAGTCTTATCTCTCAAACTTTTATGGTTTATGAGATATTCACAAGCAAAGTTTCCCCTCCCCGCCCCTTTTACCTAGTGTAAGCCATCTCTTCTCAGATGTGAATCTGGTTGTATGACCAGACAGATAACAGAAGGGGACAATTTTCTTTGTATGAAAACAATGAAAGCCCTTCCCCCCTTGACAAGTTTTTCAGCTTTTTCCCTTATCTTAATTGAAGATTGTCCCTCTCTGCAGTCTACCTGGGCACCTCCCTTCTGATCTGGTTGAACAGGGGGGGGATACTTTGTTTGTGAATATCTCTTAAACCATAAAGGTTTGAGAGATAAGACTTATATCATTCTTCATGTTTTTTAATGCCTACAAAATAAAATAAAGTTAAAACGAAGTATTACTTTAAGGAAAAGAGAGAGAAAGAAAGAACAGACTCTTACATGATGATAGCTTTGGTCCATGAGCACTTAAGATTTCACTCTGACATTTCACAATTCTTGCAGTCATTCTGATGAAAAAAGAGGGAAGCACAATCTACAATAAATTTATTAGAACAAGAGGAGAGGGCTAAAATAAGATAAGTATAGACCACAACTGGCAATATGATCTACAAGGCATCGAGTTAAGGATAAAAAAACAACACATTGGTAAGTAACATCATTTGTAAACTTTACTAAATAGATAATAAATGACATAAAATATGTACACTAACTAAGTGCTAAATGCATATGTGCAGGCACACTGAATAGCAATTAAAGGACACTGCAATAACATATAAAAAAAAGTCCAAACATTTGATAGATACCGGTATCATGCAGTGTAGAAAAATGATAGAATAAGGTAGCTCGGTCCAAATATGTTTCAGTTCTGTTAAATATAGATGGTATAGGTATACAGATTGGTTAATTATCTCACATGTAAGCAGTAGTCTAATCTGAGATCTTCCCTCGTCTGATGTCCTCCACCAAGCGCTGTTGGATATTGTTTTAACAACGCAAGCTGAAAAAATGTGTACTTGCTATTGGGGATTCCTTTCCAAGTTGTTTCCCAGTGAGGCCATCTGTAGTAGAGTGTACAGTATAATTGTCTTAAAGAAGAGGTCACTGAAATATCATTATGGTATTCAATTTGAAGACTGTACCACTCTGACATGGCAGATGTTTCTAAGATCTTATTAGTTAAATATTTAACTGCTGCAATCAATCTACATCTGGGAGAGCTTCCCTATATACATTTGTAAATAAATAAATAAAAACAGCTAAATTTTGCTTCAATTAATAGAATCAGGAGTAAAGGACATTATCTTGAATAATCTTATAACCATATATCATATCAAACATCTTACCCACAAAACATTAATATTCATACAGCAAAGTAGTTAAATCAAATACTCTTTCAGACTCAAATTGTAATAGCACATTTTAAAGTATCAAACTTTCAAAATAAAGGGAGATGCATGTTACCTATATAGATTAAAAACTGAATCAATCACTAATAAACATACATAAACTATAAAACATCAGATACAGTAAATTTATATGGCTGGACTAGGACTAAAAACCAGCCCTGAAAAAAATTGAAATATAGTTGGATTAGTAATACCAAAGAGCTTAAAATGTATACTGAGCTAGTGAGCTAGTGATACCACAGAGCTTACATTTGAAATTGGGCTACACTTGAGATACTACAGAACTTACGGCTGAAACTAGAAGTACAGTGTGGTACCACATAGCTTACAGTTGAAATGCAACTATGTTGTGATATCACAAAGCTTATACTTTCAAATGAACTACACTATTGATACCACAGAGCTTAAAATTGAAATTGAACTAAAAGATGGATGCCAGAGAGCTGAAGTTGAAATAGAACTATGTTACTGATACCACAGAGCTTACAATTTAAATTGAGCTATACTAGTGATACCACAGAGCTTGCAGTTGAAATTCAACTACATTAGTGATTCAACAGAGGTTACAGTTGAAATGGTACTACACTATTCATACAATAGAGCTTACAGTTTAAGTGGATCTACAGTAGTGATACCACAGAGCTTACAATTAAAATGTGTAATTGAGCGAATTCAGTTTGAATACTTCACCTGTGAAGCTGGTTGCTTTTAGTGATTATACACATTGTGAATAACCTGGTACTGGTGGAGGCGTGCACATTCTGAAAACATATTACTCTATGGGTGCCTCTCTATCTCTTATGTTTGTTTTCAATAGAAATGGAGCTAGACTTGTGATACCAGAGACCTTACAATTAGAATGGAGCTACAATGGTGATATCCCAGAGCTTACAACTGAAATATAGCTACACTGGTGATAACAAAGAGCTTACAATTCTATGACTACCAATGGATAGTCAGAGATTTGTAAGCTCTGTGGTATTAAAAGTTACATTTCAACTGGAGGAAAATAGAAGGAAAAAGGAGAGCAAAGGGGAAGAGAAAGACATAGGGAGAGAGAAAGGGCAAAAGAGGAGAAGAAAGCAAAGAGGAAGGGTGAAACAGTGAACAAGTTTGGGAAAAAAGGCAGGAGATGTGGGAGAAAGAGGAGGGAGATACATGGTCTAGGGAGAGACATAAGAGATGGATAATGTGGAAGATGAGGGTGCAATGGGGATGGCATGAAATGGAGATGAGTGTAAGGTAGAAATGGGCATGGGAGGGACATACATTAAACTGGCCCTTTCAGTATCAGAGTAGGGTTCAATGGCTGGACATCTTTTTTGGAACTGAAAAGGGTATAGAGCAAGTTACATGAGGGAACATCTCCCTTCTTTAACTCCCTATTAAGCCTTTGAGCTCATTAGTTTGTATAGTGCATTGCTTTGCAGTGTGTTGCACACCTTCCTGGCAGTCAAATGTTTAAACATTTATAATTTTAGAACTGACACTCAGACTTACTCTTCAGTGTATAAGAGCCAGTCTCCTCACCCTCACATGTGTTCTGTAGCAGTTAGTCACCTATTACACTTGGTTTACAAATGGTTACTTTGGAGGTTAGAGAAAGAATCTAAATACAGGTACAAATTTACAAATCAGATGGCCTTAGGATGTCATTAGTCCTATCTATGGCCACACTCCTTTCCCCATCCATTGTCTTTTAAGACAGAATGAAGAGAGATGGGATCCTGGGAAGGAAGGGAAAAAGAAAGGGGATTATAGGATGGGACAGAAGAAGGGTGATGGGGTGGAAGAAGGAGAACTGAAAGAGAGGAAGAAAGAATGGGGAAAGTGAGGGAAGACATGTAAAGACCCAAAAGCAACAAACACAAACAGTTGTGGTTCTAATCTTTTCACCTTGTTGAGATATCCAGGAAACATTGGGTTGCAAACATATAAAAATGCACATGTGTGTGGAGGTATGTCGTACATTATGGTTATATAATTTGTGTGCATACAGGTAAGCAGCTACAGGGAATGCAAAATGCTATTGAAAATTATGGGGAAAGCATCATTTCATTGCTACATTTTAATGTTAACTATTTCCTGCAGACAGTGAAATAGTGTGATGGGTTGTGAGAAAAAAGGGTGTCAAAGAAAAACACATAAAGGATACCATGAAAGAGGGGAGAGTCAAGAAACAGTATGGGGGCAGAAAAAAGTATAAAGAGAGAACCAAGCAACTCACCCAAAATGATGACCCCTGAACTCATCTATCATCTGTCATCTATGATATCCCTGGACGCAAGAAGCAGTGCACGTTCTCCTTCTTTTTTTGCACAGGGCATGGGGAGAAGCACAGGCTGTTTCCTGTACACACACTAACCAAACTGGAATGGTTTTCCTGAAAGGGCTCTAGACTATCTTGTAATGCAAAATTATGTTCCCTAATATTAAAAAAAAAATGGCAAAACTAGGTGTGGGTAATGTGTGACACAAAGGCTGCTAGATTAAAACGTCTATTATCCTCACCAGAAACTGGCTAACTGAGAATGATGGATGTTGTATTGTAACTGAATAGCCAAAGGTTGCCACCCTTGCATTGCCCAAAAACAAAAAAAATTCCCTTGGCTGCAGCTGAATTTTGGAGGGGAGCAACTCTTGGGATTTGCCTCAGCATCTCCTCTGAATGGTATGTAGCCATTAAGTGCTGAATTCTACTACAGCATTGCTGGGAGAGCACATTAACAGTTAATATGAGGGAAGACAAGTTAGGAATGGATCCTATCATCCCCTGAGAACTGGTCTTACCTCATACCTCATTAATGGAAGCTGCTGTTGCTGCAAGCACACTCACATGTGGCTCGGCAGTGCGTTGGAGAAAAAGGCAAAACTTTCGAGAAAAAAGCAAAAAAATCAGTCATTTTTCACGAAAAGTCATGCAGGAAATTTTTCTCACTTTTCGACCACTCCTACTTATCGGTGATAGCTTGCAAAGCTGCAATCAACCCACTCTTTGCTTGATCGATATATAACATTTTAATTACCCCTAGATGATATTAAGAAAGTACAAGGGGAAAGATTAATAGGTTTTAAGTAAGAAAAAGTTATGTTTTGGTCAATGACACAGAACAGATCTCTTGTATGGCAGGGGGTAACTGACTAATACTGCATGTTTCCCCTCCAGATGTAATTCTTTTGTCTTGTTCATCTTATTTCTAAGCATTATTCAGTGGTCTTAGCAGTGATCCCATTCTCAACAGTGGTATATCGAAGGAGCCTTCCTCCTCCTCCTTAGTGTTGCCTCTTTTAGGATTGATGTTTTTAATCTCACTGTCAGACACAGCAGTTGGTTTAACTGTTACACCTTCCTTCAATTTGTCATGAACACTAGAATGTGATTTGATGTAATCCTTGGTATTCTTGGATGGTTTATTAATATAACTGGTTGGGGAACTTTTTATTGTACTTTGAAAACTGCCTCCTCTAGAGCAGAAGAATCATCACCATTTATAATACATGCTGCAGCAACCATGGCTGCAGTCAGTTTTTGGACTGCCATTTTACTAACATGTCCCTGCATTGATATATCACCTTTCACCATACAACTGCCACTTGTACATTTGCTGGACATTAACAGTGAATTACACAACAGAACTGATTGTGTCTGTGATGTCTTGCTCTTCACAAAATACTCTAAGTTTTCTAGTATCTGTCTCAGTCACAGGTCACGTCAGGGTTGATGTCACCTATTAAACTATTTAAAAGTTTTCTTTTTAGTGTTCTTTTTTTAATTTTTTTTTACTAACTGCCCCTATCAGGGTTCACAAAAACACATACTCCCTATGCAACTGCTTCTTCTCCCAAACTCCACTAACACCGAGATAATAGCCAGATCAGAAATAACTTGGGTCATAGCTGCCTGCATCTTCCTAGTCAGTCACACAAGATTATTGTGTACTTGGATTAAACCTCCTTGTTCCCTTCCCTACTCCCAGACTCACCTAACACGAGATAATAACCATATCTGGAAGGAATGTGGATCACAGCTGCCTGTGTCTTCCCTGTCAGGCACACAAGATTTGGGGATATTTGGGGTAAATAGTCTTTGCTCCCTACACACACACCCAAACTCCCCTAGAACATAACTAACAGCCAGATCAGAAAGAAACTTGGATCACAGCTGCCTGTGTTTTCCCTGGCAGTCACACAAGATTTTTGGGTACTTGGGATAAACCTCTTTTCTCCCATCATACAGACCCAGACTCCCCTAGCACAGATATAACAGTCAGATCAGGAAGGAACTTGGACACTACTGCCTGTGTCTTCCCAGTCAGTCGCAAAAAAACATTTAGGGTATTTGGGGTAAAACTCCTTTGCTCTCTTCTCACACCCCAGACTCCCCTAACATGGAGACAACTGAAAGATCAGGGAGGAGCTTGAATCACAGCTACGTGTCTCAGGCAACCAAGATTTTGGGGTATTTTGGATCAACATCTTTTCTCCTTTCACACTCCCCCCCAGAGTTCCACAGACTCCCCTAACACATAAAACAAATGTCCTGCCAACAAGACTTTCTAAACGGCACTCACTTTGTTTGCCTATTTTAATTGCTGCAAAATTGTGCTGCTTTCTGTTTGTCTGACAAACACAGAATGGCACATAATGGGTGAAATTCTTACTGTCGTTTTTAATGTAATGAGCCAGGCAGAAAAAAGCAGAAAATAAACACTATTCACGAAAAATTTCCTTCTCTGTGGGAAGTGCCAGCTTTCGCCTGTTTCTCTTTAAAGGCAAAACATTTTGCCAATCTATTTTGAAAGGTTTAAAAACCCAATTTGTATTTGCAGTCCTTATTCTTCCCTTGTGGTATACCTGGTTTATCTTTGGCTTTTAAAGCACTCTTTAAATCAATGCACTTTTTTGGTCCTACATGTTGTTATTTGTTTGGAATGTAACAACTGACAGAATCAAGAGCTGTCTGTTCAAATGAAAATAAGATAAATTCTGGGCAAACCAATGGCACTATATGGGAAACTGAATATTTTAACTACTCTATATAAAGAGAGTTTGCAATGTGTGGAAGATCTCTCTAGCATGAAAGAGACAATATTTTAACTACTTTAATCGAAGAGAGCTTGCAGTGTGTTGAAGATCTCTCTAGCATGAAAGAGACTAAAATTGGCATTTAAATCAAGAGGCATATTTGGATTTCATTCTATCTAAGGTGTGATTGGGTTACTCCCAGAATCCCTCCACGTTTCTGTAGAATATACAGCCCCAAGTGCACATCTGTGAAATTTTGAATTCAGCAATATGGTGCTTTGTTAATGCTTGTAACCTCACAAACTGCCCTAGTTTGTGATTCACATTTTATTTGGTACATTAATTCTGTCTTCAAAAACAAGTAGTCTACTTTCGGCATCCATTCAGTTGTGATGGGTTTGCAATTAGAAGATGCAACTTAAATAATCTGATAGTAAACATTTAAAATTCAGAACATAAAAATGTTAATTCTTGCAAAACAGTGATATCAATTTCAGACCTACAAGGCTCACAATTTATGACAAAATGTCAAATGTAATACATAGCTCAGTGAAGAAAATTAAGATAAATGATGTTCACTTGTGTTATCTATATTCCACAGTGCACCTGACAGTCTGTTGTTCCTTTTTATGATAAAAAATTGCAGCAGTTAAAGAACTGTGTAACACAGATCTGTATATAAAGTTGCAGATATTGTACTTAATCAGCACTCACAAAGTGAGAAACTAAGACTTTTTGTATATACTATTAGGGACAGAGAAAATGTTCACAGTGGGAAGAAATAACTAGAAATGTCATGTTTCAACTCCCCACAGAAATTCCCACAAGAAAGCTATTTCCTCCAACATCTTGCAAAGTTATGTGAGTGAATGTGTGTGTACAGCACACTTGCTTGAGTGTGTTTGACTTGAGATGGCTTGTGATGAAGTAGGCAAACATGAGTGCATGATGACTAGGGTTGTGTAAACATTTTCACATCAAACCAAAATTGCCAAATAATTTCCATCGAAAAGTGCCACCAAACTCCCCTAATACAGAGAACAAATGTCCTACCCAAAAGATTCTCTAAACTAAGATTCAATTCCCCTTTATTTGCCTATATTCTCTGTCTCAAAAATGTGCTACTTTCTCCTGTCACAAACAGAATTGCATGCTGTGAGAGCCTGACACCATTTTATATGGCTGTAGAAAACATTCATGTGGTGGGGAAAAATTAGCTCTGATTCCTCAGGGCTTGTGATGTTAACAAGCCTTATTGATAAAAATTATCTCTGATGTGATTCCTTGATGGCTTGTGATGCTAACAAGCCAAAAACTTTTTCTCAGGGCTTGGGCCCAAAAAGGCTAAGTCCTACAAATCAATATTTCCTCGGGGTTTGGGCCTAAAAAGTCTAAATCCTACACATCAATGTTTCCTCAGGGCTTTTGCCAAACAAGTGTAAGTCTTACAAACCAATGTTTCCTCTGAGCCTGGGCCCCTAACATCAAGTCTAAGTCCTGATTGTTTCCCCACACTCCACCAACACAGGCACTCTCAGACCCCTTTTATACTATGCCTGTGGGAAATAAAATAACATTTGCCATGTGTTGTGTAAACTTAATGTTCCCATTGATTTTAATGCAATGAGCTATGTGGAAAAAAGCAGAAAAATTGCACTGGAAATTATTCACCAAGTGGGAGATGCCATTATTTGGTAATGTTGGTTTGAGGCAAACATTTTCGTCCCATCCCCATTTGCTTCTCTGTTTTCCATTTCATTAATGCTTTCAGCTAAACAGGCTCTCATTCTCTCCTCCACACCAGCTGGTTTAAGATGACAAATGTGACTGAGAGTCCCCTGCTGTCACACTTGCCATCTCTTCAGATGAAGAAGACACACTAGCAGCATGCATAGGCAGCTGATGTGTGCTGCTGCTCAGACTGGTAGCCAGTTCTGACTTCTTCATCATAATTCCCTAGAGGGAGAATACTGTGGGAATGGGACTCACAGGGTCAGGGGTATGTGGTCTCCATTGACAGCTAGTTTGGCTGCTGACTTCCCTTTCCACCTCAGCAGCATCATGGTCCATCCAGTTAGTCCTAGCAGCTGCTGTACCTCTCCCACCCTCACCACCACCACCACCAATCTCTTGCTGCTGTGGGACTGCTTGGGGATTGCAAGTGTGCTTTAGGATCCTCTGCTATCACTCTTGACATCTCCTTCTCATCAGAAAAAGAAGAAACACTGGCAGCAGTAGTAGCTGGCACAGGCAGCTCACCTGTTCTGACCACACTGCTGCCCAGTTCTGCCTTCTTTACAATTTTAACCCAGATGCCAAGTGACGATGTTGGAGTACTGGGCATCACTGGATCTGGGTAATGTGAGATATTTTAGGAATGGAGAGAGTACAGTAAAGAGCAATAAAATTAATTAAGGGTATGGAGGACTTGACGTATGAGGAACATCTAGCTAAACTTGATAAGTTTAATGTAGAGAAAAGTCGACTAAGAGGAGATCTTATTGCATTGTATAGGTACTCACAAGGTCAATAGAAGGATCTCTCTGGTGAGCTTTTCATTCCAAGGCCTGATAAAATAGCTATGCGCCACCCCTTACAATTAGGGGAGAGGAGGTATCAACTTCAGCAGAGGAAGGGTTTTTTATGATAAGGTCCCTTAAATTTTGGAATTCTTTGCCCAAGGATATGGTAAAGGCAGATACAATGGATACATTCAAGAGATTATTAGATTCATTTATTTTCAGAGGGCACAATACAGGGTTATACTGTGTATTAGTAGGCAACATAATAACATAGTTATTACATATATAGTAACATAGTTGCTGAGGCTCAAAAGAGACAAGTCTCCATCAAGTTCATCCCATGCCAAATCACCTGTGTTGAAAAAACCCACAAACCATTTTCATTTAAACCTATATGGGTAAAAAATGGCAGTCAGATATTTCCTGGTTCAACCTCCTATCCACCATATATCATAATTCTCATTATTGTTCTGTGCTAGATAGGTATCCATTACTTTTCTAAAAGCAGGACAGTAACCTGAAGCAAAGATTTATGTAACTTTACTGCCCTTACTGGAAAAATTCCAAACCTTTCTTTTATTTAAATGCATCTTTCCTCTAGTCTTAATAGATTACTCCATGTTCTTTCCTCAGCTCTTTGAGTAAATAGTTCCTTGGAGAGTTTTTTGGATTGACCTTGAATATATTTGTAAATGGTAATCATATCACCCCTTAGACATCTCTTCTCTAATGTAAACAAAACCAGTTTGGCAAGTATCCCTTTATAAAGCAGACCCTCCAATCCCTTTATCAGCTTTCTTTCACTTTTTCCAGTTCAGAAATGACTTTTTTAAGATCTAGTGCCCAAAACTGTACTCCATATTCTAGATGAGGCCTTACCAAGGATATATACAGACATAGAATTATATTTGTGTCCCATGCATCTATACCTCTTTTTATTCAGGATAGAACCCTATTTGCTCTTGCAGCAGTTGAGTGAAACTGCACACTGCAGTGAAGTTGATAAATTATCCTAAATCTTTCTCTAACAAAGACTCTGGAAGTAGTTTCCCATTTAGTGAAAAAGTAGTATGTTTATTTCTACATGAAGACACAGGAGAGAAGCGCTCTTACTGCATCCATCAAAGGTATCAGATCACAGCCATAAATCGCCAATTTATCGTCACATTTAAAATAAACAATGAAGATCACATGAGTGTACACAGGATCAAAGACAGGCAACCGCCTTATGCTTTTTGTGCACAATAGCGCACTTAATAGACATAACATACATTAACTGGTATCAGACTTAAATAAATATTTGCAATTCAAACTGATCAGTCAGCCATGTTCAGACCATGTCAAGCCAATCCAATCAATGTTCCAAGTAAAGCAAGACAATTAAGCCACATATGTAAATCAAAGGACAGGGCATCAACAAATAAAACTGTACATATAAAATGATGAATCACTTATACATGCCCTATAAGGGAGTATAAACAGACCAGATGCAGTATGTTGATAGAAACTCCATCCACACAAATATTATAAGTACATGTAAAATATTTTATAACCCATTATCTTTGATGTATAAACAAAGAAACATCATGGTCTGAATTTATACCTCCCAGTGAGTGTGTTTTTAGATATAAAATCCATTTGACCCCATATTTGTCAAGCAGGACTCTTATATCTCCACCTTGCTCCAGTAAAGCCACCCTGTCTATACCCTGAAATGAGAATTTGCTTAGATCACCATCACTACAACTGCAAAAATGTCTCACCACCATTTTATTCATGTCTCTATTATTTATGTGCAGGATGTGTTCATGCATCCTATCAGAAAATCAGACTCCTTCTCCGTAATAACTCCCAATGCAACTCCATACTCCACCAAATTAGTGAGTTCCCCAGAAAAGACCTTGGTGGGATCCCTAATGAAAGGTAAGTAAGATTCATCATCCCTCAACTGTCTAAAGGATGCCAAACAATATTGAGAGGAGTCCAAGACAACAACACCCCCCATCAGAATTCTGTTTTACTACAGAGGTATCTGCTTTCAAGTTGTCCAAAGCCAATTTTTCATCTCTAGTCAAATTACTTCGAATACATCTATTTTGGGCAACTTCCTCTGCAGATATATGAGTTCTTCTTCTACCAGAGACTGAAAAACCTCTATAAAGTTACCCTCACACTGTATCAGAAAAAAATCTGATTTCTGTTTAAAACTCAATCTTTTCTGTACTGAGGTTAAACCAATGGTACATGTCACAACAGGATTATATTTTCATTGTATACTTTCAACATCATGAAACAAATATAAATCTGAGAAAATGAGTGGTTTATTATGCTGGGATAAATCTACATTCATGGTACTGACATCACCTTGGGTTAAGGGAAGCACTACTATGAACCATATCCAATGTAGGATCCATACCATCAATATTGGGTTCATCCTGTTCAACAAAATACTTAAGTGTTGAAAGGGAAAATATTTGCTTCTGCAAGGCCTACAGATGCGCATTGGCTATACTCTGCTAAAATATAATATTTCTAGCTATGTTTTGCTCTAACAGTTATAGTTTGATAAGAGCTAATTAAGAAAATGATATGAACCTTGTGACACTGAAATTAGTTGAACAACATGTCCAGAACAAATCTTTTTATAACTTATTTTGTCCTTGCTGCGGTAAGGGGCATTCTGCCAAATGATGAAGTAATTTGCAAGTGATGCGTCCGAAGTTTTTAACTATTGATCTCCCTCTGTCTTCCCATTGGTTAAATGACCGACAATGTCCATATCTGTTCATGTATCCTGGGAGGGGAAATCTCTCCCCTTAATTAACATGCCTACCACCCACTGATTTTGCATTATATAAACTGGTGAATTTCGCTTAATAAATTGGATAAGAAGTTATAGCACAAGATTCGTGTCTGCGTGTATTCATTTCTTATCCCCAGGCCTGCGACTTAGGATATCTCGGAGGAACATTGTGGGAGTCCAAGGTCCCCGGGGAAAATATTAAACAGAGTATACAGAAGATAGAGACAGTTATCTACAAGTGTAAACGTCTCATAAAATGATTTAAATCCAAAATGGTATCCAAAGTTTAAAGCATCTCATAGATGAGAATCCAAGGCCTTTGGATAATAAACAACCTTCTGCTGATGTCAATGTCCTACGAAAGAGTTACAAGACCTCTTGTCTTAGCCCCTCCTTTAACTCGCTCGTCCTCTTCTTCCCCTTTGTCCCTTTTCTTGTGGGTTTGTATTGGATCTGTTCTGATGGCCCTGGGATCTCCTGAAAAACCATCTGCCACTGAAGTTTTTGGGGAGTATATTGGATGGTCCAGCTAGTATCCATAAATATCTCATTAGCTGATGATGTTCAATCAACCTGCGAAGTAGGGAGAGGAAACACAGTACTTGGTTCTAAATAATTCAGGTCCTGTTCTATGCTAGGAAAAACAAACTCTCTTACTTTCTAGTCTTCAGCACAGAATAGTTCTTCTATTAACCTGACCTGGGGTCTTCACCCTCTTCTCCTTCTTCCTTTCCTTAGGCCATGCATACACTCTCCATTTTTCATAATCTTCGCTGTCCCTGCAAAACTTTATGGATTTAAATAATGTAATATTGTGCTCAAATCTCTGCAGCTTGATTTTAATATCTTTATCAAACTGTAAAAATTGTGAGGTATAATGGTAAACTTTCACTTCTTCATGTAGAGTAGCTAACTCTTTTGTATTTCAAGATATACCTCCCTCTTATATATGATAATTAAATCAATTAATTTCCTAGAACAATCAGACAATAAAGCTTTCCAGTTACATGTGAAATCTTCATTATCCTGTGCAAATGTTGAGTTTTACTAATTCTAAGTCCACTAGGAATCATATTTGTGGTGAAATCTTTTTCCAAAGTGGTTATATACCACCACATTCTCATTTCTCTTAAGGTCAAGTGTCCCAATTTTTTTTTAAAAGGGTTTCACTAGAGAACTATTTGTCACCAAGATATGGCACTTAAACTGAAAACAGTTGGGTGGCGCTCAATAAATCATCCATGTGTAAAGTAGCTGTTGGAATAGTCCCAGCACCATCAATTACTTCCCTTTGGGAATCCAATAAAACGTCATCCGAAGGAGTCAACATCATCTCCAAAGATTATCAATACTTTTGTAGAAAAGGCTGGGTCCGTTTTATTCAATATAGAACAGGTGGTACCGAAGTAATTCGGAGGTTGGACCCTACTGCAGGGGAACCAACTGCACAAAAAAGACTGTATATCGAAAGACTAGTTTGTTTCTATAGCCTAAATGAATAACCTTACATTTATCTACATAAAACCTCATCTGCAACTTTTCAGCCAATTCACTCAGTATATCTAAAGCCTTCTGCAGAGAAACAACATCCTGCTCTATATGTATGTCCTTACACAGTTTAGGGTCATCAGCAAATATTGGGGCATTACTTTAAATTTCCACTTCTACATCATCAATAAACAAATTAAAAAGCATTGGGCCCAGGACTGAACCCTGTGGCACCCCACTTACTTTAGAAAAACATGAAAAGTTACAATTTACAAGAACTCTCTGCCATTTATCATTTAACCAGTTATTTATCCATGCACATTTATCTCCTCCCAAACCAAAGACTTTTCATTTATGCTGTAACTTGTTGTGAGATACAGTATCAAAGGTAAAACAGGCAGTTCTGGTAAATAAACTGATACTGGCAGCAAGGATTAAGTAATTCTTATTTTTCTGGGTTATGAGGTTGAACTTGACTTTTTTCAACATAATTTACTATGTTACTATTTTACTATGAAAGCAAAGCATAGAGGAAAATGTTTTATTAAATTAAAACTTTATTATAACAAATGTCAAAATATTGCTCAGACAAAAATACATACTTTTCATTTTTAACATTTCTTAGTTAATTTTTCTAAGAGAACTTTAAGTGCATCATAGCAGTGGGTTAACAAGAATGAAATATTTTCCTGTATAGCTTGGAGTCAGAACAAGCACCATGTATTTAAGAAAGATTGGTTAGAATTTATCAATGTTATATGTGCATGGAAAAGAAGAATGTGTCTATGTTTGCTGCTTATTTCATTTATGTGTCTTCATTAAGATATCCACACATGACAGCTATATTCATGTATTTTGAAACATTAATTGTTAGCTTTTCTCATCTATGTTTCTTGCAATATATCTTTCTTGACACCTACCAGCCCTTTTCTATCCATCTTCATTTTACACTATAGCTTGCAGAAAGCAAAACTGTTTTACAATTATATATATACTAGTGTAAAAGCCTGTGTACATGGGTCAAAGTGAATGGCACTGAATGGGTTAACCCTTTGAGCGCCAGAAGGGTACTCAACGCATTGCAGACAATGCGTTGCGTACCCCTCTGACACTCAAAGGGTTATGATAGCCAAGCACCCACCAGTCCCTGCACCTACCGCCTCAGTAACGTGCGTGAGGTACCAGGAGAGGGAGCGCACCTCTACCTTGTCAGTCTCAGGTGTGTGTGTGCGGGAACATGCCTTGACCCAGAGCAGGGGGCTCATAAACGTGCCTTGCACGGGTTCAGCTAGACACCACTTGACCGGGGCCAGGGCTCCCTCACACACCGGGACGGACAACTGGCACACAGGGCTGGGAGAGCGGCTGGGAAGATGGCACATTTTGTCCGTTTGGGCAGTCTCTACTGTGCATGACTGCATCAGCAGTCTCTACTGCACATGACTGTATCTGACAAACATACATTTGGCCTTTTACATAATAAGGATTTATATATATATATATATATATATATATATATATATATATATAAACAATTTTATATGAGGTCACAATGCAACTGAACGCCATTTATAATTAAGTTAATATTGAGTCATGCAGTGTTATGACATGACATTCATAACACATTCATGAGTGATAATGTGATTGTATATCTGAGCTTTTCATGGTTGCGTGAAATCTATTTCTGGATATTAATTTATACACTAGACAGACATGGTCTGCTCTAGAATCCATTCCACAGCTGATAACAGATTGCAGGGACATGGTCTTTAACTACTTTTAACCTCCTGAATGCTGGGGAAGCCTTAAATGTATTGTAAAGCCATTCATTAGCGAGATCTGCATCACCAAAAGGGTTAAGGATAAAAGTGAATTTTCTTCATATGTCTTAACATCTATTTGCCAAACAGAAATTTGCATTTCATTTTAACAAACAATATTGAGGTTGATGTGCTGGGAAGAACTGCAGCAGTTTTGGAACAAATTATATGTATCATAGTGAACAAATGAATACTCCCATTGATTTCACTGAGGCTTGAATGTGAAAGGTCTCCACTGTATTCCTTCACAATGCTTTGGACACCTGTAGCTCATTTAAGTGGCTAAGAGCCGCAAATAAATCAACCGGCATTTTGGGAATTTCTATTTTTCTTCTACAGTGAAGTTGATACAAGAATTATTTAAATTCTTCTTAGATCATTATCCTCTTTTTCAGGAAAAGTGGAATGCTAAGATAAATGGGCATCATCAAGGATTGGAGGGTAGAAAAATCTACTTCACTGAAAATATGAGACATTCATGAAATAGACCCCTGTGGTAGTGGTAGGGACTCAAATGGTAGATGAAGAAGATTCTAGATATAGTGTGTTTTATGCTACTGAAAGGTTGAAAGTTTGAACTTTAAATAGACAGGGGAAAATAGAATGGCTAGGTCGATGATTTCCTACCGGCTATCACGTTTTGTAGGTCATATGTTTAAAGACAAATATAGAACAATCCTGGAGAAAACCAAATGATCCATAGTACTGCATTAATTTAAATGGGGCTTTAATCATTTTGAATGCTTTACAATGTGTTAGAAACATCTTTAGCATTCAAGGGATTAAAGACTCATTCAACTTGCCCAGTTAAAACTGCTGGCAGGGCCAAAATGCATACCGAGCGGCAAACACACTGTGTCACCGCACAACAGAGGCTCTAAGAGCAGACTTCCTGGATCGGGACATCAATCAACAGTACATAATCAAAACCCCCTCAGGGTGGGTACTCACAAAATGTAGATGATTAACCAGTCTCTAAGTCACTTCAAATATATAAATGTATGTAGTTCACCAACATCTGTCTTAATCCAATATTCACCTTCTCTCTAGAGGTATGGCAAATTGGTATGGAAAACTACAGCTATTGCTTGTTTAATTACTCTATTTATTGGAGACATATATAAAATGTCATAAAATACAAAAGTGTAGTCAATGCAATAAAAAAATATACAATTAAAAGTGTCTATCACCCTATGCATTGTCACATGTGTGACTTCATTGGGGGATATTGAATACTGTTTAAGGTTTCACTTTATAAGCTTTTAACTTCCGTCTGTGGGTTCCACTCAGTTCCCAGGTTTCCTCATGCCAAACAAGCTGTATCTGCTAACTCACAGTCTACCCACTCCAAAAGAAAAGAAACTGAAGTTTGTATGTCACTTCCCTCCGACCATCCACAGCTCCATGGAACGCAAACAGATCTCAACATGCCAGCATTCAGTAACCAAGGATAAATTACGAATTTTTACTTACGTGCATACAGATTGATGCTTTCGTTATAGAGATAATTTTCTGTTCCAATAGTCCAGTAGGTTGGTGAGAGGGAATGAAAATAATTATGACATTTATGAAGAGCAAATGAGTGATACATGTAGCCCCTAGGTCAATTATTCAACCACCAGTACTACATCTCACCTCATCTAAATCAGACCGATGCATCCATATGTGTAGTTGGATAAAGTCCTATAGGGCGTCTTCATGTCATGCTGCTCCCTTGTTTAGCAAAAGGAATCATTGGGAGCTTTATACCTATACAGAAAACTATTTTTGAAAAACATAAAACATTCTAAAAACAGCTTTTCCACTCATAGGCTTGTTTAGCCTTTACTTTCTGTGAGTACCCACTCTGAGGAGGTTTTGGTTATGTACTGTTGAGTGATGATCTGATCCAGAAAGTCTGCACTTAGAGGCTCTGTTGCAATGTTTATATTTTCTTCTCTTTGTGAAGAAAGTTTGGCAGCGGTCACAGAACCAGGTGACCTAAGAAACAGCAGCAGGGGATATAGAGTGTGGGGAGTCCTGTCAAGATTGTTCCTGGCAAATATCCACAGGAACTGTGTATTGATCTTGGGATTCTTTTTGTATATTCCCCTACCATTAGACCACTAGTAGGTCTTATAGGTAGCGCACCTAGGGCCAGATTTAAAGGCAGCCGTAAGCACAAAAAAAAACAGGTCACGGCATTTTTTCAAGCACTGTAAGCAATTTAAAGATCAGTGCTATGAAAAACTGCCAGCAAAAAAAACCCTACCAGACACCAAATTTAGATTTTTATTTTGCCCACTGAAAATAAAAAAGCACTACAAGTTGCCATTTAATGGACTGTGTTAGCTGTTAAGATCCAATAAGGGACTCACTTTAGTGTATAAAATTTAAGACCCAGTTTTTTTTTTTACTGAAGTCCTTTAATGGATCTTTAGCTGACGTAGTTATTAAAAGCAAAAAAAAAAAATGTATGTTCCCAGTGGATATATTGATATGAGGCCCTAAGCCCCACATCAATACATCTAAAGTGCCTAAAATGCATTCAGTGTTAGTAGAATGAACCCTATGAGTGCTGGTGGGGTATAATTACCCCCCCCCCCGGCATAGGGTTATCCTGACTAAGTAACAAAGCAACATCCCATTGCAAGTAACACTTACCATTAATCCTGATGCAAGTGGAGTCCTTAGCATGCTGGTCATCCTCTGTCCTTCTTTCTTCTCTTTCTTGTATCTTCTTGTCTGTCTTCTTTCTTCTAGCTGTAAAAGGAAAAAATATAAATATAAGTTTTTATAGAAATATAGCAGACAATAATACATTATTTAACCCCTTGAGTGTCGTGGACCTCTCTGGGGCTCAAAGGGTGAAACACACTATATGTTCCATAAAAGCTGTATTAGTTCCATAAAAATATGCCACCATTATTTCAGTTACAAATAAGCCAAGTGAAATATAAGCCATTATAGTAGTCAACGTTGCACAGTATAACGTGTCCGAAGATTAATTCTTAAAAAACCTAGCTTAATTTACTGTCTCCACTGCAGTGTTCAGTGCAGAGGTGGTGGCAGTGGAGATAGTGCTGTGTTCCACAGGCCCATGTCCAGACCCTCATGGCCGATGCCCGTTCCACACTGAGGGAATTTGTGCAGAGACTGCCTTTATATATGGGCAGTCTCTGATCAAATTCCCTCACAGCCATTGGCTGAGATGTGCTTACGCTCATCCCAGCCAATCAGTGTAAAGCACTGCCGCTCAAATCTGTTTGCAGTATTGGGAATTTGTTTCTCATATACTGTTTCAGATCCCCATTTGTTAGCATAATTCGATTGCCCTACCAACAGAAATCACAATGAACGTTGTGTCAAAGAACCTAACTTTTGGGCCAAAGTTCATCATATGTTTTTTAGTTCCCAAAACCCACGCTAAATAGTGTGAGAAATGGGAACATCAAAGGAAAATGGCTAACAATCAGTGCTTGACACATTGTCAAGCAATGAGAATGATCTCAAACACAGTCATCCTCCAAAACACTAACCCTACACTACCCCTAACAGTAAAGTGACACAATACTAGCCCTTTCATTATCCTAACACCAATAAGCCAGATCTATAACACTTACTTGTCATTCACTGTTAGTCTTCTTCTGTCATCTTCGCACAGCTCACATCAGGGTCCCAGTAAGCGGTCTGTCACCTATTATATTTATTTATTTTTTATTATTAACGTTGTACTCCCTATCTTATTGCAGCCTGTACAAAAAAAAAAATAACTAAAAACAAAATTAGCAACTTCTTTCCCCAAACTTCCTCAGCACAAAGACAATAACAGCAAGATCAGTGATGTAATTGCTTGGACTGCAGCTGCCTGTGTCTTTAAAATCAAATCAGTCAGACAGAATGTTGGGGTATTTGAGGTCAACCTCCTTTGTCCCTTCTCACATCCCCAGACACGTCCAACACAGAAGTAATAACAGGAAGACCATAGTTGCCTGTGTCTTTCAAATCAAATAAGTTTCAGACATTTGGGGCATTTGGGGTCCACCTTTTTTGCCCCTTCTCACTCTACCAGACACGGCTAACACAGAGATAATAACATGAAGACTACAGCCGCCTGTGTCTTTCAAATCAAATCAATTTCGGACAGTTGGGGCATTTGCTTGAATAGAGGCAGCCAGATAACAGCGCACAGAGCTGAGACTAAGGAGCAAGGCTAAGCTGCAATCTACCGACCTGAAGGCTACTGGGAAGCACAGGGCGTAGGTAGTACCACAAGTGCTTAAGCAAGGCAGCTGGTAGGTAGTGCAATGAGCGAGAGCAACGGAGAGAGACTGAGCTGCACTTACTGCCCCAAAGGTAATTGGAATGTACTGAGTGAAGGCAACCTGTAAAGCTACCAGCTTGGTAGCTGAGCAGCAGGGTAATGGAGTGCACCCTTAGATCGGCCCAGTGGTAGTCAGACAGGAGCGAGGGACAACACGGAGCATCAGTCAGACAGGCCACAGTCAGGAGCCGGATCGGGTAGTCAGGCACAGCTAGGGTCAGCACAGAGCATGTAGTCGGACAAGCCAGAGTCATACACGGATAAGGAAGTCAAGCCAAGGTCACAACCGGAGCGAGTAGTCAGACAAGCCAAGGATCGAACACCAGGAGACAACATAAGCCAAGCAAGGGTCAGAGGAACAAACTGGATGCTCACAGGAACACCACGAAAGGGACTAAGCTCAGTTCGTACCCAACATATAAGGCCATCGCCCGATGGCAGACCCTGATCGGCCAACTAACAGGAAGCTAACAAAATAGCGAGTGAGACATCAGAGACGTGCGCCTGCAGACAGCTCAGGCAAGCAGCATGTAGTACACTCAGGTCACTGGACTGACACACCAGGCAAGTAGTCACGGCACCATGATAGTAAGAGAGATGATGATGACTAGGGATTGGCCAAATTTCCTGCAGAACTTTTCTCAAAAAATTGCCGCTCTTTTTGAGAAATTTCCCACCCATAAACAATACATAAAATGTAATCCTTTTCACCACTTCCAATAAATTTCCTGTGAGAAATGTGCCATATTTTACCTATGTTTTCTATGACTGCAAGATTTCCAACTGAATATTATTTCTGAGGGATAAAGTAAAAGTTGTGAGTCATACAGTAATATATGTCTGCAAAAAATTGTTAGCATGGTGAATGCCTTTGTCCTTATCTCACAGCACTAGCTTCCTGCTTAAGTAACATTGGCACAACCATCCTTGAAAAATAACTGTGACTTGGAATATTCCAGCAGGGTGCAACACAATTCTTTAAAGCCTCTGTTTTCAATAAAAGAAAAGGGCAGCATGTCAACCACCAACATTTTGGTAAGTTTACTATTTGGCAAGTGTACTTTTGCATTATTTGTATGCAGGTTTTGACTTCTTTCTAAGAACCTGGTAAGTGTGTGATGGCAGCACACAGTAGAAGAACTGTATAACTGTATTGCTATCATAACATGACTTGTGGAGATGGTGGTATGTGTAAGTACTCTGTCATAATTCTCTGCAGAAGAAGCAGAAAATATTGGCACACTCTCTGACACACCAACATCACTTCTATTATGTACCTCAGAGACCCAGGAACAATTAGGAGTACTGCTGCTGCAAGTTGTGGCACCTCTGATCTGTTGATGGTGTGTCTCTCATTTAGTCCTGTGGTTGTGCTTCAGGTGGGAACTCATGGAAGAGGTGCCTAGGTGTGAGCCTGCTTTAACCTGCTCACATGATTCTTACACAGACAACAGATAGCAAAATGTTTACCTTTTGGATTCTGAGTTAAGGATATCCATACTGTGGACTTCATAGGCTATGGATGCTGAATCTGTGTTGTTGGTTATGCAACACAATTAGTGTGTGTGGCTGAGTGGGACTTTGAAGCAGTGATGATACTGATGATGACTGACAGGATGATTATGTATTTTTGGGCATCTTTGCTTGTACGGGGTATAAGCTTACCATTGTTTTCTCAAACAGTTTATAGACCGGCACAGTGCTCCTTTTCAGTGGTGGAAGATTGAGCCTTTGCATTTCTGCTAACTTTCTGGCCATGTCATAATGTCTCTCAACTTCATCTTTATCTGAACAAGAGAAAAAGAGAAAAAGACAATGCACCAGAGATCTAAATGTAGTATGTAAAATGAAAACAGCAGTATAAAAAGGTAGCACATATATTTATTAATTGCAATGTTATCAATAAAGAATAAACTATGTAACAATATAATAAAAAGCACGCCCAGTCAATATTTTGCATGGGATAATAAATGGTTCAGGAAAAGAATATAAATAATATAGCTAAAATAATGGATAAAATATGTTGACTGAAACACAGCCCAGGATGAGGTAAGGTTCAAAATTACAATTTGGAATGTGGTATAACTGGGGTAGCTGGTGTAGTAAATAGGCAAGGGATGGTATATAGTTATACTGAAGGAGTGAACATAATTGCTCTTGGGGTATCACTGTCCCCCCATGGATAAATGCTCATCAGGTTTTTTCTTGTTTAATTGCACAGAAACATTATCATATTAGACTTCTCACCGGATTTCCCCTTGACAGAATGCACATCAAATAAAGGAAGAGTTTGTCCATAGTCTCACCACCGCAGATGGCTGGATCTCAGATTCCTATGGGTACCTCATACAGATTCACAACCCTGATTTGTGGTGGATCTGATGTCTTGTAATCCAAAGATGCATATTGTATCCTCTGTATGGGCTGGTGAAAGTCTTTCAAATATCATTCTACAAGTTTTTAATCAGACTTGTGAATCCCTTTAAGGTACCCAAAGGAATCTGTCTTCCTTAGTCACACAGCTCATTTCAGGGCCCCTGTCAGTTGTCACCTTTATATATATATATATATATATATATATATATATATATATATATATATATATATATATATATTTATATACTTTTTTAACCCCTTAAGGACCGGGAAAATCTGAGTTAGATTTGACTTAAGGACCGGAGCAATTTTGACTTTTTTGACTATGTCTTTGTTCAACCATATTTTCTCTTTAATTCCTTCTGTGCACCCACATAAATTATATACTGTTTTTTTAAGCACAAGTAGGGCTTTCTTTTGATACCACAATTATATGAATACCTCATCATTGAATTTGATTAAAATAGAAAAAAAGAGCAAAAAAATTAAAAAAAAACAACATTTTGCTTATATTTTCGTGTCAGGATTTGCATACAATTAGTTTATGACAAAAAAATATCCCTAAATATATTCATTTGCTTCTCCTGAATATAAGAATACCCCATATGCCTAGTATTTCAATCACTTCCTCACATTTACAAGGTAAATATTACAAGATGGATGCCATTATTTCCAACTTGTAATTTCTCAACAATTGGCATGTGAGCATCATAGCTTAGCTGACGGTGCCAGAACCAAAAATGTCCCACAAAGGTATATCTTTCTGAAAACTAGACAACATAAGGTAAATAATCAGGAGAATTTTGAAGTTTTTTATGCAGCTATTTTTCCAGAAAAAAATTTCAAAATTGTGGACAAATTTTGTTTGTTTGCAGCTTTCACACTTACATTTCAATATTACTGTTGACTTCAAGCACGAGATAGTTGAAAATGTAAAAATATCCATTGTTTAGTGTTCAACTTCTTCTTCTGAGTACGGCAATACCCCATATTAATAGGTTTCTCAAGATTTGGGGGAGCTACGGGGCCCAAATTGGAACATGCGCGTTTCCAGTTTCACACTTTGAATTTTCACAGCTTGCATCACTGGTGCCATGTCTCATTTGGGGCTGTGTAACAGTGCTCCACTCTAAGATTTCCCCCCAAAAGTGTATATTTTTAGAAAGTAGACACCCCAGGATTTCATTTTATGTATGTTTTCAAATTTTTTACGCAGCCATTTTACCACCAATCACTCGTAAATCTTGACGCAAGTTAAAAAAACAGCGTTTTTCACACTTGCACTTCAATGTTGATGTGAATTTCAAGCACATGATAGGTGAAGATTTTTAAAAATGCATTGTTTAGTGTTCAGCTCCTTCTTCTGAGTACGCCAATACCCCATATGCATAGGTTATTCAAGGTTTGCGGGAGCTATGGGGCCCAAATTGGAACATGCGCGTTTACAGTTTCACACTTTGAATTTTCACAGCTTGCATCACTGGTGCCATGTCTCATTTGGGGCTGTGTAACAGTGCTCCACTCTAAGATTTCCCCCCAAAAGCATATATTTTTGGAAAGTAGACACCCCAGGCTTTCATTTTATGTATGTTTTCAAATTTTTTACGCAGCCATTTTACCACAAATCCTTCGTAAATCTTGATGTAAGTAAAAAATTCAGCGTTTTTCACACTTAGGTTTCAATGTTGGTGTGAATTTCAAGCACAGGATAGGTGAAGATTTGTAAAAATGCTTTGTTTAGTGTTCAGCTCCTTCTTCTGAGTACGGCAATACCCCATATGCATAGGTTATTCAAGGTTTGCGGGAGCTATGGGGCCCAAATTGGAACATGCGCGTTTCCAGTTTCACACTTTGAATTTTCACAGCTTGCATCACTGGTGCCATGTCTCATTTGGGGCTGTGTAACAGTGCTCCACTCTACGATTTCCCCCCAAAAGCATATATTTTTGGAAAGTAGACACCCCAGGCTTTCATTTTATGTATGTTTTCAAATTTTTTACGCAGCCATTTTACCACAAATCTTTCGTAAATCTTGACGTAAGTTAAAAAAACAGCGTTTGTCACACTTTCACTTCAATGGTGATGTGAATTTCAAGCACAGGATAGGTGAAGATTTTTAAAAATGCATTGTTTAGTGTTCAGCTCTTTCTTCTGAGTACGGCAATACCCCATATGCATAGGTTATTCAAGGTTTGCGGGAGCTATGGGGCCCAAATTGGAACATGCGCGTTTCCAGTTTCACACTTTGAATTTTCACAGCTTGCATCACTGGTGCCATGTCTCATTTGGGGCTGTGTAACAGTGCTCCACTCTACGATTTCCCCCCAAAAGCATATATTTTTGGAAAGTAGACACCCCAGGCTTTCATTTTATGTATGTTTTCAAATTTTTTACGCAGCCATTTTACCACAAATCTTTCGTAAATCTTGACGTAAGTTAAAAAAACAGCGTTTGTCACACTTTCACTTCAATGTTGATGTGAATTTCAAGCACAGGATAGGTGAAGATTTTTAAAAATGCATTGTTTAGTGTTCAGCTCCTTCTTCTGAGTACGGCAATACCCCATATGCATAGGTTTCTCAAGGTTTGGGGGAGCTACAGGTCCCAATTTTGAACAAATATTGAATTTTCAAGTCCTGCTTAACTGGTGCCATTACTCATTTTGGGCTATGTTCCAGTGCTCCACTTTAGGATTTCCCCCCAAAAGTGTATATTTTTGGAAAGTAGACACCTCCAGCTTTCATTTTAGGTGTGTTTTTAAATTTTTTACACAGCCATTTTACCACCACTTTCTCGTAAACTTGACGTAAGTAAAAAAACAGCGTTTTTTACACTTTCACTTCAATGTTGATGTGAATTTCAAGCACAGAACAGGTGAAGATTATATAAACTGCATTGATTAGTGTTCGGCTCCTTCTTCTGAGTACGGAAATACCCCATATGGATAGCTTTTTCTTGGTTTGTGGGAGCTACGGGTCCCAAATTGGAACATGCGCGTTTCCAGGTTCACACTTTGAATCTTCACAGCTTGCGTTACTGGTGCCATTTCTCATTTGGGCTGTGTAACACTGCTCTTTTTTAAGATTTCCTGCCAAAAGTGTATATTTTATGAAAGTAGACACCCCAGGCTTTCATTTTAGGTGTGTTTTCAAACAGCCATTTTACCACCAAGCCTGTGAAAACTTGACGTAAGTAAAAAAATTCAGCATTTTTCACGCTTTGCCTTCAATGTTGATGTGAATTTCAAGCACAGAACAGGTGAAGATTTTATAAACTGCATTGATTAGTGTTCGGCTCCTTCATCTAATTACGGCAATACCCCATATACATAGGTTTGTCGGGGTTTTGGGGGAGCTACTGGGCCCAGTTGGAACATGTTAGTTTCCTTTTACAGACATGCCATTTTTACAGCTGGTGCCTTGTCTCATTTCGGTCTGTTTGGCAATGCTGCAATTAATTTTACGCCCAAAAGTATATTTTGTAGAAGAGTAGACAACCCTGGCTTTCATTCTGTTTGCATCTTATCAATTTTTTCGCTGCCACTGTATCACCAATCCCTCCCAAAATCTGCAGTAAGGCAGAGAAACACCATTTTTCACATTTCTATTTTAGTGTTGCTCTGGATTTCAATCAGATGATATTTGCAGATTTTTTAAATGCTTTACATTAGTGTTGAGTTACATTGTCTGAGTACGGCAATGCCCCATATGCATAGGTTTGTCAGGGTTTGGGGGAGCTACTAGGCCCAGTAGGGAACATGTGTGTTTCCATTATCAGAGATAAATTTTGATAGTGTTAGATCTAAGGAGGGATGTGTTTTGAAAAATAAAAAACAGGATATTTCAGGGGGGAAAAGTGGCCAAATAATAAAAGAACCTTTACAGCACTACTGCATTGTACCTGAATGGTATTCCTTGAAACAGTCACCAATGCAGAGGCCAGGTTTGGAAGGGCAATCAGGACAGTAAGTGGTGGTGTCTGTCCGTATTCCCTTTCTGTAGCAAACCCTGCAGCGCTTCTGTGGTTTGTTCTTTTGGGGAGTTGGGGGGATTTTATAAATAAAATGTACTAACCCGGGTCTTGGTGGAATTATTTCAGACGCACCTTGAAATAAAAATATGGAAATAAGTTGTAGCTGGTACTGTAAAAAGCTACATGTTTGATTGGGGTTTGCCAGCTTGAAAAGTAAAAAGGAATTATGTACAGCAGTCTGCATCATATAGATGGCAACTTTTTTATACCATGCCCTACACTTCCTCATTGCAAGGTATGGCTGCATTAGTTGATCACTCAGATCAACTCCCCCCATGTTTTTATTATAGTCCTTGATGCAGACTGGCTTTCTCATTATCACTGTCTTGCCACGAACAGTGACTGCCACTGATCTGTCCTCATGCATTGTGGTCAGCATGTAGACATCTTTTTTGTCCCTAAACTTCACTGCCAGCAGCTCCTGTTGGGACAAAGATAAGGACGTCCCAGGTTTTAGTTTGCTATCTACTAGTGTTTTGGGCAACTCCCTGCAATTGCGCCTGACAGTGCCACAGGCCACGGTGTCAAAATAAAACAGACTCTTAAATAAAAGGGGGCTGGTGTAATAATTATCAACAAATAATTGATAGCCTTTATTTAATAAGGGGTAAATTAAATCCCAAACTATTTTCCCACTTGTTCCCATAAATTCGGGGCTCCCAGGAGGATCAAGTTTGCTGTCCTTGCCCTCATAAATTCTAAAAGCCTGGGTGTAGCCTGTGGCACTTTCGCACAATTTATAAAATTTTACACCAAATTTGGAACTCTTTGAGGGGATGTACTGCTTGAACCCTAACCTGCCTTTGTATTTCATTAGGGATTCATCTACACTAATTTCTTTTTGGGGCATATACACTTGGGCAAACTTTTTCTGTAAATGGCTTATTAGGGGACGAATTTTGTACAGTCTATCATACTGGGGGTGTTCTTTTGGGGGGCACAGGGTATTATCGCTAAAATGCATAAAGTGCAAAATGATTTCAAATCTGGACCTGTTCATAGTCTTGGGGAATATAGGGGTATCACATACGGGGTTTTTGCTCCAGTAGGATCGAATACTTGGCTTTTTTATTATACCCATTGCCATTATTAAGGCCCAGAATTGCTTAAATTCTATGAGGTCTATGGGTTTCCATCTTTCTTCCTTAACTACAAAAGCTGTAGGGTTTGCGGCAGTATACTGTGCTGCATACAAGTTGGTTTGGGACACAATTTCCCCTAAAATGTCTTCCCCAAAAAATAAATCAAAAAAATTATCATAGTTAAATCCCTCAACATCAATTTGAATCCCTGGGGTGCCTGTAAATTCTGGTATTTGTGGGGAAAAATTGATTGGGGATACCCATTCATTATGATCAGGAGTGGCAGGTGTTGGGGCATTTCTTTGGCCAGATATTTTTGCAGGTGCTGGGGCAATTGCCAGGGCAGCTCTTGGGGCAGCACTTGGGGCATTCCTTTTGGCAGGTATTTTGCAAAGTCTTTTGGCAGATCTTGTGACAGGATTTTTTGCAGAACTTGTGGCAGGATTTGTGGCAGGATTTTTGGCAGGTGCTGGGGCAGGATTTTTGGCAGGTGCTGGGGCAGTTGCCAGGGCAGCTCTTGGGGCAGTGCGTCTTTTCTTGATAGAAGGCCCAGCGTCGTCAGTAGAGCTGCTCTCAGTTTCTGAAAACTGCTCTATTTCAAAATCTGACGCTGTATCTGTTGCCTCTGAGTCAGATGCCAAAAAGGCATATGCCTCTTCAACGTTATAACTGCGCTGCATTTTGCCCACTAAATTTTTTTTTTCTTACTCTAACGCTATCCCTAAACCTAACTCTAACCCTAAAACGTACCCTAACCTACGTATATCTAGAACCTACCTAACCCAAGTAAACTACCTATCTAAACTATACTTATTATATATATATTTTTTTTTTTTTTAATAATTTTTTTTTATTTTTTGGGGTTTTTTTGGGGGGGTTTTTCCCTAAACCTAGATCTGTCCCTAAACCTTTCCCTAACACAAGTCTACACTAAACCTACCCACCTACCTACCTAAACTACCTAAATTATATTTTAAATCAATTTTTAATAAAAAAAAAAATAAAAAAAAATAAAAAAAAAATTAAAAAAAATTCAGAGGATACAAGGGGGATGGGGGGTATCCCACAGATCAGCAGACGCTGATCTGCAGTTTATTGATCACTCTAAAAGTGATCAGATGGGGGGGAACTTGATGATCACTGTAAAACAGTGATCAAAGGGTTAATTTTCAGGTTTATTTGCAGGTTTTTCACTCAGGAACACTGGAACACACTCTAACACAAAGTCTCTCTGTCTCTCTCCACCTCAGCAGTGTGCAAGATGGAGGGAGACAGAGATATATGACAGGGACAGTATTTACAAATACTGTCCCTGTCAATCAGCATTTGCAACATGTGATTCGCTCATCAAGCGAATCGCATGTTGCAACAAACTTTCTACTGGTTGTTACTAAGTGTCCCGGTATCGGGACACTTAGTAACAAGCAGCCCGCACTCTCCCATCGCTCCGTGCGGCCGCGATGGGAGAGTTTAACCCTTGACGTACCGGGACCGTCAAGGGTCGTTGGGTCGCATTTACCCTTGACGGTCCTGGTACGTCAAGGGTCGCTAAGGGGTTAACTGTATGTCCCCCTATTCCTATCTCTGTGTCACGGTACAAGCCAAAAATGATGTGAGAGGCTCTGAGTACAAACAAAAGCACAATGGCCTGTTCTCTGGCTAGTCACCGCTCAAGAGCATCACATTTTAGCTCTCTAGTGCCATTACAGAGGAGAAATTTCCACATACATATTAGACTAATCCCGCCCATAAGGGCGGTCCAGTACCAAAATGATGGGCAAGTCTCTTCTGCACGGAAAAAACAGCTAACCCCAGACGTACGTTTCGGCCTTTTTTTGGGCCTCGTCAGTGAGGTGCAGCTGGCTTCCCTAGGCACTGAGAGCAAGGGGTCCACGTCTGGATTACCCTTTACACTTAGGGAGGGACCCTAATTGTTTTGTAGAAACAAGCCAAAAATGATGTGAGAGGCTTGTTTCTGTGTCATGGTACCCAGTATGAAATGAAGATCAGACACAAGTATATATATAATGTAAAACCACCTTTATTGAAATACACAGTAATGAGTAATAATGCCCACAAAACCCCAGACCCAGAACTATAATCTCCAGTCTACTACCCGGAGCTGCAAACTGTGCTGAGTGCTGGACTACTGTGCTCCACCAAGGGAACGAGGAAAGGTGATAAAGACCAACGCTGGAGAACCAGCAATACGAGGTATCGCAGAGTAGCATAACTCAAGTGCAACCGGTCAGTCCGCTGGGTACTGCACAGAGCGAGTAGTTAGTCAGAGCCACAGGCCAGAACTGAGGTGGATAATCAGACAAGCCAGGGACTACAGGGAGCAATAGTCGACCAGAGCCACAGGTCAGAACCGATGTGAGTAGTCAGACAAGCCGGGGTCATACATGGAGCGAGTTAGTCAGCCAGAGCCACAGGTCAGAACCGATGTGGGTAGTCAGACAAGCCGGGGTCATACACGCGCAAGTTAGTCTGCCACAACCACAGGTCAGAACCAATGTGGGTAGTCAGACAAGCCGGGGTCATATACGGAGTGAGTTAGTCAACCAGAGCCACAGGTCAAAACCGATGTGGGTAGTCAGACAAGCCTGGATCATACACAGAGTGGATTCGTAGGTCAATACACAAGAGCAACTAACATAAACACCATGTAAGGGCCCTGACTCCTAGGCCCACAGAGGTTATAAAGGAGCTGAACAAGATGAGAACCAATTAGGCAAATCAGAATAAGCCCATAAACAAGCACCCGTACCAGCACCCATTCTAGTGATGTCAGAAATGTGGAAGTGGCCAGCAATCATACCGGCCGACATCACAACAGAGGAAGGAAGCACAGAATCGCTTAGGCCACCTAAGGGAGACTATGATACTCTGTCACAAAATAATAATTAAAAGAAAACAAAAAAAACAAAACCTGTTTGGCAACTTCCCTCTCCCACAGACTCCCACAGCGCAGATATAATAATGGCAAGACCAGCAAGATACATAGACCACAGCTACCTGTGTCTTTCAAATAAAATCAGTCACATAGAATATTGATGTATTTGGGGTAATCCTCATTTGCTCCCTTCTCACACACCCAGACACATATAACACAGAGATTATAACTGCAAGTTCAACAAGGTACTTGGACCACAGCTGTCTGCATCTTTCAAATCAAATCAGTGAGACAGAATTTTGGGTTATTTGGGGTCAACCTCCTTTTCTCCCTTCTCACACCGACAGACATGTATAGCACAGAGATAATAACAGCAAGATCAACAAGGAACTTGGTTTGTAACTGCCAGTGTTTTTCAAATCAAATCAGTGAGATACAATGATGGGGTACTTGAGGTCAACATCCTTTATTCCCTCCCCCATTCAGCAGAGCTAGAAATTGAATCTACTTAATGCCAAATGCATGAATGGGAAGAAAGATAATTTATAGATGTCTCTCTCTGTAAGAGTTAAATGATTTAGTCATCAATAGGGATGGGTGAAAAGTCAGAAACATTTCCAGCAGAATTTTTTTTGAAAAAACAACAATTTCCTGATTTTTTTCAAGAAACTTCTCACCCATAGAAAATATATAACATTTCTCCTTTATTCCACTGCAATAAATGTCTCACCATGGAGATATAAATAGCTGAAAGTAAAAGTTTGAGACCTATAGCAACATATGTATTAAACAAATTGCTAGCAGGCTGAATGCCTTTTGACCACAACACTAACTTCCTACTTAAATAACAATTGCACAACCATCCTTGAAAAATAGCTAAATACAAACAGTGCTATGGCACTATGAGTGCTTACTTCACTATAAAAAGCATTAGTATCCATCAAGTACACACACAAATTTGCCAATGGCTAGACGATCAGTCACACCCATATTGGTGATCCAAATTTCTTATAAAAAGAACAACCAGAGTTCTCCTCCTCGATAGGTCCAGGTATCCGCACACAAAGAGTTCCAGATCTTAATAGTCTGATAACCAAAAGTCCTCCGAAGATCGCTGCCCTTTTATGCACCGGTGTAATGCACCAACCTCAGAGTCACTAGAATATAACACAAAGAAAGGGCATAGACCCTTCTAAGAGGATATCTGTATATACAATTTTATACTTTATAGCCCCTAGTATTTAAGATTCCCCAAACCTGGTCCTCTCTCAGAAGAAACTTGTCACAGGTTCCAAAGTCAAAGATTTCAAGTAATTTATTAGATAGCAACATACATGTAAAAAGTGATGACAGATATTATCACCCTACATGTTTCGTGCCACCTCTGGAACTTCCTCAGGGGCTCAAATATAGCAATAACGTCAACACAACATCTGTGTTATGTTGTCGTTATTGCTATATTTGAGAAAATAAATATTGGGGCTATAAAGTATAAAATTGTATATATATATATATCCTCTTAGAAGGGTCTGAACCCTTTCTTTGTGTTCTACTTGAAAAATATCTGCCAAATTTTGCATTATTTTTGTGCAGATTTTGACTTTTAAGAACTTGGTGTGTGATGGCAGTACATAGTGGAAGAACAGTGAAACTTAACTGCTTTATCAACATGACTTGTGGAGGTGGTGGTGATGGTATGTGTGGGCACTCTATGACTCTTGTCATCTCCAAAAACAAACTCAGAGTCATACTTCTCTGCAGCAGGAGCAGAAAATCTTAGTACAATCTTTGACACATCAACATCAGTTCTATTATTTACCCTAGGAATGTTTAGGAGTACTTCTACTGCTGCTACATCTGGCATCTCTGACCTGTTGATGGTGTGTCTAACCTGTTCATGGTTGTGCTTCAGGAGGTGCCTATGTGTGAGCCTACTTTCCTGCTCCTCAAATGCTTCTTGCACATCAGATAACAACATGCTTAGCTTTTGGATGATGAGTGAAGTATCTCCATACTGTGGGGATCATTGACTGCAGGGTTCCTTGAGAGGCTACTACTACTACTACTACTACTACTACTACTACTACTACTGGAGCTAGATGTTGCTGAAATTGTGCTACTACTAGGTGTCACAGTTGCTGCACTCATCATAGAAAAGGCTGTGAATGCTGATAACCTGTGTTGTTGCTGGTTACTCAACACTAGTAGTGAGTGTGTCTGAGTGGGACTTGGACTTGAAAGTGGTAGTGATGCTGATGATGACTGACAGGATGACTATGTACTTTTTGCAATCGTTGCTTGTCCATGGTCAGACTTCCTCAAACAGTTTATAGATAGGCACAGTTCTCCTTTTCAGTGGTGGAAGACTGAACATTTGCATCTCAGCTAATTTTCTGGCCATGTCATCATCTTTCTCACGCTCAACTTCATCTGTATCTGAAGAAGAGGAGGTTGTTGTATGGATATATTCAAGATCTACATCATCACCATCATCCTCCGGTTTGCCTGCCCTTCTTCTTCACTACATTAATATTTCTCTAGGCTTTTAGAGCCTAGAGCCTTTACTCTTTAAGTGAATTTCATAATGTTCGCTACTACTGTCAGGGCAGGTGTTTTTGTGCTTGCTGACTCACTGTTAGATGCAGCAGTTGGTTCAGCTACTACACCATCTTGCACTATTCCATCATCACTGGAATTTGATTTGTTTTCATCTTCAGTGATTTTAAATGGTTTATTAATAGTACTGATGCTAGTGGGACTTTGACAAACTGTAACCACCTTGGGAGGCGAGGGATCGCATCATTTATTGTACATACGGCATTAACCATGGCTGCAGTCAGTTTTTGGACTGCCACTTTACTTACATGTCCCTGCAATGCTCCTAATCCTCTCATCCGCTCCCTACCCCTTGTGAGTTTGTTGGACATTGTTCAACTACTGTATGTGTTTTACTGTACAGCACACAATATAAATTAATCTGTTTCATGTCTTGGATCTCTACAAAATACTCTATCTTGTCTAGTATCCTTCTGTCTCAGTCACAGCTCATGTCAGGGTCCCTGTTTCTGTCACATCAATTTTTTTAACATTTTATTTATTTATTTTAATTATCTGTTACCCCCCCCCATCCCTATCACTATTAAAAAAACAACACTCCCTGTTCAACTGCTTCTTTCCTCAACTAGGACAGAGATAATAGCAAGATCAGGAAGGAACTTGGATCACAGCTGCCTGTGTCTACTAGGTCACACAACATTTCTCACTTACTTCCTCCAGACTCTCCTAATACAGAGAACAGATTTGCTGTCTACAAGACTCCCTAAACTAAGCATCAACTCCACTTTATTAACTTGTTTTCTCTATTTCTTCCTCTCAAAAACACAGAATGGCATGCTGTGAGAACGTGCCAACTCTTTTATAAGATGCCTACAGGAAAGTAAGGGAAACTTACCATGTGTTTGGTAGAAATTTAGTCTTCCCTCTGATTTCAATACAATGAGCTAGGTAAAATAAGCAGGAAAACAGCACTCAAAGGATCAAACAATTCACATTTGTCCAAGTTAAAATAGCAGATTATGCAAACAAAAAACAAATTTCCAATTTTTTTCACTAAGATTAAATATTAAGGTCGAAAGAGAAAAATAAACATGTAGGCAGGATTTTAATTTAGTTTAAAAAAACCCTCTTTGTGCTCTCTGTTGCTGTCGTTGGAGGTGGAGGCAGCAGGAAAAGGGAAAGACAGAGCCCCCCCCCCCCTTAAGTACCTCACTGGCCAATGCCTGATCCAGTGTGAGGGAATTTTGAACAGAGACTGGCGTTTCATATGACCAGCCTCTGTTCAAAAATGTTTCCCATCCATTGCCTAGGTTGTGTGCTTACTTACCTCCCAGCCAATCAGCTTCCACCAGGTTCCGTCATTCCTCCTCTACGAGCTGGGAGGTGTGTAATCACACATCCAAGCCAATGGATGGGAAATATTTTGAACAGAGACTGGCCACATAACGACAATCCTCACACTGCAATGGGCATCAGCCAGTGCCCGTTGCAGTGTGAGGTTGGTGGGAATGAAGACAGAGGAGATAAGATTGAAGAAGAAGAAGATGAATAGTAGCTAACCAGGGTGCTGAAGACTCTACTGGACATCAGGATTACTGGAAAGTGTTTCTTTTCAGGGGCTGTTTTTTAACTTAGTCTGATTAACCTTGTGAGTGCCAGTGTGTAAGCGTACCCCACTGGCACTCATAGGGTTAATTCTTCTAACATTTGTGTGTGCATTGGATGTACCAATATAAGGTATATCAATACATCCACTGGTCACTTAGGTTTTTGTTGTTTTTTTTTATCATTTTCAATTCCTGCATAGACTGTTTGAATATGCGTTAAGGGACTCTGCATCCAAAAAAACTGTGTGTAGATTTTCACCCACTAAAGTGGATCCCTTAACCCTTTGCGTGCCAGAGGGGTATGCAATGCATTGCAAAGGGTTAAAGCATCTTACTGCTAACATATTGAATTAAATTACAAATTCTAACCTTTTGTGATGTATTTCTATGGCTTCAAATGAGTGGTAAATTTATTGCCAGAGATGGGGGTTTTTGCCGGTACTTTTTCATAGCTCAGATAAATGAATTGCTTACTATGCTTGAAAATTACCTCCAGGGTTTTTTGTGGCATCAGATGGAATGAGTTGAGCCCTAAATGAGTGAAAAGCAGTGTCGTATCCTCTATAGAAAAAGGGGGAGGACAAAACATATGCACACTGATTAATCTTTTTACACAAGATTGTATTATTAGAACCCAATATATGACAACAGATTGAATAATGACTGAAACCATTGAATAAGTTTGTTAGAAAAATATTTTTTCTTACATGATTTCAAAGACTTAAGATAGTTTGAGACAAGTATTAAGATAATTTGGAAGATAATTTGGAAAATGATCAAAAAAACAAATAATTGCTATGTAAATGGTCGACTATCCCATTTATCATAGACACCTATAGATGTACATTTTAATGTAAGTCTCTTAATACAAGAGTATATGCTCCAACTTACATTCCTTTATAAATGGGTACTCAAAACACATTAATGATTCATTCCGTTGAGAGTAATGGTGTCAAGTAAAAAATGCCCCATGAGATACCTTATGCATTGGCAAAAATTTGACGCCATTAGCAAAACACTTCTTTGAGGACCCCAATTCAGACCCGGCTGCTCTGAAAGCATGGATATTGCAGAAAGTCTCTTTGGGAACCAGAGGTAGAGATTAACAATTATTATGTCAAAAAATCAGTGGATTTTTTACTTGACACCATTGCGCTAGTTTGAAAGACTCACACAGATGGTCTATAAAGGTTGTGGCACAAGATGTGAACTTTACAGTGGAGAGATACATACTTCTGGGTTATGTTACATCCAGTTGTCAGGTGGGTTAGATTTTTCACCTTCCAAACTCCTGACAAGAGCCCCAGGCTTCTCACTAAGTCTACTTCTATAGGAAAATATGATAAATGCCCTATAAATAAGATAAAGTATTTTTAATAGATGAAAAAAATGTAAATTAGTTCATTACCATTAAACAATGCATTATCCATGGTTCAAATAGCAACATTCAAAGTGGCACAAAAGCAAGAACACAATATAAAAAATGCACCTGTAAGGGGAAAAAAAGCTTTTTGTTCAGAAGATTCATGCATTTGACAAGCTTATTAATTTACCATGATAAACATAACTATTATACGTCAATTGAAACTGACCTTCCATTTCAAGCTGACAAGATTGTTTTATTATATTATGTGCATCTACTCTCCGTTTCACGCTTCCCTTTTTGATACTCTGTTGTTCTGTAGGAAATTTGATCCTGTATGGAAATAGTGCTTTATATAGTCTGATTTATTTAGATAGTCATTTCTTATATTGAGAGGTTGAATCTGTCTTTTGTGATGTGTTCTCTAGTCCACAACACCAAATTTCTAGTGGCAAAAGTATTAAATTGTTCTTGCAAATAACATACACAGACTAAATATTGCAGCAACCCAGAGATGAAATTTGGCATGTTCTGCTTTTGCTAATCTAGCCTTTCTCTTCTTTATATAAGAAAAGACATTTCTTTCTTTACTGCTTAATCAAGTCTCTGAAGAAATTAAAGCCCTAATAAATCAGGGACTCTCTGGACCTACAAAAAAATAACTGAATGTTGAGATGTACTACATTACTTAACTCTTTGGGTGATAAAGATGTTTCCAACACATTATGAAGTGATGTGTTGGAGACATCTCTAACAACCAAGATATTGGTAGTCAATTGTCATACCTCTAGCTCAGAGATGTCCAAGTTCAGTCCTCAAGGGCCACCAACAGGCCAGGATTTAAGAATTTCCTTGGTTAAGCAAAGGTGAGTTAATCAGTGGCTCATTAATTTAGACTGACTCATCTATGCTTAATCTGGGAAATCCTTAAATCCTAGCCTGTTGGTGGCTCTTGAGGACTGAACTTGGACAGCCTTGCTCTTGCTGATGGGGTTTACAACTCCCATCATCCCCAAACTACAAATGGCTGATTGGGGATGATAGAAGTTGTAGACTTACAGCTGGAGGTACAGTACTTGACTACCCCGTATCCAGTAGGTTAACATGAGGGATGAGAAGAATTATTCTGTAAATTCAGTGTTTGTACAAAATATGCAGGTTCATAAGCTATGAAATCTCTTTTGAAATGTTTGTTTCTAACATTAACCAAACATATAGCAGGAAACTTAACTATATTGTGTCCAGTAAATTAAATTAAAGCACATTCTTTTACTTTAAGCTATCAATCTGATAGATTCCCAAGTGGTGACTCATTTGCACTATGCAGCATTATTTGTTTAGTGGTTGACAAGACTGCTGGACTGCTCTCAACCCCATTCTCCTTTACGCTCCCATGCTGTCCACTGGTTTTTCCCCAAGCTCTTCGCTGCCACCTGCTCTCCCCAGTCTCCAAGCTGTCACTTCCACATCTCCTGTTGCCGCATCCACTTTCCACATACTACCCACTGCCACCTCCTTGCTACTCAATGTCACCTTCTTTCTCCAGATATTTCAAGCTACCACCTTATTCTCTCCTCAGGCTCCTCATTCCCACTTTCTCTTTTTTCCATGCTTTCATTCCCTCACTTTCCCTCATGTATACCTCTCCCGCCTGTTTTGATATTAGTGGTATTTTCTCCTTCTATCTCCCTCACTATCCCTCCCATCTTTGTGATCTAATCTGAATCAATTTGGATGAACCCAGAATTATTGTACAGGCACTCTGACATTATTTGGGAAATGAATCTAGAAGGTTTCACTAATCTCTAGATAAAACACACAATCTGTAAATGAAAAAAGAAAAACAAAACCATTATATATGTAAATATAGCAAAAAAACAACAAAATAATCCAAAGTCTGTATATGGTGCATTCGATTAGCAAACAATCTCTTAAAGGAGCAGTAAATATTTTGTAATTTAAAAGAATATTTTTTGAGAGATGCATATTTACAGGGTTATTAATTTAAACTTTTTATTTACATTAAAAGTGCCCTCTTGTAACCAGATTTCAGTTAGTTATTCTTTTTCATTCACTGGGAGAGGTAAGTCACTGACAAATACTTCTACATAAAATGTAGTAGACACTGTTGAGCCATTCATGACAGTTTGAATTTTCAGGAAGTAATCATGTTGCCACTCACTTCCGACATTTTGAATTGTTGTAACATTTGACTTAAAGGGATAGTAATACCTAAAATGTAAAAAAATATATGTTGTAGGGTTTATCCCCCTGCGTAAAACAAGAGTACTCCCACTGCTGAAAGGTGTTTATTCAAAAATTATTACAACTCAAAGTTAAATTTTTTAGGTGCTGTATCACAGTGGACTGAAATTGTACAGTGGCGCTGTTGCTACACCATACTATGGACAGCTCTGGTCCCGGGACCATAAATCTCCATTGGATGGTGTAGCAAAAGCTCCACTGTACAATTTCAGGCCACTGTGATACTGCACCTAAAGACGTAAACTGTGAGCTGTAATAAATTTTGAATAATACACCTTTCATCAGTGGAAGTACCATTGTTTTTGTAAACCCTACAACATTTTTTTTTTTTACATTTTAAGTATTACTATCCCTTTAAACAACTGACAGAGGAGGGAGTTACCTTGTTTTACTCAGCTGAAAAAGTTCTATAACATACAAGTTGTTTTTTAAAAAAAAAGTTTACTGCTCCTTTAATATGGCACTGCTGTTTTTTGGGCAGATTTTCAACATTTTAATGCTTATATTCAAATTAACCCCTTTAGGACCAGAGGAAAGGCAAATATGTTGAAAAGCAATATGTTGCACATCCCTCTGCTCCTTAACAGTTTGAATCCTAATTTGTTCCAGCAATTAGAAGACAAAATAGTTTACTGATGATGTCATGGATAAAATTTACACTGCTTTTCTGCACAACTTGTATTATTAGCACAAATACAGATCTTAGCCACTAGCAAGGTCTAAAATTCCTGGGGGTCAATGTAATAGTCACTGGTAAAACTGTCTGTAGGGCAAAAATGGATACCGGACAGTTCACATACACTGTTTGCCCTACCAAAAGGAACCACAATGAATGTTGGGACACTAAACCAGACTTGTGTTCCAACATTCATTGTGGGTTTTTTGTTCTGAAAACACACACTAAATAGCATGAGAAATGTGAACATCAAAGGAAAACCGCTAATGATTGGTGCTTTACACAATCACACACCTAGCATGACCTAAAACACAGTCTTCTTCTTTAATCTTCTATTTTCAGTCTTCTCCTGTCTTCATATCTTCTCATCGTTTTATCTTCTTTCTTCTAAGATGCCAAAATAGAATGCTACAATTAATAAAAAGAATATCCATGTTTACAGAAGAAATCCCCCTAAAGACATGGATGAACTGTATGCTGTCGAATAATGATTTTATATTGTGAAAGTAATTACATTTTTGACTCTTACTATCCCTTTAAAAATAGATCACAATTTGTAAGTATTATAAGATTTGTTCTCCTACATAAAACAAGGGTACTCCCACTGCTGGGACGTGAGTTATTCCAAAGTTCTTAGATTTTAAATTTTTGGTTTGTTTGTTTGTTTTTTGTTTACATTAAAGGGAGAGTAATATTTAATATGTAAAAAAATATGTTGTAGGGTTTATCCCTCTGAGTAAAACAAGGAACTCCCCCTGCTGAATGGTGTTTTACTCAAAAGTTATTACAGCTCAAACTTGAATTTTTTTAGGTGCAGTAGTACAGTAGTGGTGTTTCTACACCATCCTATGGACAGATTTGGTAAGTTGGCCATAAATCTCCATAGGATGGTGTAACAAAATCAGTACTGTACAATTTCAGGCCACTGAGATACTGCACCTAAAAACTCCACATCTGAAGTGCAATGAACTTTGGATACAACATAATTTTTTACATATTAATTATTACTATCTCATTATCAGTGTCATCTTTTGTCCAGGGAGTTCAACTACAGCCTTTATGATGTCCAGAAAGTTATTCTGCTGCATTCAATGGGACAGATGAACCACTAGCTAAAGTTCTTCATAGAACGTGTTAACAACAGTTCCATCCATTCTTAGCCAGTTTTTTTATTTTTAAAAATACTTTATTCAAGAAACAAACATTACAAAAGTTACATACTTCAACAGTACAAACATATGGAAGAAGATGTATATAAATGACAGCAACACAATTTTACAATACAAACAGCAAAAAAATATTACTAGTGTGGTCTATGATGGCTTCTAGATATTGATATTCCTTCTGGTTCGTGAGTAGGGGTGGGCGAAAGTTGTCGCTGTGTTCCCGTGGGAAATTTTGCGAAAACCATGTAGTTATCTGCTTTTTCGTGGGAAAATCAGCTTTAAAACTAGCGGTTAAAATTTTTGCATTTTTCAAATATTGGCCAAAATTTTTCAACATTTTTTCAATGGCTAGAAAGTTTCCGCCCATTGATTTATGTTGTTTTCGCACTTCCGCTATACAAACGTAACATTTTCACTGAAGGCAGACACAATAGAAGCAGCTACAGAGCGAGATAGACGTGCTGTGCTGTTCTCATGTGATATTTTTCAAAAAGTGAGGCAGGAGAGGCTCACAGTGACTCCTATCACTATGAGCAGGGTAAAAAAATAATCAATGGAGGAGCTGGAAGGATCATTATGTGTCCATTGAGTCTGAGGAGGAAGGGACCACTACTGTACTGTCCAGTCCCCCTAAATCACCCCAAGGGATCTTGGGGAATTTAATGGGAAGAGAGGGAGAAAAGGGAATGGTAAGGGAGGGAGAAAAGGGTGGTACTAGTGAGAGCAGGACAGGTCAGCTGTCTGTGCCTGCTGCAAGACTTGCTGCCCCTGCTGCCAGTGCCACCATTGCTGTACCTGCAGCCACTAGTGTTGTACCTGTCAGATGTGCTGCCACTAGTTCTGAACCTGCTGCCAGTGCTGAACCTTCTGCCAGTGCTAAACCTGCTGCCAGTTCTGAACCTGCTACCAGTGCTGAACCTGCTGCCACCAATACTTTGCCTGCTGCTAGTGTTTCTTGTAGTACTCGGGGGGGGGGGAGAAGAAAATTATGCCATATGTGACAGCAGGAGACCCTCTCTCACATTGCTTGTCACCTCCTCCAAGCAGCAGTGAGATGTCTGGAATAGAGGAGCAGCACGTAGGGACTAGTGGTGGTGGTGGTGTTGGAGAAGCTGGGGTGGAAGACACATTGATGACCTTTTTAGAAGAAACTGAGAAGGAATGGGAGACAGGGATGAGGATGGGCATCACCACCACCACTAGCAGTCAGCTTTTGAAATTAACGGAAATTGCAACTGCTCTAACTTCTGCTGCTGCTGAGATGAAAAGGCAGCAGGGTGCTGAGGAGCAGGCTAGTGTGCCACAGACCACCATGGACACAGTGGGAATGGGGTCAACAAGTAATGCGGGACTAGGACAGGTTCCACATGCCAACAGTAGCAATTCTCCTCCTGATCCTAGTTGCAGTGCTAAATCTGAGGCAGTAGCAGCAACAGCAGCAACATTATCCGCTGCCACAGAAAGCGAAGGGGAATGTGGAGGACAAGAAGAAAGAGGACATTCTTCTCCACGTGTTCCCTATCCCTCCCCCAGAAGTCATGGGTGTGGGGCTATTATTCTCTTCCGGCAGTTACAGTGCAGTCATCATCAACAATGGTACAGTACAAAATTTGTGATAAGTTAGTGAGAAGGGGAAAAGAGGGAATACACCTTGGCACAACCACCCTGATAACACACATGAAACACAGACACCATGACATTTACTCCAAACATGTTAAGACAAAACACCTGTTACAGAAATCTAGCACCGCTGTTACTGTACCCCCTGACTCTCCAGACAGGTGGAGATCAAAGAGGAGGAAGAATAAAGAAACCCAGTCAGACACTGGAAGTTCCATGACGAGCGAAACAACTAGCTCGCCATCAATATCACCTTCTTCCTCTAGGGTAACAAGTACATTTCCTGTCAATCCACCTCATTCATCGTTACCTCCCTCTCCAAATGATAGCCACTCTGTTAATGTTAGGATATGGCAGTTCATCTCTACCCATTGCACACTGTGTGGTGCACTGACCTCACATGCCAGTGTGGTGGAGTAGAATCGATACCAGGTCATCAGGTGGCATCTGAGGAGATTCCATCCCACAGAATATGCTAGGATTCTGGCAGGGAGGGTATCACAGTGCCTGTGATTCTTGTCACTCTTACTTGTGGTTCGCTCTGATTTGCTGAGCCAGTTTGGCCCGCCCCTGGGGACCTTCTTATGCCTGGCCCAGACATCTGTCAGATGCCCTTTCGTGGTGTTTCTGAGCCAGTAGTGCTGTTGCTGTGTTCCTGTGTTCCGGATTCCTGTGTACCAACTTGGCTTGTCCTGACTACTCTCGAGTGTTCCTGTTTGTGTATGACCCGGCTTGACTGCGAACCACCTCTGTATCCTGACCCGGCTTGGCTGACGTTCCTGTTCGTGTATGACCCGGCTTGTATGACTACCTCCTGCGTGCTCCGACCCGGCCCGGCTGACTTCCTGCTCCGAAGATCGACTTCCAGCCTGTTCCAGTGACCTCCGTTCCCGTTGTCGCCGCCGCGACATTCTCAATCGCTGCTGCCAGCCACCGTGTGACCGCCTTGCCTGGTGTTGCCATTTATCAGTGCAGTGTACCGCTATACTTGCAGAGCTGTGCGTGCCTCAATGAGCCTCACTATACTTGCAGAGCCTCGTTGTTTGCAGAGCTTCGTGTAAACGTGCATATTAACCCTAGCAGTGCTGCCTTGCTCTCGCTATCTTGATTCCCAGAATAGAGCCTCCTCCTTGGTGCTACATCTGCTGAGTTGGCTGCTTACCGACGGCGACTCTATCCATTCCGTTGCAGAGTAGTCACTTATTGTGGGCCGGTTGGGCGCCATTGGCTCTCCCTTCTCGTTGTAACTGGGCGATATCTTTTAAGCAGAGTGGCGTTAGAGGGAAGGCTTCAGCTCTGGCAGATTCCGTTGTATACGCCCGTGGGGGCTATTGGCTCTAGCACTACCACTACTGGTATCCGGTTAAGTCTGAAGAGGCTTAGTCAGCTCTTGCTTTGCAGGCCGGTTTCCGTTAAGCCAGTGGGGGCTACTTACACTTGCACTCGCAGAAGCAGTTTTCCAGTTGGTACGCCCGCGGGGGCTATTTGGATCTCTGTTCTGTTTACTACTCAGTCACTTTGGCTAGGCATCTACGATTCTCTAACAACAAATCAAACAAAGTATCCTCTACAAAATACTCTATCAAGTCAAGTATCAGTCCACCCCAGTGGATGCTTATGTCAGGGGGTTCCTGTCTCTGTCATTTTAAATACAAATGTCTTATTTTATTGATTTATTTTTTTATTAACTGTCCCCCCAATAGCTGTCAAGAAAGCCCCCCAAAACATAGTCCCTGTTCAAATGATTCATTCATTCACCAACACAGGCACCGTCCTCAGACCCCTTTATACCATGTCTTATGGTTTTTATTTTATTTTATTTAGGATTTCTTTTTTATTAAGTGGCCCCCAATCCCAGTAAACAACCCCCAAAAAACATTCCCAGTTCAACTGATTCTTTCCCCACACCCAACCAACACAGCCACCCTCAAGCCCCTTTTATACAATGCCTTTGGGAAATAAAATATTATTTGTAATGTGTGATGTTCCCACCACAAGGATTGCGTCCAGGAAGCTAAACTTCGATGGCTATGGCCCAAGACGAAATAATGTGGCTGGGGATAAACTCTTAGGATGCCTTCCCCAACTCCTTTGTCAGGACTAAAAGATACAAGGAAACGTCATGTAATCCAGCAGCATGTGTAGTGGGCCAGATGCCCACTCTTGCCTCTAGTGGGACTATGTGTAAACTCCAGCATAAAGTTAGAATGGACTGTGAGTATTATATGTAACCCCTGGCAATCTGTGCAACTTTGCTGGCACACCAAGAAGAGAACAGCAGACATTTGTATTTTTTATGTTTTACCCCTGTTTGTTTGACTGTAATTGTTGTCCTATGTTTGTGTGCTGTGACCTCGCTAATAAATGCAATTTATTATCTTTTTGTCTGGCTGGATAAATCACTTAACCCTCGGCCTACCATGCAGTAAACCCTGTACTCCGTCACCAGGGCCGGTGCAAGGATTTTTGTATACACAGGCGAAGGTGCATTTTGATGCCCCCCATCCGACCAGGGCACAATCCCTTGCCTCCCCGACCTTGCCACAAACCCCTGCCCCGCTCCCCATATATTCACCTCCACACTCTCCTCACCTCCACATTGCCCCTTACACAATGCCCCTTCATCTCCACAATGCCCCTTCCACAATGCCCCCTTCATCTACATATTGCCCCTTACACAATGCCCCTTCATCTCTACATTGACCCTTCCATAATGCCCCTTCATCTCCACATTGTCCCTTCATCTCCAGAATGCCTCCTTCATCTCCACATTGCCCCTTCCATAATGCCCCTTCATCTCCACAATGCTGCTTCATCTACACAATGCCCCTTCCATAATGCCCCTTCATCTCCACATTGCCCCTTCGATAATGCACCTTCATCTCCACAATGCCCCCTTCATCTCCACATTGCCCCTTCCATAATGCTCCCTTCATCTCCTCATTGCCCCTTTAATAATGCCCCTTCATCTCCACAATGCCTCTTCCATAATGCCCCTTCATCTCCACAATGCCCTTTCCATAATGCCCTTTCATCTCCACATGCCCCTTCCACAATGCCTCTTCATCTCCACAATGCCCCTTCCACAATGCCCCCTTCATCTCCACATGCCCCTTGATCCCCTACCTTGAGTCCCTGGTAGTCTAGCGGCATGCCGTAAGGGAGCTCTGTGCCTCCTTTGGCACAGAGCTGAAGCTCCTGCACGCTATTCTCAGTAATGCAGAGTGCTGGGAGATGATGTCATCTCCCAGCGCTCTGTATTACTACAGAGCCTGGGTTGCTCTGTGTTGTCAGTCTCACATAGACGCCGCAAGGGGGTGCTTGGTAGTGTGAATCAGCGTTCCCTCGCGGCAGATATATATATATTTAAAACAAATGTAAAAAAATTCCCAGCCTCCCCCTTTTCAGCGCCCCTATGTTGCAGCGCCCTAAGGCAGCTGCCTGTCCTGCCTTAATGGTAGCGCCGGCCCTGCCCGTCACAATAGTGGCAGCTTGTGGGATATCCAGCTTAGGTGTTCAGGGTGTCTGAGGGAAACCCTCACCACTATGTGTGCTAGTTGTGCCAGCTCAGTAGCGTGGTCACTTTAGAACCCAGACAAAAAAGACACTGCCAATGACAACAGTTTGTGAACCCCTCCTGCTATTTTTGTTTTGCCTTAGAGTTAGCCTAAAGGACATGTGAGCAAGTACCCTGTCAGCGCTGCCATACAAAATGGGACTAGGAGTATAGTCTGCATCCAGCACCCACTATGCCATAGCAATGCAGTGATTTACAGCTTTACAGACTTACCTGGATGATCCTGTACCTCAAAGCAAAGTGGTCAAACATTGAAAAACAGAGCTCCAAAGCAACCAGATCCAGAGTGAAAATTCTGAATGTGCTGAACCAGTTTTGTGAGTCACATAATCCAAGCATGGGAGTAATATGACACAGAGACCAGAAAGATATTCCAGTAAGAGACCATTGCACTACCTTCTCAGCCTAAAGGAAAATCAAGTGGAGGATGGTCTGTTCAAAAACCAGTTCCACTGAGAAGTTTAATGGAAAAGATAATCCACCCCAAAAGCAACGTTACTTGGAAGGTTTTGCAGGGGTAAGTGACACTCCTCTGGGGACTGATTGTGATGGGACTTGTTTTGATTATTTATGTTGGACTGATTTAGGTGGGATGGTGGTCTGGGACGGTCTCTTAATATTGATGGCAATAAGCTATTGTGTTTGTGAGGAAAATGCATTGCCAAACCAAAAGATTTGCCTATTTGAAATGTTTTGGGCCTACTTTTTCCTGCACCATAATCTGATATGTCTTGCCCTGGGAAGTATTCTGAATCACTGGACTTTGTTTTGGAACTATCTCTGCTAAAGATACAATGATGTACTATATATAAAAATGCTTTGTAGACTTGATGTCTGTATTGATAAAAGTATAGTAAATCAGTTAATATGTGAGGACCCAGTGATCTGTCCATGTGGACTGTCTGTTTTCAGTGATCTCCATTGTTTCAAGTGTTCCCATTCTTGAAATCATTAATGTCCCCTGTGTGTGCATGTATTAGAGAGTGTTGGCCATTTCTAGCATTGAATGGATTGGTTAGTGTATGATGTACAGAGGGATGGTGCCATCCAGTCAAGCTGACCACAGAGATTGTGTTATGAGATAGACCAGTGTTGGTCAGATAAAGGGGGGTAGGGCAAATCTGTGTGTGGAATGTGTGTACCTTCCCCTTTACATCAGGCTAAGCAGAAAGAGACCTTGTAAATGTTACCTGTGACATCAGATCCTGTAGGGGGTGGGTAGAAAAAAAGGCTAGGAGGAGAGAGAGAGAGGGAGAGTTGAAAATGAAGGAACATGAGAGAAAGCCTCTCCATAATGGTGGGAGGCCTAGGGTCCATGTGCTTTCTAAAGGAGTACTGGAGAAACTGGGACTGGTGAGTGCCCTCACCGGAAGAGTTTGAGTGAGTGGGCACTGTCGTGGCCAGGTGCCCTTTTCAGATGTGGGCTGTAATTCAAGGTGGTTTCAGTCACAAAAGTACCCTGATGTTCCCACCACAAGGACTGCATCCAGGAAGCTAAACTTCGGTGGCTATGGCCCAAGAATAAAAAAAGTGGCTGGGGATAATCTCTTAGGATGCCTTCCCCAACTCCTTTGTCAGGACTAAAAGATACAAGGAACCTTCATGTAATCCACCAGCATGTGTAGTGGGCCAGATGCCCACTCTTGCCTCTAGTGGGACTATGTGTAAACTCCATCATAAAGCTAAAATGGACTGTGAGTGTTATATGTAACCCCTGGCAATCTGTGCAACTTTGCTGGCACACCAAGAAGCGAACAGCAGACATTTGTATTTTTTATGCTTTACCCCTGTTTGTCTGCTTGTAATTGTTGTCCTATGTTTGTGTGCCATGACCTCTCTAATAAATGCAATGTATTATCTTTTTGTCTGGCTGGATAAATACCTTAACCCTCAGCCTACCAAGCAGTAACCCCTGTACCCCGTCACAGTCTAAATTTAAGGATAGCTCTACCTCCCATATAAGAAGGAATTATACTTTAGTTTGCTATGTCGCTTGAATCAGTCGGGCATAACAGAAGGAGTGGAGACGAGGTTGATCTCGGGTTAACTAATCATGTGTAAAAAAGAGTAAGTTCTCTAGTTTGATATCCATGTCTAGTGTTGAGAACCAGTTCCAAACTTGAGAAAGTGACCACCAAGGAACATGGCCTATCTCTAAGAGCTCCCTTAAATGAGGTAGGGAAAGTGAATCTGTTGTAGACATAAGGGAGCCTATGGTATCAACCCTTCTTATTCTCTAGAGGGAGAAGAATGGATGGATCAAACCCTGTGGAAAATTTGGGTTGCCTACCAGAGAAGTGAGAGGCGAAGGGGAAGTAAAGGAATTGTTTTATTCACTGTATTCCTATATTATAATTCGCTAAGGAGGTTTGTCAGAAGCCATCAAGTGCAGTAGAGACGGCTGCGTGCGCTGCAGTCATGCACAGTACAGACTGCCTGCACCTTGGCTGATATGGAGAGGGGTGCTCCGAATTCAGACTGAAGTCCTCTCTGTGCACATTCCTGAGACTGCTTGGTCCCAGGAAGGTGAGCAGAGAGGACTATGGTCTGAATTTGGAGCACCCCATTCCATATCAGCTGCAACTTTTTTGGGCAGTCAGTACTGTGCATGACTGCAGTGTTGCCAGTGTTGGCCCGTGTACATTGGCTTTAAAACTAGTTTGCAATAAATGAGTTTGCAATAAATGACCAAGTATAATATGTTTCAAGTAAGCAGAAGAGATATTTGAGTCTGCAGACTATAGTATTGTAAATGGTCGCATGAATCAAAAGAATGAATATACTTCCCGTCATCATCTGAAACTTGTTCCAGAAGGGACCAAGGAAGAGAGAAGCAAATAAGAATACCAACTCCTTTTTTTCTATCTCAGAGGAAAAGTAAGTGAATGGAAATTTATGATTTGAAAATTGAGGGTGTGAAGGGGTCTGGAAATGAGTTTCTTGTACATATATCATATTTCAGAGAGTCTATTGAAGTCCCTAAGGCAGTGGCTATTTTTCCGGGACGTTGAGACCATTGATCGTAATTCATTTGATGTTAGGCATGACTCAGCAAAGAGTTTCATCAGTTGCCATACTCCTCCAGCTTGCCAGGGGTCCAAGTTGGGGAGAGATCAAAGAGGAGGGAAAAAAGGGTGAGGAGAGAAGAAGTAGCATAATAGAGCAAATAGGAATTATAAAGAAGAAGAACTATATTGAATAGTTAATAGAATTAAGGGTTTAATGAGGATGAGTAGACCATTTGAGTTGTACTATTAAAATATGAACAGGTGTATAAGGGCTTCTGTGGAGAGGTGTTGGGAAGTGGTGCTCTTCCCAGTAATAACACTATATATATGTCAGGAACATTGTATTATACAGTATTAAACTGGGGGGGGGGGGGTCAGTGGAGGGGGGAGAGGGAGGGGCAGGGTAAGTGATGGGTCTCGGCATCAAGGGTTCTTGATTGGGGTGGAAAATTAAATAGATTATGGATTCTGCTTCACAGACATTAAGAGGATACATCTTGCCAAACTCCAAATAGTACTATAAAAGAAAGGAAGCTTATTGATAAAGCAGTAGTCATAACCATATCTTGTCTAACAATAAAATATGCATAGACTACTTGTCTCAGGGATCATTCAAAGAAACCTCATGTGTCCTATTGTGCATCCAGAACAGAATGCAGGGTCAGAGTTTTATATGTCAGCATGACTAGGGGTATCCTCTTGAAATTTTGCATGCTGCATCGGGAGTCTCAAAATGTTGCATTTCGTTGGTCACCAGCTTACAAATGACGCACTAACAATGTTGCATACCAAACAGTCACGCATTCAATATATCACCTTGCACAATATGTTGCCCACATGTCGCCTTCTATATGTCACCTGCATCAAAATGTCGCTCACATCTTCACTATGTCACACACGTATAATGGAAACACATCTTTGTGTCAAACACACTAAGGGCACATTAAGGGTGTATTAAGGGTGCACATGTGACAGTTAAACTTCGCATCTTTGGTGCATTAAGGGGCGCACATGTGACATATTTAAACTTCACATGACTAGAGAGATCACTCTACCTATGTATAATGGGGATCAATGTCAGCTGGAAAGGGTAGGCGGATGTCACTATAAGGTGTTGTAGGCAAATATACCCATGAGAGGTTGGGGGTTCCCCTTCTATCTTAGTATGTGAGAAGTTTTTTTTTTTTAATTATGTTGTTTTTGCAAAAGGTAAATATGATAACTAATGTTACATGTGCAAGCAGATCTCTCAATTCCCTTTAGGTCTTCTATCTCTGTGGTCTCCATCTGTACCCTTCCCAGTCCTCCCAAGTATATTCAGAACAATCATCATGGTAAAAGTAAAAATGCAGGAGGGAGTGTGAGGCCCAATTCTGTCCCAAGTGAGGCCATCGTACATAATAGTATCTAAGGCCACAAAGCTTTTTCAGGTGTAGATATAAGGGATGAGTTTAAGGAAAGTATAAACATAATGCAACGGAGTGAGTCCCAGCTCTTTAATCACTGTGAACCAAACTGTGTCTAAACATTGCTGTGGTAGAGTATAGGCCCTTTCACAATTGGACATTCTCACTTTGTAGATCAAAATCCTTCAGCTCGCTACCCAAGTCAGTACACATCCCGTAGGTCATGGGTTAGAATAGTAAACAGTCAAGCCTGTCAAACGCTCATAAAGTGCAACAGAACCCACATAGCGGAAAGACAACATGTGAAGATCAGGTAGAAACATTCCACTGCTAAACATCTCATGCAGAGCAAGTCTTACCATAGCTGATTATTGTTGGCTCAGGAGCTCTAGCAGAGACCCTATAACCAATTACAAGACTGGAAACAAGAGGGGCATGGGCACCATATTCGAAATAGACTATGTGCTCATTTACATTCCATAGTCCTCTCCCACAAAAGATAGGTATTGTAGTGGTATCGAGACAACAGGAAATCATATAATATGAAAATTATATAATAAATAGGTGAACTGACAAAGTCAGAAGTAGTGAAAAAACACTGTCAATGTCTGAGAGAGGAAGACATTGGGAGAGTCACAGACTCGACTGGTTGGTCTGCGACACCAGGAACTTACAACTGCAGGAGAGTAGTCGAATAAACTGTTTAGGTGGCGACCCCAGTGGTTTTTGACTCTGGAAGAGTTGTCGAGCAGGCTGGGAGTTGGAGACACAGGAGGTTGTCGACTCTGGAGGAGTTGTTGAGCAGGCTGGGAGTTGGAGACACAGGAGGTTGTCGACTCCGCTACCCTCAACCAATTGGACATTTGGAGGTGTCGACAGGATACCAAGCACAACACCCTTGACTGGTTGGACAGGCAAGAGGTAGGGAGAAGTCGACCATCCACACCCTCAACTGGCCGGGGCAGTCACCGGAGGAACCGGTAATGGCACCCGACTCAATCGGGGAGCCTGATGTGTGGATTTGAGGCAAACAAGAGGTAGGATAGTTGAGAGGAAGCAGGACTCACAAGAAGTTGAGCAGCAGCTGCAGGGACACGTGTTGCGCGGAAGCGGGGAATGAAGCTTGGTCAGAAAAGCTGGAGTCAAAGCCGAACCAGAAGCAATGTATCAGGGGAACAATCAGAGTCGTAATCAAGAACAAGCCAGATCAAGATTCTAGAAGTTGAAGACCAAATCTGAAGACTGGAAATGTAGTCGGGTAACAAGACAGAAGTCAGAATACGGGAATCAGAAACTCAGGAACACTGACAAGAATCTCTCAGGATCTCGGTGTGTAAATCGAGCAAGACTAGGAGGCTGGCCCAGGTAGATAAAGGCCAAGCAGCCAAACGAGATGGTAGAAGGAGGAATAGCCTGACAGTGACCCCTTCTCAAAGGCCGTACTCAGGACGGCCCAGAGTTTCAGGATGAAGATGATGGAAGCCACATACCTGAGCAGGAGCATGTATGTCGGTGGCAGGCACCCAAGAGCGATCGGCAGGACCATAGCCTTTCCAGTCGACTAGGTATTGTAGCTGGCCACAAACTAGTTGTGAGTCAAAAATCCGGCTAACCTCATATTCTGACTGACTATCCACAGAGACCAGAGCAGGAGGTTGAGATGGTTGGTAGAACTGGTTCTTTACTACGGGCCATAGCAGAGATACATGGAAGGAGTTGGCTACCTTCATGGTAGGAGATAGATCGAGAGCATAGGTAACCGGTGTTATCCGTTTATTGACCATAAAAGGACCCGCAAACTTGGGACCTAGTTTACCTGAAGGTTGTATCAGACAAAGGTGTTGGGTAGACAGCCAGACCTGGTCACCAATCTGGTAAGAAGGGGCCAGATGTCTTCTCTTATCAGCTGTGGATTTAAATCTGGAAGAGGTGGCTTGCAAAGAATGGCAAACAGAGAACCGATGCAGATGAATCGGCTCCGGGAACATTTGTGGCAGAGAGTTTAAGGAGCATCTGAGGATGATAACCCAAAGTGGCATAGAAAGGTGAACATTTCACAGAAGAGTGATACTGATTATTAAATGCAAACTCAGCCAGGGGAAGCAGTGACGCCCAGTTGTTGTGATGGGCATTGACGTAATGGCGAAGAAAGGTTTCTAAAGTTTTTTGGTTCTTTCAGTTTGGCCATTGGATTGAGGATGGTATGAAGATGAGAAATTCAACTGATCTCTAGGCGAGCACAGAAGGCCTTCCAAAACGTAGAGGTGAATTGGGTTCTTCTATCGGAAACCACTTGAAGATGGACTCCATGAAGGCGAAATACTTCTCTAAGGAAGATGTCTGCTAGAGTTTGTGAATTCGGTAGTCCTCAGAGAAGAATAAAGTGTGCCTGCTTAGAGAATCGATTAACCACCACCAAAATTACACTGCAGTGGTCTGAAGGTGGCAAATAAGTAATGAAATCCATACCCAAGTGAGTCCATGGAGAATGGGCACCAGTAGTGGTTGAAGTAATTCAGCTGGTTTCTGATGGGATGGCTTATTTTTAGGACAACACGTACAAGCTTTGAAGTAATCTTCAACGTCCTTTTTTAAGGAAGGCTGCCAGAAGCATCGAAAGAGAAGCTCCACATTCTTGATGGTCCTTGGATGTCCGGACATGACTGAGTGATGAGACCAGTTCAGGAGTGATGAGCGATAGCGTTTCGGAAAATAAAGAAGATGGCTGGGGTTCCCTTTAACCTGACCACAGAAATGATGCTGAAGAGACTTGATCCATTGAAATGTGGAAAGTGATAGGCTGGCCACAAAATGTCTGGAAGGAATTATAGGTTCTGGAGATGATTCTGATTCAGGGATGAAAAGATGGGATAAGGCATTAGCCTTCAAATTCTTGGATCCAGGTATACTTAATGACAAAATTAAAATGAGTAAAGAAAAGGGTCCACTGGGCCTACCTTGGATTCAGGCATTTGGCTTGTTACAGAAACTGAGGGTTCTTGTGGTCGGTTTGTATGATGATTAGAACTTGAGAACCTTCCAGCAGGTGGCGCCATTCTTTTAAGGCCATTTTTATGGCCAACAGCTTTCTGGTCCCGGCATCATAGCTCTTCTCAGAGGAGCTGAACTGCTTTGAGAAGTATGAACAGGGGTGAAGACGGTTAGTGATCTCATCTCTTTGTGAAAGAATGGCACCTGCTCCTAGTTCGGAGGCATCAACATCAATGAGAAAGGGCTTAGTGGAGTCTGGATATCATAGCAGAGGTGCAGAAATGAATAACCACTTTAACTATTCAAAAGCGCCAACGGCCTCGGAAGACCAAACCTTGGGATTGGCATTCTTCTTAGTAAACGCCACTAGAGGCACCACGATAGAAGATAAGTTCTTAATAAATTGTGCATAATCATTTGAGAATCCCAGGATATGCTGCACAGCTCTCATAGTGGTTGGTCGCGGCCAGTCTGAGACATCCTCCACTTTGGCAGGGTCCATCTGTAACTCTGAGTCCGAAACAATATAGCCTTAAAAAGGAAGTTGGGAAGTCTCATAAATACACTTTTCTGCCTTGGCAAAGACTTGTTTCTTCCGAAGGTGAAGTAGAACGGAATGAACATGTTCCCTATGTTCAGGTAATGAAGAGGAAAAAATTAATATGTCGTCAAGGTAGACCACAACATAAGAAAGTAGGATGTCCCTGAAGATCTCGTTGACAAAGTGTTGAAACACTGCGGGGGCATTACACAGGCCGAATGGCATCACTTGATATTCATAGTGGCCGTATCGGGTATTGAAAGCGTTTTCCATTCATCTTCTTCTATAATGTGAATCAAATTATATGCCCCTTGCAGCTTCAACATGGTGAAGACTTTGGCTCCCTTGAGGGCATCGAATAGTTCTGGTATCAAAAGCAGAGGGTACCTGTTCTTAATGGTCACCTTGTTCAGACCCCTATAATCGATGCAGGGTCTCAAGTATCCATCTTTCTTTGAGACGAAAAAGAATCCCACACCGGCAGGAGAAGAGAAGTATCTGATAAAGCCTTTAGCTAGATTCTCATTTATATAATCTACTAGGGCTTGATTCTCAGGCTCAGAGAGGAGAAAAGTTCTTGCCCTTGGGGGAATAGCACCAGGCAGCAAGTCAATCTGACAGTCAAAATCCCTGAGTTGGTAACTCTGCAGCTCCTTGCTTGGAAAAGACATCCATGAAGTCTCTGTATGGCTCAGGAATTAAGTCCATGGGAGCGGTGATGTTGCCATTGAGTCCAGGTGCAGTGACCTTGTCCAAACAAGTGTAATGGCAAACAGGACTCCAAGCTGTTATTTGGTCGGATTTCCAGTCGATCACGGGATTATGAAGACGCAGCCAGGGCAGACCCAAAATGACAGGAACCGAAGGACAATTGATAATATCAAACTGTATTATTTCTGAGTAAAGGACCCCTGTCTTGAGAAGGATTTTTGGGTCTCTGAAGTAACCAGGCCAGAGCCCAAAGGGCCTCCATCAATAGTAGAAACGTGTACAGGTCTAATCTTTTGGATGAGGAGTATAGAGAGTTGACTAACAAATTCAAAGTCCAAGAATACTTAGACTGCACCTGAATCCAGAAATGGAGACTGAACCCCCCAACCAACTTAAATGGACGGGAACCATCAGATGGTTAGGGCAGGTCTCCTGATTAAGGCTTAAGGAAATGTCTCCAGGATTCCTTAAGCCTGGGAGTTTCCCGGGCTTGTTGGGCACTGCCGTAAAAGATGACCCTTCTGGCCACAATACAGGCAAAGGCCTAGACTCCATCGTTGACTCTTCTCTTTGTCAGTATGCTTAGTAAATGACCCTATGTCCATGGGTTCTGCATGGGTCTGAGGGATCTCTGAAGAAGAAGTAGCATGTGAGGATGATAAAGTTTTGTAACTATGGGGTCTATCTCTTTTAAGTTGATGTTCCTGTTGATGTCTATCGAGCTCTAAACAGAGTAATGAAGCCTTCAAGGTCATCAGGTATCTCCTGAATGATCAAAGTGTCTTTTATCCATTCACTCAATCTCCTGCGAAAGCACATTTCAGCGCCCCAGAGTTCCAGTCTGTTTCGTAGGAAACAGTATGAAACTCCATGGCGTACTGGGCAACCGTGCGAGTTCCCTGTTTAAAACCCAGAATGGAGGCTTCCGCTGACGCATGTCGACCTGGTAAGTCAAAGACAGTCCTAAAAGTGGCTATAAATGCATTGGAGTCATTCAGCAGTGAGGCCCTTTTCTCTACAAGAGGAGAAGCCCAGACAAGAGCCTCATCTTTCAATAATGAAATTATAAACGCTACTCGAGCTTCATGTGAATTGAATGATTGCAGCAAGGTCTTGCAATGAAGTTGTCATTGATTCAAAAAACCACGACAGTCTTTAACGTGCCCAGAAAATCTTTCTGGCAAGGGTATCTTTGGAGGTTTAAACCCTGCAAGGTGCTCCAGAGGATTTGGGGAAGGAGGAGAGGGGGTGAAGGTGCGTAACATCTCCATCATATCATCCAGTTTATGGTTAAGAGTCTGTAAGTGTGCTGCATGGGAGGACAGGATCTGTTCCTGTTGTTCCTGTCTGGAGGGGATGCCAGAAGCTTCAGCAGCATTCATATTGTATGGCTTGATTTTACTGTCACTGTCTGAGAGTGGAAGGCAATGGGAGAGTCACGGAATCAGGAGAAGTCCTGTGGAGAGCTGGAGACTCAACTGGTTGGTCTGCGACACCAGGAACTTACGACTCCAGGAGAGTAGTCGAATAGACTATTTAGGTGGAGACCCAAGTGGTTGTCGACTCCGGAAGAAATGTCGAACAGGCTGAGAGTCAGAGACACAGGAAGTTGTCGACTACGGAGGAGTTGTTGAGCAGGCTGGGAGTCGGAAACACAGGAGGTTGTTGGCAGCACTACCCTCAACCAGTCGGACGTTTGGAGGTGTTGACAGGATGCCAAGCACGACACCCTCGACTGGTTGGACAGGCAAGAGGTAGGGAGAAGTAGACCATCCACACCCTTGACTGGCCGGGGCAGTCGCCGGAGGAATGGGTAATGGCACCTGACTCAATCTGGGAGCCTGAAGTGTGGAGTCGAGACAAACAAGAGGTCGGATAGTCTAAAGGAAGCAGGACTCACAAGAAGGAAGAGTCGATGTGAAGATCTCAGAGGCAGCAGAAGCCTAGTCGAGCAGCAGCTGCAGGGACACTCATTGCGCGGAAGAGCAGAATGAAGCGTGGTCGGGAAAGCCGGAGTCAAAGCCGAACCAGAAGTGAGGTACCAGGGGAACAATCAGAGTCATACTCAAGAGGAAGCTGGGTCAAGATTCTAGAATTCAAAGACCAAATCTGAAGACTTGAAACGTAGTCAGGTAACAAGACAGAAGTCGGAACACGGGAATCACAAACTCAGGAACGCTGACAAGAATCTCTCAGGATCTTGGCGCGAAAATTGAGCAAGACTAGGAGACTGGCCCAGGTAGATAAAGGCCAAGCAGCCATTCGAGATGGTGGAAGGAGGAGTAGCCTGAAGTAGCGTGACAAACACATATCAACAGCAAGGATGGGCGAACATTTTGGCCTCAAACTGAAATCGGTGAATAATGGCATTTCCCGCTTGGTGAATAATTTCCCACGAAAAGAGTAATTTTTCCTCTTATTTCGCTTGGCTCATTCCATTTAAATCAATGGGAACATTGAATTTGCACATAACACATGGCAAATATTATTTTATTTCCCAAAGCCATAGTATAAAAGGGGCATGAGGTTGCCTGTGTTGATGGAGTCTGGAGAAAGAATCAGTTGAACAGTGAATTTTTTTGGGGGGGATTGTTTATTGGGATTGGGGGGCAGTTAATACAAAATATATCCTAAATACAAATAAAAAGCCCCATTAGACACGGTTTAAAAAGGATCTGAGGAGGGTGCCTGTGTTGGTGGGTGGAGTCTGGGGAATGAATCCATTGAACATAGAATTTGTTTTGGAGTGTGTTTCTTGACTGCTATTGGGGGGACAGTCAATAAAAAAAATAAAATAAGAAATGTGTATATAAAGTGATAGAGACAGGAACCCCCTGACGTAAGCTACAACTGTGGTAGACTGATACTTGACTTGATAGAGTATTTTGTAGAGGATGATTTGTTAGATTTGTTGTTAGAGGCCCAAGCCCTGAGGATTTGTAGGACATACACTTATTAGAGGCAAAAGCCCTGAAGAAACATTGATTTGTAGGACTTAAGCTTGTTAGAAACAACTCCCCCAAAATGTTTATTTTTTTGTAGGACTGTTTTTTAATAATTATAGTTTTGTACTTTTTAAGCACATGATCTGCTTAGAGCCAGTAGGTCATATTGTGTTGGCCAGTGGTCAGTGGGCATTGTCAAGTGTCCTCCTCAGTCCATAATTGTGGAATTTCAGCCTGCTGCCAGTGCTGAACCTACTGCCACCAGTATTGTGCCTACTGTCGGACGGGCTGCCACTAGTGCTGTGCCTGCTGCCAGTGCTGAACCTATTTTCAACAGTGTTGATCCTGCTGCTAGTGTGTCTTGTAATACTCATAGGGGGGGGGGTTAGAAGATGATACCAAGTGTGACAGCAAGGGACCGTAAGTCACACTTGCCATCCCCAAGCAGTGTTGCCAGTGCTAGTACTACTACTGCTAAGAAGGTCCAGCAGCTTGTTAGTGTTCGGAGTGAAGGAGGGGATAATTAATATCATAATATTAATAGTGCCCATGAGGAGGAAGACTCTTGGGTTGAACTTGATATGGTTGATGTTAGTAGTAGTAACAGTAACGGTGAAGCAGCTGGTAGGACAAGTGTTAGCGCAGTGGGAGGGGAAGCATTTGAGAGCATTCAGACTAGCGGTCAAGGAAGCCCACACTATTCCTCTGGCCCTGGGAGTCCATTTCCCTTTACTACAATGTCCAAGTGGAACATGATCCTGAAGAGGCCAGAACGGTTGGGGGATAGCAGAAGCAGAAATAATACCACCACCAACACCAGAAGCACAGATCAGTGCCTATTGCTACTGCTGCCAGTCTGTCTTCTTCAGGTCAAAAAGAAATGCCAAGTGTGAAATTAGGGGACCTTCTGTCACTTTGATAGTCACTATTGATGATCGAGCACCCCGATGCTCGGGTGTTCGGGTGCTCTGGCCGAGCGCCCCCGGAGGCTCGAGTGCTCGGCCGAGCACCCGAGCCCCATTGAAGTCAATGGGAGGACTCGAGCATTACACCAGGCACCCCCTGCTCTGATGAGGGGAGGGTGCCTGGTTCATAGGAAAAGGTCAGAAAATGATGGAAACACCACAGAAATGGTTCAGGGACAGCATAGGGAGGATGTCTGGATGCATCTTGGACTCCAACGTCGCTGCTGGGAATGATGTTTCGCCCGTAGCACGCCATTTTTACAGACTGACCGTAAAACACACAAAAAGGAAGATAAAAACGATTTTAGGCGAAAAATTGTTACCAAACAGTATTTGCTGTATATTTACTTGAACTATCAGGATCACGTCCACTTCCCCGTTCCTTTTTACCCGCCTTCTTCATATTAAACGGAATATATGCCGGTAATCTGCGGCTAGGCACACGAAACAGAATGTGACGCTAATCTGCGGCTAGGCACACTAAACAATATGTGACGCTAATCTGCGGCTAGGCACACTAAACAATATGTGACGTTAATCTGCGGCTAGGCACACTAAACAATATGTGAGAGTTGGTACCGTGTTAGCCGTATAAATACAGGAGGCAAATATAGTTTTTGATACCTTTTATTGGCTAACTAAGCAGATTTAAATGCAAGCTTTCAAGACCTTAGGTCTCTTCCTCAGGCATGTTATACAGATAAATATGAAAACATCTCTCATTTATCTGTATAACATGCCTGAGGAAGAGACCTAAGGTCTTGAAAGCTTGCATTTAAATCTGCTTAGTTAGCCAATAAAAGGTATCAAAAACTATATTTGCCTCCTAAACAATATGTGACGCTAATCTGCGGCTAGGCACACGAAACAGAATGTGACGCTAATCTGCGGCTAGGCACACGAAACAGAATGTGACGCTAATCTGCGGCTAGGCACAGTGAACGGAATATGTGACGTTAATTTGTGAATTTGCACACTAAACAGAATGTGACAATAATCTATGGCTAGGCACACGTTTAAAATGGCCCTTTTTGTTGCTGCGTTGTAAAATCATTGGCCCTGTGCACCTAACAGAATATGTCAGCTTGTCACTGCACTGTGAAATATTTGTCCCTGTGCACCTAGTACAATGTCACCTTAGAACATGTCCCCCCCCCACAAAAAAATGAAATTCTGCCACCCCCAAAAAAAATTAAATGCTGCCCCCACACACAACAGTCCTAAAAAGGACTTTTGGGTCTTGAAAGAGTTTCAACAATTTTATTCTCCCTACACTGACTTCCTGTGCATCTAGTATTATATGTCACCTTATAAATACCCCCCCCACAAAAAAAAGGACATTGTGCCCCCCCAAACAAAATATAAATGCTGCCCCCACACACAACAGTCCTAAAAAGGACTTTTGGGTCTTGAAAGAGTTTCAACAATTTTATTCTCCCTACACTGACTTTCCCTGCCTAAGCGCATCTCTCCCTGGCTAAGAATGAGCCGAACTCGCGCGTCGGGTGCTATACAGCACCCGATCACGGGTTCTGGCCAGCCAATCAGTGTAATGCCAGCAGCCAACATGGCTGCTGGCATTACACTGATGTCAGAGCCTCCCCGCACGTTTATTGGCTGCGCAGCAGCTGCGAAACGTGCGGGGAGGAGACCCGAACATGGCGGGCGAGCACATGCGGTACTCGTACGAGTACCGCCATGTGCCAAGCAGAGCGATGCTCGAGCCGAACCGAGCTTCGGCCGAGCGTGCTCGCTCATCACTAATAGTCACCTCCTCCAACCAGCAGTAATATGTCTGTAATAGAGCAACAGCAGCACGTAGGGACTAATCGTGGTGGTGATTATGATGGTGAAGAAGCTGGGGCAGAAGAGACATTGATGGCCTTTTTATCAGAAACTTAGAAGGAATAGAAGACAGCGATAAGGATGGACATCATCACCAACACCACCACCAGCAGTGAGCTTTTGGAATTTGCAAATGCTCTAATTCCTGCTGCTTCTGAGTTGCAAGGGCAGCAGGATGCTGAGGACACAGTGGGAAAGGGGGTCAACAATTGATGTGGGACTAGGACAGGTTCCACTTTCCAGCAGCTGCAATACTTCTGGTCCTAGTTTCAGTGCTGATTCTGAGGCAGTAGCAACCAAAGCAGCCACATCATCCACTGCCACAGAAAGTGAAGGGGAATGTGGCGGACAAGAAGAAAGAAGCTATTCTTTTCCACCTTTTCCTTCTCCTTATCCCCTGAAGTCATGGGTGTGGAACGATTTTTCTCTTGGGACAGGCACAGTGCAGTCATCACTAATGGCACTGTGCACAATTTGTGACAAGTCAGTGAGAAGGGTAAATATGGGAATGCTCCTTGGCACGACTGCCCTGATAACATACATGAAACACAGACACCATGACATTTATGTTAAACATGTTAAAGCCAAACACCCACCACAGAAATCAAGCACTGCTGTTGTTGTACTCCTTGACTCTCTAGAAAGGCAACAAGAGGTGAGGTGGAGATCAAAGAGGAGGAAGAATAGAGAAACCCAGGCAGAGACTGGAAGTTCCATGATGAGTGAAACAACTAGCTCGCCATCACCTTCTTCCTGTATGGTAACTACATCTTCTGCCAATCCACCTCGTTCATCATTACTTCCCCCTCCAAATGATAGCCACTTTATTGATGTTAGGATGTGGCAAGTCATCTCCGTGGTGGTGGAGGAGAATCGCAATCCCTGTTCAACTAATTATTTCTCCACACCCAACCAACACAGGCACTATCATGCCCCTTTTATACTATGCCTTTTGGAAAAAAAAATAATATGCTCAAGTGTGATCTGGAGTAATTTGAATTGAACAGTTGGACATCCCAGCATTGGAAAAAGTGTTTTTTGTGTTGACATTCTAACCTGCAGTAAGAAGGTTAAAGGGTTAAAGTTTAAAAGGTTGTGTTTTTCTCTGGGAGTGTGTGTAATTAATTAATTAAGGGTGGGGTTTGTGAACAATCCCCTGTGTAGGCCTGTATAAATCTAGGTACAGGACTCACAGATCTTGCTCACAAGCTCAAGTGTGCTCTGGAGTAATTTGAATTGAACAGTTGGACATCCCAGCATTGGAAAAAGTGTTTTTTGTGTTGACATTCTAACCTGCAGTAAGAAGGTTAAAGGGTTAAAGTTTAAAAGGTTGTGTTTTTCTCTGGGAGTGTGTGTAATTAATTAATTAAGGGTGGGGTTTGTGAACAATCCCCTGTGTAGGCCTGTATAAATCTAGGTACAGGAC